>CM062820.1:1140451736-1141655327 GCA_031772625.1 Pinus tabuliformis | reverse complement strand
TAAATTGTTCTAATGAGCATGAGCAAGTGGAATACAAAAGAGTGTTCACTGTTATAAAACAAACTCTAGGGGAGGTTGCGTTTCTTTTTATGAATAAATTTTTGGTTTTGAAATATGCTTACCATTACTAATTGTGTGTATTTTAACCTTTTTTCAGTGCACTTCTTTTCCTTCTAGCGGAGGAGGGCACATTGCAGGAGAGATGATGTGCAGAGGGGATGTTTGCATTTTTTTCTTTGTTCTTATTTGCATATTTTGTTTTGTTGAGTTTGAGCATGGCCATGCTTTGTGTTGTAATCGTTTTTCTTTGTTTCACATTTTTTTTTTTTATTGGTTTTTTGTAGTTTTGTCTTGGTTTTGTTTATTGGGTTTGTTGTACTCATTTTTTTTGGTTCACGTTCTTCGTAATTTGGTCTCGGTTTCATTTGTTGGGTGTGGAAAAGGAAACAAAGGACGCAGACATAAAAATGGACGTGAGGTTATTGTTCGTAAATAGGGTGAGTCAACACACCTATATGCAATGCGCTTCACTTAAAGTATATTTTGCTAATTTGTGGCTCCACTTTTTGCTATTCAATTTTTTTATGTTTTATTTGTGCTCTCATAATAAACTATATTGATATTCCTTATGTAGTGAAGAGCTACCACTGTACAATCTACAAAGGTGAAGTGTGAAGATGCGTTAGACATTCTACAAATGTTGCAGAGGATGGGTGAGACATTCTACAAATTGTAAGTGATTTATTCCATTCGTTGCTATAATATTAGCCAAGGGAAGACAAGTATGTGTATGTTTGATACATCGCTTTATATATATGTTATTTAAACTTGTGGTTTATTCATGATTCATTTATAATATTCTTTATGCAGCGAGTGAGTACAATTGTAGTGTCTCAGAGGTTGAGTGGAGAGATAGGCAATGTAGTTGCAATGCAAAGGATGGGTGAGTTCATGTTGTTTTCCAGCAAAATAGTGTTATTATTATTTGTTTACTTGAAGTTTTCTCCTTTAAGCATATTTCTCAGGTTAGTACCACTCAGTGAGTGGTTTGACATATACATCAAATGGTATGTTTAAATTTATGTGATTTCTCGCTCACATCACACGCACACCTCCACACACAATGTGCCCTAGAGATGAGGATGTTGTTTTTCACACCACATAGAGAATCTAGGTTAGGGTCTTAGAATCTATGACACAACAAACTCTTTTCTGGAAAGAAAATTCATAATTTCATTGGTGAAATTACATGCTATAGATGCCCATTGGCATATGTTGTATCGTGGCTGTCTATCCATTGTTAGAAACTAAATATTTACAATGAAAACCCAAAGGGTATAATGAGCAGGTCAAGACCTCAAAAAAGATCAAAAATTCACCCTCGCAGGTGTGTTGTTTGTGTCCATATTTACAATCATTAGCTAATAAATACGAAGTAGAAACTGTATCAAAATTTCAAAAATTTCAAAGTAACAAAAAGCTGATATTTAGGGGCTGTTGCCCCTCTGAAGTCTCCCATCGATGTATGGCCTGTGGAAGTAGTGATAGGTTTCTGCAGGTGTATGTTCAGCGATCATCCACTCTCCTAGAGGACGATGCGTCGCTTCTTTTGATAGCCTGTCTGCAGTTTCATTTCTTTCCCTGTAGATATGAGCACAGAAAATCTGATCAAAGAATGTTTTGAGAAAAAACAATTTCTTCCATAATAGATCTCAAAGAGTATGCATAACAAATAACTGTGTTGTTAAACCAATCAGTCGCATTCTTTGAGTCCCCAAATATTTGTATGTTTCTGCATTGTTTCAGTATGGCAAAGTATATCAGGTGGCGAAGAGATATCAGTTCAGCAAGATTATTTGTGCCCGGTCCCAATCCCATACTAATCTGGAAATAGTGTGTTTCTGATAGGTAAAAACATATGCCTCCCCCACAGCCATGCTGCTGGGCAGCACCATCATAATAGGCCCAAGGTATTGTTGTGTTTATCTGCTCCTGTCGGATATTCCTAGGTCTTTTTTGGCTCTAATCATTTGGTAGCTCTTCAAAAGCAGGGCAAATTTTCGGAGGGATCAGGTTCCAGTTCACCGACTTGTCTTCAAATATTTTAATGGTTCGCTTGAGCCATATGTGCCATGAGACCAGAAGGGGAAGGTTTCTTGTTTTTTCCACAGCAGTACCCCACCAACTGTCCCATGCTGTTATAATATCTGCTCCCTGCCAGCTCATATTCAGATTTAGAGATTGTAGGACTTGTGTCCAAATGTTCTTGGTGGTCAGGCATGAGAGAAAGAGGTGCTGGGTCAATTCCTCCTCTTGGTGGCAGAGGACACACCAGGTAGGTCCCAAGAAAACCCTCTTTTTTAAATAGGATCCAGTGGGGATCTTATTTTCTAAGATATTCCACATCAACAGTTTGGTGCGCATTGGAGCTTTTAATTTCCAAATTGATAGCCACCAACTCCTTAAGGCCTCCGGTTTTTTATCTGCAATAATGGTATCATAGCCCTGCTTTGAAGAGTATTGTCCAGATTTTGAGTGTGCCCATATGAGTTCATCCTCTTCATTCTTTAATCTAACATGTGATTTTGTGAGTGCCTGAATGTAGTTTTTCCATGTTCTGCTCCATTCATTTGGGATGTTCCAGTTCTGCTCAGTCAGCAATGTTGTGCATGAAAAGTAGTAGTATTCTGTTGATCACCAATCTGCCCAATATACTTAATGCCCTTGCTATTTAAGTGATTTATCAGCCCATTTGGTAGCTGATGAGAGTTTCCACTTCCATTCCATGGATCAATTCCAATGCAAATTGAGGCTCCATTTCCAATTTTCCATAACAGTCCATCCTTGATAATGGGGAGAGAATTTAGTATGGCCCTCCAAATCACCGAAAGACCTTTTCTGTTCCATGTTGGACTTCTAATCCAGTCTATAATAGTCGATAGCCAGATATATTTATGTAGGATAACCTCAGTCCAAAGACCTTTTTGCTTTAGTAATAACCAGCTATGTTTTGCTGCCAAGGCTTGTGCAAAGGCAGGAAGTATTTTAAGGCCCCAACCTCCCCACTTTTTTGGAGTAGAAATTTTATTCCATTTAACCCAGGCAAAAGGTTTGTCCTCCTTTTTTCCATTCCAAAGAAATTTGCAATAGATTTGTTGAATTCTGTGAAGGACCCCTCTTGAAATCCAGGCCAGTGACATCCAGTAAACCGGGGTGGCTTCAAGGACTGATTTGATAAGAATTGATTTGCCTACCCTAGAGAGGAACCTGTGACACCAGCAGTTTATTCTTTTCTGCACTTTTGTGATAAGCCAGGTCCAATTAGCGATTTTGTACCCATCTGGTTTTAGCATGAAACCTAGATATTTGAGCCCCTCCATCAACTCAGTAGCTTGAAATGGAAATTTTTGTATTGAGCGCTGTGATTCCTGTTGTGTACAATCAAATAGAGAGATGGTGGATTTATCTCTGTTAATTTCCATTCCTATTGCTCTGCAGAAAAGGTTTAGAATCTCATACATTGAGGTGGTGTCCTGAACGCTACCATTCAAGAAGATTAATATATCATCTACAATAGAAGGTGTGTCAGATAGTAGTGATCCATAATTTTTAGCCCTCTGAGGCCCCCTCTTCTTTTTTCTGAATCAGTTAGTCGTCTCAATCCTTCCATAACTAAAAGGAATAGTAATGGTGATAAAGGGCATCCTTGCCTTATCCCTCTATCAATATTAAAGGATGTAGTGGCAGACCCATTGATGAGAATGGCAAACGATACAGAGGAGTTGCAACCCATGATCCAGTTGATGAGAGCTGGGGGAAAGCCCAAATGAGTGATAATCATCTTGATATATAGCCAATTCACTTTGTCGAAAGCCTTTGATAGATCAATTTTGAGAGTAAGTCCCTTGAGTTTTTTGTGCTTGATGGAGTGTAGGGCTTCCTGGGCTGAGCCAATGGCATCATGAACGTGTCTATGGTGGAGGAAAGCAAATTGCTCCTAAGAGATATGGTTAGATAATATGGGCTTGATGTGGTTGGCTATGATTTTGGAGATGATTTTATACAGGTAGTTGCATAGGGAAATGGGGCGAAAATCGTTAAAAGAGGTTGGTGAGTCATTCTTTAGGATCAATGCCAAATAGGTAAAGCTATGGGGGGGTGGATGTGCCTTGTAATTCAAGAAGATTAATATATCATCTACAAATAGAAGGTGTGTCAGATAGTAGTGATCCATAATTTTTAGCCCTCTGAGGCCCCCTCTTCTTTTTTCTGAATCAATTAGTCGGCTCAATCCTTCCATAACTAAAAGGAATAGTAATGGTGATAAAGGGCATCCTTGCCTTATCCCTCTATCAATATTAAAGGATGTAGTGGCAGACCCATTGATGAGAATGGCAAACGATACAGAGGAGATGCAACCCATGATCCAATTGATGAGAGCTGGGGGAAAGCCCAAATGAGTGATAATCATCTTGATATATAGCCAATTCACTTTGTCGAAAGCCTTTGATAGATCAATTTTGAGAGTAAGTCCCTTGAGTTTTTTGTGCTTGATGGAGTGTAGGGCTTCCTGGGCTGAGCCAATGGCATACTGAATGTGTCTATGGTGGAGGAGAGCAAATTGCTCCTGAGAGATATGGTTAGATAATATGGGCTTGATGCGGTTGGTTATGATTTTGGAGATAATTTTATACAGGTAGTTGCATAGGGAAATGGGACGAAAATCGTTAAAAGAGGTTGGTGAGTCATTCTTAGGGATCAATGCCAAATAGGTAAAGTTTATGGGGGGGTGGATGTGCCCTGTAATTCTACTTTCTTCAATGACAGCCAGTAGGTCTTGTCCCAGAAGCTCCAGAAAAGCCATGTAGAATTCAACCGGCTAGCCATTCGGACCAGGGCTCTTGTCCTTCTTGAACCATTTAAGTGTTCTTTCCAATTCCTCCATAGTGACAGGTTGTATCAGATCATCCTCATCATCCGGATCCACAAACCTAGGGAAGTGGCCAGCCAGGTTAATGATGTCCGGGAGGGTGATGGCTGCCGGAGCAGTAAATTGACTTTTGAAATGGGTATTCCCCAACTTGGCTAATTGTGGGTGTGTAGAGGCCCATCCATCTAGTTCACAAATCAACTGCCAAATGGTGTTAGAGGCCTTCCTACCATTGGCAAAATTGTGGAAAAACTTGGTATTTCCATCTCCAGCTTGTAGCCATATAGCCCTGCTTTTCATCCTCCACTATTCTTTCTTTTCAAGAAGAATCTTTGCCTTTTGGTTTTCCAAACTTATCAGTTGGAGTTTTGTGTCATCTATTAAGTACCCAAACCCCTTTTCCTCCGTGAGCTGGGCAATCAACAGTTCAATGTCCTTTAGGCTTTGTTCATCTCTCAATTTTTTCTGCCTTGACAATTCCTCTGTGATAGTCCTGAGTTTTTTAAGTCGAACATAGAAATCTGCTGCCATTCTCTGCTCCTTGAGAGGGGGTTGTGCTCTCCAAAATTCTGTTACCAGCTTGATGAAATCTGGGTCTTTTAGGAATCCGGTAAAGAATTTGAAGGGGGCACAAGGCTTTTTTTAGGGACCAGAGATTTGTAGATATATGGGGAGGTGATCAGATGATCCTCCAGTACCAACCCATTGCCTGTATAAGGGTAGGGCTCGGAGAAGATCTTCATGAATAAAAAACGGTCCAATCTCCATCCTAGGGCAGCCTCACCCATTCTCCTGTTATGCCATGTGGGCATTTTCTTGTTCATGGGAACATCAACAAGTTTCAAAGTATCCAGTAGAGTGCTCATCTAGTTGGATATAAGGTCGATCTGTGAGTGATGTCCCCAAGATTCCTCCATACCTAATGAAAAATTTAAGTCACCACCAATAATGGTAGTGCCTGAGACAAGATTGTGATCCTGCAAGTTGTGCCAAAACTCCATTCTGTTCTGGTTAGGGGCATATATGTTTATCACTTTTAACTGGATCCCTAGCTCACTCGCAAAAATATCCATACCAATGAAGCCCAAACCGCCCCAGGAGGAAATGTGCTTGACAGTTTTAGGGTTTATTCCTATAGCAAGACCTCTGGATCTACCAAAAGCATCCAAACCCTGAAAAACCCAGCCCGGAAGGATAGAGTGGAGGGTTCTGGTAATGATTTCAGATGAGCCAAGGGTTTCTTGTAGGAAGAGAATGTCACTATCGGAACAGAGTAAAAGACATTTTAGAGCCAATCTCTTTTTGGGGTTGGCTAATCCCCTGCAGTTGTAGGAGAGCCAGATCATGGGGAAACAGGGTTGGAGGGCTCAATTGCTCTAAGTGCCCTTTCAATGGTGTATTGACGGCCCCTCGCTACATCAGCCACCACCGTCTTGATGGCTGTTTTGATCTTGGATGGGCGCCCTCTGGTGGGTTTCTTATTTTTGGTCCTTCCGGGGGAGTGGCCCAAACCAAAATGTGGAGATAATTGTCGAGATCTGGATCTGAGGTTGTAGGGATGGGATCCCGTCCCTGATGGGGAGGATGTATGAGAGGGAGGAGTGGAAAAATCCCTGTGGGAGGTAGGCGTAGTAGAGAATGTGGGGGGAGGAGGAAAGATGGAGCAAGGGATGGTAGGGATAGAACAAAGTGCTGTGGAAGGGGGCGCTAAAGGTGAATGCAGAGTAGAAAGCATAACATTCACCGACCCTTTAAAGTAGCTCTGATACCATGTTGTTTTTCCATGGTACTAGAGAATCTAGGTTAGGGTCTTAGAATCTCTGACACAACCAATTCAAATACCACAACAAACTACTTTGCACAGCGAAATAAATACAAATAGTAAATCAACATGTGCATAAAAGACAACTTTTTACAATTTCTCAACAACCCAACTTCGTTATATTAACAAACTTTAATACAACTGTCTAGGGCTCCCGTACCAGCGATCATGACCCTCATACAATCACTAATACAAAAAATACAAACTAGGGTTCGGTGTCAGTCCTTCAACCAATCTACCATGAACAAGACAACACTTGACCTACTTGCTAATGTAGCGCTCCACAACCCTTTCAATCCATATGTCCTAAACACATATGTTGGTCCTTTGGCTCCCAAACTACAACAACACCAATCCACCTCTATCAATGAATCCCGCTCTTGTAGGTCACTGAGCACGGTTCATCAACTGCCCTCTAGCTGATCATTAGTCCATTAATGAATCAACACATAGGGTCGTCTTGTGAGTTGTTCATAACTCCGTTTGTGAACAACTAGACTGCCCGTTGTTGCTCCTCAGCTCTTGAGGACTTCCTCCCACTATTTCCTTCCTGTGCTGCTCCAATGAAGACAATATTAGAGCATGGAGGGTTGCTCGATTCATAGGGTCGTCTTGTGAGTTGTTCACAACTCCGTTTGTGAACAACTAGACTGCCCGTTGTTGCTCCTCAGCTCTTTAGGACTTCCTCCCACTATTGCCTTCCTATGATTCTCCAATGAAGACAATCTTAGGGCATGGAGGGTTGCCCACTATGACTGTCAAAAGTCCTTCTCCAACAATCAACTTAGGGATGATTCATAAGCCTACTTGGCTGCCCTTATTTCGCCAAGAACGAAACTCGTAGGCTTCTCAAAGTCTGCCCTTCTTATAGCAATCAAATTCTTTGTCAAAATGATCTAGGGTTGCAAGGACACCTTTTGCTACCCTCCAAACAATCCTTCAGATGCCCTTCAAACTTTGTCCAAACTAGGACAACCATCCACTAGCAAAAAACATCAATACAAGAGGACAAACATACCTTGTTTTGCAACCTCCTGCTACTCCCCTTGACCTCGACTTCTGTGCAATTTCTGAGCTCTAGTTAGGGCACACATCAACGCTAAATTTTGCTCCAAAAATTTTGTTTTCCCTCACTTCAAGCCTCTTCTAACTATGTTGCCCTTGCTGTGATTGCGACCTAGGTTAGGCCTCCTACTAGGCCCCTCGGCCCTCCCCAAAAGATATGTCGTTTACCTACAGTCAACCTAGAGAACCTACAGCTTGAAACACAGAGAAAAACCTCCTCAAATGTGCACAAAATTTGCCCAAAATTCACCTCTTATCCCTCTGCCTGTTGCCTATCAATCTTGTCCCCAAAACAGTGTCAAGAAGACACAAAAATGCTCCTTCTCCACTTCGCTTGAACTCTTGATCTGCAACTAGTTCAAAGGTATATTCTTTGATATGTTGCTCCTTGGATGTGTGGAATGAGGTCTCTCCTCTCACATATTTATATCTTTCTCTTAGGGTGACATCTAGCCCTTCAAGAAGGGTCTCTTTAACTAAGGCAGACTTGATCTTTAAGACAATTCACCCACTCAAAACATATAAAAATTCATTTCTCCATAATGACAAGGGCTCTCTTGGTGGTTGAAGCAACCCCTTGCTCCTTTAAGGGTGCTCTATCATGTCCAAGTGCCAAGTCATTAAATCTCTTCATGGATTCACAACCACAATTTTGGGTGCAAAACTCACAACTTGGGTACTCTTGTCCACAAAGTCCATGTGTGTCCAAATCCTCCACAACCTTGTACCTTAGGGTTTGGAGTACCTCCCAAGCTACAAATCTCAACAAAGGATGGTAAGGTTGAGCAAGCAAGCATACAGACCCTTCAACCAATCAACCATTGTGCTAATAGACAACATTATTGTCTTGTGGCCCCTAGGATTTTGGGTGTTGAATATGTTTAAATATGCTTAGATCCCTATATAAAAAGAATTATTTCTCTTATGACAACATAAATTGCATTATTCCCAATAGAATTACTTCTAGTTTAGAAAATTTATATATTTTGAGATATAACATGTAATATAAATGGACTGTAATTAAGTTGGATGACAAGTTCCTGCCTTCAACTACTTTTCACAATGGAATAAATACAACAATAAATCAACATGTACATAAATAGGCAACCTTTTACCATTTTTCAACATCCCAACTTCGTTATATTAACAAACCGTAGTACAACTGTCTAGGGCTTTGGTACTAGGGATCATTGTCTTGATCACATCTACCAGTCCTTTGTCTCCCAAATTGCAGCAACACCAATCAACCTCTATTTATGAATGAATCCTCCTTTAGGTCACTTAACACAGCTCACCAACTGCCCTCTAGCTAATCATTAGTCCATCAACGAATCAACAATTAGGGTCTTCTTGTGAGTTGTTGACAACTCCGTTTGTAAACAACTCCTAGACAGCCCACTACTTCTCCTCCGCTCTTTGGAACTTCTTCCTATTATTGCCTTCCGGTGTTGCTCCAATGAAGACAATCTCGGGGCATGGAGGGATGCCCACTATGACTGTCAAAAGTCCTCCTCCAACAATCAACTTAGAGTTGATTCATAAGCCTACTCGGCTGCCCTTATTTCTCCAAGATCCAAACCCTTAGGCTTCTCAAAGTTTGCCCTTCTTACAATTGCCAAAGTGTAATATCCCCAATTTTGATTTTTCATTCGAGGGGATTAATGGAGTTTATTGGGGAGGTTTTAAGCATAGCTCAATTTTGTCATTTGGGCATTGGAGACATTTTTGGCGCATGGGACTTAGGAGAAATGGAAAATTATAGCTCTAGTGGAATGTGGAGGCCACAAGAGAAGGAAATTCGACCCAATGGAGCTCTTTACACTAGTTAGAAGAGAGAGAAAGGAAGGAGTGTGAATTAGTGGAAGGTGGGGACCACCAAGGCAGAGAGGGCCAACAATTATAAATAGAGCTTGGAGGCCTCCATTTGGTATCTTTGATCATTTGACAATTCAACTTAGTTCTCTTGAGTTGCTTAACCAAGACAACCGTGCTGTTCAACACAAGGAATTTCCGAGGGGATTAATGGAGTTTATTGGGGAGGTGCTAAGCATAGCACAATTTTTTCATTTGGGCATTGGAGACATTTTTGGCGTATGGGACTTAGGAGAAATGGAAAACTATAGCTCTAGTGGAATGTGGGGGCCACAAGAGAAGGAAATTCGACCCAATGGAGCAATTCTCACTAGTGAGAAGAGAGAGAGAAAGGAAGAGGTGCGAGTTAGTGGAAGGTGGGGACCACCAAGGGAGAGAGGGTCAACAATTATAAATAGAGCTTGGAGGCCTCCATTTGGTATCTTTGATCATTTGACAATTCAACATTAGTTCTCTTGAGTTGCTTAACCAAGAAAACCTTGCTGTTCAACACAAGGAATTTCTGAGCAAGAATTCCACCCTTATTTCAGAGAACTTCAAGTGTTTCCCTAGTGAGGCAATTTGGGGAGCTCAATTAGAGTTTCCTTTGCGTATTTGCAAGTTATTTCAGCTGGTATGTTTATCTTCTAGGGCCCAGAAGTGGTTCAACTTCAAATTGCTTGTGGGGAGATCAATTACAACGGAGTAGAACATCAGAGGATTTTCAAGGGGGTTTCCTGTAATTTAGCCAGAGATTTTGTTGTGATTAGCAGGGCTGAGCTGAGAGAATTCTTGGGGCCAAAATTCTACATTTCTGGAAGTACACAGGGGCTCACGGAATAGAGGTTGAGGAGAGATAAGGATCGAAGGTTGGAGGTATTCCTCAGGGAAGAATTTAGCCAAAGTTGGGAGAGATTTCTGGTGGTGGATTTGGGCTTAATTCAACAATATCAGTTTTGTGGGGCATTTTCTGGCCAAATTGGACAATTTGCACTTGTTGGGGGTCACTGGATTCAGACCAAACCCTTTTTGGGTTTTTGTGGGTTTATTGAGAGGAGTCTTTGACTAATTTTAAAGAATTTTTCAGGCAATATTCGAGCCTGAAATCCTAATTCTTATAGCAGGGCGAATTGCTAGTTAGCTAGGGAATTTGCACCATTTTGTGGGTTCGACTTTGGCTTGGAGATAGGCCAAACCTTTTCTGGGTATTTTTGGGTTTGAGGAGAGGAGCTTGTGGCTGCAATTTCAGAGCATTCCGGGCATTATTTTGAGTAGGACGATCAGTTCCATTCAACAGTCTGCAATGGAGTTTCTGGGCAAGTTCGAGCTATAGATTTGGGCCAATTCCAGCACCTGATCCTACACATTCTAACCTGGGGTTTGTGTTGCTTGCTGTAGCAAGCCCAGGTTCTATGGATTTCATCCTCTTGTACTTGATTTTCCATGCATAATTAATAAAATGGCTTAGAAGTTAGGACTATTACCCAGATTTTGGGGTTTTCTGATTTGTGCTCTTGTTCAGATTTTTATTGTTGTATTTTAGTTCATGAATCTGTTATTTGCTATAAATTTCAATTTGGAATATTACAGTGTTATCAGAGCCATGATCTTGGCTAGCTGTGGGTAGCCAACTAGATCATGGGAGATTTGGGCATGTATGCACAATGACGGGTTAAACCATACACCACCCATGGCTTAAGGGAGATTCAGTATGCAGGAATTCTCCGGTGGAATCCACTGGAATGATGAGAGGTTGGGCCAATTGAGGAATGTGATTGACCAAATCCATCCTCATCCTTACAGCATAGACACTAGAGGTACACAGGTCGTGGGGGTGCAACCCCCTACACCATGTGGGGAGAGTCGACAAAATCAAGGCACTAGATCTCCTCAAAATGAGCATACAGGAAAAAGATCGTTTGAGAGTGAGACCAGGGGGCGCTATTGTTGGTGGAGACCTGGCTTCAGATATTAGGAGCCTGAGGATGAGGTTGAGCATGAGGTTGAGGGCACACAGGATTGTGGGGAGCACATAGATACACCTAGTGTGACACAGGAGTCACCCTTGTTGAAGACTCCCTTGACCGCTCTGGTTGACATCTTAGAGGAGAGAGTAGAGCATACACCCGTAGGGCCATCCATTGATGAGGTGCCAACACAGACATAGGTGTCCACTGTTGAGGAGGTGCTATTCATTGTTGAGGTATCCTGGGGCGTGATTGAGTTTTCAGGTGATAGCAACGCACAACAAGTTGATGAGGTGTCGAGAGACATTGCCACCGTTGATGAGAAATCAATAGGCACAGAGTCACCTAGATCTATGACAGAGTTGTCGGACAACAGTCAACTACAACTGACTGGTGAGGATGTTTTATATGATGGGTTGTCGATGGAGCAGTTGGAGGCTCAAGTTGAGGTCGTGATGGAGGAGGATGCGCAACCATCCTTTGGGCTAGACATTGACGAGTAGTAGCGCGGAGAGCACACGTTGGGATTTCAACACAATTCGCTTCAAAGGCATCCTGACGGGGCCTACAACATTATTATCTCAATTCTCACCCTTATGCATTGGACTGAGAGTGGTAGAGTTGTCTAGACAGATCATAAGGGATGACCAGGTCAGTAGGGGATAGTGGCTTGAGTTGAGTGGGGCACATCATCAGTAGGGAGGGCTTATTTGGTACATAGAAGATTGTACTTTCGATCCCTCCTTTGGGATTGGATGGCGAGAAGTGCTGAGTTGTTACTTGATGGAGCAGGTTAGACGGTTGGGTACATCCATGATCGCATTTCAGCAGAGGCCGTGGATTACCATAGGGGCTCGAGGGCCAGACTGTTGTGGGGATCCAAGTGGGGTTTCCCATCACATCATAGAGTCGGTGGGTGACAGTAGTAGTTGCGTGATGGATCTGATGATTGGGCACACCCACATTTACAGATCTACATCAACACTAGTGATAGGATGGTTGGACAGGAGAGTAGGCAGATTTCACGAGGAGAGCAGGAGGAGCATCTACAATAGTTCGTGGACCTTACATGCATGCAAATGTTTAGACTCCAGGCGGTTTTGGGGAGCGCTTTCAAGAGGCAGGATGACAGATCCCACTGCGTGGTATCGCCGACGTATGGTAGTTTCGCACCACCAAATTGGTTCGTGATGTCTAGAGTCCATATATTGATTGCATGAAGGGGCGTGAGACATGGTACAGGTTGGTGCCAGTAGCTATCAGGACTATGTTGCAATCCTTCTGGCTGTGGGATCAAGGATTTGATTGGTTGATTGGACACTTTGTTTCGTGATGAGTGGGAGCAGGACAGAGGATGTCCTAGCTCACACTTGGTTTGACATGCGGGGGAGCGTTGAGGCCTTTGTCGTATGGCAAGGTTGGTTTTCCTTTTTGTTGCTAAAGATTAGGGTGAGTGTTGGATGGGTAGGTCATGACATCGTGGGGATGCTTGGGCCAAATGCATTGGGACTCCATAGATATTTTGCCATCAGGTCCCAAGAGAGGAAGATACAACTTGCACATGACGAGCAGACCGTCATGATCAGAGTGGCGCAATCACAACATGGTTGCACCCTTTTGGACTAGCTTGGGATTTTGGCATAGCAGGGCTGAGCAGTTCAACTACCTGTAGGGATGAGCTGGCTGGTACAAGGGGAGGTCACTCAGATCTTCCATTGGGCATTAGTGACTTGTTGATGGCGTGGGGGACTTCATCAACTTGGCAGGTTGGCCAGCAGGTGCATGTTAGGAGGAGCTCATGCAGGAGAGACTTCGTTTGCATAGGGAGTGAGTGGAGCTAGGCGTGCTTCATGATGATCCGGTTGGCTTGGGATCCTGGCATCAAGGGACTCCTTCACTACAAGACAATGTAGAGATCAGGGACGATCCAGTGGCACATTTGGGACCCCAGTATAGTTTGCAATGACAGTGGGGATCCACAGTCAAAGAGGCTGCTTGTTAAGGCTTTGCTTGAGGACAATCAATTTTTTTTGGGGAGGACTATAATATTCCCAATGTTGATTTTTCATTTGAGAGGATTAATGGAGTTTATTGGGGAAGTGCTAAGCATAGCAAACTTTTGTCATTTGGGCATTGGAGACATTTTTGGTGTATGGGACTTAGGAGAAATGGAAAATTATAGCTCTAGTGTAATGTGGGGGCCACAAGAGAAGGAAATTCGACCCAATGGAGCAATTCACACTAGTGAGAAGAGAGGGAAAGGAAGGGGTGCGAATTAGTGGAAGGTGGGCACCACCAAGGGAGAGAGGGCCAACATGGTCTCCATTGGCTCATACTGTTACTCATCTCATGTGTCCTACAAGGTCAGTTTGAGCTACAGTGAACACGGACCACCATCACCGCAACTCAGTCGTGCAAGCACTCATCCTCTTGGGTCAAACACAACACATGCACATCCCTCCAATCTCGCATATGCAACGTCACGATCCAATGAAGAAACTAACGATCCAATGAAGAAACTAGCCTGCCAACATCTTGTCCATCACATGAAGCAATCTTGTACATGCCAATCTCATCTATGCCAAAGCAATCCTCGAGTTGTCCCAACGATCCATGGCAAGTCAAAGGAAGTCCATGATCAACAACTTGCCATACAACAAACTGTTGTTCACCAGGTTCACTACCAATCCATGAGAACTCCCAACCAATCCCATTGCCAAGCTAGTCAAGACCACACCTCCATGTCTTCAGTTGAATCCTTTGCCCCATGATCTATATAATCTCAGCTCCCTCTGATCTACTTCATTGTGCACACTCTGATTCACTGGCCCTTCAAGGAAGCTCTGATAACATGTTGTTTTTCCACGGTACTAGAAAATCTAGGTTAGGGTTTTAGAATCTCTGACACAACCAATTCAAATGCCACAACAAACTACTTTGCACAACGAATTAAAGACAATAGTAAATCAACATGAGCATAAATAGACAACTTTTTACAATTTTTTAACAACCCAACTTCGTTATATTAACAAACTGTAATACAACTGTCTAGGGCTCCCATACTAGGGATCATGGCCCTCATACAATCACTAATACAAGAAATACAAACTAGGGTTCAATGTCAGTCCTTCAACCAATCTACCCTGAACAAGATAACACTTGACCTACTTGTTGAAGTAGTGCTCCATAACCCTTTCAGTCCATGTGTCCTAAACACATATGTCGGTCCTTTGGCTCCCAAACTGCAACAACACCAATCAACCTCTATTAATGAATCCTGCTCCTTTAGGTGTCTGAACAAGGTTCACCAACTGCCCTCTAGTTGATCTTTAGTCCATCAATGAATCAACACATAGGGTCTTCCTGTGAGTTGTTCACAACTCCGTTTGTGAACAATTCCTAGACTACCCATTGTTGCTCCTCAACTCTTTGGCACTTCTTCCCACTATTGCCTTCTTGTGCTGCTCCAATGAAGACAATCTTAGGGCATGGAAGGCTGTTCACTATGACTGTCAAAAGTCCTTCTCCAACAATCAACCTAGTGATGATTCATAAGACTACTTGGCTGCCCTTATTTCTCCAAGAACCAAACCCTTAGGCTTCTCAAAGTCTTCCCTTCTTATAGTAGTCAAATTTCTTGTCAAACTGATCTAGGGTTGCAAGGACACCTTATGATACCCTCCAAACAATCCGTCAAATGCCCTTCAAACTCTGTCCAAACTAGGACAACCATCTACTAGCAAACAACATCAACACAAGAGGACAAGCATACCTTTTTTGCAACCTCCTGCTGCTCCCCTTGACCTCAACTTCAGTGCGATTTCTGAGCTCTAGTTAGGAAACACGTTAGCCCTAAATTCTGCTCCAAAACTCGTGTTTTCCCTCACTTCAAGCCTCTTCTAACTACGTTGACCCCTTTTGTGATTGCGACCTACGTTAGGCCTCCTACAAGGCTTCTCAGCCCTCCCCAAAAGATATATTGTTCACCTACAATCAACCCAGAGAACCTGCGGCTTGAAACACAAAGAAAAATCTCCTCAAACGTGCACAAAATTTGCCCAAAATTCACCTCTTAGCCCTCAACTGTTCCCTATCAATATTGTCCTCAAAACAATCTCAAGAAGACACAAAAATGCTTCTTTTCCACTTCGCTTGAACTCCTTTTGATCTTCATCTATTTCAGAGATATATTCTTTGATGTGTTTTTCCTTGGATGCGTGGAATGAGCTCTCTTCTCTCACATATTTATATCTTTCGCTTAGAGTGACATTTATCCCTTCAAGAAGGGCCTTTTTAACTAAGGCTGACTTGATCTTTAAAACAATTCACCCACTCAAAACATATAAACGTTAATTTTTCCACAATGACAAGGGATCTCTTGGTGCTTGAAGCAATCCCTTGCTCCTTTAAGGGTGCTCTATCATGTCCAAGTGCCAAGTCATCGAATCTCTTCATGGATTCACATCCACAACTTTGGGTGCAAAGCCCACAGCTTGGGTACCCTTGCCCATAAAGCCCATTTGGGTCCAAATCCTCCAAAACCCTGTACCTTGTGGTTTGGACTACCTCCCAAGCTACAAATCTCAATAGAGGATGGTAATGTTGAGCAAGCAAGCATACAAACCCTTCAACCAATCAACCATTGTGTTAATAGACAACTTTATTGCCTTGTTGCCCTTAGGATTTTGGGTGTTCAATATGATTAGATCCCTCTACATAAAGAATTATTTCTCTTATGAAAACATTAATTGCATTATTCCTTGTAGAATTACTTCTAGTTTAGAAAATTTATATAGTTTGAGATATATCATGGAATATAAATGGACTGTAATTAAGTTGGATGACAAGTTGTTGCCTTCAACTATCTAGTTTAATTTTTATTAGAATCCTAATAGTTTATTGTGTATCTATTGCAGATGGTTGATTCTAGTGAGCACAAATATGTGAAATACATAATGGATTATCCCCCTTTATATAACAAAACTCAACACATGTATGTTTCATATTATGATTGATTATTACATTCAACTCTCTAGTTTAACTTGTATAATGATTCTAATATTTTATTATGTATCTGTTGTGGATGGCTTGTTCTGGGATGGTCGAGTGGAGAAGATAGTTTAAGCCATGCAAATGGAGCATAGAAGATGGGTGAGTCCTAGTTTTCCAATAAAATAGTATTTTTATTATTTGTTTCTATTACTATTTCTCCTTCGAGCATGGTTCTTGGGTTGTATAACTCAATTAGTGGTTTGACATATACATCACATGATATCTTTCAATTTGTATTTTTTCTTGCTCCACATCACACACACAACCCATAGTACATGCCCTATAGAAGAGATGGGTAAGGTTGAGCAAGCAAGCATACTGACCCTTCAAACAATCAACCATTGTGCTAACATACAACACTATTGCCTTGTGGACCCTATGGTTTTGGGTGATCAATTTGTTTAGATATGCTTAGATTCATTTTCAAAAAAAAAAAAATTACTTCTTATGAAAGCATTGTTTGTATTTTTCCTATTAGAAGTACATCTAGTTTAGAAAATTTATATCTTTTGTCATATTTTTTGTTTGTTTGTTTGTTATAGAGCATGGAATATAATTGGACTCGAACTAAGTTGCATGACAAGTTCACGCCTTCAAACTGTCTAGTTTAACTTTTATCTGAAATTTAATATTTTATTGTGTGTTTATTGCAGAATACTTGTCCAATGAGCATGAACATGTGAAATACAAAATGGCCTCTCTTTTTATATAACAAACTCAAAGAATGGTGTGTTTCTTGTTATGATTAATAATTGCATCAAATCCTAGTTTAATTTATATAACAATTCTAATATCTTATTTTTTATCTTTTGTAGATCACTTGTTCTGATGAGCACGAGCAAGTGGAATACAGAAGATATCGTTCATTGCTATAAAACAAACTCTAGGGGAGGTGTGTTTCCTATTATGAATAATTATTAGTTTTGAGATATGTTTACCATTACAAACTGTGTATTTTAACCTTACTCAGTTCACTTCTTTTCCTTCTAGCAGAGGAGGGCACATTGCAGGCGAGATGATGTGCAAAGGGGATGTTTACATTTTTTTCTTTGTTCTTATTTGCATGTTTTGTTTTGTTGAGTTTGAGCATGGCCATGCATTGTGGTGTAATTGTTTTTCTTTGTTTCACCCTATTTTTTCTCTTTTTTATTTTAGTTTTATCTTGGTTTTGTTTATTGGGTTTGTTGTAATTGTAATCGGGTTTTTTGTAATTTGGTCTCGGTTTCATTTGTTGGGTGTGGAAAAGGAAATGAAGGAAGCAAACAGAAAAAATGGAGGTTATTGTTTGTAAATGAGGGTGAGTTAACACACCTATATGCAATGCTCTTCACTTAAAAGTATATTTTGCTAATTTGTGGCTCCATTTTTTTGCTATTCAATTTATTATATGCTTTATCTATGTTGTCATAATCAACTACATTGATCTTCTTTATGTAGTGAAGAGCTACAATTGTACAATCTACAAAGGTGAAGTGGTGAAGATGCATTAAACATTCTACAACTGTGGCAGAGTATGGGTGAGACATTCTACAAATTGTAAGTGATTTATTCTATTCAACTGTGGCAGGTATGTTTATGTTTAATACATCGCTTCCTATATTTGTTATTTAAACTCGTGCTTTATTCATCATCTCATATAATATTACTTTGTGCAGTGAGTGACTACCATTGTAGTGTCTCAGAGGGTCAAGTGGAGAAGATAGGGCATGTGGATGCCACACGAAGGATGGGTAAGTAATGTTGGTTTCCAACAAAATAGCGTTATTATTATTTGTTTACTTGAAGTTTTTTCCTTCTAGGATGGTTCTCGGGTAGTACCACTCAGTTAGTGGCTTGACATATACATCAAATGGAATGTTTAAATTTATGTGTTTTCTTGCTCCACATCACACGCACACCCCTACACAATGTGCCCTAGAGACGAGGATGTTGTTTTTCCATGTCACTAGAGAATCTAGGTTAGGGTCTTAGAATCTATGACACAACCAAGTCAAATGCCACAACAAACTACTTTGCACAATGGAATAAATACAACAATAAATCAACATGTACATAAATAGACAACTTTTTACCATTTTTCAACAACCCAACTTCGTTATATTAACAAACTGTAGTACACTGTTTAGGGCTCTGGTACCAGGGATCATGGCCCTCATAAAATCACTAATACAAGGAATACAAACTAGTGGTCGGTGTCAGTCCTTCAACCAATCTACCTTGAACAAGACAACACTTGACCTACTTGTTGATATAGCAGGCAGAAAAAATGGATGTTATTGTTCGTAAATGAGGGTGAGTCAACACACCTATATGCAATGCACTTCACTTAAAAGTATATTTTGTTAATTTGTGGCTCCATTTTTTTGCTATTCAATTTATCATATTCTTTTTCTATGTTGTCATAATCAACTACATTAATCCTCTTAAGTATGTGAAGAGCTACAATTGTACAATCTGCAAAGTTGAAGGGGTGAAGATGCATTACACAGTCTACAACTATGGCAGAGGATGGGTGAGACATTCTACAAATTGTAAGTGATTTATTCTATTCGCTGCTAAAATATTAGCCAAGGGAGGGCAGGTATGTGTGCGTTTAATACATCACTTCATATATTTGTTATTTAAACTTGTGCTTTATTCACGATCTCATATATAATATTACTTTGTGCAGTGAGTGACTACAATTGTAGTGTCTCGGAGGGTCGAGTAGAGAAGATAGGTAATGTAGATGCCACACAAAGGATTGGTGAGTCATGTTGTTTTCCATCAAAATAGTGTTGTTATTATTTGTTTACTTGAATTTTTTTCCTTCTAGCATGGTTCTTGGGTAGTACGACTCATTTAGTGGTTTGGCATATACATCAAATAGAATGTTTAAATTTATGTGCTTTCTTGCTGTACATTGCACGCACACCCCTACCCAATGTGCCCTAGAGACGATGATGTTGTTTTTCCACGTCACAAGAGAATCTATGACACAACCAACTCAAATGCCACAACAAACTACTTTGCACAGTGGAATAAATACAACAATAAATCAACATGTACATAAATAGGCAACTTTTTACCATTTTTCAACAACCCAACTTCATTATATTAACAAATTGTAGTACAATGTTTAAGGCTCTGGTACCAGGGATGATGGCCCTCATACAATTACTAATACAAGAAATACAAACTAGGGTTTGATGTAAGTCCTTCAACCAATCTATCCTGAACAAGACAACGCTTGAACTACTTGTTGATGTAGCGCTCCACAACCCTTTCAGTCCATGTGTCCTGAACACATATGTCGGTCCTTTGGGTCCCAAACTATAACAACACCAATCTACCTCCATCAATGAATCTTGCTCCTTTAAGTCATTGAACATGGCTCACCAACTGCCCTCTAGCTGATCATTAGTCCATCAATGAATCAACACATATGGTCTTCTTGTGAGTTGTTCACAACTCTATTTGTGAATAACTTCGAGATTATCCACTGTTTCTCCTCAGCTCTTTGGGACTTCTTCCCACTGTTGCCTTCTTGTACTACTTCAATGTAAACAATCTTAGGGCATGGAGGGTTTCCCACTATGACAGTCCATAGTCCTTCTTCAACAATTAACTTAGGGATGATTCATAAGCCTACTTGGCTGCCCTTACTTCTCCAATAACCCAGCCCTTAGGCTTCTCAAAGTTTTTCCTTCTTATAGCAACCAAATTCCTTGTCAAACTGAATTAGGGGCTGCAAGGGCACCTTGTACTACCTTCCACACAGTCATTTAGATGCCCTTCAAACCTTGTCCAATCTAGGACAAACATCCACTAAAAAACAACATCAAAACAAGAGGACAAACATACCTTGTTCTACAACCTCCTGTTGCTCCCCTTAACCTCGACTTCAGTGCAATTTCTTAGCTCTAGTTAGGGCACACGTCAGCCCTAAATTCTGCTCGAAAACTTGCGATTTCCCTCACTTTAGGCCTCTTCTAACTATGTTGTCCCCTGCTATGATTGTGGCCTAGGTTAGGCATCCTACTAGGCAATCAACCCAGAGAACCTGCGGCCTGAAACACAGAGAAAAACCTCCTCAAATGTCCACAAAATCTGCCCAAAATTCACCTCTTAGCCCTCGGCCTGTTGCCTATCAATATCGTCCTCAAAACAGTCTCAAGAAGACACAAAAATGCTCCTTCTCCACTTCGCTTGAGCTCCTTCTGATCTGCAGCTAGTTTAGAGGTATATTCTTTGATGTGTTGCTCCTTGGATGTGTGGAATGAGGTCTCTCCTCTCACATATTTATATCTTTCTCTTAGGGTGACATCTAGCCTTTCAAGAAGGGTCTCTTTAACTAAGGTCGACTTTATCTTTAAAACAATTCACCCATTGAAAACATATGAAAATTCATTTTCCCACAATGACAAGGGCTCTCTTGGTGCTTGAAGTAGCCCCTTGCTCCTTTAAGGGTGCTCTATCATGTACAAGTTCCTAGTCATGAAATCTCTTCATGGATTCACACCCAAAACTTTGGGTGCAAAGCCCACAACTTGGGTACTCATGCCCACAAAGCCCATGTGGTTCCAAATCCTTCACAACCTTGCACCCTAGGGTTTGTAGTACCTACCAAGCTACAAATCTCAGCATAGGTT
The DNA here is from genome assembly GCA_031772625.1 of Pinus tabuliformis. NCBI lineage: Eukaryota > Viridiplantae > Streptophyta > Pinopsida > Pinales > Pinaceae > Pinus > Pinus tabuliformis. The sequence continues at coordinate 1,141,634,009 of CM062820.1, read as the reverse complement.
GGTAAGGTTGAGAAAGCAAGGATATAGACCCTTCAACCAATCAACCATTGTGCTAAAACACAACACTATTACTTTGGGGCCTCTAGGATTTTGGGTGTTCAATATGTTTAAGTATGATTAGATCCCTCTACAAAAAGAATTATTTCTCTTATGAAAACATTAATTGCATTATTCCTATTAGAATTACTTTTAGTCTAGAAAATTTATAAATTTTGAGATATAGCATGAAATATAAATGGATTGTAATTAAGTTTGATGACAAGTTCCCACCTTCAACTCTCTAGTTTAACTTTTATTAGAATCTTAATAGTTTATTGTGTATCTATTGCAGATGGTTAATTCTAGTGAGCACGAATATGTGAAATATAGAATGGATTATCCCCCTTTATATAACAAAACACAAAGACATGTATGTTTCATATTATGATTGATTATTACATTCAACTCTCTAGTTTAACTTGTATAATGATTCTAATATTTTATTATGTATCTGTAGTATACGGCTTGTTGTAGTGAGCACAAATAAATGGAATACAAAGCAGTGTCTATCCTTATATAACAAATTCTAAAGGAGGTATGTTTCCTACTCTAAATAATTATCGGTTTTGAAATATGCTTATCATTACTATCTATGTTTGTATTTTAACCTTATTCACCCCACTTTTTTTCTTTTCAGCGGAGGAGAGGACACTGCAATAGAAATAATGTGCAAGGGGGAGTTTGCAATTTTTTGTTTGTTGTTGTCTACATGTTTTGTTTTTGTCGAGTTTGAGAGTGACCATGCTTTGTGTTGTACTCGTTTTCTCATTTCTTGTAGTTTGGTCTTGGTTTTGTTTGCATGGAGAGAAAATGAAAGAAATGAGATGGAGGTTATCATTCATAAATGAAGGTGAATCACCTTAACTATACGAAATGCACTTCACTCACAATTATCTTTTCCTCATTCGTGACTCTATTTGGTTTCTTTTTAATTTATTGTATGTTTTATATGTGTTTTCATACTCATATTTATTTTCTTTGTGGTGTGAGCGTCTACAGTTGTATAGTATATGAAGGTCAAGTGGTGAAAATACCTTAGAGATTCTACAAAGTCATCGCAAACGATTGGTGAGCCATATTTTATTCCTACATAATAATTTTGTGCTTTAATGCACTGTAATATATGTTGATTGCTCAATGATTTATTCTTTTGTCATGGCTTTAAGGTAGTATGATCTTGTTAATGGGTGTGAGGGTTGAGATTTTCCGAAAAATTTGATACGAAATAAAGAAAAAAGTAATACTAGGGTTCACATTTCCAGGGCTTATTGTTCATGATTGTTGTTGCTATAACATTAGTGAAGTGTTAGCAGGTATGTGTATGATTAATTTATTGCTTTGTATATTTTTTATTCAATTTCTCTCGTGGTTTATTCATGATTTCATATACAAAATTACTTTGTGCGGTGAGTGACTACTGTTGTAGTGTCTGGGATGGTCGAGTGGAGAAGATACTTTAAGCAATGCAAATGCAGCATAGAGGATGGGTGAGTCATAGTTTTCGAATAAAATAGTATTTTTATTATTTGTTTGCACTATTATTTCTCCTTCGAGCATGGTTCTTGGGTTGTATTACTCAATTAGTGGTTTCGCGTATACATCACATGGTTTTTTTAAATTTGTATTTTTTTTTCTCCACATCACGCACACACCCCCATAGTACATGCCCTATAGAAGAGGTGGGTAAGGTTGAACAAGAAAGCATACTGACCCTTCAACCAATCAATCATCATGCTAACATACAACACTACTGCCTTGTGGGCCCTATGGTTTTGGGAGTTCAATTTGTTTGGATATGTTTAGATTCATTTTAGAAAGAAAAAAATTACCTCTTATGAAAGCATTGTTTGTATTATTCCTAGTAGAAGTACATCTAGTCTAGAAAATTTATATTTTTTGTGATAATTTATATTTTTTTGTGATATGGCATGGAATATAATTGGACTTGAACTAAGTTGCATGACAAGTTCATGCCTTCAAACTCTCTAGTTTAACTTTTATTAGAAATTTAATATTTTTTTGTGTATTTATTGCAGAATATTTGTCCAGTGAGCATGAACATGTGAAATACAAAATGACCTCTCTTTTTATATAACAAACTCAAAGGAAGGTGTGTTTTTTATTATGATTAATAATTGCATTCAAATCTCTAGTTTAATTTATATAACAATTCTAATATCTTATTTTGTATCTTCTGTTGTAGATCACTTGTTCTGATGAGCACAAGCAAGAGAAATACAACAGAGATCGTTCATTGTTATAAAACAAACTCTAGGGGAGGTGTGTTTCCTATTATGAATAATTATTGGTTTTGAAATATTTTTATCATTACTAAAAGTGTGTATTTTAACCTTATTCAGGTCACTTCTTTTCCTTCTAGCAGAGAAGGGCACATTGCAGGAGAGATGATGTGCAGAGGGGATGTTTGCATTTTTTTCTTTGTTCTTATTTTCATGTTTTGTTTTGTTGAGTTTGAGCATGGCCATGCTTTGTGTTGTAATCATTTTTCTTTGTTTCACCTTTTTTTCTCTTTTTTTTGTAGTTTTGTCTTGGTTTTGTTTATTAGGGCTGTTGTACTCGTTTTCCTTTTTTTTCACGTTCTTTTTATTGGTCTGGGTTTGATTTGTTGGGTGTGGAAAAGGAAACAAAGGAAGCAGACAGAAAAAATGGAGGTTATTGTTCGTAAATGAGGGTGAGTCAACATACCTATATGCAATGTGCTTCACTTAAAAGTATATTTTGCTAATTTGTGGCTCCATTTTTTTGCTATTCAATTTATTATATGCTTTATCCATGTTGTCATAATTAACTACATTGATCTTCTTTATGTAGTGAAGAGCTACAATTGTATAATCTACAAAGGTGAAGTGGTGGAGATGCATTAGAGTCTTAGACATTCTACTGGAGATGCATTAGACATTCTACAAGTGTGGCGGAGGATGGGCGAGACATTCTACAAATTGTAAGTGATTTATTTATTCGCCGCTAAAATATTAGCCAAGGGAGGCCAGGTATGTGTATGTTTAATACATCGCTTTGTATATTTGTTATTTAAACTTGTGCTTTATTCATGATCTCATATATAATATTACTTTGTGCAGTGAGTGACTACAATTGTAGTGTCTCATAGGGTCAAGTGGAGAAGATAGGCAATGTAGATGCCACGCAAGGGATGGGTGAGTAAGGTTGTTTTTCAACAAAATAGTGTTATTATTATTTGTTTACTTGAAGTTTTTTCCTTGTAGCATGATTCTTGGTGTTGAAGAATGTAGGGCCTCTAGGTAGGATGAGATTCTTCTGATGATGGTAACTGTTTGTGAGGTACTTTTTACTTTTTCTGATTAGTACAATCTTCTCTTATTATTATTAGAGTGTTTTCTCTTACTTCATCAAACAATTACCAAAACAAAAGAGACAAGAACACAAGATATTGGCTCTCAGCCAGGGCAAAACATCTCTCTCCTAGAGAGGAAAACCTTTACGCAAAATTTCTCTTATTGAAGCTTCAATTGACAAATGCCAAACCCTAGACCCTTGACCACTAGATCCTCCAAGCATAGGACATAGTCTCTCTTTTTGCACCTTCCATTTTCTTCAATCGAAGCCTCCTTCTGCACTGCACCTTGATCTCTTCTTTCACACTTCTTCCGGTATCCGATGAAACCCTAGGTCTCCTTAGAGACCTCTTCTTTGGAGCCTTCTTTTCCTTCTCTACCTCGCTTGGCAATCTTCCTTCTCTTTGATACTTAGACTAGAGAATAAGGCTCTTCTTCCGGTATATCTCTGAGTTAGAGGCTGATCCTCTTAAACCTACTACAGATCTGATTTCTTCACACGTGTGGCTGATTTATGGCTTGAAGTAGACCTTTTTACTTGCTTCTTTCCTTCGCTTTAGGTGTCCCCTTCTTCGCTTGATTAGGAGACTTTGATTGGTGATCTCTTCTAACCCAACCGAGCTACTTCTTATTACTACAATTGTAGATCTGATATGGCAGCAGAGTGAGCCCTTTCTCCTTCGCACATGTGATAGAAAAGTGTCCTAAAACAGTCCCAAAAATTTGGATTTCTTTCTTCTCTTCTTCGTTTGCCTAGAAGCATTCTTTTGCTCTTCTTTCTCGCCGACTTCAGAGATTGCTTGATGGTCTATTTGTGAGGTCAAATTGCCCTATATATAGGAGTTTGTCCCTCCTATTTGGGCCGACTTGAGCTAGTGAGGCCGACATGTCCTTAAGTGCACCAAAAATTCATTTCTTTGAGCCGACTTGAAGAGGAGACTTGTCTTTGCTTTGGAGGATCTCTTTTGACATATTTCTTTGACTCTAATACTCTTTGACTTTCCTAGAAGAACTTAAACATGTGCTTGACCTATCTAATGGGAAAGAAACCCATTCTTGATAATGACAAAAATAATAATTCTTTTCTTTTTCAAGTGCAAAGATCAAAATTACATTTATGAAGACCGAATATTTCTTTGACTCTAATACTCTTTGACTTTCATAGAAGCACTTAAACATGTGCTTGACCTATCTAATGGGCAAGAAACCCATTCTTGATAATAAAAAAATAATAATTCTTTTATTTTTCAAGTGCAAAGATCAAAATTACATTTATGAAGACTAAACCTAGTTACACTTTCTTCAACACTCCCTCTTAACTAGGGAGGTATTCATAAATGATTACAAGATGTTTGGACATTTTCAATCTAAAGAATTCACATAAGGGAAATTGGATTAGCAATCCATCTGTTATAGCATCATAGTAAACAAAATTGTTTCCACAACAAAGTGTTGACTGGCAGCGCTATCTCTTATTAGATCAGAGCACAATGTTGGCGAGACCAATGACTATAGATACCTTCTTCATTGTCTCTCAAGGTACATACCCACCCGAGTGTTCACTGAGTATGACCTTCTAGGACTATTCTTATCTTGGGTTCCCAACCCTCAAAGAATATTGGTCCTCTTTCCTACTCTTATGTTCGATGCCCTACACATCCTCAAAGAGCATTGGATGCCATATGATTACCCAATCCTCCATTCTTTCTTCCCAAATGAAGACAAGCATGCTGTGTTTATCTCTCTCTCACAACTAGGGAAGATATGCCCATTCCTGCAAAGGAATGTACCCACGTTCCCTCTGACCAGGGACTTGCCCAAGCTCCCTATTAGTTAGGGACTTGTCTGAGCTCCCTTTCAACTCGGGACTCTCCTTTTTCATCAGCAGCTTCTTCTTGTGGGTCCTTCAGCTGCTTGATCAATTTCTTTCCTTGATGTCATGAAATTCAGTCGAGTTTCTTCCTTGTAGGGCATCAACCATCAATCACTTTCCTTCTGGTTTGTCATGTCATTCCTTTATTTATGGAAAGTGGCCTTCTTGGTACATATTTGGAACCTTCTTCATATGGCTACTTCTTTCTCATCATGCTTCTTTCAGGATTTTCCATCCACCACAAGTATGCTAGTTGTACTTGCACTTACAACTCTTGTTCCAGTAGCCCTGCATGACCCCATCTAGATATTACTCAAGAAAAATCAAAATATAACATTAAGTCAAATAGTACCTTTTGAGATTGCTCTTCATCATGACATATTTTGTTGGCTTGAATCATCGGCACCCTGCATGTTCATATCTCCAAGGCCTCTCCAGGTGTCAAGGGTCCTTTTATCTTTTTCTTCCTTTGTCAGAAATCTCGTGCCTTCTTCCAGGAGATGTCTCAACATGTCTGTAGGATGTTGATTCCTAGTGTCCATGGTGTCCTTTTATTTCTAATATCTTTATCTCATATGCTTCTTTATAGATTTTCTTAGTCAATCACCTCATACTCCATATGAGGACATTTCTCATGTTGACCTTTATCAGTGACTGAACTATGCCTTGTGCATTTTCTTCAATGAAAGAGATCTACCCTATTCTTGACCATGCTACTAGAGAAATTCCCCATGCTCATTCATCCAAATGATGACATGACTTTAACTGAAAACATAGATGCATACATACCTCATCTTAGTTCTTTCCTTGATCATCTCAGCTTCCTTTGACAACTTCCTAGATTGAGATTACCTCAATCTCCTTTGCTTTGCTACATCTTTTCCTTGCCTATATATCATCCTTTCTTGAATCCCCATAATTGGAATTCCTATCAAGACATTGACTTTTCCTAAAAGTCATGAACGCTCTTTTGAATATTCCACTGGAGGATCCTTGTAGTCCTCATCCTGCAAATGCTCCTTTCTACTGATGATAGAGGCCTTCTAAGATGATTCTTCTTGATCATGATCAGTCCTTTATGCATTGATGAGGTTATCCAATGGCTACATCCTTCCTACATGAATATCTTTATTTGAGCTATCTCTACATAATGCTCCTATCTTCCTGAAGATGCCATTTTCATAAACCATGCACTCTATCCTACTGTTACATGTTCCTATGATGCCCAAAACTTTAAAGAGGACTTATGTGAAGAAGTTGATCTCAATCATAGTAGAGATCCGGAGGGGTTTCCTTCTTCTGCTTCTTTTACTTCTTCGGTAATGTGGGCTTCTTCTCGTTTCCTTTTATTGTTGTCCTTCTTCAACTTAGGACAATCCCTCTTATAGTGTCTATAATCTTGGCAGCCAAAGCATTGGACTTTGGACACATCTCTTTGACCCTTTCTCTATGGACCAATATTGCCAAATTTCCCTTTTCTCTTGGCCATAGCAGCAAATGCTTGCTCCTTCGATCCCACATCATCCTTGGCTTTGAGTCTAGTCTCCTCAATTTTGCATAGTGACCAAAGTTCATTCAACGGGGTGGCTTCCTTCTTGGCATATATACTTGATGTGAAGTTGCACCATTCCTCAGGTAATGCATTGAGCACCTTAGTTGTCATCTCTCCGTCTAACATAACTTCTCCTAGTTCTTGCAGCTGATCTCTCATCTCAGAGACCTTCATGAAGTAGGGAGCTATTCCTTCTTCCTTAGATATCTTCATTTTATATAATTCATTACGCAACGATATCACTTCTCCAGTTGTATTAATTGAGAATAGCTCCACTAGTTTATCATAGATTTTTTTTTAGATGTTTCAAGTTTGGAAACATAAGGAATGAGAGGGTCCTTGATGGATTCTATCAAAATCCTTTGAGCCCTTGTTTAATCCTTATTATACTTTGCTAGGGCTTGAGTTTGTTCCTTTGCAGGAACAGTGACATTCCCTTTGATGTAGTCCATAACTTCATTTTCTTTGAGAAGGATATCAATCCTCTTTTTCCATGCAAGGAAATTAGCAGTCCCAACCAATTTGTTGCTTTCCTTGCAAAAAGACATTTTGATATGTTCAAAAGAGGACATAAAAATACTTACTTGAGAGAGTTGTTGTGAAGAGATCTTGCAGCTTCCTTGAAAATTTGATGATTTGACTTCTTAGATCTTGGAGCTCTTCAAGATGCTTCTTTCAAGGTGCCTTATGAGAGATTTGCTTGGTGATGAAAACTTCTCCCTGTGAAGATCTGGAGATCTTTAATGATGGGCTTGGATTTGAGTACCTTTCTTTGAAGATGATGAGTCTTTGATGTGAACCCTTCTTGGATGTACCTTCTTGATGGATCTAGGAGAGGAGATGGTAATCCTCCTTGTCTTTAATGGATCTAGAACCCTTGCTTGTAGATCTGATGCTTCAACATTTGTGTGCCTTTGCTTCTTGATCTTAATGCTTCAATCTTCTATGTGTTCTTGAGATGCCCTTCCTTGATGTGTCACCTTAGCTCTGATACCATGTTGAAGAATCTAGGGCCATCTAAGTAGGATGAGATTCTTCTGATGATGATAACTATTTGTAAGGCATTTTTTACTTTTTCTTATTAGTACAATCTTCTCTTATTATTATTAGAGTGTGTTCTCTTACTTCATCAAACAGTTACCAAAATAAAAGAGACAAGAACACAAGATATTGGCTCTCAGCCAGGGAAAAACCTCTCTCTCCTAGAGAGGAAAACCCTTCTGCAAATTTCTCTTATTGAAGCTTCAATTGACAAATGCCAAACCCTAAACCCTAAACCCTTCACCAGTGGATCTTCCAAGCACAAGACAGTCTCTCTTTTTGCACCTTCCTTTATGTTCTTCAATCAAAGCCTCCTTCTGCACTGCACCTTGATCTCTTCTTTCGCACTTCTTCCGACAACTGATGAAACCCTAGGTCTCCTTAGAGACCTCTTCTTTGGAGCCTTCCTTTCCTTCTCTACCTCGCTTGGCAATCTCCCTTCTCTTTGATACTTAGACTAGAGAATAAGGCTCTTCTTCTAGTATATCCCTCAGTTAGAGGCTAATCCTCTTAACCCTATTGTAGATCTGATTTCTTCACACATATGGTTGATCTGGGGCTTGAAGTAGACCTTTTTACTTGCTTCTTGCCTTCGCTTTAGGTGTACCCTTCTTCGCTTGATGAGGAGACTTTGATTGGTGATCTCTTCTAACCCAACCAAGCTTCTTCTTATGACTACAATTGCAGATCTGATATGGCAGCAGAATGATCCCTTTCTCCTTTGCACGTGTGACAGAAATGAGCCCTAAAACAGTCCCAAAAATTTCGATTTCTTTCTTTTCTTCTTCGCTGTCCTAGATGCAACCTTTTGCTCTTCTTTACACCTCCTTCTTCACTTTCATTCTCGCTGACTTCAGAGATAGCTTGATGGTCTATTGGTGAGGTCGAACTTCCCTATATATAGGAGTTTGTCCCTCCTATTTGGGCAGACTTGAGGTAGTCAGGCCGTCATATCCTTAAGTGCACCAAAAATTCATTTCTTTGAGCCGACTTGAAGAGGAGACTTGTCTTTGCTTTGGAGGATCTTTTTGACATATTTCTTTGACTCTAATACATAGATTTACATAGTGTAATATGCCCACATGGGTCTTTTTCAATTACATTGACTCTTTGACTTTCCTAGAAGAACCTAACCATGTGCGTGACCTATCAAATGGGCAAGAAACCCATTCTTGATAATGACAAAAATAATAATTCTTTTCTTTTACAAGAGCAAAGATCAAAATAACATTTATGAAGACCGAACCTAGTTACACTTTCCTCAACACTCGAGTAGTACCACTCAGTTAGTGGTTTGACATATACATCAAATGGAATGTTTAGATTTATGTGCTTTCTTGCTCCACATCACACGCACACCCCTACACAATGTGCCCTAGAGACGAGGATGTTGTTTTTCCATGTCACTTGAAAATCTAGGTTAGGGTCTTAGAATCTATGACACAACCAACTCAAATTCCACAACAAACTACTTTGCACAATGCAATATATACAACAATCAATCAACATGTACATAAATAGACAACTTTTTACATTTTTTATACAACCCAACTTCCCTATATTAACAAACTGTAGTACATTGTTTAGGGCTCTGGTACTAGGGATCATGGCCCTCATACAATCACTAATACAAGAAATACAAGTTAGGGTTAGGTGTCAATCCTTCAACCAATCTACCTTGAACACGACAACACTTTACATACTCATTGATGTAATGCTCTCATATAATCACTAATACATGAAATACAAACTAGGGTTCAGTTTCAGTCCTTCAACCAATCTACCCTGAACAAGACAACACTTGACCTACTTGTTGATGTAATGCTCCACAACCCTTTCAGTCCATGTTTCCTAAACACGTATGTCGTTCCTTTGGCTCCCAAACTACAACAACACCATTCTGCCTCTATCAATGAATCCTAATCCTTTAGGTCTCTGAACATGGCTCTCCAATTGCCCTCTAGTTGATCATTAGTCCATCAATGAATCAACACATAGGGTCTTCTTGTGAGTTGTTCACAACTTTGTTTGTGAATAACTCTGAGATTACCCACTGTTGCTCCTCAGCTCTTTGGGACTTCTTCCCACTATTGCATTCTTGTGCTGCTCCAATGTAAACAATCTTAGGGCATGGAGGGTTGCCCACTATAATTGTCTATATTCCTTCTCCAACAATTAACTTAGGGATGATTCATAAGCCTCCTTGGCTACTCTTATTTCTCCAAGAACAAAAACCTTAGGCTTCTCAAAGTTTGTACTTCTTGTAGTAGCCAAATTCCTTGTCAAACTGATCTAGGGCTGCAAGGACACCTTCTTCTACCCTCCAAGCAGTCCTTTAGATGCCCCTCAAACTTTGTCCAAACTAGGATACCCATCCACTAAAAAACAACATCAAAACAAGAGGATAAACATACCTTGTTCTGCAACCTCCTGCTGCTCCCCTTGACCTCGACTTCAGTGCAATTTCTGAGCTCTAGTGAGGGCACACGTCAACCCTAAATTCTGATCCAAAACTTGTGTTTTCCCTCACTTCAGGCCTCTTCTAACTACGTTGTCCCTTGCTGTGATTGTGGCCTAGGTTAGGCATCCTACTAGGCCTCTCCGCTGTCCCCAAAATATATGTCGTTCACCTGCAATCAATCCAGAGAACCTGTGGCTTGAAACACAAAGAAAAATATCCTCAAACGTGCACAAAATTTGCCCAAAATTCACCTCTTAGCCCTTGGCTTGTTGCCTATCAATATTGCCCTCAAAACAGTCTTAAGAAGACACAAAAGTGCTCCTTCTCCACTTCGCTTGAACTCCTTTTGGTCTTCATCTATTTCAAAGGTATATTCTTTGATGTGTTGCTCCTTGGATGTGTGGAATGAGCTCACTCCTCTCACATATTTATATCTTTTGCTTAGGGTGACATTTATCCCTTCAAGAAGGAACTCTTTAACTAAGGCTGACTTGATCTTTAAAACAAATCACTCACTCAAAACATATAAACGTTAATTTATCCACAGTGGCAAGGGATCTCTTGGTGCTTGAAGCAACCCCTTGCTCCTTTAAGGGTGCTCTATCATGTCCAAGTGCCAAGTCATCAAATCTCTTCATGGATTCACACCCACAACTTTGGGTGCAAAGCCCATAGCTTGGGTACTCTTGCCCACAAAGCCCATGTGGTTCCAAATCCTTCACAACCTTGTACCCTAGGGTTTGGAGTACCTACCAAGCTACAAATCTCAACAGAGGATGGTAAGGTTGAGCAAGCAAGCATACAGACCCTTCAACCAATCAACCATTGTGCTAATAGACAACACTATTGCCTTGTGGCCTCTAGGATTTTGGGTGTTCAATATGTTTAAATATGCTTAGATCTCTCTACAAAAAGAATTATTTCTCTTATGAAAACATTAATTGCATTATTCCTAGTAGAATTACTTCTAGTTTAGAAAATTTATATATTTTGAGATATAGGATGGAATATAAATGGATTGCAATTAAGTTGGATGACAAGTTCCTGCGTTCAACTCTCTAGTTTTACTTTTATTAGAATCCTTATACTTTATTGTGTATCTATTGCAGATGGTTGATTCCAGTGAGCACGAATACGTGAAATATAGAATGGATTATCCCCCTTTATATAACAAAACTCAAAGACTTGTATGTTTCATATTATGATTGATTATTACATTCAACTCTCTAGTTTAACTTGTATAATGATTCTAATACTTTATTATGTATCTGTTGTAGATGGCTTGTTCTGGTGAGCACAAGTAAATGGAATACAAAGCAATGTCTATCGTTATATAACAAATTCTAAAGGAGGTATGTTTCTTACTCTAAATAATTATCAGTTTTTAAATATGCTTATCATTACTATCTATGTTTGTATTTTAACCTTAACCACCCCACTTTTTTTCTTTACAGCGAAGGAGAGGACACTGCAGTAGAGATAATGTGCAAGGGGGGAGTTTGCAATTTTTTGTTTGTTGTTGTCTACATGTTTTGTTTTTGTCGAGTTTGAGAGTGACCATGCTTTGCGTTGTACTCGTTTACTCATTTCTTGTAGTTTGGTCTTGGTTTTGTTTGCATGGAGAGAAAATGAAAGATATGAGGTGGAGGTTATCATTGAAAAATGAAGGTGAATCACCCTAACTATACACAATGCACTTCACTCGCAATTATCTTTTCGTCATTCGTGACTCTATTTGCTTGCTTTTCAATTTATTATATGGTTTATATGGGGTGTCATACTCAACTATATTTATTTTCTTTGTGTAGTGAGCGACTACAGTTGTATAGTCTATGAAGGTGAAGTTGGTGAAAATACCGTAGAGATTCCACAAACGCACCGCAAAGGATTGGTGAGCCATATTTTTTTCCTACATAATAATATTGTGCTTTAATCCACCGTAATATATGTTGCTTGCACAATGATTCATCCTTTTGTCATGGCTTCAAGGTAGTATGATCTTGTTAATGGGTGTGAGGTTTGAGATTTTCCAAAAAATTTGATACAAAATAGAGAGAAAAGTTATAACGGAGTTCACATTTCCAGGCTTATTGTTCATAATTGTTGCTGCTATAACATTACTGAAGAGTTAGCAGGTATGTGTGATTAATTTATCGCTCTGTATGTTTTTTATTCAATTTCTCTCGTGGTTTATTCATGATTTCACATACAAGATTACTTCGTGCGGTGAGAGACTACCGTTGTAGTGTCTGGGATGGTCGAGTGGAGAAGATACTTTAAGCAATGTAAATGGAGCATAGAGGATGGGTGAGTCGTAGTTTTCCAATAAAATAGTATTTTTATTATTTGTTTGCACTACTATTTCTCCTTTGAGCATGGTTCTTGGGTTGTATTACTCAATTAGTGGTTTCACGTATACATCACATGGTTTTTTTAAATTTGTATTTTTTTGGCTCTCCATAGTACATGCCCTATAGAAGAGGTGGGTAAAGTTGAGCAAGCAAGCATATTGACTCTTCAACCAATCACCATCGTGCTAACATACAACACTTTTGCCTTGTGGAGCCTATGGTTTTGGGAGTTCAAATTGTTTAAATATGTTTAGATTCATTTTCAAACAAAAAAAAATTACCTCTTATGAAAGCATTGTTTGTATCATTCCTATTAGAAGTACATCTAGTCTAGAAAATTTATATTTTTTGTGATAATTTATATTTTTTGTGATATGGAATGGAATACAATTGGACTCTAACTAAGTTGCATGATAAGTTATGCCTTCAAACTCTCTAGTTTAACTTTTATTAGAAATTTAATATTTTTTTTACGTTTTTATTGCAGAATATTTGTCCAATGAGAACACGTGAAATACAAAATGGCCTCTCGTTTTATATAACAAATTCAAAGAAAGGTGTGTTTCTTATTATGATAAATAATTTTATTCTAATCTCTAGTTTAATTTATATAACAATTCTAATAGCTTATTTTGTAACTTTTGTAGATGACTTGTTATGATGAGCACGAGCAAGTGGAATACAAAATAGATCGTTCATTGTTATAAAACAAACTCTATGGGAGGTGTGTTTCTTATTATGAATAATTATTGGTTTTGAAATATGTGTACCATTACTAACTATGTGTATTTTGACCTTGTTCAGTTTACTCCTTCTCCTTCCAGGAGAGGACGGTACATTGCAGGAGAGATAATGTGCAGAACGGGTGGTTGCATTTTTTTCTTTGTACATGTTTTTTCTTTGTTGAATTTGAGCATGGCCATGCTTTGTGTTGTAATCGTTTTTTTTTTGTTTCACCTTTTTTTCTCTTTTTTTTTGTAGTTTTGTCTTAGTTTCATTTATTGGGTTTGTTGTACTCGTTTTCCTTCTGTTATCATGTTCTTTGTAATTTGGTCTCGGTTTCATTTGTTGGTGTGGAAAAGGAAACAAAGGAAGCAGAGAAAAAAAATGGAGGTTATTGTTTGTAAATGAGGGTGAGTCAACACACCTATATGCAATGCACTTCACTTAAAAGTATATTTTGCTAATTTGTGGCTCCAATTTTTTGCTATTCAATTTATTATATGCTTTATCTATGTTGTCATAATCAAATACATTGATATTCTTTATGTAGTGAAGAGCTACAATTGTACAATCTACAAAGGTGAAGTGGTGAAGATGCATTAGACATTCTAGAATTGTGGAAGAGGATGGGTGAGAAATTGTAAGTGACTTATTCTATTCGCTGCTAAAATATTAGCCAAGGGAGGGCAGGTATGTGTGTCTTTAATACAACGCTTTGTATATTTGTTATTTAAACTCGTGCTTTATTCATGATCTCATATATAATATTACTTTTTTCATTGAGTGACTACAATTGTAGTGTCTCGAAGGGTCGAGTTGAGAAGGTAGACAATGTAGATGCCATGCAAAGGATGGGTGAGTCATGTTGGTTTCCAACAAAATAGTGTTATTATTATTTGTTTACTTGAAGTTTTTCCCTCTAGCATGGTTCTCGTGTAGTAGGGCAGGTATGTGTATGTTTAATACATCGCTTTGTATATTTGTAATTTAAACTCGTGCTTTATTAATGATCTCATATATAATATTACTTTGTGCAGTGAGTGACTACAATTGTAGTGTCTCCGAGGGTCGGGTTGAGAAGATAGGCAATGTAGATGCCACACAAAGGATGGGTGAGTCGTGTTGGTTTCCTACAAAATAGTGTTATTATTGTTTGTTTACTTGAAGCTTTTTCCTTCTAGCATGGTTCTCGGGTAGCACCACTCAGTTAGTGGTTTGACATATACATCAAATGGAATGTTAAAATTTATGTGATTTCTTGCTCCACATCACACGCACACCCCTAAACAATGTGCACTAGAGACGAGGATGTTGTTTTTCCAAGTCACTAGAGAATGTAGGTTAGGGTCTAAGAATCTATTACACAACCAACTCAAATGCCACAACAAACTACTTTGCACAATGGAATAAATACAACAGAAATCAACATGTACATAAATCATAACTTTTTACCACTTTTCAACAACCCAACTTCGTTATATTGACAAACTGTAGTACATTATTTAGGGCTCTAGTACCAGGGATCATGGCCCTCATACAATCAATATAACAAGAAATAAAAACTAGGGATCGTTGTCAATCCTTCAACCAATCTACCTTGAACAAGACAACGCTTGACCTACTTGTTGATGTAGCACTCCACAGCCCTTTCAGTCCATGTGTCCAAAACACATATGTCGTTCCTTTGGCTCCCAAACTACAACAACACCAATTTGCGTCTATCAATGAATCCTGCTCCTTTAGGTATTTGAACACGGCTCTCCAACTGCCCTCTAGTTGATCATTAGTCCATCAATGAATCAACACATAGGGTCTTCTTGTGAGTTGTTCACAACTTTATTTGTGCATAACTCTGAGATTGCGAACTGTTGTGCCTCAGTTCTTTGGTACTTCTTCCCACTATTGCCTTCTTGTGCTACTCCAATGTAAATAGTCTTAGGGCATGGAGGGTTGCCCACTGTGATTGTCTATAGTCCTTCACTAACAATTAACTTAGGGATGATTCATAAGCCTCCTTGGCTACCCTTATTTCTCTATGAACCAAACCCTTAGGCTTCTCAAAGTTTGTCCTTCTTATAGCAGCCAAATTCCTTGTGAAATTGATCTAGGGTTGAAAGGGCACCTGCTTCTACCCTCCACACAGTCCTTTAGATGCCCCTTGAACTTTTTCCAAACTAGGATAAAAATCCACTAAAAAACAACATCAAAACAAGAGCACAAACATACCTTGTTCTACAACCTCTTGCTACTCCCCTTGACCTCGGCTTCAATGCAATTTCTGAGCTCTAGTGAGTGCACACGTCAACCCTACATTTTGAACCAAAACTTGTGTTTTCCCTCGCTTCGGGCCTCTTCTAACTACGTTGTCCCCTGTTGTGATTGTGGCCTAGGTTAGGCATCCTACTAGGCCTCTCCACCCTCCCCAAAATATATGTCGTTCACCTGCAATCAATCCAGAGAATTGGCGGCCGGAAATACAGAGAAAACTCTACTCAAACGTGCACAAAATTTGCCCAAAATTCACCTCTTAGCCCTCGGCCTATTGCCTATCAATATTGTCCTCAAAACAGTCTCAAGAAGACACAAAAATGCTCCTTCTCCACTTCGCTTCAACTCCTTTTGATCTTCATCTATTTCAGAGGTATATTCTTTGATGTGTTGCTCCTTGGATGTGTGGAATGAGCTCTCTCCTCTCACATATTTATATCTTTCGCTTAGGGTGACATTTATCCCTTGAGTAAGGGCCTCTTTAACTAAGGCCGACTTGATCTTTAAAAAAATTCACCCACTCAAAACATATAAATGTTCATTTTTCCACAGTGACAAGGGCTCTCTAGGTGCTTGAAGCAACACCACCCCTTGCTGCTTTAAGGGTGCTCTATCATGTTCAAGTGTTAAGTCATCAAATCTCTTAATGGATTCACACCCACAACTTTGGGTGCAAAGCCCACAGCTTGGGTACTCTCTTGCCCACAAATCCCATGCGGTTCCAAATCCTTCACAACCTTGTACCGTAGGGTTTGGAGTACCTACCAAGCTACAAATCTCAATAGAGGATGGTAAGGTTGAGCAAGCAAGCATACAGACCCTTCAACCAATCAACCATTGTGCTAATAGACAACACTATTGCCTTGTGGCGTCTAGGATTTTGGTTGTTCAATATGTTTAAATATGCTTAGATCCCTCTACAAAAATAATTATTTCTCTTATGAAAACATTAAATTGCATTATTCCTAGTAGAATTACTTCTAGTTTAGAAAATATATATATTTGAGATAGGATGGAATATATATGGATTGTAATTAAGTTGGATGACAAGTTCTTGCCTTCAACTCTCTAGTTTAAATTTTATTAGAATCCTAATAGTTTATTGTGTATCTAATGCAGATGGTTGATTCCAGTGAGTACGCATACGTCAAGTACAGAATGGATTATCCCCCTTTATATAACAAAATTCAAAGACATGTATGTTTCATATTATGATTGATTATTACATTCAACTCTCTAATTTAACTTGTATAATGATTCTAATATTTTATTATGTATCTGTTCTAGATGGCTTGTTCTTGTGAGCACAAGTAAATGGAATACAAAGCAATGTCTATCATTATATAGCAAATTCTAAAGGAGGTATGTTTCTTATTCTAAATAATTATCAGTTTTTAAATATGCTTACCATTGCTATCTATGTTTGTATTTTAACCTTAACCACCCCACTTTTTTTCTTTTCAACGGAGGAGAGGACACTGAAATAGAAATAATGTGCAAGGGGGAAGTTTGCAATTTTTAAACTTGTGCTTTATTCATGATCTCATATATAATATTACTTTGTTCATTGAGTGACTACAATTGTATCGTCTCGCAGGGTCGAGTTGAGAAGATAGACAATGTAGATGCCACGTAATGAATGGGTGAGTTATGTTGGTTTCCAACAAAATAGTGTTATTATTATTTGTTTACTTGAAGTTTTTTCCTTCTAGCATGGTTCTCGTGTAGTAGGGTAGGTATGTGTATGTTTAATTGTATATTTATAATTTAAACTCGTGCTTTATTCATGATCTCATATATAATATTACTTTGTGCAGTGAGTGACTGCAATTGTAGTGTCTTGGAGGTTCGGGTTCAGAAGATAGGCAATGCAGATGCCACACAAAGGATGGGTGAGTCGTGTTGGTTTCCAACAAAATAGTGTTATTATTATTTGTTTACTTGAAGCTTTTCCTTCTAGCATGGTTCTCGAGTAGTGCCACTCAGTTAGTGGTTTGACATATACATCAGATGGAATGTTTAAATTTATGTGCTTTCTTGCTCCACATCACACGCACACCCCTAGACAATGTGCACTAGAGACGAGGATGTTGTTTGTGCACGTCACTAGAGAATGTAGGTTAGGGTCTAAGAATCGATTACACAACCAACTCAAATGCCACAACAAACTACTTTGCACAATGGAATAAATACAACAAGAAATCAACTTGTACATGAATAGACAACTTTTTACCACTTTTCAACAACCCAACTTCGTTATATTAACAAACTGTAGTACATTATTTAGGGCTCAAGTACCAAGGATCATGGCCCTCATACAATCACTAATACAAGAAATACAAACTAGGGTTCTGGTGTTAGTCCTTCAACCAATCTATCTTGAACAAGACAACACTTGACCTACTTGTTGATGTATCGCTCCACAGCCCTTTAAGTCCATGTGTCCCGAACACATATGTCGTTCCTTTGGCTGCCAAACTACAACAACACCAATCTGCCTCTATCAATGAATCCTCCTCCTTTAGGTCTTTGAACACGGCTCTCCAACTGCCCTCTAGTTGATTATTAGTCCATTAATGAATCAACACATAAGGGCTTCTTGTGAGTTGTTTACAACTTTGTTTGTGAATAACTCTGAGATTACCCATTGTTGCTCCTCAGCTCTTTCGGACTTCTTCCCACTATTTCCTTCTTGTGTTGCTCCATTGTAAACAATCTTAGGGCATGGAGGGTTGCCCACTATGATTGTCTATAGTCCTTCTCCAACAATTAACTAAGGGATGATTCATAAGCCTCCTTGGCTACCCTTATTTCTCCATGAACCAAACCCTTAGGTTTCTCAAAGTTTGTCCTTCTTATAACAGTCAAATTCCTTGTCGAACTGATCTAGGGCTGCAAGGACACCTTCTTCTTCCTCCACACACTCCTTTAGATGCCCCTCAAACTTTGTCCAAACTAGGATAACCATCCACTAAAAAACATCAAAACAAGAGGACAAACATACCTTGTTCTGCAACCTCCGTTGCTCGCCTTGACCTCGGCTTCAGTACAATTTTTGAGCTCTAGTGAGGGCACACGTCAACCCTAAATTCTGATCCAAAACTTGTGTTTTCCCTCACTTCAGGCCTCTTCTAACTACGTTGTCCTCTGTTGTGATTGTGGCCTAGATTAGGCATCCTACTACGCCTGTTCGCCCTCCCCAAAAGATATGTCGTTATACTTGCAATCAATCTAGAGAATCTGTGGCCTGAAACACAGAGAAAAATCTCCTCAAACGTGCACAAAATTTGCCCAAAATTCACCTCTTAGCCCTCGGCCTATTGCCTATCAATATTGTCCTCAAAACAGTGTCAAGTAGACACAAAAATGCTACTTCTCCACTTGGCTTTAACTCCTTTTGATCTTCATCTATTTCATAGGTATAGTATTTGATGTGTTGCTCCTTGGATGTGTGGAATGAGCTCTCTCCTCTCACATATTTATATCTTTCGCTTAGGGTGACATTTATCCCTTCAAGAAGGGCCTCTTTAACTAAGGCCGACTTGATCTTTAAAACAATTCACCCACTCAAAACATATAAACGTTAACACAGTGACAAGGGCTCTCTTGGTGCTTGAAGCAAACCCTTGCTCCTTTAAGGGTTCTCTATCATGTCCAAGTGCCAAGTCATCCAATCTCTTCATGGATTCACACCCACAACTTTGGCTGCAAAGCCCACAACTTGGGTACTCTCTTGCCCACGAATCCCATGTGGTTCCAAATCCTTCACAACCTTGTACCCTCGGGTTTGGAGTACCTACCAAGCTACAAATCTCAACAGAGGATGGTAAGGTTGAGCAAGCAAGCATACAAACCCTTCAACCAATCAACCATTGTGCTAATAGACAAGACTTATTGCCTTGTGGCCTCTAGGATTTTGGTTGTTCAATATGTTTAAATATTCTTAGATCCCTCTACAAAAAGAATTATTTCTCTTATGAAAACATTAATTGCATTATTCCTAGTAGAATTACTTCTAGTTTAGAAAATTTATATATTTTGAGGTATAGCATGGAATATAAATGGATTGTAATTAAGTTGGATGACAAGTTCTCGACTTCAACTCTCTATTTTATCTTTGGTTAGAATCCTAATAGTTTATTGTGTATCTATTGCAGATGGATGATTCCAGTGAGCACGAATACGTGAAGTACAGAATGGATTATCCCCCTTTATATAACAAAACTCAAAGACATGTATGTTTCATATTATGATTGATTATTACATTCAACTCTCTAGTTTAACTTGTAAAATGATTCTAATATTTTGTTATGTATCTGTTGTAGATGGCTTGTTCTGGTGAGCACAAGTAAATGGAATACAAAGCAATGTCTATCGTTATATAACAAATTCTAAAGGAGGTATGTTTCTTATTCTAAATAATTATCAGTTTTTAAATATGCTTATCATTACTATATATGTTTGTATTTTAATATTAACCACCCCACTTTTTTTCTTTTCAGCGGAGGAGAGGACACTGCAATAGAAATAATGTGCAAGGGGGAAGGTTGCAATTTTTTGTTTGTTGCTGTCTACATGTTTTGTTTTTGTTGAGTTTGAGAGTGACCATGCTTTGTGTTGTACTCGTTTTCTCATTTCTTGTAGTTTGGTCTTGGTTTTGTTTGCATGGAGAGAAAATGGAAGAAATGAGGTGGAGGTTATCATTGATAAATGAAGGTGAATCATCCTAACTATACATAATGCACTTCACTCACAATTATCTTTTCCTTATTCATGACTCTATTTGCTTGCTTTTCAATTTATTATATGGTTTATATGGGGTGTCATACTCAACTATATTTATTTTCTTTGTGTAGTGAGCGACTACGGTTGTATAGTCTATGAAGGTGAAGTTGGTGAAAATACCTTAGAGATTCTACAAACACACCACAAAGGATTGGTGAGCCATATTTTTTTCCTACATAATAATATTGTGCTTTAATCCACCATAATATATGTTGCTTGCACAATGATTGATCCTTTTGTTATGGCTTCAAGGTAGTATGATCTTGTTAATGGGTGTGAGGTTTGAGATTTTCGAAAAAATTTGATACTTAATAGAGAGAAAAGTTATAACGGGGTTCATTTCCAGGCTTATTGTTCATAATTGTTGTTGCTATAACATTACTAAAGAGTTAGCAGGTATGTGTATGATTAATTTATCACTCTGTATATTTTTTTTCAATTTCTCTCGTGGTTTATTCATGATTTCACATACAAGATTACTTTGTGCGGTGAGTGACTACTGATGTAGTGTCTACGATGGTCGAATGGAGAAGATACTTTAAGCAATGCAAATGGAGCATAGAGGATGGGTGAGTCGTAGTTTTCCAATAAAATAGTATTTTTATTATTTGTTTTCAATACTATTTCTCTTTTGAGCATGGTTCTTGGGTTGTATTACTCAATTACTGGTTTCACGTATACATCACATGGTTTTTATAAATTTGTATTTTTTTTGGCTCTCCATAGTACATGCCCTATAGAAGAGGTGGGTAAAGTTGTGCAAGCAAGCATATTGACCCTTCGACCAATCAACTATTGCCTTGTGGACCCTATGGTTTTGGGAGTTCAATTTGTTTAGATATGTTTAGATTCATTTTCAAACAAAAAAAAATAACCTCTTATGAAAACATTGTTTGTATTATTCCTAGTAGAAGTACATCTAGTCTAGAAAATTTATATTTTATGTGATAATTTATACTTTTTTGTGATATGGCATGGAATACAATTGGACTCGAACTAAGTTGCATGACAAGCTCATGCCTTCAAACTCTCTAGTTTAACTTTTATTAGAGATTTAATAATTTTTTTATGTATTTATTGCAGAATTTTTGTCGAGTGAGAACACGTTAAATACAAAATGCCTCTTTTTTTATATAACAAACTCAAAGAAATGTGTGTTTCTTATTATGATTAATAATTTCATTCTAATCTCTAGTTTAATTTATATAACAATTCTAATAGCTTATTTTGTATCTTTTGTAGATGACTTGTTCTAATGAGCACGAGTAAGTGGAATACAAAATAGATCGTTCATTGTTATAAAACAAACTCTAGGGCAGGTATGTTTCCTATTATGAATAATTACTGGTTTTGAAATATGTGTACCATTACTAACTGTGTGTATTTTAACCTTGTTCAATTTACTTCTTTTCCTTCCAGGAGAGGACAGTACATTGCACGGTACATTGCAGGAGAGATAATGTGCAGAATGGGTGTTTGCATTATTTCTTTGTTCCTGTTTTTTTTTTTTTTGTTGAGTTTGAGCATGGCCATGCGATTTTGTAATCGTTTTTCGTTGTTTCACCCTTTTTTTCTCTTTTTTTTTTGTAGTTTTGTCTTGGTTTCATTTATTGGGTTTGTTGTACTCGTCTGCCTTTTTTTTTCACGTTCTTTGTAATTTGGTCTCGGTTTCATTTGTTGGTGTGGAAAAGTAAACAAAGGAGGCAGACAAAAAAAATGGAGGTTATTGTTTGTAAATGAGGGTGAGTCAACATACCTATATGCAATGTGCTTCACTTAAAAGTATATTTTGTTAATTTGTGGCTCCATTGTTTTGCTATTCAATTTATTATATGCTTTATCTATGTTGTCATAATCAAGTACATTGATCTTCTTTATGTAGTGAAGAGCTACAATAGTACAATCTACAAAGGTGAAGTGGTGAAGATGCATTAGACATTCTACAACTGTGGCAGAGGATGGGTGAGACATTCTACAAATTGTAACTGATTTATTCTATTTGTTTGTAAAATATTAGCAAAGGGAGGGTAGGTATGTGTATATTTAATACATTGCTTTGTATATTTGTTATTTAAACTTGTGCTTTATTCATGATCTCATATATAATATTAGTTTGTTCATTGAGTGACTAAAATTGTAGTGTCTCGGAGGGTCGAGTTGAGAAGATAGACAATGTAGATGCCACGCAAAGGATGGGTGAGTCATGTTGGTTTCCAACAAAATAGTGTTATTATTATTTGTTTACTTGAAGTTTTTTCCTTCTAGCATGGTTCTCATGTAGTAGGGAAGGTATGTGTATATTTAATACATTGCTTTGTATATTTGTAATTTAAACTCGTGCGTTATTAATGATCTAATATATAATATTAATTTGTGCAGTGAGTGACTACAATTGTAGTGTCTCGGAGGGTCAGGTTGAGAAGATAGGCAATGTAGATGCCACACAAAGGATGGATGAGTCATGTTGGTTTCCAACAAAATATTGTTATTATAATTTGCTTACTTGAAGTTTTTTCCTTCTAGCATGGTTCTCGGGTAGTGCCACTTAGTTAGTGGTTTGACATATACATGAGATGGGATGTTTAAATTTATGTGCTTTCTTGCTCCACATCACATGGACACCCCTAGACAATGTCCACTAGAGATGAGGATGTTGTTTTTACATGTCATTAGAGAATGTAGTTTAGGTAAAAGAATCTATTACACAACCAACTCAAATGCCACAACAAACTACTTTGCACAATGGAATAAATACAACAAAAAATCAACATGTACATAAATAGACAACTTTTTACCACTTTTCAACAACCCAACTTCGTTATATTAACAAACTGTAGTACACTATTTAGGGCTCTGGTACCAGGGATCATGGCCCTCATACAATCAATAATACAAGAAATACAAACTAGGGTGCGGTGTCAGTCCTTCAACCAATCTACCTTGAACAAGACAACACTTGACCTACTTGTTGATGTAGCACTCCACAGCCCTTTCAGTCCATGTGTCCCGAACACATATGTCGTTCCTTTGGCTCCCAAACTACAACAACACCAATCTGCCTCTATCAGTGAACCCTGCTCCTTTAGGTCTCTGAACACGACTCTCCAACTGCCCTCTAGTTGATCATAAGTCCATCAATGAATACACACATAGGGTCTTCTTGTGAGTTGCTCACAACTTTGTCTGTGAATAACTCTGAGATTACCCTCTTTTGCTCCTGAACTCTTTTAGACTTCTTCCCACTATTGCCTTCTTGTGCTGGTCCAATGTAAACAATCTTAGGGCATGGAGGGTTGCCTAGTATGATTGTGTATAGTCCTTCTCCAACAATTAACATAGGGATGATTCATAAGCCTCCTTGGCTACCCTTATTTCTCCAAGAACCAAACCCTTAGGCTTCTCAAAGTTTGTCCTTCTTATAGCAGCCAAATTACTTGTCGAACTGATCTAGGGCTGCAATGACACCTTCTTAAACCCTCCACACAGTCCTTTAGATGCCCCCCAAACTTTGTCCAAACTAGGATAACCATCCACTAAAAAAAACATCAAAACAAGAGGACAAACATACCTTGTTCTGCAATTTAAACATACCTTGTATATTTGTTATTTAAACTCGTGCTTTATTCATGATCTCATATATAATATTACTTTGTGCAGTGACTGACTACAATTTTAGTGTCTGGGAAGGTCGAGTTGAGAAGATAGGCAATGTTGATGCCACACAAAGGATGGGTGAATCGTGTAAGTCTCCAACAAAATAGTGTTATTATTATTTGTTTACTTGAAGTTTTTTCCTTCTAGCATGGTTCTTGTGTAGTACCACTTAGTTAGTGGTTTGACATATACATCAGATGGAATGTTTAAATTTATGTGCTTTCTTGGTCCACATCACACGCACACCCCTAGATAATGTGCACTAGAGACGAGGATGTTGTTTTCCACGACACTAGAGAATGTAGGTTAGGGTCTAAGAATCTATTACACAACCAACTCAAATGCCACAACAAACTACTTTGCACAATGGAATAAATACAACAAAAAATCAACATGTACATAAGTAGACAACTTTTTACCACTTTTCAACAACCCAACTTCGTTATATTAACAAATTGTAGTACATTATTTAGGGCTTTGGTACCAGGGATCATGGCCCTCATACAATCACTAATACAAGAAATACAAACTAGGGTTCGGTGTCAGCCCTTCAACCAATCTACCTTGAACAAGACAACACTTGACCTACTTGTTGATGTAGCGCTCCACAACCCTTTCGGTCCATGTGTCCCGAACACATATGTCGTTCCTTTGGCTCCCAAACTACAACAACACCAATCTGCCTCTATCAATGAATCCTACTCCTTTAGGTCTCTGAACACGGCTCTCCAACAGCCCTCTAGTTGATCATTAGTCTATCAATGAATCAACACATAGGGTTTTCTTGTGAGTTGTTCACAACTTTGTTTGCGAATAACGCTGAGATTACCCACTATTGCTCCTCAACGCTTTCGGACTTCTTCCCACTATTGCCTTCTTGTGCTACTCCAATGTAAACAATCTTAGGGCATGGAGGGTTGCCCACTATGATTGTCGATAGTCCTTCTCCAACAATTAACTTAGGGATGATTCATAAGCCTCCTTGGCTACCCTTATTTCTCCAAGAACCAAACCCTTAGGCTTCTCAAAGTTTGTCCTTCTTATAGCAGCTAAATTCCTTGTCGAACTGATCTATGGCTGCAAGGACACCTTCTTCTACCCTCCACACAGTCCTTTAGATACCCTTCAAACTTTGTCCAAACTAGGATAAGCATCCACTAAAAAACAACATCAAAACAAGAGGACAAACATACCTTGTTTTGCAACATCCTGCTGCTCCCCTTGACCTCGGCTTCATTGTAATTTCTGAGCTCTAGTGAGGGCACACGTCAACCCTAAATTCTGATCCAAAACTTGTGTTTTCCCTCACTTCAGGCCTCTTCTAACTATGTTGTCTCCTGCTGTGATTTTGGCCTAGGTTAGGCATCGTACTAGGCCTCTCCGCCATCCCCAACAGATATGTCGTTCACCTGCAATCAATCCAGAGAACCTATGGCCTGAAACACAGAGAAAAATCTCCTCAAACGTGCACAAAATTTGCCCAAAATTCACCTCTTAGCCCTCGGCCTGTTGCCTATCAATATTGTCCTCAAAACAGTCTCAAGAAGACACAAAAATGCTCCTTCTCCACTTCGCTTGAACTCCTTTTGATCTTCATCTATTTCAGAGGTATATTCTTTGATGTGTTGCTCCTTGGATGTGTGGAATGAGCTCTCTCCTCTCACATATTTATATCTTTCGCTTAGGGTGACATTTATCCCTTGAGGAAGGGCCTCTTTAACTAAGGCTGACTTGATCTTTAAAACAATTCACCTACTCAAAACATATAAATGTTCATTTTTCCACAGTGACAAGGGCTCTCTAAGTGCTTGAAGCAACCCCACCCCTTGCTCCTTTAAGGGTGCTCTATCATGTTCAAGTGTCAAGTCATCAAATCTCTTAATGGATTCACACCCACAACTTTGGGTGCAAAGCCCAGAACTTGGGTACTCTCTTGCGCACAAATCCCATGTGGTTCCAAATCCTTCACAACCTTGTACCCTAGGGTTTGGAGTACCTACCAAGCTACAAATCTCACCAGAGGATGGTAAGGTTGAGCAAGAAAGCATACAACCAATCAACCATTGTGCTAATAGACAAGACTATTGCCTTGTGGCCTCTAGGATTTTGGTTGTTCAATATGTTTAAATATGCTTAGATCCCTCTAGAATAAGAATTATTTCTCTTATGAAAACATTAATTGCATTATTCCTAGTAGAATTACTTCTAGTTTAGAAAATTTATATATTTTGACATATAGCATGGAATATAAATGGATTGTAATTAAGTTGGATGACAAGTTCCTGCCTTCAACTCTCTAGTTTAACTTTTATTAGAATCCTAATAGTTTATTGTGTATCTATTGCAGATGGTTGATTCCAGTGAGCACGAATACGTGAAGTACAGAATGGATTATCCTCCTTTATATAACAAAACTCAAAGACATGTATGTTTCATATTATGATTGATTATTACATTCAACTCTCTAGTTTAACTTGTATAATGATTCTAATATTTTATTATGTATCTGTTGTAGATGGCTTGTTCTAGTGAGCATGAGTAAATGGAATAGAAAGCAATGTCTATCGTTATATAACAAATTCTAAAGGAGGTATGTTTTTTATTCTAAATAATTATCAGTTTTTAAATATGCTTATCATTACTATCTATGTTTGTATTTTAACCTTAACCACCCCACTTTTTTTCTTTTCAGCGGAGGAGAGGACACTGCAATAGAAATAATGTGCAAGGGGGAAGGCTGCAATTTTTTGTTTGTTGTTGTCTACATGTTTTGTTTTTGTCGAGTTTGAGAGCGACCATGCTTTTTGTTGTACTCGTTTTCTCATTTCTTGTAGTTTGGTCTTGGTTTTGTTTGCATGGAGAGAAAATGAAAGAAATGAGGTGGAGGTTATCATTGATAAATGAAGGTGAATCACCCTAACTATACACAATGCACTTCACTCACAATTATCTTTTCCTCATTCGTGACTCTATTTGCTTGCTTTTCAATTTATTATATGGTTTATATGGGGTCTCATACTCATATATATTTATTTTCTTTGTGTAGTCAGTGACTACAATTGTATAGTCTATGAAGGTGAAGTTGGTGAAAATACATTAGAGATTCTACAAACGCACCGCAAAGGATTGGTGAGCCATATTTTTTTCCTACATAATAATATTGTGCTTTAATCCACCGTAATATATGTTGCTTTCACAATGATTCATCCTTTTGTCATGGCTTCAAGGTAGTATGATCTTGTTAATGGGTGTGAGGTTTGAGATTTTCCGAAAAATCTGATACGAAATACAGAGAAAAGTTATAAGGGGGTTCACATTTCCAACCTTATTGTTCATAATTGTTGCTGCTATAACATTATTGAAGAGTTAGCAGGTATGTGTATGATTAATTTATCGCTTTGTATATTTTTTATTCACTTTCTCTTCTGGCTTATTCATGATTTCACATACAAGATTACATTGTGCGGTGAGTGACTACCACTGTAGTGTCTGGGATGGTCGAGTGGAGAATATACTTTAAGCAATGCAAATGGAGCATAGAGGATGGGTGAGTCGTAGTTTTTCATTAAAATAGTATTTTTATTATTTGTTTGCACTACTATTTCTCCTTCGAGCAGGTTTCTTGGGTCGTATTACTCAATTAGTGGTTTCATGTATACACCACATGGTTTTTTTAAATTTGTTTTTTTTTTTTTGGCTCTCCATAGTACATGCCCTATAGAAGAGGTGGGTAAAGTGGAGCAAGCAAGCATATTGACCCTTCAACCAATCAACCATCGTGCTAACATACAACACTATTGCCTTGTGGACCCTATGGTTTTGGAAGTTCAATTTGTTTAGATTCATTTTCAAACAAAAAAAAATTACCTCTTATTAAAGCATTGTTTGTATTATTCCTAGTAGAAGTACATGTAGTCTAGAAAATTTATATTTTTTGTGATAATTTATATTTTTTTGTGATATGGCATGGAATACAATTGGACTCGAACTATGTTGCATGACAAGTTCATGCCTTCAAACTCTCTAGTTTAACTTTTATTAGAAATTTAATGTTTTTTAATGTATTTATTGCAAAATATTTGTCCAGTGAGAACACATGATATACAAAATGAGCTTTCTTTTTATCTAACAAACTCAAGGAAATGTGTGTTTCTTATTATGATTAATAATTTCATTCTAATCTCTAGTTTAATTTATATAACAATTCTAATAGCTTATTTTGTATCTTTTGTAGATGACTTGTTCTGATGAGCACGAGCAAGTGGAATACAAAATAGATCATTCATTGTTATAAAACAAACTCTATGGGAGGTGTGTTTCTTATTATGAATAATTATTGGTTTTGAAATATGTATACCATTACTAACTATGTGTATTTTAACCTTGTTCAGTTTACTTCTTCTCCTTCCAGGAGAGGACGGTACATTGCAGGAGAGATAATGTGCAGAACGGGTGGTTGCATTTTTTTCTTTGTACATGTTTTTTCTTTGTGGAATTTGAGCATGGCCATGCTTTGTGTTGTAATCGTTTTTTCCTTCTGTTTTCATGTTCTTTGTAATTTGGTCTCGGTTTCATTTGTTGGTGTGGAAAAGGAAACAAAGGAAGCAGAGAAAAAAAATGGAGGTTATTTTTTGTAAATGAGGGCGAGTCAACACACCTATATGCAATGCACTTCGCTTAAAAGTATATTTTGCTAATTTGTGGCTCCAATTTTTTGCTATTCAATTTATTATATGCTTTATCTATGTTGTCATAATCAAATACATTGATATTCTTTATGTAGTGAAGAGCTACAATTGTACAACCTACAAAGGTGAAGTGGTGAAGATGCATTAGACATTCTACAATTGTGGAAGAGGATGGGTGATACATTCTACAAATTGTAAGTGACTTATTCTATTCACTGCTAAAATATTAGCCAAGGGAGGGTAGGTATGTGTGTCTTTAATACAACGCTTTTTATATTTGTTACTTAAACTCGTGCTTTATTCATGATCTCATATACAATATTACTTGTTTCATTGAGTGACTACAATTGTAGTGTCTCGGAGGGTCGAGTTGAGAAGGTAGACAATGTAGATGCCATGCAAAGGATGGGTGAGTCATGTTGGTTTCCAACAAAATAGTGTTATTATTATTTGTTTACTTGAAGTTTTTCCCTCTAGCATGGTTCTCGTGTAGTAGGGCAGGTATGTGCATGTTTAATACATCGCTTTGTATATTTGTAATTTAAACTCGTGCTTTATTAATGATCTCATATATAATATTACTTTGTGCAATGAGTGACTACAATTGTAGTGTCTCGAAAGGTCGGGTTGAGAAGATAGGCAATGTTGCTGCCACACAATGGATGGGTGAGTCGTGTTGGTTTCCAACAAAATAGTGTTATTATTGTTTGTTTACTTGAAGTTTTTTCCTTCTAGCATGGTTCTCGGGTAGCACCACTCAATTAGTGGTTTGACATATACATCAAATGGAATGTTGAAATTTATGTGCTTTCTTGCTCCACATCACACGCACACCCCTAGACAATGTGCACTAGAGATGAGGATGTTGTTTTTCCACGTCAATAGAGAATGTAGGTTAGGGTCTAAGAATCTATTACACAACCAACTCAAATGCCACATCAAACTTCTTTGCACAATGGAATAAATACAACAGAAATCAACATGTACATAAATCATAACTTTTTACCACTTTTCAACAACCCAACTTCGTTATATTGACAAACTGTAGTACATTATTTAGGGCTCCAGTACCAGGGATCATGGCCCTCATACAATCAATATAACAGGAAATACAAACTAGGGTTCGTTGTCAATCCTTCAACCAATCTACCTTGAACAAGACAACGCTTGACCTACTTGTTGATGTAGCACTCCACAGCCCTTTCAGTCCATGTGTCTCGAACACATATGTCGTTCCTTTGGCTCCCAAACTACAACAACACCAATCTGCGTCTATCAATGAATCCTGCTCCTTTAGGTATCTGAACACGGCTCTCCAACTGCCCTCTAGTTGATCATTAGTCCATCAATGAATCAACACGTAGGGTCTTCTTGTGAGTTGTTCACAACTTTATTTGTGCATAACTCTGAGATTGCGAACTGTTGCTCCTCAGTTCTTTGGGACTTATTCCCACTATTGCCTTCTTGTGCTACTCCAATGTAAACAGTCTTAGGGCATGGAGGGTTGCCCACTATGATTGTCTATAGTCCTTCACTAACAATTAACTTAGGGATGATTCATAAGCCTCCTTGGCTACCCTTATTTCTCTATGAACCAAACCCTTAGGCTTCTCAAAGTTTGTCCTTCTTATAGCAGCCAAATTCCTTGTGAAATTGATCTAGGGTTGAAAGGACACCTTCTTCTACCCTCCGCAGTCCTATAGATGCCCCTCGAACTTTTTCCAAACTAGGATAAAAATCCACTAAAAAACAACATCAAAACAAGAGCACAAACATACCTTGTTCTACAACCTCCTGCTGCTCCCCTTGACCTCGGCTTCAATGCAATTTCTGAGCTCTAGTGAGGGCACACGTCAACCCTACATTTTGAACCAAAATTGTGTTTTCTCTCGCTTCGGGCCTCTTCTAACTACGTTGTCCCTTGTTGTGATTGTGGCCTAGGTTAGGCATCCTACTAGGCCTCTCCACCCTCCCCAAAATATATGTCGTTCACCTGCAATCAATCCAGAGAATTGGCGGCCGGAAATACAGAGAAAACTCTACTCAAACGTGCACAAAATTTGCCCAAAATTCACCTCTTAGCCCTCGGCCTATTGCCTATCAATATTGTCCTCAAAACCGTCTCAAGAAGACACAAAAATGCTCCTTCTCCACTTCGCTTCAACTCCTTTTGATCTTCATCTATTTCAGAGGTATATTCTTTGATGTGTTTCTCCTTGGATGTGTGGAATGAGCTCTCTCCTCTCACATATTTATATCTTTCGCTTAGGGTGACATTTATCCCTTGAGGAAGGGCCTCTTTAACTAAGGCCGACTTGATCTTTAAAACAATTCACCCACTCAAAACATATAAATGTTCATTTTTCCACAGTGACAAGGGCTCTCTAGGTGCTTGAAGCAACACCACCCCTTGCTCCTTTAAGGGTGCTCTATCATGTTCAAGTGTCAAGTCATCAAATCTCTTAATGGATTCACACCCACAACTTTGGGTGCAAAGCCCACAGCTTGGGTACTCTCTTGCCCACAAATCCCATGCAGTGCCAAATCCTTCACAACCTTGTACCGTAGGGTTTGGAGTACCTACCAAGCTACAAATCTCAACAGAGGACGGTAAGGTTGAGCAAGCAAGCATACAGACCCTTCGACCAATCAACCATTGTGCTAATAGACAACACTATTGCCTTGTGGCCTCTAGGATTTTGGTTGTTCAATATGTTTAAACATGCTTAGATCCCTCTACAAAAATAATTATTTCTCTTATGAAAACATTAAATTGCATTATTCCTAGTACTTCTAGTTTAGAAAATATATATATTTTGAGATATAGGATGGAATATATATGGATTGTAATTAAGTTGGATGACAAGTTCTTGCCTTCAACTCTCTAGTTTAAATTTTATTAGAATCCTAATAGTTTATTGTGTATCTAATGCAGATGGTTGATTCCAGTGAGTACGAATACGTGAAGTACAGAATGGATTATCCCCCTTTATATAACAAAATTCAAAGACATGTATGTTTCATATTATGATTGATTATTACATTCAACTCTCTAATTTAACTTGTATAATGATTCTAATATTTTATTATGTATCTGTTGTAGATGGCTTGTTCTTGTGAGCACAAGTAAATGGAATACAAAGCAATGTCTATCATTAAACAACAAATTCTAAAGGAGGTATGTTTCTTATTCTAAATAATTATCGGTTTTTAAATATGCTTACCATTGCTATCTATGTTTGTATTTTAACCTTAACCACCACACTTTTTTTCTTTTCAGCGGAGGAGAGGACACTGAAATAGAAATAACGTGCAAGGGGGAAGTTTGCAACTTTTTGTTTGTTGTTGTCTACATGTTTTGTTTTTGTCAAGTTTGAGAGTGACCATGCTTTGTGTTATACTCGTTTTCTCAGTTCTTGTAGTTTGGTCTTGGTTTTGTTTGCATGGAGAGAAAATGAAAGAAATGAGGTGGAGGTTATCATTGATAAATCAAGGTGAATCACCTTAACTATACACAGTGCACTTCACTCACAATTATCTTTTCCTCATTTGTGACTCGATTTGCTTGCTTTTCAATTTATTATATGGTTTATATGGGGTGTCATACTCAACTATATTTATTTTCTTTGTGTAGTGAGCGACTACAGTGGTATAGTCTATGAAGGTGAAGTGGTGAAAATACCTTAGAGATTCTACGAACGCACCGCAAAGGATTAGTGAGCCATAATTTTTTCCTACATAATAATGTTGTGCTTTAATCCACCGTAATATATGTTGCTTGCATTATGATTCATCCTTTTGTCATGGCTTCAAGGTAATATGATCTTGTTAATCGGTGTGAGGTTTGAGATTTTCCGAAAAATTTGAGACGAAACAGAGAGAAAAGTTATAACGGGGTTCACATTTCCAAGCTTATTGTTCATAATTGTTGCTGCTATAACATCACTAAAGAGTTAGCAGGTATGTGTATGATTAATTTGTCGCTCTATATATTTTTTATTCAATTTCTCTCGTGGTTTATTCATGATTTCGCATACAAGATTACTTTGTGCGGTGAGTGACTACCGCTGTAGTGTCTGGGATAGTCGAGTAGATAAGATACTTTAAGCAATGCAAATGGAGCATAGAGGATGGGTGAGTCGTAGTTTTCCAATAAAACAGTATTTTTATTATTTCTTTGCACTACTATTTCTCCTTCGAGCATTTTTCTTGGGTTGTATTACTCAATTAGTGGTTTCACGTATACATCACATGGTTTTTTTAAATTTGTATTTTTTTGGCTCTCCATAGTACATGCCCTATAGAAGAGGTGGGTAAAGTTGAGCAAGCAAGCATATTGACCCTTCAACCAATCAACCATTGTGCTAACATACAACACTATTGCCTTGTGGACCCTATGGTGTTGGGAGTTCAATTTGTTTAGATATGTTTAGATTCATTTTTAAACAAAAAAAAATTACCTCTTATGAAAGCATTGTTTGTATTATTCCTAGTAGAAGTACATCTAGTCTAGAAAATTCATATTTTTTGTGATAATTTATATTTTTTTGTGATTTGGCATGGAATAGAATTGGAGTTGAACTAAGTTCCATGACAAGTTCATGCCTTCAAACTCTCTAGTTTAAGTTTTATTTGAAATTTAATATTTTTTTTATGTATTTATTGAAGAATATTTGTCGAGTGAGAACACGTGAAATACAAAATGGCCTCTCTTTTTATATAGCAAACTCAAAGAAAGATGTGTTTTTTATTATGATTAATAATTTCATTCTAATCTCTAGTTTAATTTATATAACAATTCTAATAGCTTATTTTGTGTCTTTTGTAGATGACTTGTTCTGATGACCACGAGCAAGTAGAATACAAAATAGATCATTCATTGTTATAAAACAAACTCTAGGGGAGGTATGTTTCCTATTATGAATAATTATTGGTTTTGAAATATGTGTACCATTACTAACTATGTGTATTTTAACCTTGTTCGGTTTACTTCTTTTCCTTCCAAGAGAGGACGGTACATTGCAGGAGAGATAATGTGCAGAACGGGTGTTTGCATTTTTTCTCTTTGTTCATGTTTTTTTTTGTTGACTTTGAGCATGGCCATGCTTTGTGTTCTAATCGTTTTTCTTTTTTTCACCTTTTTTTTTCTCCTTTTTTGTAGTATTGTCTTGGTTTCATATTGGGTTTGTTTAACTTGTTTTACTTTTTTTTTCACGTTCTTTGTAATTTGGTCTCGGTTTCATTTGTTGGTATGGAAAAGGAAACAAAGGAAGCAAAAAAAAAATGGAGGCTATTGTTCGTAAAGGAGGGTGAGTCAACACACCTATATGCAATGCGGTTCACTTAAAAGTATATTTTGTTAATTTGTGGCTCCATATTTTTGTTATTCAATTTATTATATGCTTTATCTATGTTGTCATAATCAACTACATTGATCTTCTTTATGTAGTGAAGAGCTACAATTGTACAATCTACAAAGGTGAAGTGGTGAAGATGCATTAGACATTCTACAAATGTGGTAGAGGATGGGTGAGACATTCTACAAATTGTAAGTGATTTATTCTATTCGCTGCTAAAATATTAGCCAAGGGAGGGCAGGTATGTGTATGTTTAATACATCGCTTTGTATATTTGTTATTTAAACTTGTGCTTTATTCATGATCTCATATATAATATTACTTTGTTCAGTGAGTGACTACAATTGTAGTGTCTCGGAGGGTCGAGTTGAGAAGATAGACAATGTAGATGCCACGCAAAGAATGGGTGAGTCATGTTGGTTTCCAACAAAATAGTGTTATTATTATTTGTTTACTTGAAGTTTTTTCCTTCTAGCATGGTTCTCATGTAGTAGGGGAGGTATGTGTATGTTTAATACATCGCTTTGTATATTTATACTTTAAACTCGTGCTTTATTCATGATCTCATATATAATATTACTTTGTGCAGTGAGTGACTACAATTGTAGTGTCTCGGAGGGTCGGGTTGAGAAGATAGGCAATGTAGATGCCACACAAAGGATGGGTGAGTCGTGTTGGTTTCCAACAAAATAGTGTTATTATTATTTGTTTACTTGAAGTTTTTTCCTTTAGCATGGTTCTTGGGTAGTACCACTCATTTAGTTGTTTGACATATACATCAAATGGAATGATTAAATTTATATGCTTTCTTGCTCCACATCACACGCACACCCCGAGACAATGTGCACTAGAGACGAGGATGTTGTTTTTTCCATGTCACTAGAGAATGTAGGTTAGGGTCTAAGAATCTATTACACAACCAATTCAAATGCCAAAACAAACTACTTTGAACAATGGAATAAATACAACAAAAAATCAACATGTACATAAATAGACAACTTTTTACCACTTTTCAACAACCCAACTTCGTTATATTAACAAACTGTGGTACATTATTTAGGGCTCTGGTACCAGGGATCATGGCCCTCATACAATCAC
The DNA here is from genome assembly GCA_031772625.1 of Pinus tabuliformis. NCBI lineage: Eukaryota > Viridiplantae > Streptophyta > Pinopsida > Pinales > Pinaceae > Pinus > Pinus tabuliformis. The sequence continues at coordinate 1,141,598,784 of CM062820.1, read as the reverse complement.
TAATACAAGAAATACAAACTAGGGTTCGGTGTCAGTGCTTCAACCAATCTACCTTGAACAAGACAACACTTGACCTACTTGTTGATGTAGCGCCCCACAACCCTTTCAGTCCATGTGTCCCGAACACATATGTCGTTCCTTTGGCTCCCAAACTACAACAACACCAATCTGCCTCTATCAATGAATCCTACTCCTTTAGTTCTCTGAACACGGCTCTCCAACTGCCCTCTAGTTGATCATAAGTCCATCAATGAATCAACACATAGGGTGTTCTTGTGAGTTGTTCACAACTTTGTTTGTGAATAACTTTGAGATTACCCACCGTTGTTCCTCAGCTCTTTCAGACCTCTTCCCACTATTGCCTTCTTGTGCTGCTCCAATGTAAACAATCTTAGGGCATGGAGGGTTGCCCACTATGATTGTCTATAGTCCTTCAACAACAATTAGCTTAGGCATGATTCATAAGCCTCCTTGGCTACCCTTATTTCTCCAAGAACCAAACCCTTAGGCTTCTCAAAGTTTGTCCTTCTTATAGCAGCCAAATTCCTTGTTGAACTGATCTACGGTTGCAAGGACACCTTCTTCTACCCTCCACACAGTCCTTTATATGCCCCTCAAACTTTGTCCAAACTAGGATAACCATCCACTAAAAAAAACATCAAAACAAGAGGACAAACATACCTTGTTCTGCAATTTAAACATACCTTGTATATTTGTAATTTACACTTGTGCCTTATTCACGTTCTCATATATAATATTTCTTTGTGCAGTGAGTGACTACAATATTTGTGTCTCGGAGGGTCGGGTTGAGAAGATAGGCAATGTTGGAGGCTATTGTTCGTAAATGAGGGTGAGTCAACACACCTATATGCAATGCGCTTCACTTAAAAGTATATTTTGCTAATTTGTGGCTCCATTTTTTTGCTATTCAATTTATTATATGCTTTATCTATGTTGTCATAATCAACTACATTGATCTTCTTTATGTAGTGAAGAGCTACAATTGTACAATCTACAAAGGTGAAGTGGTGAAGATGCATTAGACATTCTACAACTGTGGCAGAGGATGGGTGAGACATTCTACAAATTGTAAGTGATTTATTCTATTTGCTGCTAAAATATTAGCCAAGGGAGGGCAGGTATGTGTATGTTTAATACATCGCTTTGTATATTTGTTATTTAAACTTGTGCTTTATTCATGATCTCATATATAATATTACTTTGTTCATTGAGTGACTACAATTATAGCGTCTCAAAGGGTCGAGTTGATAAGATAGACAATGTAGATGGCACGCAATGAATGGGTGAGTCATGTTGGTTTCCAACAAAATAGTGTTATTATTATTTGTTTAATTGAAGTTTTTTCCTTCTAGCATGGTTCTCGTGTAGTAGGGTAGGTATGTGTATGTTTAATTGTATATTTATAATTTAAACTCGTGCTTTTTTCATGATCTCATATATAATATTACTTTGTGCAGTGAGTGACTACAATTGTAGTGTCTTGGAGGTTCGGGTTGAGAAGATAGGCAATATGGATGCCACACAAAGGATGGGTGAGTCGTGTTGGTTTCCAACAAAATAATGTTATTATTATTTGTTTACTTGAAGCTTTTCCTTCTAGCATGGTTCTCGAGTAGTGCCACTCAGTTAGTGGTTTGACATATACATCAGATGGAATGTTTAAATTTATGTGCTTTCTTGCTCCACATCACACACACCCCTAGACAATGTGCACTAGAGACGAGGATGTTGTTTGTCCACGTCACTAGAGAATGTAGGTTAGGGTCTAAGAATCTATTACACAACCAACTCAAATGCCACAACAAACTACTTTGCGCAATGGAATAAATACAACAAAAAATCAACATGTACATAAATAGACAACTTTTTACCACTTTTCAACAACCCAACTTCGTTATATTAACAAACTGTAGTACATTATTTAGGGCTCTAGTACCAGGGATCATGGCCCTCATACAATCACTAATACAAGAAATACAAACTAGGGTTCGGTGTCAGTCCTTCAACCAATCTATCTTGAACAAGACAACACTTGACCTACTTGTTGATGTATCACTCCACAGCCCTTTCAGTCCATGTGTCCCGAACACATATGTCGTTCCTTTGGCTCCCAAATCACAACAACACCAATCTGCCTCTATCAATGAATCCTGCTCCTTTAGGTCTTTGAACATGGCTCTCCAACTGCCCTCTAATTGATTATTAGTCCATTAATGAATCAACACATAAGGGCTTCTTGTGAGTTGTTTACAACTTTGTTTGTGAATAACTCTGAGATTACCCATTGTTGCTCCTCAGCTCTTTCGGACTTCTTCCCACTATTTCCTTCTTGTGTTGCTCCATTGTAAACAATCTTAGGGCATGGAGGGTTGCCCACTATGATTGTCTATAGTCCTTCTCCAACAATTAACTTAGGGATGATTCATAAGCCTCCTTGGCTACTTTTATTTCTCCAAGAACCAAACCCTTAGGCTTCTCAAAGTTTGTCCTTCTTATAACAGTCAAATTCCTTGTCGAACTGATCTAGGGCTGCAAGGACACCTTCTTCTTCCTCCACACACTCCTTTAGATGCCCCTCAAACTTTGTCCAAACTAGGATAACCATCCACTGAAAAACATCAAAACAAGAGGACAAACATACCTTGTTCTGCAACCTCCCATTGCTCCCCTTGACCTCGACTTCAGTACAATTTTTGAGCTCTAGTGAGGGCACACATCAACCCTAAATTCTGATCCAAAAGTTGTGTTTTCCCTCACTTCAGGCCTCTTCTAGCTACGTTGTCCTCTACTATGATTGTGGCCTAGATTAGGCATCCTACTACGCCTGTTCGCCCTCCCCAAAAGATATGTCGTTTACCTGCAATCGATCTAGAGAATATGCGGCCTGAAACACAGAGAAAAATCTCCTCAAACGTGCACAAAATTTGCCCAAAATTCACCTCTTAGCCCCCGGCCTATTGGCTATCAATATTGTCCTCAAAACAGTGTCAAGTAGACACAAAAATGCTACTTCTCCACTTGGCTTTAACTCCTTCTGATCTTCATCTATTTCATAGGTATATTCTTTGATGTGTTGCTCCTTGGATGTGTGGAATGAGCTCTCTCCTCTCACTTATTTATATCTTTCGCTTAGGGTGACATTTATCCCTTCAAGAAGGGCCTCTTTAACTAAGGCCGACTTGATCTTTAAAACAAATCACCCACTCAAAACATATAAACGTTAACACAGTGACAAGGGCTCTCTTGGTGCTTGAAGCAAACCCTTGCTCCTTTAAGGGTTCTCTATCATGTCCAAGTGCCAAGTCATCAAATCTCTTCATGGATTCACACCCACAACTTGGGTACTCTCTTGCCCACGAATCCCATGTGGTTCCAAATCCTTCACAACCTTGTACCCTAGGGTTTGGAGTACCTACCAAGCTACAAATCTCAACAGAGGATGGTAAGGTTGAGCAAGCAAACATACAAACCCTTCAACCAATCAACCATTGTGCTAATAGACAAGACTTATTGCCTTGTGGCCTCTAGGATTTTGGTTGTTCAATATGTTTAAATATGCTTAGATCCCTCTACAAAAAGAATTATTTCTCTTATGAAAACATTAATTGCATTATTCCTAGTAGAATTACTTCTAGTTTAGAAAATTTATATATTTTAAGGTATAGCATGGAATATAAATGGATTGTAATTAAGTTGGATGACAATTTCTCGACTTCAACTCTCTATTTTAACTTTGGTTAGAATCCTAATAGTTTATTGTGTATCTATTGTAGATGGATGATTCCAGTGAGCTCGAATACGTGAAGTACTGAATGGATTATCCCCCTTTATATAACAAAACTCAAAGACATGTATGTTTCATATTATGATTGATTATTACATTCAACTCTCTAGTTTAACTTGTAAAATGATTCTAATATTTTATTATGTATCTGTTGTAGATGGCTTGTTCTGGTGAGCACAAGTAAATGGAATACAAAGCAATGTCTATCGTTATATAACAAATTCTAAAGGAGGTATGTTTCTTATTCTAAATAATTATCAGTTTTTAAATATGCTTATCATTACTATATATGTTTGTATTTTAACCTTAACCACCCCACTTTGTTTCTTTTCAGCGGAGGAGAGGACACTGCAATAGAAATAATGTGCAAGGGGGAAGTTTGATATTTTTTGTTTGTTGTTGTCTACATGTTTTGTTTTTGTTGAGTTTGAGAGTGACCATGCTTTGTGTTGTACTCGTTTTCTCATTTCTTGTAGTTTGGTCTTGGTTTTGTTTGCATGGAGAGAAAATGGAAGAAATGAGGTGGAGGTTATCATTGATAAATGAAGGTGAATCATCCTACCTATACACAATGCACTTCACTCACAATTATCTTTTCCTTATTCATGACTCTATTTGCTTGCTTTTCAATTTTTATATGGTTTATATGGGGTCTCATACTCAACTATATTTATTTTCTTTGTGTAGTGAGCGACTACAGTTGTATAGTATATGAAGGTGAAGTTGGTGAAAATACCTTAGAGATTCTACAAACGCACCACAAAGGATTGGTGAGCCATATTTTTTTCCTACATAATAATATTGTGCTTTAATCCACCGTAATATATGTTGCTTGCACAATGGTTGATCCTTTTGTTATGGCTTCAAGGTAGTATGATCTTGTTAATGGGTGTGAGGTTTGAGATTTTCCAAAAAATTTGATACTTAATAGGGAGAAAAGTTATAACGGGGTTCATTTCCAGGCTTATTGTTCATAATTGTTGTTGCTCTAACATTACTGAAGAGTTAGCAGGTATGTGTATGATTAATTTATCGCTCTGTATATTTTTTTTCAATTTCTCTCGTGGTTTATTCATGATTTCACATACAAGATTACTTTGTGCAGTGAGTGACTACTGATATAGTGTCTAGGATGGTCGAGTGGAGAAGATACTTTAAGCAATGCAAATGGAGCATAGAGGATGGGTGAGTCGTAGTTTTCCAATAAAATAGTATTTTTATTATTTGTTTTCAATACTATTTCTCTTTTGAGCATGGTTCTTGGGTTGTATTACTCAATTACTGGTTTCAAGTATACATCACATGGTTTTTATAAATTTGTATTTTTTTTGGCTCTCCATAGTACATGCCCTATAGAAGAGGTGGGTAAAGTCGTGTAAGCAAGCATATTGACCCTTCGACCAATCAACTATTGCCTTGTGGACCCTATGGTTTTGGGAGTTCAATTTGTTTAGATATGTTTAGATTCATTTTCAAACAAAAAAATATAACCTCTTATGAAAACATTGTTTGTATTATTCCTAGTAGAAGTACATCTAGTCTAGAAAATTTATATTTTATGTGATAATTTATAATTTTTTGTGATATGGCATGGAATACAATTCGATTCGAACTAAGTTGCATGACAAGTTCATGCCTTCAAACTCTCTAGTTTAACTTTTATTAGAGATTTAATAATTTTTTTATGTATTTATTGCAGAATTTTTGTCGAGTGAGAACACGTTAAATACAAAATGGCCTCTTTTTTATATAACAAACTCAAAGAAATGTGTGTTTCTTATTATGATTAATAATTTCATTCTAATCTATAGTTTAATTTATATAACAATTCTAATAGCTTATTTTGTATCTTTTGTAGATGACTTGTTCTAATGAGCACGAGCAAGTGGAATACAAAATAGATCGTTCATTGTTATAAAACAAACTCTAGGGGAGGTATGTTTCCTATTATGAATAATTATTGGTTTTGAAATATGTGTACCATTACTAACTGTGTGTATTTTAACCTTGTTCAGTTTACTTCTTTTACTTCCAGGAGAGGACGATACATTGCACGGTACATTGCAGGAGAGATAATGTGCAGAATGGGTGTTTGCATTATTTCTTTGTTCATGTTTTTTTTTTTTTTGTTGAGTTTGAGCATGGCCATGCGATCTTGTGATCATTTTTCTTTGTTTCAACCTTTTTTTGTCTTGGTTTCATTTATTGGGTTTGTTGTACTCGTTTGCCTTTTTTTTTCACGTTCTTTGTAATTTGGTCTCGGTTTCATTTGTTGGCGTGGAAAAGTAAACAAAGGAGGTAGACAAAAAAAATGGAGGTTATTGTTTGTAAATGAGGGTGAGTCAACACACCTATATGCAATGTGCTTCACTTAAAAGTATATTTTGTTAATTTGTGGCTCCATTGTTTTGCTATTCAATTTATTATATGCTTTATCTATGTTGTCATAATCAAGTACATTGATCTTCTTTATGTAGTGAAGAGCTACAATTGTACAATCTACAAAGGTGAAATGGTGAAGATGCATTAGACATTCTACAACTGTGGCAGAGGATGGGTGAGACATTCTACAAGTTGTAACTGATTTATTCTATTTGTTTGTAAAATATTAGGAAAGGGAGGGCAGGTATGTGTATATTTAATACATTGCTTTGTATATTTGTTATTTAAACTTGTGCTTTATTCATGATCTCATAGAGAATATTACTTTGTTCATTGAGTGACTAAAATTGTAGTGTCTCGGAGGGTCGAGTTGAGAAGATAGACAATGTAGATGCCACGCAAAGGATGGGTGAGTCATGTTGGTTTCCAACAAAATAGTGTTATTATTATTTGTTTACTTGAATTTTTTTCCTTCTAGCATGGTTCTCGTGTAGTAGGGAAGGTATGTGTATATTTAATACATTGCTTTGTATATTTTTAATTTAAACTCGTGCGTTATTAATGATCTCATATATAATATTAATTTGTGTAGTGAGTGACTACAATTGTAGTGTCTCGGAGGGTCAGGTTGAGAAGATAGGCAATGTAGATGCCACACAAAGGATGGGTGAGTCATGTTGGTTTCCAACAAATTATTGTTATTATTATTTGCTTACTTGAAGTTTTTTCCTTCTAGCATGGTTCTCGGGTAGTGCTACTCAGTGAGTGGTTTGACATATACATGAGATGGAATGTTTAAATTTATGTGCTTTCTTGCTCCACATCACACGGACACCCCTAGACAATGTGCACCAGAGATGAGGATGTTGTTTTTCCATGTCATTAGAGAATGTAGTTTAGGGTAAAAGAATCTATTACACAACCAACTCAAATGCCACAACAAACTACTTTGCACAATGGAATAAATACAACAAAAAATCAACATGTACATAAATAGACAACTTTTTACCACTTTTCAACAACCCAACTTCGTTATATTAACAAACTGTAGTACATTATTTAGGGCTCTGGTACCAGGGATCATGGCCCTCATACAATCAATAATACAAGAAATACAAACTAGGGTGCGGTGTCAGTCCTTCAACCAATCTACCTTGAACAAGACAACACTTGACCTACTTGTTGATGTAGCACTCCACAGCCCTTTCAGTCCATGTGTCCCGAACACATATGTCGTTCCTTTGGCTCCCAAACTACAACAACACCAATTTGCCTCTACCAATGAACCCTGCTCCTTTAGGTCTCTGAACACGGCTCTCCAACTGCCCTTTAGTTGTTCATAAGTCCATCAATGAATACACACATAAGGTCTTCTTGTGAGTTGTTCACAACTTTGTCTGTGAATAACTCTGAGATTACCCATTGTTGCTCCTCAACTCTTTCAGACTTCTTCCCACTATTGCCTTCTTGTGCTGGTCCAATGTAAACAATCTTAGGGCATGGAGGGTTGCCCAGTATGATTGTGTATAGTCCTTCTCCAACAATTAACATAGGGATGATTCATAAGCCTCCTTGGCTACCCTTATTTCTCCAAGAACCAAACCCTTAGGCTTCTCAAAGTTTGTCCTTCTTATAGCAGCCAAATTACTTGTCGAACTGATCTGGGGCTGTAATGACACCTTCTTAAACCCCCCACACAGTCCTTTAGATGCCCCTCAAACTTTGTCCAAACTAGGATAACCATCCACTAAAAAAAACATCGAAACAAGAGGACAAACATACCTTGTTCTGCAATTTAAACATACCTTGTATATTTGTTATTTAAACTTGTGCTTTATTCATGATCTCATACATAATATTACTTTGTCCTTTTTATAGCAGCCAAATTACTTGTCGAACTGATCTGGGGCTGTAATGACACCTTCTTAAACCCTCCACACAGTCCTTTAGATGCCCCTCAAACTTTGTCCAAACTAGAATAACCATCCACTAAAAAAAACATCGAAACAAGAGGACAAACATACCTTGTTCTGCAATTTAAACATACCTTGTATATTTGTTATTTAAACTTGTGCTTTATTCATGATCTCATATATAATATTACTTTGTGCAGTGAGTGACTACAATTGTAGTGTCTGGGAAGGTCGGGTTGAGAAGATAGGCAATGTTGATGCCACACAAAGGATGGGTGAATCGTGTAAGACTCCAACAAAATAGTGTTATTATTATTTGTTTACTTGAAGTTTTTTCCTTCTAGCATGGTTCTTGGGTAGTACCACTTAGTTAGTGGTTTGACATATACATCAGATGGAATGTTTGAATTTATGTGCTTTCTTGCTCCACATCACACGCACACCCCTAGATAATGTGCACTAGAGACGAGGATGTTGTTTTCCACGTCACTAGAGAATGTAGGTTAGGGTCTAAGAATCTATTACACAACCAACTCAAATGCCACAACAAACTACTTTGCACAATGGAATAAATACAACAAAAAATCAACATGTACATAAATAGACAACTTTTTACCACTTTTCAACAACCCAACTTCGTTATATTAACAAATTGTAGTACATTATTTAGGGCTTTGGTACCAGGGATCATGGCCCTCATACAATCACTAATACAAGAAATACAAACTAGGGTTCGGTGTCAGTCCTTCAACCAATCTACCTTGAACAAGACAACACTTGACCTACTTGTTGATGTAGCGCTCCACAACCCTTTCAGTCCATGTGTCCCGAACACATATGTCGTTCCTTTGGCTCCCAAACTACAACAACACCAATCTGCCTCTATCAATGAATCCTGCTCCTTTAGGTCTCTGAACACGGCTCTCCAACTGCCCTCTAGTTGATCATTAGTCCATCAATGAATCAACACATAGGGTCTTCTTGTGAGTTGTTCACAACTTTGTTTGCAAATAACGCTGAGATTACCCACTATTGCTCCTCAGCTCTTTGGGACTTCTTCCCACTATTACCTTCTTGTGCTACTCCAATGTAAACAATCTTAGGGCATGGAGGGTTGCCCACTATGATTGTCTATAGTCCTTCTCCAACAATTAACTTAGGGATGATTCATAAGCCTCTTTGGCTACCCTTATTTCTCCAAGAACCAAACCCTTAGGCTTCTCAAAGTTTGTCCTTCTTATAGCAGCTAAATTCCTTGTCGAACTGATCTATGGTTGCAAGGACACCTTCTTCTACCCTCCACACAGTCCTTTAGATACCCTTCAAACATTGTCCGAACTAGGATAAGCATCCACTAAAAAACAACATCAAAACAAGAGGACAAACATACCTTGTTCTGCAACCTCCTGCTGCTCCCCTTGACCTCGGCTTCATTGTAATTTCTGAGCTCTAGTGAGGGCCTCTTCTAACTATGTTGTCCCCTGCTGTGATTGTGGCCTAGGTTAGGCATCCTACTAGGCCTCTCCGCCATCCCCAACAGATATGTCGTTCACCTGCAATCAATCCAGAGAACCTGTGGCCTTAAACACAGAGAAAAATCTCCTCAAACGTGCACAAAATTTGCCCAAAATTCACCTCTTAGCCCTCGGCCTGTGGCCTATCAACATTGTCCTCAGAACAGTCTCAAGAAGACACAAAAATGCTCCTTCTCCACTTCACTTCAACTCCTTTTGATCTTCATCTATTTCAGAGGTATATTCTTTGATGTGTTGCTCCTTGGATGTGTGGAATGAGCTCTCTCCTCTCACATATTTATATCTTTCGCTTAGGGTGACATTTATCTAGGTGCTTGAAGCAACCCCACCCCTTGCTCCTTTAAGGGTGCTCTACCATGTTCAAGTGTCAAGTCATCAAATCTCTTAATGGATTCACACCCACAACTTTGGGTGCAAAGCCCACAGCTTGGGTACTCTCTTGCCCACAAATCCCATGCGGTTCCAAATCCTTCACAACCTTGTACCGTAGGGTTTGGAGTACCTACCAAGCTACAAATATCATTAGAGGACGGTAAGGTTGAGCAAGCAAGCATACAGACCCTTCAACCAATCAACCATTGTGCTAATAGACAACACTATTGCCTTGTGGCCTCTAGGATTTTGGTTGTTCAATATGTTTAAATATGCTTAGATCCCTCTACAAAAATAATTATTTCTCTTATGAAAACATTAATTGCATTATTTCTAGTAGAATTACTTCTAGTTTAGAAAATTTATATATTTGGAGATATAGCATGGAATATAAATGGATTGTAATTAAGTTGGATGACAAGTTCCTGCCTTCAACTCTCTAGTTTAACTTTGATTAGGGTCCTAATAGTTTATTGTGTATCTATTGCAAATGGTTGATTTCAGTGAGCACGAATACGTGAAGTACAGAATGGATTATCCCCCTTTATATAACAAAATTCAAAGACATGTATGTTTCATATTATGATTGATTATTACATTCAACTCTCTAATTTAACTTGTAAAATGATTCTAATATTTTGTTATGTATCTGTTGTAGATGGCTTGTTCTTGTGAAAATGGAATATAAAGCAATGTCTATCATTATATAACAAATTCTAAAGGAGGTATGTTTCTTATTCTAAATAATTATCAGTTTTTAAATATGTTTACCATTACTATCTATGTTTGTATTTTAACCTTAACCACCCCACTTTTTTTCTTTTCAGTGGAGGAGAGGACACTATAGTAGAAATAATGTGCAAGGGGGAAGTTTGCAATTTTTTGTTTGTTGTTGTCTACATGTTTTGTTTTTGTCGAGTTTGAGAGTGACCATGCTTTGTGTTGTACTCGTTTTCTCATTTCTTGTAGTTTGGTCTTGGTTTTGTTTGCATGGAGAGAAAATGAAAGAAATGAGGTGGATGTTATCATTGATAAATTAAGGTGAATCACCCTAACTATACACAGTGCACTTCACTCACAATTATCTTTTCCTCATTCGTGACTCTGTTTGCTTGCTTTTCAATTTATTATATGGTTTATATGGGGTCTCATATTCAACTATATTTATTTTCTTTGTGTAGTGAGCGACTACAGTTGTATAGTCTATGAAGGTGAAGTTGGTGAAAATACCTTAGAGATTCTACAAACGCACTGCAAAGGATTGGTGAGCCATATTTTTTTCCTACATAATAATTTTGTGCTTTAATCCACCGTAATATATGTTGCTTTCACAATGATACATCCTTTTGTCATGGCTTCAAGGTAGTATGATCTTGTTAATCGGTGTGAGGTTTGAGATTTTCCGAAAAATTTGATACGAAATAGAGAGAAAAGTTATAATGGATCCAGGGTTCTTGTTCATAATTGTTCCTTCTATCACATTAGTGAAGTGTTAGCAGGTATGTGTATGATTAATTTATTGCTGTGTATATATTTTATTCAATTTCTCTCTTGGTTTATTCATGATTTCACATACAAGATTACTTTGTGCGGTGAGTGACTACCGCTGTAGTGTCTGGGATGGTCGAGTGGAGAAGATACTTTAAGCAATGCAAATGGAGCATAGAGGATGGGTGAGTCGTAGTTTTCCAATAGAATAGTATTTTTATTATTTCTTTGCACTACTATTTCTCCTTCGAGCATGGTTCTTGGGTCATATTACTCAATTAGTGGTTTCACGTATACATCACATGGTTTTTTTAAATTTGTATTTTTTTGGCTCTCCATAGTACATGCCTTATAGAAGAGGTGGGTAAAGTTGAGCAAGCAAGCATATGGACCCTTCAACCAATCAACCATCATGTTAACATACAACACTATTGCCTTGTGGACCCTATGGTTTTGGGAGTTCAATTTGTTTAGATATGTTTAGATTCATTTTCAAACAAAAAAAATTACCTCTTATGAAAGCATTGTTTGTATTATTCCTAGTAGTACATCTAGTCTAGAAAATTTATATTTTTTGTGATAATTGATATTTTTTTGTGATATGGCATGGAATACAATTGGACTCAAACTAAGTTGTGTAACAAGTTCATGCCTTCAAACTCTCTAGTTTAACTTTTATTAGAAATTTAATATTTTATTATGTATTTATTGCAGAATATTTGTCTAGTGAGAACACGTGAAATACAAAATGGCCTCTCTTTTTATATAACAAACTCAAAGAAAGGTGTGTTTCTTATTATGATTAATAATTTCATTCAAATCTCTAGTTTAATTTATATAACAATTCTAAGATCTTATTTTGTATCTTTTGTAGATGACTTGTTCTGATGAGCACGAGCAAGTGGAATACAAAAGAGAGTGTTCATTGTTATAAAACAAACTCTAGGGGAGGTATGTTTCCTATTATGAATAATTATTGGTTTTGAAATATGTGTACCATTACTAACTGTGTATTTTATGCTTGTTCATTTTACTTCTTTTCCTTACAAGAGAGGACAGTACATTGCAGGAGAGATAATGTGCAGAACAGGGTGTTTGCATTTTTTTCTTTGTTCATGTTTTTTTTTGTTCAGTTTGAGCATGGCCATGCTTTTTGTTGTAATCGTTTTTCTTTGTTTAAGCTCTTTTTCTCTTTTTTTTTTAGTTTTGTCTTGGTTTCATTTTTTGGGTTTGTTGTACTCGTTTTCCTTTTTTTTTTCACGTTCTTTGTAATTTGGTCTCGGTTTCATTTGTTGGTGTGGAAAACGAAACAAAGGAAGCAAACAAAAAAAATGGAGGTTATTGTGCGTAAATGAGGGTGAGTCAACACACCTATATGCAATGTGCTTCACTTAAAAGTATATTTTGCTAATTTGTGGCTCCATTTTTTCGCTATCCAATTTATTATATGCTTTATCTATGTTGTCATGATCAACTACATTGATCTTCTTTATGTAATGAAGAGCTACAATTGTAAAATCTACAAAGGTGAAGTGGTGAAGATGCATTAGACATTCTACAACTGTGGCAGAGGGTGGGTGAGACATTCTACAAATTGTAAGTGATTTATTCTATTCGTTGCTAAAATATTAGCCAAAGGGGGGTAGGTATGTGTATGTTTAATACATCGCTTTGTATATTTGTCTTTTAAACTTGTGCTTTATTCATGATCTCATATATAATATTACTTTTTTCATTGAGTGAGTACAATTGTAGTGTCTTGGAGGGTCGAGTTGAGAAGATAGACAATGTAGATGCCACCCAAAGGATGGGTGAGTCATGTTGGTTTCCAACAAAATAGTGTTATTAGTATTTGTTTACTTGTAGTTTTTTCCTTCTAGCATGGTTCTCGTGTAGTAGGGCAGGTATGTTTATGTTTAATACATCGCTTTGTATATTTATAATTTAAACTTGTGCTTTATTCATGATCTCATATATAATATTACTTGTTGCAGTGAGTGACTACAATTGTAGTGTCTCGGAGGGTCGGGTTGAGAAGATAGGCAATATGGATGCCACACAAAGGATGGGTGAGTCGTGTTGGTTTCCAACAAAATAGTGTTATTATTATTTGTTTACTTGAAGTTTTTTCCTTCTAGCATGGTTCTCAGGTAGTACCACTGAGTTAGTGGTTTGACATATACATAAGATGGAATGTTTAAATTTATGTGCTTTCTTGCTCCACATCACACACACCCCTAGGCAATGTGCACTAGAGACGAGGATGTTGTTTTTCCACGTCACTAGATAATGTAGGTTAGGCTCTAAGAATCTATTACACAACCAACTCAAATGCCACAACAAGCTACGCTGCACAATGGAATAAATACAACAAAAAATCAACATGTACATAAATAGAGAACTTTTTACCACTTTTCAACAACCCAAATTCATTATATTAACAAACTGTAGTACATTATTTAGGGCTCTAGTACCAGGGATCATGGCCCTCACACAATCATTAATACAAGAAATACAAACCAGGGTTCGGTGTCATTCCTTCCACCAATCTACCTTGAACAAGACAACACTTGACCTACTTGTTTATGTAGCGATCCACAACCCTTTCAGTCCATGTGTCCCGAAGACATATGTCGTTCCTTTGGCTCCCAAACTACAACAACACCAATCTACCTCTATCAATGAATCCTGCTCCTTTAGGTATCTGAACACGGCTCTCCAATTGCCCTCTAGGTTATCATTAGTCCATCAATGAATCAACACATAGGGTCTTCTTCTAAGTTGTTGACAACTTTGTTCGTGAATAACTCTAAGATTACCCATTGTTGCTCCTCAGATCTTTCAGACTTCTTCCCACTCTTGCCTTCTTGTGCTGCTCCGATGTAAACAATCTTAGGGCATGGAGGGTTGCTCGCTATGATTGTCTATAGTCCTCCAACAATTAACTTAGGGATGATTCATAAGCCTCCTTGGCTACCCTTATTTTTGCAAGACCCAGACCCTGAGGCTTCTCAAAGTTTGTCCTTCTTATAGCAGCCAAATTCCTTGTTGAACTGATCTAGGGTTGCAAGGACACCTTCTTCTACCCTCCACACAGTCCTTTAGATGCCCCTCAAAACTTTGTCCAAACTAGAATAACTATCCACTAAAAACAACATCAAAACAAGAGGACAAACATACCTTGTTCTGCAACCTCTTGCTGCTCCCCTTGACCTCAGCTTCAGTGCAATTTTTGAGCTCCAGTGAGGGCACACTTCAACCCTAAATTCTGATCCAAAACTTGTGTTTTCCCTCACTTCAGGCCTCTTCTATCTACGTTGTCCCCTGTTGTGATTGTGGCCTAGGTTAGGCATCCTACTAGGCCTCTCCGCCCCCCCCCATAAGATATGTCATTCACCTGCAATCAATCCTGTCGAGGCCTTAAACACAGAGAAAAATCCCCTCAAACGTGCACAAAATTTGCCCAAAATTCACCTCTTAGCCCTCGGCCTATTGCCTATCAATATTGTCCTCAAAACAGTCTCAAATGACACAAAAATGCTCCTTCTCCACTTCGCTTGAACTCATTTTGATCTTCATCTATTTCAGACGTATATTCTTTGATGTGTTGCTCCTTGGATGTGTGGAATGAGCTCTCTCCTCTCACATATTTATATCTTTCGCTTAGGGTGACATTTATCCCTTCAAGAAGGGCCTCTTTAACTAAGGCCGACTTGATCTTTAAAACAATTCACCCACTCAAAACATATAAACGTTCATTTTTCCACAGTGACAAGGGCTCTCTTGGTGCTTGAAGCAACCCCTTGCTCCTTTAAGGGTGCTCTATCATGTCCAAGTGCCAAGTCATCAAATCTCTTCATGGATTCACACCCACAACTTTGGGTGCAAAGACGACAACTTGGGTACTTTTGCCCACAAATCCCATGCAGTTCCAAATCCTTCACAACCTTGTACCCTAGGGTTTGGAGGACCTACCAAGCAAATGGTTGATTCCAGTGAGCACGAATACGTGAAATACAGAATGGATTATTCCCCTTTATATAACAAAACTCAAAGCCATGTATGTTTCATATTATGATTGATTATTATATTCAACTCTCCAGTTTAACTTGTATAATGATTGTAATATTTTATTATGTATCTGTTGTAGATGGCTTGTTCTGGTGAGCACAAGTAAATGGAATCCAAAGCAATGTCTATCGTTATATAACAAATTCTAAAGGAGGTATGTTTCTCATTCTAAATAATTATCAGTTTTTAAATATGCTTATCATTACTATCTATGTTTGTATTTTAACCTTAACCACCCCACTTTCTTTCTTTTCAGCGGAGGAAAGGACACTGCAATAGAAATAATGTGCAAGGGGGAAGTTTGCAATTTTTTGTTTGTTGTTGTCTAAATGTTTTGTTTTTGTCGAGTTTGTGAGTGACCATGCTTTGTGTTGTATTCTTTTTCTCATTTCTTGCAGTTTGGTCTTGGTTTTGTTTGCATGGAGAGAAAATGAAAGAAATGAGGTGGAGGTTATCATTGATAAATGAAGGTGAATCACCCTAACTATACACAATGCACTTCACTCATTATCTTTTCCTCATTCATGACTCTATTTGCTTGCTTTTCAATTTATTATATGGTTTATATGGGGTCTCATACTCAACTATATTTATTTTCTTTGTGTAGTGAGCGACTACAGTTGTATAGCCTATGAACTTGAAGTGGTGAAATACCTTAGAGATTCTACAAACGCATAGCAAAGGATTGGTGAGCCATATTTTTTTCCTACATAATATTGTGCTTTAATCCATGGCTTCAACGTAGTATGATCTTGTTAATAGGTGTGAGGTTTGAGATTTTCCGAAAAATTTGATTCGAAATAGAGAGAAAAGTTATAACGGGGTTCACATTTCCAGGGTTATTGTTCATAATTGTTGTTGCTATAACATTATTGAAGAGTTAGCAGGTATGTGTATGATTAATTTATCTCTCTATATATTTTTTATTCAATTTCTCTCGTGGTTTATTCATGATTTCACATACAAGATTACTTTGTGCGGTGAGTGACTACCGCTGTAGTGTCTGGGATGGTCGAGTGGAGAAAATACTTTAAGCAATGTAAATGGAGCATAGAGGATGGGTGAGTCGTAGTTTTCCAATAAAATAGTATTTTTATTATTTGTGTGCACTACTATTTCTCCTTCGAGCATTGTTCTTGGGTTGTATTACTCAATTAGTGGTTTCACGTATACATCACATGGTTTTTTTAAATTTGTATTTTTTTGGCTCTCCATAGTACATGCCCTATATAAGAGGTGGGTAAAGTTGAGCAAGCAAGCATATTGACCCTTCAACCAATCAACCATCGTGCTAACATACAACACTATTGCCTTGTGGACCCTATGGTTTTGGGAGTTCAATTTGTTTAGATATGTTTAGGTTCATTTTCATACAAAATAAATTTACCTCTTATGAAAGCATTCTTTGTATTATTCCTAGTAGAAGTACATCTATTCTAGAAAATTTATATTTTTTGTGATAATTTATATTTTTTTGTGATATGGCATGGAATACAATTGGACTCGAACTAAGTTGCATGACAAGTTCATGCCTTCAAACTCTCTAGTTTAACTTTTATTAGAAATTTAATATTTTTTTATGTATTTATTGCAGAGTATTTCTCCAATGAGAACATGTGAAATACAAAATAGCCTCTCTTTTTATATAACAAACTCAAAGAAAGGTGTGTTTCTTATTATGATTAATAATTTCATTCTAATCTCTAGTTTAATTTATATAACAATTCTAATAGCTTATTTTGTATCTTTTGTAGATGACTTGTTCTGATGAGCACGAGCAAGTGGAATACAAAAGAGATCATTCATTGTTATAAAACAAACTCTAGGGGAGGCATGTTTCCTATTATGAATAATTATTGGTTTTGAAATATGTGTACCATTACTATGTGTATTTTAACCTTGTTTAGTTTACTTCTTTTCCTTCCAGGAGAGGACGGTACATTGCAAGAGAGATAATGTGCAGAACGGGTGTTTGCATTTTTTTCTTTGTTCATGTTTTTTTTGGTTGAGTTTGAGCATGGCCATGCTTTGTGTTGTAATCGTTTTTCTTTGTTTCAGCTTTATTTCTCTTTTTTTTGTAGTTTTGTCTTGGTTTCATTTATTGGATTTGTTGTACTCGTTTTCCTTTTTTTCACGTTCTTTGTAATTTTCTCGGTTTCATTTGTTGGTGTGGAAAAGGAAACAAAGGAAGCAGACAAAAAAAATGATGGTTATTGTTCGTAAATGAAGGTGAGTCAACACACCTATATGCAATGTGCTTCACTTAAAAGTATATTTTGCTAATTTGTGGCTCCATTTTTTTGCTATTTAATTTATTATATGCTTTATCTATGTTGTCATAATCAACTACATTGATCTTCTTTATGTAGTGAAGAGCTACAATTGTACAATCTACAAAGGTGAAGTGGTGAAGATGCATTAGATATTCTACAACTGTCGCAGAGGATGGGTGAGACATTCTACAAATTTTAAGTGATTTATTCTATTCATTACTAAAATATTAGCCAAGGGAGGGTAGGTATGTGTATGTTTAATACAACGCTTTGTATATTTGTTATTTAAACTAGTGCTTTATTCATGATCTCGTATATAATATTACTTTGTTCGTTGAGTGACTACAATTGTAGTGTCTCGGAGGGTCGAGTTGAGAAGATAGACAAGGTAGATGCCACGCAAAGGATGGGTGAGTCATGTCGGTTTCCAACAAAATAGTGTTATTATTATTTGTTTACTTGAAATTTTTTCGTTCTAGCATGGTTCTCGTGTAGTAGGGCAGGTATGTGTATGTTTAATACATCGCTTTGTATATTTGTAATTTAAACTCGTGTTTTATTCATAATCTCATATATAATATTATTTTGTGCAGTAAGTGACTACAATTGTAGTGTCTCAGAGGGTCGGGTTGAGAAGATAGGCAATGTAGATGCCACACAAAGGATGGGTGAGCCGTGTTGGTTTCCAACAAAATAGTGTTATTATTGTTTGTTTACTTGAAGTTTTTTCCTTCTAGCATGGTTGTCGAGTAGTACCACTCATTTAGTGGTTTGACATATACATCAAATGGAATGTTTAAATTTATGTGCTTTCTTGCTTCACATCACATGCACACCCCTAAACAATGTTCACTAGAGACGAGGATGTTGTTTTTCCACGTCACTAGAGAATGTAGGTTAGGGTCGAAGAATCTATGAAACAACCAACTTAAATTCCACAACAAACTACTTTGCACAATGGAATAAATACAACAAAAAATCAACATGTACATAAATAGACAACTTTTTACCACTTTTCAACAACCCAACTTCGTTATATTAACAAACTGTAGTACATTATTTCGGGCTCTGGTACTAAGGATCATGGCCCTGATACAATCACTAATACAAGAAATACAAACTAGGGTTCGGTGTCAATCCTTCAACCAATCTACCTGGGACAAGACAACACTTGACCTACTTGTTGATGTAGCGCTCCACGACCCTTTTAGTCCATGTGTCCCGAACACATGTCGTTCCTTTGGCTCCCAAACTATAGCAACACCAATCTGCATCTATCAGTGAATCCTGCTCCTTTAGGTCTCTGAACACGACTCTCCAACTGCCCTCTAGTTCATCATTAGTCCATCAATGAATCAACACATAGGGTCTTCTTGTGAGTTGTTCACAACTTTGTTT
Source organism: Pinus tabuliformis (assembly GCA_031772625.1). Taxonomy (NCBI): domain Eukaryota; kingdom Viridiplantae; phylum Streptophyta; class Pinopsida; order Pinales; family Pinaceae; genus Pinus; species Pinus tabuliformis. The sequence continues at coordinate 1,141,579,547 of CM062820.1, read as the reverse complement.
GTGAATAACTCTGAGATTACCCACTGTTGCTCCTCAACTCTTTCGGACTTCTTCCCACTATTGCCTTCTTGTGCTGCTCCAATGTAAACAATCTTAGGTCATGGAGGGTTGCCCACTATTATTGTCTATAGTCCTTCTCCAACAATTAACTTAGGGATGATTCGTAAGCCTCCTTGGCTACCCTTATTTCTCCAAGAACCAAACTCTTAGGCTTCTCAATGTTTTTCCTTCTTATAGCAGCCAAATTCCTTTTCAAACTGATCTAGGGCTGCAAGGACACCTTCTTCTACCCTCCACACAATGATTTAGATGCCCCCCAAACTTTGTCCAAACTAGGATAACCATCCACTAAAAAACAACATCAAAACAAGAGGACGAACATACCTCGTTCTGCAATCTCTTGTTGCTCCCCTACAAAACTCAAAGACATGTATGTTTCATATTATGATTGATTATTACATTCAACTCTCTAGTTTAACTTGTATAATGATTCTAATATTTTATTATGTATCTGTTGTAGATGGCTTATTCTGGTGAGCACAAGTAAATGGAATACAAAGCAATGTCTACCGTTAAAATAACAAATTCTAAAGGAGGTATGTTTCTTATTCTAAATAATTATTAGTTTTTAAATATGCTTATCATTACTATCTATGTTGATATGTCAATCACCCCACTTTTTTTCTTTTCAGTGGAGGAGAGGACATTGCAATAGATATAATATGCAAGGGGGATGCTTGCAATTTTTTGTTTGTTGTTGTCTACATGTTTTGCTTTTGTCAAGTTTGAGAGTGACCATGCTTTGTGTTGTACTCGTTTTCTCATTTCTTGTAGTTTGGTCTTGGTTTCGTTTGCATGGAGAAAATATGAAAAGAAATGAGGTGGAGGTTATCATTGATAAATGAAGGTGAATCACCCTAACTATACATAATGCACTTCACTCACAATTATCTTTTTCTCATTCGTGACTCTATTTGCTTGTTTTTCAATTTATTATATGGTTTATATGTGTTCACAACTCAACTATATTTATTTTCTTTGTGTAGTGAGCGACTACAGTTGTGTAGTCTATGAAGGTGAAGTGGTGAAAATACCTGGGAGATTCTACAAACATATCGCAAAGGATTGGTGAGCCATATTTTTTTCCTACATAATAATATTGTGCTTTAATCCACCGTAATATATGTTTCTTGCACAATGATTCATCCTTTTGTCATGGCTGCAAGGTAGTATGATCTTGTTAATGGGTGTGAGGTTTGAGATTTTCCGAAAAATTTGATACAAAATAGAGAGAAAAGTTATAACGGGGTTCACATTTCCAGGCTTACTGTTCATAATTGTTGCTGCTATAACATTACTGAAGAGTTAGCAGGTATGTGTATGATTAATTTATCGTTATGTATATTTTTTATTCAATTTCTATCATGGTTTATTTATGATTTCACATACAAGATTACTTTGTGCGGTGAGTGATTACCGTTGTAGTGTCTGGGATGGTCGAGTGGAGAAGATACTTTAAGCAATGCAAATGGAGCATAGAGGATGGGTGAGTCATAGTTTTCCAATAAAATAGTATTTTTATTATTTGTTTGCACTACTATTTCTCCTTCGAGCATGGTTCTTGGGTTGTATTACTCAATTAGTGGTTTCACGTATACATCACATGGTTTTTTTAAATTTGTATTTTTTTTTTGTCTTTTTAAGAGAGGTGGGTGAAGTTGAGCAAGCAAGAAGAAGTGGGTAAAATTGAGCAAGCAAGCATATTGACCTTTCAACCAACCAACCATCATGCCAACATACAACACTATTGCCTTGTGGACCCTATGGTTTGGGAGTTCAATTTGTTTACATATGTTTAGGTTATTTTCAAACAAAAAAAAATATTGCCTTGTGGACCCTATGGTTTTGGGAGTTCAATTTGTTTAGATATGTTTAGATTCATTTTCAAACAAAAAAATTTACCTCTTATGAAAGCATTGTTTGTATTATTCCTAGTACAAGTACATGTAGTCTAGAAAATTTATATTTTGTGTGATAATTTATATTTTTTTTCCATATGTCAATTGGACTCAAACTAAGTTGCATGACAAGTTCATGCCTCAAACTCTCTAGTTTAACTTTTATTAGAAATTTAATATTTTTTATGTATTTATTGCAGAATATTTGTCCAGTGAGCATGAACATGCGAAATACAAAATGGCCTCTCTTTTTATATAACAAACTCAAAGAAAGGTGTGTTTCTTATTATGATTAATAATTTCATTCTAATCTCTAGTTTAATTTATATAACAATTCTAATAGCTTATTTTGTATCTTCTATAGATGTCCTGTTTTGATGAAAACGAGCAAGTGGAATACAAAAGAGATCGTTCATTGTTATAAAACAAACTCTAGGGGAGGAATGTTTCCTATTATGAATAATTATTAGTTCTGAAATATGTGTACCATTACTAACTATGTGTATTTTAAACTTATTCAATTTACTTATTTTCCTTCGAGATGACTTGTTTTGATGAGCACAAGCAAGTGGAATACAAAAGAGATGATTCATTGTTATAAAACAAACTCTAGGGGAGGTATGTTTCCTAGTATGAATAATTATTGGTTTTGAAATATGTGTACCATTACTAACTATGTGTATTTTAACCTCATTTAGTTTACTTCTTTTCCTTCCAGGAGAGGACGGTACATTGCAGGAGAGATAATGTGTAGAACGGGTGTTTGCATTTTTTTCTTTGTTCATATTTTTTTTTGTTGAGTTTGAGCATGGCCATGCTTTGTGTTGTAATCGTTTTTCTTTGTTTCACCTTTTTTTTTTCTCTTTTTTGTAGTTTTGCCTTGGTTTCATTTATTGGGTTTGTTGTACTCGTTTTTCTTTTCTTTTTTCACATTCTTTGTAATTTGGTCTCGGTTTCACTTGTTGGTGTGGAAAAGGAAACAAAGGAAGCAGACAAAAAAAATGGAGGAGGTTATTGTTCATAAATGAGGGTGAGTCAACACACCTAATGCGTTTCACTTAAAAGTATATTTTGCTAATTTGTGGCTCCATTTTTTGCTATTAAATTTATTATATGTAAAAGAATATCGAATGAATTAATTTAGAAATGAGCAAACAACTCAATGATAATACAGAGATATTTACAATAATAGAAACATCAGGTTTCTATGTAGAATATGGAAACAAACAATTTCATCTAAGAAACTGCTAAAAGAATAAAAATAGCAACAGCTAAAAGACTGAGCATTAAATACTAAATAGAAATATTCTAATACCCTCCCTTAATGCTCAATCTATTTACAACACCAATAGACCCTCGGAATTTTACAAATTTATCAGGACCAAGAGGGTTGGTGAAAATGTCGGCTGGCTGCTCTGTTGTGGGAACATATTGCAACTGAACTGAGCCGTCTTCAACCAGCTGGCGAATGTAGTGGCAATGAGTTTCCACATGCTTTGTTCGTTCATGAAAGACTGGATTCTTGGCAAGTTTGAGCACTCCCTGATTATCACAAAACAAAGAAGTAGGCCCTGTCTGGAAAACATGCATATCTGCAAGCATACGTCGAAGCCAAACTGCCTCACAGGATGCCTTAACTGCTCCTCGATACTCTGCTTCTGTTGAGGAGAGAGCCACTGCCTGTTGCTTCTTACTAGTCCAAGTAACAGCACCAGATCCTAGACTAAACACATACCTAGCTGTAGATTTACGGTCATCAACCGAACCGGCCCAATCAGAGTCAGTGTAGCCACTGAGAATAGGATTGGAACTGTGAGTATATAAGAGGCCATAATCAGAAGTACCACGCACATATCGTAGCACCCGCTTTGCTGCTATCCAATGATCAGCTTTAGGAGCTGACATAAAGCGGGAAATGTAGCTTACTGCAAAACTGATGTCAGGTCTGGTAGCAGTAAGATAGATGAGACTGCCCACTAATTGCCTGAATAAAGTTTCATCCACAAGGGGAGAGGGTGACTGTGCTGAAAGTTTGAGCCCTGGTTCCATAGGAGTCGTGGCCGGTTTGCAATCCTGCATTCTGAACCTTTCCACAAGATTTTTGGCATACTTGGACTGAGAGAGAAAGATCTGATTTTCAGTCTGCCAGACTTCAACCCCCAGACAGTAATGAAGAAGTCCCAAGTCTGTCATCTCAAAAGTTCTGCATAGATCTTGTTTGATCCCATGGATCAAATGTGCAGAGCTGCCAGTAATGATAAGGTCAACCACATAGACAACCACAAACAAGATATCATCACCAGTATGCTTGATATACAGGTTTGCATCAGATGTGCTCCGCTGAAAACCCTGATCTGTCAGGTACTGATCAATTTTCATGTACCAAGCCCGAGGAGCTTGTTTCAATCCATAGATTGCTTTAGCTAACCAACACACTTTCTATTCTTGACCAGCAACCTTGAACCCTGGAGGCTGCGTCATGTAGACTTCTTCTTGGAGATCACCATTTAGGAAAGCACTCTTTACATCCATCTGATGAACTTTCCAATTGAACTGAGCTGCTAGGGCAAGGACAAGCCTTATGGTACTCATCTTGGCTGTAGGAGCAAAAGTCTCCTCATAATCGATGCCTTCCTTCTGTGAGAACCCTCGAGCCACAAGACAAGCTTTATACTTGTCTATGGTTCCATCAGCTTTGTATTTCACTTTATACACCCATTTGCAGCCTATGGGCTTTTTTTCGGCAGGAAGATCAGAAAGTGTCCAGGTGTGATTCTTCTGAAGACTCTGGAATTCGGCTTCCATAGCTTGTTCCCACTCAGATGTACCCTTAGCCTCTGAATAGGTTTGAGGCTCAAAAATACTGTGTAGGTTAGCCATAAGAGCAAAATTGACTGTAGACTGTTGTCTGTTCTTATGTCTAGAAGTTCTACCTTCAAGGAGCTCATCATCCCGGAGATCACCAATGGTTTTAGCCCACCATTTAGGCCGAAGAGAAGAAGAACCAATATCAGGAGTAGAGGAACCAATATCAGGAGGAGGTGGAGAAGACTCAAGAGCAATAGGGGCAGCAAGGGGAGGGTTAGCTTCTGGAGGAAGCTCAGATAGAGTATTATCAAATACTGATGCTACATCATCCCTCCCATCAGGTGGACCGACCGGAAGAAGAACACTGTGAGGCTGATCCTCAGAACGCTGCTCAGAAGAAGAAGACTGAAAGAATCCTCTGTCTTCATCAAATACTACATCTCGACTGAAGCTAAGACGACCAGTGGCTATATCTATCAGCCTATAGGCCTTGTGATGATCACTGTAACCTGTCATCATGAGTTTCTGGCTTTTGGAATCCAACTTAGAGCGCTTAGCAGATGGAATCCAAACATATGCAACTGAGCCAAATACTTTGAGGTGACTGATCTTAGGCTTACGACCAGACCAAACTTCTTCAAGAGTCTTCCCTTTAACAGCCTGAGTAGGTGATCGGTTAAGAAGGTAAACAACAATAAATACTGCTTCAGCCCAGAATTTGTTTGGAACACTCCTGTGTTGTAACATGGAACGAGCCATTTCAACAACCGTGCGGTTGCGACGCTCGACAACACTGTTCTGCTGGGGAGTGTAAGGTGTGGTTAATTGACGTTTGATGCCATGGATATCACAGAAGTTGGCAAAAGCTGAAGAACAAAATTCCCCCCATTGTCGGTCCTAAGGGTCATGATATTACAACCAAATTCTTTTTCAACTAAGGTTTTAAACTTCTGAAAGGTACTAAGAGCATCAGATTTATTTTTTAAAAAATACACCCACATCTTTCTACTGAAGTCATCTACAATAAGTAAAAAATATTTGCAAGCAGTGATAGAAGCTGTATTCATAGGACCACAAATATCAGCATGAAGTAACTGAAGTACCTTAGTTGCGCGCCAAGATTCTCCATTTTTGAATGAAGACCGATGTTGCTTTCCCGCTTGACAGGTGCTGCATACCCCCAACTGCTGAGTCTGAATATCAAGTAATCCTGACACAAGTCCCTCCCGAGAGAGCTGAGAGAGATACTGCATATTTAGATGCCCATATCGCTGATGCCATAGAGTGCTGATGGGAGAGACACGTGCTGCTAGAGCCACTTCTGGAGAGTCACCAGTGTCAAGTAGCCTGTATAGACCATGGTCCTCTAGCCCAACAGCAACTGTTAGACTAGTCTCCCTGTCAATGATGGAGCACTTGTGTGCACTGAACACAACATCAAGCTGAGGAGAATTCCTCATAATCTGGCTGACAGATAGCAGATTAATCTCCATACCAGGAACATAGTATACATTCAGAAATATGAGTGTACGTCCACCAGACTGAATTTGAACTGTACCCCTGCCAGCTACAGTGTACTTTTCACCTCCACCAAATACCACGGAATCACTGAAAGGTGAGAAGTCAATAAACCAGTCACGCCTGTGAGAGAAGTGGCGTGATGCACCAGAATCAATGTACCATGCAGAGGAGGGAACATGTTCTGAAGACCTTTTAGCCATAAAGGCGTAAAAGGAAGAATCTGTCTGCTCGGAATGTTCTGCAACATTTGCGGTCTGATGTGGCCCTCCCTGTTTCTTCTGTTCAGAAGCAATCCTCTGTCGGCAATCTTTCTTCATGTGACCGAACCTGTGACAGTAATTACACTGCACACTTTTCTTCCTAGCAGGATCAAAAGGCTGAGAAGAGCCTTTCTGCTGAAAGGACTGAGAGGACTGGTATTTTGCAGCAAATGCATTTTCCGAGGACACTGATGAAGCACCACTACTAAACTGTTGTTTCCACCGATCCTGCTGCAGAAGTTTGGTACATAAATCTGGAAACTTCAGATCAACATCTGTGGTCGTAATGTTGAGTGTTTCGATGAAGTGTTCATAAGATTTCGGTAGACTTTTCAGAGTAATGACTACCATATCTTCCTCCTCCATGGTCCGACCAATGGCTTCGAGCTGATCTCGAATGTCTTTAATTTTGTTGAGATGTTCCTGTAAAGACATATGTTCATCCATCATGATGGAGAACAACTGATTTTTGAGAAAAAATGCTCTGCTTTTGTCAGATGTCTCGTGCAGTTCTTTCAATTGTTGCCAGATTTCGGCAGCGGTCTTGCCAGAAGGAATCTGTGGTAACTGATCATCAGCGACAGAGAGCTTGAGAAGCATAACAACCTCTCGATTTCGATCATCAAATTTATCTTGATCGGTACCAGCTGTACCGGGACGAGGCTCTTTGCCCAAAATGAGCTGATCAAGACGCCTGTATTAAAAAATGGTCAGCATTCTTTGTTTCCAAATGTTATAGTTGCTGCCATTAAAGCGTTGATTTCCTTCTAACATCAGATTGGTGAGCGTGGCCATTTTTCCAAAGACAATACAGAAGTCTGACACACAAAAAAAATGTAGCTGCCTGCTTAAAATTCCTCTTTCAAGATGACTGTACCAAACCTTAACAAATTCTGCTTTGAAAGAAATAGGCTTGCACAAAAAAAATAACTCAGATCTGTACCAGATCAAAACACCAGACCAAAACCATGACAAGAGGTCGCATGTATCTTCATAAAATTAAAGCTGATTTGAAGAGAGAGAAAAAAATACGTAGACTGAAGCTGTCCACGATTATATTTGCTGTTCTGGTCCCACCGCTTCAAAGAAAATTAAAATAACGGAGCTCAGAAAGACCCTTGCGGAAGCCTGAACAAGTTTTACTGTGTATCGACCATAATGTATCAGGTGCTTGGCTATGATCTGGAAAATGCCGTCATGTGAAAAATGCCGTCAGAATCTCGATCTGTCGAATACGTGAGCCAAAATACGTGAGCCAAAATACGGTTTAACTTTAGCTTCGGCTTTGGATTTTGCTTCTGGTGACGCAAACACTTCAACTTCGGTTTCCGCTACAGCTTCCGGTTCTGATTCAGGCTTAGACGGATGTTTCGGGCGTGCGATTCAGGCTTAGACGGATTCTGATTCAGGCTTAGACGGATGTTTCGGAATCAGATCTGGTGGATATGTTTCGGGCGTGCGATTCCAAATATCGTGACGGCGCCACAGTATCGTTCCTCCCAGCCTTTATCTCAGTTCGACATATCCCATAAATTGTGCAATGGAATTACAGAGGATGGCTCAGAAAATGAGCACGAACGCGGTTTCCGTGTGCAGAAAGCGCAGAAGCTGGCTACTGGCTATTACAGCGATGGTGGGAACCGGATACGGGTTTTACAGATTGTGCTCATCCCCGTCAATTGCGACAAAAAAATACCGAGTCCTTGAACTTGCGTGTATTCTTCCTCTTCAGTGGCTAGACTTCAAGGACCACGAGAACCATGAGACAACACGTCTTCAAACAAATAAACTGTTCAACCGACAAATAGACTGCTGCCCCCGGATTCAAAATGCCGGATTTTAATTTCAAAGCAATTTTACGATTCCGAGCACCGCCACAAAGTTAATTCCTCATAAAGTGATAATGCAGGAGAAGAATCCCTTTCTGTATCGAGATTGACAACTGTAAGCTTTTATCACAGTGAGCAAAGCCGAGGCTAAGACTTAGTGAAGGCTACCTGGCTTACAGAGGGCTCGACCTTAGAAAGGAATGAAGGAACTCAAGAGATTAGGATACGAAGAGGATAGCTAATCAAGAAATCTACAGACCCTGAGAGCAGTTTCGAAATGAACTACTGAATTTTTCAAACTATGAAAAATTATTTCGAAAAAAATCCCTGTGCTCTGATACCATGTGGAGGTTTGCCGTTACACCAAAACCCACAGGTATTGCTAAACATTACAAGCCAGTAACTAGGATCCCAGGGTGGAAATTACGGATTCTATAGAGGTGCGGTGATTCTTCCAACACCCCCCCTCAAACGCAACTTGGGGGAATTGAACCTGGGTCCAAGCTCCGATACCATAAAAGAATATCGAATGAACTAATTCAGAAATGAGCAAACAACTCAATGATAATACAAAGATATTTACAATAATAGAAACATCAAGTTTCTATGTAGAATATGGAAACAAATAGTTTCATCTAAGAAACTGCTAAAAGAATAAAAATAGCAACAGCTAAAAGACTGAGCATTAAATACTAAATAGAAATATTCTAATAATATGCTTTATCTATGTTGTCATAATCAACTACATTGATCTTCTTTATATAGTGAAGAGCTACAATTGTACAATCTACAAAGGTGAAGTGGTGAAGATGCATTAGACATTCTACAATTTCGGCAGTGGATGGGTGAGACATTCTACAAATTGTAAGTGATTTATTCTATTTGTTGCTAAAATATAAGCCAAGGGAAGGGAGGGTAGGTATGTGTATGTTTAATACATCGCTTTGTATATGGTAGGTATGTGTATGTTTAATACATTGCTTTGTATATTTGTTATTTGAACTCGTGCTTTATTGATGATCTCATATATAATATTACTTTGCGCAGTGAGTGACTACAATTGTAGTTTTTGAAGGGTCGAGTTGAGAAAATAGGCAATGTAGATGCCACCCAAAGGATGGGTGAGTCATGTTGGTTTCCAACAAAATAGTGTTATTATTATTATTTGTTTACTTTAAGTTTTTTCCTTCTAGCATGGTTCTCAGGGAGTAGGCTCGGTATGTGTATGTTTAATACATCGCTTTGTATATTTGTTATTTAAACTCGTGCTTTATTCATGATCTCATATAGAATATTACTTTGTGAATTGAGTGACTGCAATTGTAGTGTCTCGGAGGGTCAAGTTGAGAAGATAGGCAATGTAAATGCCACCCAAAGGATGGGTGAGTCATGTTGGTTTCCAACAAAATAGTGTTATTATTATTATTTATTTACTTTAAGTTTTTTCCTTCTAGCATGGTTCTTGGGTAGTACCACTCAGTTAGTGGTTTGACATATACATCAAATGGAATGTTTAGATTTATGTGCTTTTTTGCTCCACATCACACGCACACCCCTACACAATGTGCACTAGAGATGAGGATGTTGTTTTCCCACGTCACTAGAGAATGTAGGTTAGGGTCTAAGAATCTATTACACAACCAACTCAAATGACATAACAAACTACTTTGCACAATGGAATAAATACAACAAAAAATCAACATGTACATAAATAGACAACTTATCATTTTTCAACAACCCAACTTCGTTATATTAACAAAACTTCGTTATATTAACAAACTGTAGTACATTGTTTAGAGCTCTGGTACCAGGGATCATGGCCCTCATACAATCACTAATACTAGAAATACAAACTAGGGTTCGGTGTCAGTGCTTCAACCAATCTACCCTGAACAAGACAACACTTGACCTACTTGTTGATGTGTTGATTTGGGGTAGCATCATATGTGATCTAGTCTTGAAAATTGGTGGAGAGGCTAAAGCACATGAGATCTCCATGACCCAGAAATGGTTTGGGTAGTATCTAACAAGTTTGGGAGATATTAAAATAATTAATATTTTTAATGGAGCCCCTAAGTCTAAACTTATGGAAAATAAAATATTAATGTGAATTAATATAAAACTGAGTTAAAATGGTCCAAAAGTCATGTATCAAGTCAGACCTAATCCTAGCCGTTGCTAAGGAAATCAAAGGAGTGATCAGGGTTGCAGCTGAGGGGCAGTGAATGCAGTAGCAAAGAGGCAGAGATAGTACCGGGAGCATCAGCGCAGAAGCCGGGAGAACATCAGCGATCAGCGCAGAAGCCAAGAGAGGGTTGACGCAGAGCCAGCTAGAGGCCACGCAGAAGCAGCCAGAGTCCACGTAGAGGCAGTGAGGAGCTGCGTAGAGCTTAAGGAGGGCTATCGTGGGAGACACAAAGGCGCCAGGGGCTGACGTAGAGCCCCGAGAGGTTGACGCTGGGCCAAATACGCTGATGTTGGGCTGATGCTGGGCCAGAAAGGCTAACACAGACCCTAGAAACTAACGTTGGGAGATTTCGTGGGGCAGATTGGGGCTGATATCTGTCTCCGGCTGAGAGGTGCTACTGTCGAGGGCATTCTCTGTTGGGTGAGCCATCTCTGGCACTCAGATTGTATTCTGAAACTGCTTAATAATAAAACCCTCAAATAGCTGCACTGGTTTTCCCGCATTAGGTTTTTCCGGGGACATTAGTCCAAAAATAACGGTGTCACTTGTGTGCTTGCTTTTCCTTCAGTTAATGATCTGTATGTGTTGAGACTGTACTTGTATTTACTTTAGTATTTACATGGTAAATAACTTGTTAATTAATGGAACAAGTAGGAAGAAATAAATCAGAAAGTTGTGGAAGGATTTCTAACAGTTAGACTTAGAAATTCCAACATGGTATCGGAGCATGGTTGCTGATCATAGGATAACTGAGGGCATCAGCCGAGCAAAGCAGCAACAACAGAAACAGATGTCTCGAGTGACAGAAGTTGTTCCTAACAGAAAAGCAGCGAGGCAGGGGTGACGCAGTGCCTGTGTCAGCAGCTTGAGCCGGGAAAAGGATCAACGCAATTGCAGAAAGGAGCTGACCTGACCTACGTAGTGCCCGGTCATCTTTCTCAGTGAGTAAGGATTGACGCCCGTGGCCAAGAGGTGTAGATTTTGATGGTGCCGAGATTGCGCAGAGCTTAAAGGCTCTAACCTTCAGTTTGCTAGGGGATAAGACGATGTGGGTAAGTTGCGGAGTGAAGCTAGTGGGTACTGTGGTCAGAACAGTACCTAACAGGGCAAGACCAAGGAGGAGGGAGTCGCTGTCGAGGATTTCTAGCCAAGAAATCCGGATCAGTGGTGCAACTGCACTACTGATCAAAGTAAGGGCATCTCGACATTGACAAAGGGGTTTCCAAGAGGGAAATCGAGGCTCAAAGGGAGTGACATCGAGAACTTCCAGGAGGGAAGTAGAGAGACTCAGGGGAGTTAAAACAGGAGCAGCGAAATGGCAACGAATGGGGTAAGAGATGAGGACAGACAGGACATAGCCTCAAACTTCGTAGTCTGAAAGGCCAGGATCTTGTTCGTTCTAGACAGGGATTGTCTCAAGCACTTCGCCTTGAACACGATAGCGATCCCAGTTGACCCGGCTAAGAACGAAAAGTACGAGGAAGCAATGGCGAGGGCCAATAGCATCATCCTCGACAAGGTCAAGGACCATGTAGTACCACATATTGCCGAAAAGGACACGACAAATGCGATGTGGGAGGCCCTGACGAAATTGTATTCCATGCAGAGGAAGATGCTACTAGAAAATCAGTGGCGGTCATACCAGATGCAGAAGGGAGAACAGATTGACACCTTCCTCGGTCAATTGAAGGAGATCTGAGATCAACTGACTTCCATAGGGGCCACGCCGGATGAGGAGATGATGGTGAGGACCGAATTGAATGCAGTCTTAAAGGATTGGGAGGTATTTGTCCAGAGCATATTGGGCAAGTCGACCCTTCCAAATTGGGTGGAACTGTGGGCGGTTCTTCGTCAAGAAGAGATCAAAAGGCTACCCAAGGTAGGAAGCATTGTGGGGAACTGGGTAGCGGAGAAAGAAGTGGAGACAGATGATGACTGTGCCATGAGTGTTCATGCGCCACTTGAAAGGAAGTCGGGAGACATCGAGCTATAGTTAGACAGACTACAAGCGATGAGGGGCAGGACCCTCGAGGTACACAACCTCTTGGATATTACCTTGCTAGGGGAGCCCCGAAGAGGAGTAGCAAGACTGGTGGATGTCGGTAGAGACGGATGCAGATGGAGCAACAGAGGGAGCTACAGTGCAGGTGTCTTAAGACAACATGAGGCAACAGTGCGAGATGCACAGAGTTGTTGCAGTAGCACAGAGGTCAGAGAGGGAGCACTTGTCAGTGACAGAGGGAGCTTCAACATCAGAGTATTTCTAGCCTGACGGAGATGTTAGAGTTGGGAGATCAGTTACTTACTTCTCAGTAACTAAGTTGCAGTGCAGCAGTTAACAATGGCAGTGTTATGGGCAGCATGATGCAGCATGATGAGAGGGGTTGAAGGGTAGATGCAACAGTGGTAGTGGTAGGGCCATGGGCAGCAACACAGATGTAGAGGGAGTTGTCGTACAGATGCAGCAGTGACAGTAGTAGGGCCCTGGGTAGCAGTACATGATGCAGCAGTGTAGAGAATGTTGGGCAACAGGGCTAGCATCAGCACAGGGACCGATGCCAGATGATCAGGGTGATGCTCAGTGAGGAGTATTACTAGAGCACAGTCCTCGCTAAGAGGGAGTGTTGATTTGGGGTAGCATCAGATGTGCTCTAGCCTTGAAAATTGGTGGCGAGGCTAAAGCACATGAGATCTCCATGACCCAGAAATGGTTTGGGCAGAATCTAACCAATTTGGGAGATATTAAAATAATTAATATTTTTAATGGAATCCCTAAGTTTAGACTTAGGGAAAAGAAAATATTAATGTGAATTAATATAAAACTGAGTTAGAATGGTCCAAAAGTCATGGATCAAGCCAGATCTAATCTTAGTTGTTGATTAGGGACTTAATCTCGGTCGTTGAATTGCCAACGAGAAAAGTATAAGAAGGGACTTGAGGGTCAGTTGGAGGACACACCGAGTTGATCAAGAATTTGATTTTTTGGGGCAGGGTTTGCTGAGGAAATCGAAAGAGTTGCAGTTGAGGGGTAGTGAATGCAATAGCAAAGAGGCAGAGATAGCACTGGTAGCATCAGCGTAGAAGCCGGGAGAGGGGGTATGCAGAGCCAGCTAGAGGCCACGCAAAAGCAACCAGAGGCCATGTAGAGGCAGCCAGGAGCTGTGCAAAGCCTGAGGAGGGCCAGCGTGGGAGACGCAGAGGCCACAGAGGCTGACGCTGGGCCAGAGAGGCTGACGCTGGGATATTTCGTGGAGCAGATTAGGGCTGATATCTGTCTCCCACTGAGAGGTACTACTGCCGAGGGCATTCTCTGTTGGGTGAGCCATGTTTTGCACCCAGATTGTATTTTGAAACTGCTTAATAATAAAACCCTCAGATCGCTGCACTGGTTTTCCCGCATTAGGTTTTTCTGGGGACATTAGTCCAAAAATAACAATGTCACATGTGTGCTTGTTTTTCCTTCAGTTGATGATCTGTATGTGTTGAGATTGTACTTGTATTTATTTTCAGTATTTACATGGTAAATAACTTGTTAATTTCAGTATTTACATGGTAAATAACTTGTTAATTAACGCAACAAGTAGGAAGAAATAAATCAGAAAGTACATGAAGGATTTCTAACAGTTAGACTTAGAAATTCCAACATGATCTAGTGCTCCACAACCCTTTCAGTCCATGTGTCCTGAACACATATGTCGGTCCTTTGGCTCCCAAACTACAACACCAATCTGCCTCTATCAATGAATCCCGCTTGTTTAGGTCTCTGAACACGTCCACCAATTGCCCTCTAGTTGATCATTAGTCCATCCATGAATCAACACATAGGGTCTTCTTGTGAGTTGTTCACAAATTTGTTTGTGAATAACTCTGAGATTACCCATTGTTGCTCCTCAGCTCATTGGGACTTCTTGCCACTATTGCCTTCTTGTGTTGCTCCAATGTAGACAATCTTAGGGCATGGAGGGTTGCCTACTATGATTGTCTATAGTCCTTTTCCGAAGATTAACTTAGGGATGATTCATAAGCCTACTTGGCTACCCTTATTTCTCCGAGAACCAAACCCTTAGGCTTCTCAAAGTTTGTCCTTCTTATAGTAGCCAAATTCCTTGTTAAATTGATCTAGGGCTGCAAGGACACCTTCTTCTACCCTCCACACTGTCCTTTAGATGCCTCTCCAACTTTGTCAAAACTAGGACAACCATCCACTAAAAAACAACATCAAAACAGAAGGACAAACATACCTTGTTCTGCAACCTCCCCCTGCTCCCCTTGACCTCTGTTTCAATGCAATTTTTGAGCTCTAGTGAGGGCAGACGTCAACCCTAAATTCCGATACAAAACTTGTGTTTTCCCTCACTTCAGGGCTCTTCTAACTACGTTGTCCCCTGTTGTCATTGTGGCCTAGGTTAGGCATCCTACTAGGTCTCTTTGCCCTCCCCAAAAGATTTGTCGTTCACCTGCTATCAATCCAAAGAACTTGCGGCATGAAATATAGAGAAAAACCTCCTCAAACGTGCACAAAATTTGCCCAAAATTACCCTCTTAGTCCTTGGCTTGTTGCCTATTAATATCATCCTCAAAACAGTCTCAAGAAGACACAAAAATGCTCCTCCACTTCACTTGAACTCCTAATCTGCAGCTATTTTAGAGGTATATTCTTTTATGTGTTGCTCCTTGGATGTGTGGAATGAGGTCTCTCCTCTCACATATTTATATCTTTCTCTTAGGGTGACATTTATCCCTTCAAGAAGGGACTCTTTAATGAAGGCCGACTTGATCTTTAAAACAATTCAGCCACCCAAAACATATAAACATTATTTTTCCACAGTGACAAAGGCTCTTTGTGTGCTTGAAGCAACCCATTGCCCCTTTAAGGGTGCTCTATCATGTCTAAGTGCCAAGTCATCAAATCTCTTCATGGATTCACACCCACAACTTTGGGTGCAAAACCCTCAGCTTATCCAACAAAAATCAACTAAACAATATCCATGAGATGAACCTAACCATGCTCATACTCAAAACCCGAATTCAGAAGCCTATAATGAATTTTCATTCTCTGCGATCAATCGCCGAACACTGCAGTGAACGAGCAAAAATTTCAGATAACTGAAAAACCAAACACTAACTTTCGGTCGCATGGAGGACATGTTGTGCAAGCGACTAAAATGCTTTAGTCACACAGATGAGTCGGCCAGCGAGTGACTGCAACTGAGATCTCTCTGTGACATGCCTGCGACTGAGGCCCAAAACCCTAAAACAGTGATGCGAACCAAAAATAAGAAAGAGAATAGAAGAATATCTCATGATAATGTTCAAATGAGGTTGAGGTCACTTGTATTTATAGCTGACCTGATCAAATATGCACATGTGGGCTTACAATTTGAAAATACATTTTCCCTTGTCCAAATTTGATGATCTTTAGGTCAATTTGGGTCCTCTCAAAAAGAGGAATTCAATACAATCATTATCTCCAAATGAGTTGTGCAAAGTAGAATTTGGCGCTAGTTGCCATTTTTAACAGTTTGTTGGTGGGACGCGACCCTTTATTCATGTAAAATCAAAGGAAAATTTGTAATATAAACTAGCAAGATAAAAAGGAAAGAGAAAAGAGCTAAAAGTAAGATTAGCAAATACATGTTGATATAAAGTCATCCCTTATCAAAGTTAAAGATGCTTGTAAATATTTGGTTGAGTGTGATACATGGAAAACATCTTGGATGAAGGCCATCATCTATCTTTCGTTTAGTGTGATACATGGAAAACATCCTGTGTGAAGGCCATCATCTTTCACAGTGACCATGATCGTCCAAACTAGTCAATTTATTTCTTGTGTCTTTTATGAGTGCTCAGATGCCTAGAGGAATTCAATGCAATCATTATCTCCAAATGAGCTATCTAAAGTGGAATTTGGCCCTAGTTGTCAATTTTAATAGATTGTTGGTGGGACGCAACCCTTTATTCATGTAACATCAAAGGAAATTTGGAATCATTATCTCCAAATGAGTTATCCAAAGTGGAATTTGGCCCTAGTTGTCAATTTTAATAGATTGTTGGTGGGACACAGCCCTTTATTCATGTAAAATCAAAAGAATTTTCTAATATAGACTAGCAAGATAAAAAGGAAAGAGAAAAGAGCTAAAGGTAAGATTAGCAAATACATGTTGATATAGGGTCATCCCCTTATCAAAGTTAAAGATACTTGAAGATATTTCATTGAGTACGATACATGGAAAACATCTTGGATGAAGGCCATCATCCTTCAAGGTGGCCATGATCGTCCAAACTGGTCAATTTATTTCTTGTGTCTCGTTATGAGTGCTTAGATACCCTAAGGAATATATGATCGAAGAAAATTAACAAGGTCAATTTATTTCTTGTGTCTTGTTATGAGTGCTCAGATGCCCTAAGAAAGCAATTAAGTTTGATCATGTAGCATTGAATGCCCATCATCCCTACCTCCCAAATCCCCAC
The DNA here is from genome assembly GCA_031772625.1 of Pinus tabuliformis. Classification (NCBI taxonomy): domain Eukaryota; kingdom Viridiplantae; phylum Streptophyta; class Pinopsida; order Pinales; family Pinaceae; genus Pinus; species Pinus tabuliformis. The sequence continues at coordinate 1,141,562,512 of CM062820.1, read as the reverse complement.
ATAATTGCATGTGGGGATGATAGGATCATCAAGGTAATCTGCTTTATCATATGTCCATACTCATTCTAATAGTTGTCATTTACTTTTACATGAAAATTAAAAAAAAAGGATAAAATAAAATTGTAGTTGTCGTTTACTTGTATATGAAAATTAAAAAAAAAAAAGAAGGAAAAATAAAATTGTTTGTGCTTGTAGATGTGGATAATAGTTGTTGTTTACTTGTATATGAAAATTTAAAAAAAGAAAAAGAAAAAGAAAATTGTTTGTGCTTGTAGATGTGGGATACAATAATTGGTCGAAAACAATACACATTTGAAGGTCGTGAAGGCCCTGTATATTCATTTTGTCCTCACTAGTAAGAAAATATTCAGGTACTTCGTTCCTTGAGCCCTGAACACTTTATGTGCATTGCGGCTGAGTAATATTAAATTCTTGTTGTTTTCGAGTTTGCATATTCTATTTTTGTTTGATGTTTGGCTTCCTTTGAATTTTTGGCCATGTGAAAAATACTTTATTGCACTAAAGATAGACGGATTATGATTCTTTGTTAATATGCATTGTGTTTTTTCTATATCGATTGATGGAAAGATCAAAGCCTGGTTGTATGATCTTGCAGGGCCTCTGGTGCACTACAATGGCTTGTAGCCTCTGGTGCACTACAATGACTTATAGCGCTGATGGAACAAGGTAAAATGTCAACTTGGAATGATGTTTAGTTTGTAAAGTGTCTTCATGTGGATTTGAGTGTTACTTTATCCAATTTTCTATATTTGATCTGTCAAGACTATGCCCTTTCCACATGAATGTTACTTTCTCCAATTTTCTATATCGATTGATGGAAAGATCAAAGCCTGGTTGTATGATCTTGCAGGGCCTCTGGTGCACTACAATGACTTATGGTGCACTACAATGACTTGTAGCGCTGACGGAAGAAGGTAAAATGTCAACTTGGAATGATGTTTAGTTTGTAAAGTGTCTTCATGTGGATTTGAGTGTTACTTGCTCCAATTTTCTATATTTGCTCTGTCAATACTGTGCCCTTTCCACATGAATGTTACTTTCTCCAATTTTCTATGCTTGCTCTTTCAAGACTATGCCTTTTCTGAAGTATATAATCATCTGTGTTTTATTAGGCGCTTCTCTTGTGGAGCATGTAAAGATGGTGATTCATACCTGGTTGAGTGGAATGAAAGTGAGGGAACAATCAAGCAGACATATTGTGGTTTTAGGAAGCGTTCCTTAAGTGTTGTGCAATTTGATGCAACTAGGAATAGGTTCTTGGCAGCTGGTGACGAATTTCAAATAAAGTTCTGGGGCATGGATAACACCAATATCCTGGCAACAATTGATGTTGAGGGTAGTTTGGTAAGAAGTTATTTTTTAAGATGAGGATGGTTTATTTTTATAGTTTGAAAGATAATGGTTTTGACCAAAAAAGTTTCAACGCATTATTTTAAGTTGTCTTGATCTAATCTTTGTATTATTTCCAAAAAGCTGCAGGCTAGTCCTCACCTTCGTTTCAGTAAGTCACAACAAATGACAATGGCACAAAGATCTTAGCCAATCACCTTCGTTTCAGGTTTCGGTAAGTCGCAACAAATGACAATGGCACAAAGATCTTAGCCAATGCAGAGGGATTTCAGTAAGTCGCAACAAATGACAATGGCACAAAGATCTTAGCCAATGCAGAGGGATTTCGCTTAATTCACATGTTGGAGAGTGATCCTTGGAGGGAACGAGGGTCGGCACCAGAGACAATGCCAACAAAGGTAAATTGCTTCTTCCATGCACATTTACTGTGTACATGCACTGCTAATTAATAGTAAAGTTTAAATTCTAACTAATCATTTTACTATTCAGACTTCAATTGTGAATGTCATGCCTCCCGCCGTCAATGCTCCTGGTTCCCTTCCCAACGGTATAGAACGTTCAGGGAGACTTCCACCTGCATTGTCAATGACCAATTTTGTAAGTGCTTTCCCCTAGAATTATTTCTTTAGAATCTAGCATATTTGTCCAGCCATATTCAATTTAGTTTGTCTTATCATTTTCTAAACTTTCACTCCAAAGTCCAGATATTGTTGCTTTCAAGTATTATTCTTTAGAATCTAGCATATTTGTCCAGCTAGATTCAATTTAGTTTGTCTTATCATTTTCTAAACTTACACTCCAGAGTCCAGATATTGTTGCTTTCAAGTTTCCCTATAGCATAGGATTTTGTTTTTTCCCCCTTTAAAACAATATCTGACACTCGAGACATGTGTGCACAGTAGTATAGATAGCAATCTGACCCCAAAGGTTAAACCAAGGCTTCTCGATGAGGTTACAGACGAGCAAGAACTGGAAATTGACTGAATCAATGATTCGGGTCAGTGTAGTACTCTCAGGTTGCATGCGAGTGAGGTATGCAATCATCCTTCTATTACAGAAAACACTAAATTCTGTCGATATTGATCGATCCAAACTAGTGATGCGCTATTTTTTGCAGGTAGTAAGAGTGATATACACCAATTCCGGTGTTGCTGTTTTAGTACTACCATCCAATGCTCTCGCGGAGTGACCGAATCCTGGAAAGGTGGGGTTCTTTAGTAGTTGTTATTTGCTTCCTTTTTATTTTAGCTTGTTTTATTTATTTGTTTGTTATACTTTTGGATATATAATTTGCAGCTGTTTTTTATGTAGTAATGATTCCACCACAGATGTGGCAGCCAGTTAGTGGGATTATTATGAATAATGACATTGTTGACACAAATTTAGAAGAAGCCGCTGCTTGTATAGCTTTGTCTAAGAATGATTTTTATATGATGTCTGCTTCTGGTGAACTGGTGGCAAGGTCTCCTTATTCAATATGATGGCATTTAAGGTAACAGAGCCTTTTACCTAAAGACTAGTTTCATTTTAATGATTCCGATTATATATATATATATATATATATATATATATATATATATAGATATATATATATATATATAATTTATTGTTACATTGGTCTGGTTAGGGGTTTATTCTGGTCTTCACCTTCATCTTTCAAATTATGTGGGTAATTGTGGGTAGTGGTGTTCAGTTCAGGATCATCACTGTAGAAGGTTCTTGCCTAATGCTCCTCATTATAGCCTAAGAATTCAAAGGCTCCCAATTTATCTAAATCACTGGTTTCATGGCAAGCTAATTAAGGGTTTATTCTCTAATCTCACCTTCAACTTTCAAATTATGGGAGAAATGGTGTTCAGTTTAGGATCACTCTAGAAGGCTCTTGCCTAACGTTCCTCACTATAGGCTAAGAACTCAAAGGCTCCCAATTTATCTAGATCACTGATTTCATGGCATGCTAATTAGTGATTCCATGATGTTCACTTTAAAAAATACATAAATTTACCGAGTAGAAATGTTCATGTACTCACAACCACGTCTTTTGGCAGTTACGTCCTCGGGGCATAGATGGGTGAGACAAGCGGAAGTTAAAAATTCTACCAGTACAGCCAGGAAGATCATCACCACCAGTCGAGGATACAATAGTACAGTTTCATAATAATTAAATTAAGTTGTACCAGTACAGCCAGGAAGATCATTACCAAACAGTCGAGGATACAAATCGAGGATACAAAGTACAGTTTCATAATAATTAAATTCACTTGTTTGTTGTGCATGAGAACCAGCTCACTGTATATAATGCTTCCAAGTTGGAACGCTTGCACTATGTAAGTACTTGTAAGCAGTCTTGAATTCAAACATAGACAGTCATATAATGTCACCTACCTTCTGTATCTGATTGGATGACTTTGTTACATGGTTGCATTGCAGTAGTCTCCTCATGAAGTACTTGTAAGCAGTCTTGAATTCAAACATAGACAGTCATATAATGTCACCTACCTTATGTATCTGATTGGATGACCTTGTTACATGGTTGCATCGCAGTAGTCTCCTCATGATTCCCTATCTACTCCTTTTTCAAGTGCCAAGTGCTATACACTCATGTAACAGCGCCCTAATTTATGCGAGCTTCTGTGATGGTGCAATTGGAGTGTTTGATGCACAAAGCTCGATGTCTCACTGTCGCACTGCACCTTCTGCATATTTAGGTGCATATTTACCAACGGGAATGAACAGGTAAATGAGCTCTTTCATTCTGTCATGGTTGATACATCTATTTTTAAGATTTGGCTTTTGACAAGCGCATACTGTCATTTAATTTATTGTTCATATTACAATTTAATTTATTGTTTGGGTTATTTATGCAGCAGTAATCCCTATCCCCTGGTCGTTGCATCACATCCATCCGAACCGAATCAATTTGCTCTTGGAATGACAGATGGAGTTCATGTTATTGAGCCTTCGGAGTAAGAAGGGAAATGGGGTGTTGGATCTCCCACAGATAATGGAACTCTCGGATCAAATCCAACATCAAGTCACCAAGGTTCGGAACCATCGTCAAGGTAGTTCAATGGGAACATAAGAACAAGTGTCTACCGACTCTTTATTTACAAGAATACCATGAATAATGGTAGCGTATTGTTAGTGAAATGCTTCGCTTGTGTTCCAGTTTTCGAGGCATTCTACCAGGATTGTAATTTTCACCAGATATTGTTCAGCACCATAGATGAGATCAAGCAACTGTGCAATCCTGGTCACTATATTTTTCTAAGTCGTATAAAAATTGAAAGTCTGCCATTGGAGCGTAATTCATGAATATTCTTTCCGAGGGTTCCTCAGTTTCCATTTTCTTTGTACCACGAGTATTTTCATATGTTCATGGGCATTCAGACAAATTCTGGTGACGAAACTTTGTTAGACTCGGGAATATTATATTTATTAACCCAGTCAGCATTTTTGGGTTGAATACTATTGGAGCTCAGATTCAAGTAATTCAATTGAGAAATGGGGTGTTGGACCTCCCCCAGATAATGGAAGTTTTGGAGGCATTCTACCAGGATTGTAATTTTCACCAGATATTGTTCAGTACTATAGATGAGATCAAGCAACTGTGCAATCCTGGTCACTATATTTTTCTAAGTCGTATAAAAATTGAAACTCTGCCATTGGAGCGTAATTCATGAATATTCTTTCCTAGGGTTCCTCAGTTTCCATTTTATTTGTACCACGAGTATTTTCATATGTTCATGGGCATTCAGACAAATTCTGATGCCGAAAGTTTGTCAGATTCGGGAATATTGTATTTATTAACCCAGTCAGCATTTTTGGGTTGAATACTATTGGAGCTCAGATTCAAGTAATTCAATTGAGAGATGGGGTGTTGGACCTCCCCCAGATAATGCAACTGTCGGATCAAATCCAACATCAAGTCACCAAGGTTCGGAACCATCGTCAAGGTAGTTCAATGGGAACATAAGAACAAGTGTCTACCGACTCTTTATTTACAAGAATACCATGAATAATGGTAGAGTATTGTGAGTGAAATGCTTCACTTGTTTTCGAGGCATTCCATGAGGAATGTAATTTTCACCAGATATTGTTCAGTACTATAGATGAGATTAGGCAACTGTGCAATCTTGGTCACTATATTTTTCTAAGTCGTGTAAAAATTGAAAGTGTGTCATTGGAGTGCAATTCATGAATATTCTTTTCGAGGGTTTCTCAGTGTCTATATTTGAAACCTAACCTTTCTTTGTACCACGAGTATTTTCATATGTTCATGTGCATTCAGACAAATCTGGTTTATGCCGAAACTTTGTCAGACTCGGGAATATTATATTTATTAACTCGGTCAGCATTTTTGGGTTGAATACTATTGGAGCTCAGATTCAAGTAATTCAATTGAGAAAAAATGCCGATTGTTTGAACAGTGATACATATATCTATGCAAAGGTTGATAACTATTGTTTAAACATTGATACGGATATCTACTGAAAGCAAGAATCTTTCAGTTGATGGCTATTGTTTAAATATTGATACATATATCTAACCTTTCTTTGTACCACGAATATTTTCATATGTTCATGTGCATTCAGACAAATTTGGTTTATGCCGAAACTTCGTCAGACTCGGGAATATTATATTTATTAACTCAGACAACATTTTTGGGTTGAATACTATTGGAGCTCAGATTCAAGTAATTCAATTGAGAAAAAATGCCTATAAAATGCCTATTGTTTAAACAGTGATACAAATATCTATGGAAAGGTTGATAACTATTGTTTAACATTGATATGGATATCTATGGAAAGCAAGAATCTTTCAGTTGATAGCTATTGTTTAAATATTGATACATATATCTAACCTTTCTTTGTACCACGAATATTTTCATATGTTCATGTGCATTCAGACAAATCTGGTTTATGCCGAAACTTTGTCAGACTCGGGAATATCATATTTAATAACTCAGTCAGCATGTTTGGGTTGAATACTATTGGAACTCAGATTCAGTAATTCAATTGAGAAAAAATGCCTATTGTTTAAACAGTGATACAGATATCTATGGAAAGGTTGATGACTATTGTTTAAACATTGATACAGATATCTATGGAAAGCAAGAAAGCAAGAATCTTGCAGTTGATGGCTATTGTTTAAACATTGATACATATATCTACTGCTCATATTTTTCCATTGCCGCAGCCTTTGTGTTTTGTTTTTTTGTTTTTTTGGACTTCTGTTAAAAAACATATTGATACAGATATTTATTGCTCATATTTTTCCATTGCCGCAGCCTTTGTGTTTTGTTTTTGATGGACTTTTGTAAAAAAAAAAACATATTGATACAGACAAAAACATATTGATACATATATTTATTGCTCATATATTTCCATTGCCGCAGCCTTTGTGTTTTGTTTTTGATGGACTTTTGTAAAAAAAAAAAACATATTGATACAGACAAAAACATATTGATACAGATATTTATTGCTCATATATTTCCATTGCCGCAGCCTTTGTGTTTTGCTTTTGATGGAATTCTATAATAAACAATAAACCAGAAAGCACTTGCAATAAAAACCTATATTGATATAGATATTTACCAAAAGCAATTGATGGAATACTGCTCATATTTTTTTATTTCTGCCTTAAAGGCTTCGTTTATACCATTGGTAGTTGCAATTTACAAGACTTGCATGCTTATAGCACTTTCAACTATCTTTGAATGCATGAAATTTGTAACTATCTCTGAATGCATGAAAGTTTATACCATTGGTAGTTGCAATTTACAAGACTTGCATGCTTATAGCGCTTTCAACTATCTCTGAATGCATGAGATTTCAACTATCTCTGAATGCATGAAATCTGTAGCTATCTCTGAATGCATGAATTCTAGTTGCTTAGGATTCTCTGAATGCATGAAATATGTAACTATCTCTGAATTCATGAATTGAATGCATGAAATCTGTAACTATCTCTGAATGCATGAATTCTAGTTGCTAGGCTTCGTTTATACCATTGGTAGTTGCAATTTACAAGACTTGCATGCTTATAGCGCTTTCAACTATCTCTGAATGCATGAAATCTGTAACTATCTCTGAATGCATGAATTCTAGTTGCTTTGATCTCTGAATGCATGAATCCGTAACTATCTCTGAATGCATGAATTCTAGTTGCTTTGATCCCTGAATGCATGAATCTATAACTATCTTTGAATACATGAATCTGTAACTATCTCTGAATGCATGAATTCTAGTTGCTTTGATAACATGGAGAGCATATAGCTTATTGTAAATTGGCAAACTTTCAAACAAAATGTGGGTCATTGTTAGAATGTGCCTGATTTACTACCCATTGTTTCATCTTCTCCACTTGTTATGCCTCCACTTGTTACGCCTAGCACACAACTTTGTTTCTTGGAGTGTGCTCTATAGCACACAACCTTGTTTCTTGGAGTGTGGTCTATAGCACACAACTTTGTTTCTTGGAGTGTGAATGAGGCAGAAATAATGTCAATTTGGAAATAATGTTATTGTCTTGAGTCTATGTCGAAATAATGTTAGTCGTGAGTCTAGTGGAAATAATGTTGAAATAATGTGTCGAAAAAAATGTTAGTCCTGAGTCTAGTGGATGCTATTAGAGGTATTAGAAGTCTAGACACATAGTGGATGTTTTCAGAGGTGAGTCTAGTGGAAATAATGTTGAAATAATGTTATTGTCTTGAGTCTATGTCGAAATAATTTGATGTTTTCAGAGGTGAGTCTAGTGGAAATAATGTTGAAATAATGTTATTGTCTTGAGTCTATGTCGAAATAATGTTAGTCTTGAGTCTAGTGGATGCTATTAGAGGTATTAGAAGTCTAGACACATAGTGGATGTTCTTAGAGGTTTAGATAGGTAATCGACAAATTGATAATGTTGATTACTTATTGATAGGTTTAACAAAATTTCTTCATGAAATATATTTAAATATATGGAAAAGCAAAGCTAAATTGCATGATTATGAATTAATGCTTCAACAACTTACATTGATATTGATTTTCATTTCATTGGAGATTATTCATAACCCAACCCACAAATGGAGGGGCTTCTTTTTTCATAGAAACAAAACATCTAAGTTTTTAGAATGTTGAGAGCTGAATTGTGCTATTGTTATGGGTTATTAGTTATTTTTATGAGTAATTTTTATCAAGCAAAAATTTTGTTTGTGAAGATAGAGATGATAGATGCTTATAGAAATTGGAAAACTTGATTTAAAGATAATTGCTTCAATGCAAGGAAGGGATTGCAAACTTAAGTGAGTGTATATAACGGATAGAACAACACATAATAAAAAGATAAAATATCATCCATGTTTGCTTTTGTGTTAGGCAGTGCATAATAAAAATATAAAATCATCCATATTTGCTTTAAAATAATTGTTTCAATGCAAGGAAGGGATTGCAAATTAAGGCGAGTGTATATAACGGATAGAACACATAATAAAAAGATAAAATCTCATCCATGTTTGCTTTTGTGTTAGGTAATGCATAATAAAAATATAAAATCATCCATATTTGCTTTCGTGTTATGTTGACAAGTTTTTCCATTGTCTAATGAATCATTTTTACAAAATGTTTGTTTTTTACATTATGTTTAAATGAAATATTGAACATTATGAGCCTAGTGTTAAATTGTTAATTACTTTCCATGAATTTCAGCGATCTTGACAAAAAATCACAAAAGTTTTTGAACGTGAAAGTATGTCATACTGGAATACCTAGGTGTACTCTAAATGTCTCTCCAATGAGAGGTAAACTTGTTTGAAGTATGGACATTGAAAGATATTGATAGTAAGGTAATGGCTATTAAAGCCAAGAATAATTGGAGAAAGAAGTCAAATCCATCTAGAATAAGTAAGTCACACATCAATCGAAATGCAAAAGGACAAGTTACTAGTTGTCTATATTGACATGAAAAGGTTGGCAAATCCAAGCAAATTGACAAGCAATCCAACTAATAAATTGAAGAGGATACAACAAAAGTGGAATTGTTATTGTTGAGAAGATAAAACACAAAAGTGGAATTGTTATTGCTGAGAAGATAAAACATAAAAAGGAGAACTACTAGTTCTTGCACCTAGCTAAATGATTGATAAAATTGCGAGTACAAGTTGTTGAAGCCTAGCTAAATCGAATTGCACTAGCCACTAGATCAACAATCTCCACATTCTCAGCGATCACTAAAGGAGAACCCCACACATTGAAAGATCTCGTACCTACCTACAATCAAAGTGTCAACACCTGGATCACAACCTGGCTCAAAGGTGTCTCACTAAGATTAATCCAATTAGTCAATAGATGAACCTAATCCAATTAGTCAACAGATGAACCTAATGGAGTAGTTGTTTGAGATCTTTATGCAAGTGAAGAAGACTAAAAGGTGTCTCACTAAGATTAATCAAATTAGTCAATAGATGAACCTAATCCAATTAATCAACAGATGAACCTAATGGAGTAGTTGTCTGAGATCTATATGCAAGTGAAGACTATGATGCTAGCAATTGTCAATCTATTTGTGAACTTATTATATTAATTTGTTTGATTATGAACTATCTTACATGAATTACAAGCTTTATAAGTGTGGAATTTGTGGAATTTTTTTTTTTTTTTTTTCTTTTTTTTTTTATGAACTATCTTACATGAATTACATGCTTTATAAGTGTGGAATTTGTGGGATTTATTTATTTATTTATTTTTATTTTATTTTATTTTTTTTCTAGTGCCCACTATCACTGCCACTTACAAAACAACACAATCATGTTGTTTCAGAAATGACTAGGTCCAATAGGTAAAGGAATGCTAAGAATGATGAGATAGAGGATACATAAAAGTCACTCTCAAGGATAGCGTTAGTTGAATTGGAGTAAGGTAAGTTAAATATGCAGTAAGGTGTAATTGACAACTAAGAGAGTGATTTAAAAGAACCAATTACACCACCAAAGGATGGCATTAGTTGAATTCGGGTAAGGAGAGTTATATATGCAATAAGGTGTAATTGACCACTGAGAGAGTGACTTAAAAGAATCAATTACACCACCAAAGGATGGCATTAGTTGAATTGGGGTAAGGTGAGTTAAATAGGAAGTTAGGTGTAATTAACAATTGGGATGGTGATTTAAAAGAATCAATTACAACACCAGTTACCCCATCTGGACTCAGTTCCACTTGGACTAGGAGCATCATTAGAGGAAAAGTTATTGTCCAAAGGGCATGTCAATAGTACATATAAGCATGTCCATAGCACATATATTTACTGCATTTATGGCCAAAGGACTCTACTTAACAGTAGTGAGGTTAGGCTCAATGATATGTCACTCATGGTTGGTAATGTAGTGGACTATGGAAGGTCACTGCAAAACCAAAGGTGTGTCCATTGGAACATCCATCAAATTATCTATTCCAAAGTTCCAAGAAAATTTGGGAAGCTCTACATAGATTTTCAAAAAAAAAACAGGATGTACCACGAGTCATGGGAATCATGCGGAGATGTTATTGGTTGGTAATGTAGTGGACTACGGAAGGTGACTGCAAAACCAAAGGCGTGTCCATTGGAACATCCATCAAATTATCTATTCCAAAGTTCCAAGAAAATTTGGGAAGCTCTACATAGTTTTCAAAAAAAAAAATGGATGGACCACGAGTCATAGGAATCATGCGGAGATGTGGCAACATAGGATAACTTATTGGAAGACGGTCAGCTTTATGAATGGGAGCCAAAGGAATCCATATTCATAAATTGATATCGTTCTAGTAGACGACTCTGATTTGTGGGCTATTATGCATGTATATATCGATAATCTATAATCTATATAGAGAGATCCATACTATGAAAAAAGCTCTTCTAATTAAATTAGAGGCATCCCCACCATGGAAGCAAGAAGCATGCATTAGAAAAAATGGCATAAAAAATCGAGAACCTATTAGAAAAAAGCATAAAAATTCATGAACCATTGGTCGGATCTTCCTCCACCTCCACTAGAAGGTGAGTAAAATTCTTATTGTGGCATGTCTCCTTAATTTAATTTATCTTTCTTTTTGGTCGTTGTTGGTCCCTCTTAGTTTTTCTTACTTTAATTTCAATGTCTTCATCCTTTTAGGATAAATATAAGATTAAGCAGAGAAAAAATGTTGACATCCTTTTAGGATAAATATAAAATTAAGCAGAGAAAAAATGTTGAGAAATGGACCACACATTATGCTTGTGATTGTGAGAGTCACAAATTATGCATTCATAGTGATTGAATAATGATAAAGATACAAAGATCTTATTTTAACTCACAAAGGAGTTACTCTATGTGTTTGTGCATTTCATGATGATTACTTTCGTTAAATAAAACACCTTTAGAGCTATCATAGCTTAGAGATGTAAAAACAGTGAATAATTTAATGTTGTGGGGACACAAGTCAGAAATGTAAAAACAGTGACCAATTTAATGTTCAATAGACATGAGGTGCATTGGAATATCACAAGCCTAGGGTTTCAATATCACAAGATAATTTCAGTGAACAATTTAATGTTCAAGAGACATGAGGTGCATTGGAATATCACAAGCCTAGGGTTTCAATATCACAAGGTAGTTTCTGTTGATTTTAAAATAATATTCTAAACAGAGATGATATACAGTGTATGACAATGTAGCATAGCAGTAGTTTTTCACAATACAATAATAGTTCACCAATCTTTCAATTTATTACACTATTAGCCCAACCTAACATTCATAACAATGATAATATCGAAAGCACAACAAGTATATCATCCCACCAAAAATTCATACAAAGGAACCAATTTACAAATCCATCATATCTTGTAACCTAAATTCTTCAGTCAACCCTTGTTTCCTTACTCCACTGTCCTGTGGTGCCACTTGTCACGTTACCTCAGCTGAGATCTGGCAGGTTACCTGGCCATTGGATGGGCACCACTTGTCAAGCCCAAAACAGCACCATTGAACGGGCGCCACTTGTCACGTCCTAAACAGCCGAGATCTGGCAGGTTACCTGTACATGGTTTTCATGTGAAGTAGATGTTTCTTCGGAAATCATGAACTCAGTTTATGGCAGTCTGCAGCAACGGGAACTCTAATTGGGTGCTTTAATTGTTTTTCCCATTGTTTTCATGTGTTTAATGCAAAGACGTTTTAATGCATATTTGAACTACAATTCCTTAAGACTCTCAATGGCAGTCCTTTGTCTCCAATATGATTCATGGAGAGAGCTACGATCGTATAATGACATCTAAAATTACAGTCGCTTCACATGGTGTCAAACATTATGGCGACCGTTGTCGATACTGAGTCCCGTATTGTATTATAAATCGCGCGTGCCAACCAACAACGAAGACGGTCATATGCAACCCTAATCTCTGTGAAGAGCTTGAATGGGTATTATGTCCGCCGCAACGCCTCAAACATACCTGCAACCTGACCTGCTTCGGTTGCTGTCTCCCGCCGCAGCGCCTCAGAGTTCTTTTGTGCTTCGGCTGTTGCAGATAAATGGATAACAGAACAGCGTATGCGCCTATGGGTTTATGTGCTTGTAATTTGATAGTTTATAAACTGATAAGTTTATCTGATTACAAATTGATAAGCCCGACTGTTCATTGTAGATATCTTATAAACTGATAATCTACTTTCGGCTTATAAACGGATAAGTTCACTGGATTATAATCTGATAAGCTTATAAACTGATAATTGCTGGTGCTTATAAGAGTATACGCTTATCTGCTTATAAATTGAAAAGCTGATCTGCTTATAAACTGATACGCTTCCCTGCTTGTAGTTTGATAAGAACTCTGCTTATAAGAACATTAGAATATCTTATTATAAGCTGATAAGCGTAGATGCTTATAAAATTATAAGTATTTGCACTTTTAATTTGATAACCACTGATGCTTATAAAATGAGAAGAACTCCGACTTATAAGATGATATGCTAATCTGCTTATAGGAAGATAAGCCCAATGACTTATAATACTATAAGCACGTATGCATATAGCTTGATAACCTCTTCTGCTTATAGCATTATAAGCTTATCAGATTATAAACTGAAAAGTTTGTTGGGTTATAAAATGATAAGTTTACGCACTTATAATTTGATAAGCATCTCAGGTTTAGACTAATAAGACCTTGGACTTATAAGATGATAGGCTCTTGTGGTTATAGGAAGATAAGCCCATGACTTATAATATTATAAGCTCCTCTGTTTATAAATTCATAAGCTTATCTAGTTATGAGACGATAAGTTTCTGTGTATCAACTTATAAGCGTATACGCATATAAACTGATAATTTTTCGAGCAGTTTGTACGCCGATAATTTCATAAGTTTGTAATCAGATAGCAGACCAAATTTTCTGCGCTCTGCGTTTCTACCCACGTCTCCACAGGAATCTCTGCATCCTCAAGAAAACCAGCGCAAAATAAGTTATGATCAGGTAAATCGTTATAACTCCATTTTAGCGTCTGATAGAGCTCTGCATCAATGGCGCTGCGTCTGGTTCGAAAGGAAAGATCTGCATTTCTCATGGCCCTCTCCCGTTTTTTTATGGCGAAAGAGTTGTAAATTACCTGCGTTACAAGCTAAACCAAAACCGCTGGTGATCGGGTGCGTACACCCAATGTAAATCTGCCACATGTCCTGAGATCCGTCGCCAGATCAGACTGCTGAGAGGTTGCCACTTGTCACAAATCCGTTGGTTTGAAAAGGCCGTTCAGAGGGCGCCACTTGTTACCTATCCTCTGGCTGAGAAGCCACCACTTGTCGCAGATCCGTTGGCTGATTATGCAGCTGAGAGACTGCCACTTGTCATAGATCGGACGGCCAGATCTGAGCGTTGAAGGCTGCCACTTGTCACATATCCGTTGGTCAGATCTGGCGGCTGAGAGGCAGCCACTTGTCACAGATCAGACGGCCAGATCTGCTGAGACGCTGCCATTTGTCGCCCATCCGTCGGTCAGATGTGGTGGCTGAGACGCTGCCACTTGTCGCAGATCGGACGGCCAGATAGCGCTGAGAGGTCGGCGCTTGTCACAGATCGGACGGCCAGATAGCGCTGAGAGGTCGGCGCTTGTCACAGATCGGACGGCCAGATCTGATTGCTGAGAGGCCGCCACTTGTCACAGATCGGACAGCCAGATCTGAGCGTTGAGAGGCCACCACTTTCACATATCCGTTGGTTGGATCTGGCGGCTGGGAGGCTGCCACTTTTCACAGATCGGACGGCCAAATCTGAGTGTTGAGAGGCTGCCACTTGTCGCCTATTCGTTCGTTATATCTGGCCGCTGAGATGCTGCCACTTGTCACACATCGGACGGCCAGATCTGGCGGTTGAGAGGTTGCCACTTATCACATATCCGTTGGTCAGATGTGGTGGCTGAGAGGATGCCACTTGTCGCACATCGAACGGTCAGATCGGACGGTTGAAAAACCACCTGAAGGCTGCCACTTGTCATAGATCGGATGACCAGATCGGGTGGTTGAGAGAGCACCACTTGTTACCTATTCGTTGGTTATATCTGGCGGTTAAGAGGCTGCCACTTGTCACAGATCAGACGGCCAGATCTAAGCATTGAGATGCCGCCACTTGTCATCTATTCATTGGTTAGATCCACTGTGAGAGGCTGCCACTTTTCACACATCGAACGGCCAGATTGAGCGGCTGAGAAACCGCCACTTTTCACCTATCAGTTGGTCAGATTTTGCGGCTGTGACTCTGCCACTTGTCACACATCGTGGACCCTCAGATCTGGGTACTGGTAACCGCCACATGGCATCACTTGGAGCGTCAGATTTGGGCTGCAGATGGGCACCACATGGCATCAAGTGGACCGTCGGATCTGGGCTGCAGATGGGCGCCACATGGCAGCACGTTGAGCCTCGGATCTGGCCTGCGGATGGACGCCACATGGCCTGTGGACCCTCAGATCTGTCCTGCGGATGGGCGCCACATGGTAGAATGTGGACCCTCGGATCTGAGCCGCTGATGGCGCCACATGGCAGCACGTGGACCCTCAGATCTGGCCTGTCGATGCGCACCACATGGCAGCACGTGGACTGTTGGATTGGGCCTGCGGATGGGCGCCACATGGCATTACATGGACTGTCGGATCTGGGCTGTGGATGGGCGCCACATGGCATCACGTGGACAGTCGGATCTGGGCTGCGGATGGGCGCCACATGGCATTACTTGGACCGTCGGATCTGGCCTGCGGATGGGCATTACGTGGACCGTCGGATCTGGCCTGCAGATGGGCGCCACATGGCATTACATGGAACCTCGGATCTGGCCTGCGGATGGGCGCCACATGGCAGCACGTGGACCGTGGGATCTGGCCTGCGGACGTGGGCCACTTGGTAGTACCGGACCCTTGGATCTGGCCTGTAGATGCGCGCCACTTGGCAGCACAGGCTGTCAAGTCAAGCCTGGATGCGCGCCACTTGGCATCACGTGGACCGTCGGATCTGGCCGGTGGATGCGCGCCACTTGGCATCACGTGGACCCTTGGATCTGGCCTGTGTGGGGCGCCACTTGGCATCATATGGACCCTCAGATCTGGCCTGTGGATGGGCGCCACATGGCAGCAGGGGGACAGTCAGATCTGGCCTGTCGATGGGCGCCATATGGCAACACGTGGACCGTGTGATCAACCCTGTGTATGTGCTTGCCGAAATAAGAGTAAGGCAGAGGAGGAATCAATCTGGATCGACAGTTCACTCCGATCTTTAAGCTCATCGGCTCGTGGCAACGCAGGCCACGAGCCTTCTTGAATCCCGACATCTGGTGCGGATGCTTCGATCAAATCCGTGCCGGCATCGTTACAGTCAATGTACAGAAAGCCATCTGAGGAAGTAATGAGCCTTCCTGCCAAGGGGTAGAAATGGACGAGGACTGCCACCGCCGAAATAAAATGGTGATCATCGGCGAAGGGCGTTTGGTAGATGAGACTCTTCTGAATGTAATCGATGTAGAGCATCCATAAATCGGAAGGGCAGAGCTCGCAATGTTGGCGCTGCGATAGGCGAGATGGGATTACTGTTGATTTTTTGTCCAAGCGGACCACTTTGCTGCTAGAAGGGATTCAGATTCGAGAGACATGGCGAAAAGCTTGTATTCATGAGTAGAGTTTTATAAGGCGATGTTCAGCACAGTAATAACGTACACCTAAACTTTGGATCAGTGTAGCGGCAGTGCTGTGCGATTCAGATTCGAGAGACATGGCGAAAAGCTTGTATTCATGAGTGGAGTTTTATAAGGCGATGTTCAGCACAGTAATAACGTACACCTAAAACTTTGGATCAGTATAGCGGCAGTGCTGTGGATAAGTGAAGACTTCAGACAGCGATGGTTATGCCCACTCAGCCAGAGATTTCGATCAATGCTCAGGCGTATCTGCCTGCACTTTTTTATATGGTTAACGCTTCACAGAAAGAAATATATATTCTTTGTCAGCTTGAATTGAAACAGTTACAGTTCTATATTCTTTGCAGCTTGAATTGAAACAGTTCTATAGTCTTTCAGTGTTAGAATTCTCCGTATCACATTGGTTGCATGGTTCAATTGTGTGAACTTTCTCTATTCTCAATAATGTGGAATGCAAAAAAATATATTTATTACCAAAAGAATCCAGAAGGGTATTCTAATAAAGTGCGTTATATTTGGTGTTGATAGGATTTCTTTTAATGAAAAAGTTATAAACGCAATGATCTTTCACTTATTTACCTTTAATAATAATCTTTAAAAATTGTAGTATAAATATTTTAAAAGGATATATTTTCACTTCATTTTCATAGGAGTTTTTATTATCTAATTTCCCTGTGCATCACATGGGCACATAATAATTGAAAAATCTTCGGAATCAAAGAGAAGAATAGAATAACACATTCATGAAACTACATGCATTGAGACATCGTTTGATAACATCATGATAATATAATGAGCTTCGGCTTCATTATATTAGTTTAGTTTTCCAACCACCTTCGCCATTAGCCGCCTTCCTCCCAAGTATGGGTTTGCTAGTGCGGAGATTGGTTTTGACATTTACTTTTCTATGGTCGAGGAAACACCATGGTCCTTGCAATGGATATGACCAAGTGGTTTGACACTAACCAATAAGTATGATCTTGATGAACTCGATCTTGGTCCTTGTGAACATGGGTTTGTACAAATTTACTAATATTTTGTTGAGAGTTGTAAGAGCGAGCTTATCATATTTTCTCTATGAAGTTTTTTAAGTTTTTTCGAATGCAAATTTCCACAGTTGTAATTCATAATGAGAGAAAACTTTTATGGAGAAACTATGCTAACCAATTGCTTAAAAGTCCTAGCAATCAACACAATGGAGTGCAAAACTAGTATTTGAAAGAATTTATTAAGATTGGATGTTTCAACAATTGTTAACACAGTTTCTCTAGAAAAATTATCTTAGTTTTTAAGTTATCGTTATATTTTTGTATATTAGAGGGATGAATTTCATATTTTCTATACATCTGATGTTGTGAAACTTTGCTTTTCTTAGGACCATTATGGGCTTGAAGGGTATCTCCGCTGTTGGGTACAAGCAATAATAAAAAACAATAGTTCTAGTTGTTGTGTGGATGGTTATTTTTGGTATATTAATTTTTCTTTTAATTTAAATTTTTATCTTATGGTTATAAATGAAAGATGATGCCATATTTTAGTTGTTTCATTTGCATCAACAATAGATGGAATTTCAAATATTAACTATCTTACATCTCTAAATCTATGTTTATTTTTACATTTACTTAAAATAATTATGAGATTACCACAAATGGCATCATGGTAAAACAACAATTGATAAATGACATCACATTGCAAATTGAAAATGACACTTGAGAAGGGGTAAAATGACCACGATCAACATATTTACTAATGTGGTCATGCTAATTTGTAAAGATATTGCATTATTTGGTAATGATTCTATATTAGTTATTGCAATTTTTTATTATTTTGAATCTAATTGCAAAAGTTTTGAAAGTTAGTTCTTAGAACTAATTCTATATGAAATATTGTTGTTATTGTGAATAGTGAGGTAGAATTGTCATAATGGGTTTTTGATAATTAAATGATAAGACGGATGGTTTAGTTTTCATGCCCATTGATACAAAGAGATGATTTAGTATTCATGGGTAGTAGTGATGGAGATATAATTTAGTATTCATGGCGAGTCATAATGCTTGTATTGGGCTTGACTTTCCTCTTTCCATGAGGAAATTGTAGCGTATGAAATTTTTGTCTCTTCTTTGCAAAGCATTAAGGTGAGGTCATAATTGTTGAAGTCTCTTTTGTGTTTTCCTTATTGTCCATAAGTGGATGGCCTTTTGTCTCTTCTATTGATCTCACCTCTTTGATTTTATAATTGATGTTTTTTCATCAATTATGCGCTCATTTGGGCTATTATCTAACTAACTTAATCACTTGCATCATTTTGGCTCCAATTAGTGCTATCGATGGTTAGAGATTTTTTATGGGGGCAATGAACACCTATATCACCTCCACCTTTGGTTTCAATCATTATTTGACTTGTCAAAATGATCACGTTGCCCCCTATTTATTTCTCTTTTAGTGCCCTACATTTTTCTATTGGGACCAACCACCTAATTGGCATAATTTTGTTGCCAATTCATATAGCTATGAAACAATGGATCCACCTATCTTTAGTTACTTGTGAAACACTCCCCAATCCCCATGGATTGAGGGGGATACAATTATTATGAAACAATAACCAACTTCCCTTTGTGTGTTGACAAATTTACTAATATAATATAAATTGAGCAACTCTCCATACATTTTCGATGTATGTTCTCTTTCTAATCTAGATTTCATCTTAAATTCTCTTTAGTTCGTACGGTTTTGAAACACTTAGCACTTACTTGGGTTTTCCTTCTCCATAATTTCCCTCCTCTCTCAAAGAGGCACCATTATATGTCACACATATCTTTATTAATTGTGTTTATGGTTGCTCTATGCTTATTCTCTTGTCTTCCAAGCATCTTTGCAAGGGTAATACATAGACGAGGGTTTTACAACCCACTCAAGGAACTAAATGGTCACTCTTGCCCTTCTCTCTTCCTTAAACACATTAATAAATATGCTAACTAATCCTTCGTGTTCTTATTTTATATTTTAGAGAGGGAAATGATAAGCTCTATCTCTATTATTTACTATTGCTAGGGATGAAATAAGAAGAGCAATACATATTGAGCAACGAGTTAAAACGAAAAATAAGCATGAGCCAATAATTTTACCACCACACTCTAACAAGAAAGTTGTTGGCGAGGAATTCAGATGTGCTATTGTGTTGATGACATTGTTCATTATTCGTGAATTTAGAGGCGCTATTGTGTTGATGACATTGTTCATTATTCGTGAATTTAGAGGCGCTATTGTGTTGATGACAATGTTCATTATTTGTGTAGAAGAATGCAGAGGGCATTGTGTCAATGAAGGTGTTGAGTATGAGGAATTCCAACCACTCATCTCCAAGAAACCAAAGAAGAAGGATAATGGTGGCAACTTAGATGTGGTGGGTGTTGGATATGGCTATTGGATTTGTGTCAATGACGGTTTGATGGGCATTGGATTTGGCAATCGGATTTGTGCCAATTGATGAACTAGCGCGTGTTGGATTTGGCAATCAAATTTGTGCCAAGCTTACCATGCACTGGATGTGACCTCTAGATATGCACTAAGTGGTAGCTAGCAGGTGTTGGATGTGGCCTCTGTAATATGTGCGAGTGTTGGCCTAGCAAGTGTTTGATTTGGACACTAATTTGTGCCAAGTGTTAGCGTGACCAGGGCCAAATCTAATCATCGGATTAGCCCCAAGTGGCGGCTTGGAAGGCCTAAGATTTGGTCGTTAAATATCCATCAAATGGCTGCTTTGCAGGCTTTAGATTTGGCTCCTCGGTTCGTGCAAGTGGTGGTCTATTAGGCGTCAATATACCCAAGTGCCTCTTACAGATCCGCTAGATGATGGTCATGTGGCCATTACAGAGTCGACAGATCTCTAATTGAGCAACATGGTTGTTTCACTGTCGTCAAATATGACCATTAGATTCCCCACGTGGCAAATAGAGACATGCTAGATCTAAGCATTCAATTGGAACCACGTGGTTGTTGCAAAACCATCAAATTTGGGCCTCGATTCATGCCACTTAGAGCACTTAAAGTGTTAGATCTAAGCATTGGATTCATGCCACATGGTGAGATTAGAACAACAAATAATGGCCATCGGATTCATGCCACTTTGCGTGCTCACAAACGCTTGATCTTGTTATTGATTCACACCACTTGGCATGCTCACAAAACAAATAATGTGCCTCTGATGCACACCACTTTGCAATATTTCAATCGCCACATGGCACACTCTAGCCATCAATTGGAGACCATGCATTGATTTGAAGCCACCAAATTTAATCCACACTCTGATTTGATAGCTACTAGATCTATTTATTGAATTTCTACCCAACCTTGCCATTCAATTTATCCCACGTGGTGAGTGAAGAGACCCAATTTGACCAATGAATTTAACATGTCAAAAGTTGCACCTGCCATATTTGGTCATGGGCTTTCGTGCACATGACACGTGGGTTAACTGATATGGTCGTTCAACTTCGCCCACCAAATTTCATCCACCATTTGTGATAGATATGGTTATTCACTCACAGGCTGTGTACTTTCATGCAATAACTAGCTAAGGATAACTTTTGATGAGCATTGTTCACATGATGTAGATGCCTTCGCCTAATGACCAGCAAAGGAGAACCAAACCAAATTTGTTTTGGGTGCTCTAGTTGTTCATAAATGAGTGTTTTAATTAACAAATAAAACCTTTACTATTGAATCCCCAAAAAAAAAAGATTCCCTTGAAGTTTGAGTGAGGGGTCTCTTTACTAAAGTTTATCATACCTAGATATGCACAAACACCATTGCAACAAGTGAGATGACTAATCAGGTCATTTGATTTAGCCTGCCATATTTCATCCACCATTCGTGAAGAAATGGCTATGCACTCACAAACTGTGTACTTTCATGCAATAACTAGCTAAGGAGAACTTTGGATGAGCATTGTTCATGTGTTGTAGATGCCTTCGCCTAATGACTAGCTAAGGAGAATCGACCCAAATTTGTTTTGGGTGCTCTAATTTTTATGCATGAGTGTTTCAATTAACAAATAAAACCCTTACTATTGAACCCCCAAAAACTTGTACTTGGAGTTTGAATGAGGGATCTCTTTACTAAAGTTTATCATACCTAGATATGCATGAACATCATTTCCTAGATATGCACAATAATACCTAGGTGGATCTTATTGGAGAATGCACTAGGGCAACTATTAATTCAATTTCTCCTTATCTTAATAATTGCTTGTGAATTTTATTTATCTTCTTATGTTTCTTTATTAAGATCCTTTCATCAAACAATTATCAAGTGCATAAATAGTGAAGATAATGTACATAGAAATTAGGCTCCAAGCCAGGGCAAAACCCCTCCAAGGGGAAACACATAAAAATATCCTCTTATAAAATCTGCTTCGAATGAGAAAAGCAAAACCCAAGCCTCAAGACCAAAGCCTCCTCCTACATCAAGTCAACCCTCCAATAAGCCCTTGCAATTAGGTCAAAGTCCATCCAAGTCAACAAGAGTCAAACCCTTCCAGGACTGCACCAAACTCAATTTCGACCCCCAACTTCAATATTTCATACATGTAGTAAGTTTACAACTTCAATCCCTACAACATCTCAACATCTTCACACATGTAAGAAAGATTAGGGAAAAACCTTGATCAACTTCTTTTCTCCTTTCCTTTCTAGACTTTCTCCTTGAACTTCGCAGCTCGAATCAAACTTCTTGATTGCAAATGGAATTGGTTGCCAAATGAGGTCCAACAACTTCTATTTATACTTATCTGTGGAGATCAAATAACACTCTTTGGGCCGACTTGTGCTAGGAGGCTTATTTTGATTGTCTTGACTCAATAAATTCTTTTACATCGTACATCTTGCACAAATGGGTCTTACATACATGACATTGACTCTCTTAACTCGTGACAATAAATCTTATGACATGACAAACCCTAGAAGCATGAAAGATATGTTTTACCTAGAACATAAATAAAAAAAAGCATGAAACCCATGCTTTAAAATAATAATTTTGCTTTCTTCTTTTGCTTATTACATAAGATATACATATTGACATGTATACAATGACAATTATGGAGATCAATACTAGTTATATTTTCCAACATATCTCATTAATATTTAAACTATTATTGATTTGGAAAAAGATAAAGAAAAATTTGTTTTGTTTCATGAAGTTACATTTCACAAGACCTTTGTCAATTGCAACATTGGCAAGTGTCACTTTATTATTGCAAAGCTTTAAAATGAATTTTACAAAATGAAACATATCACAAGTATTGACACAAAGCACGATGTAATATGCATTAGGATGCCTCACAACCCCATCATCCATTTAACTTCAGAAGCTCATAATGGGCTTCCTTTTAGGCCTTACTCTATTTATTTTTACCATAATGCACCTTGCCACAAATTCTCACAATTCTCAACTAACTAGGAACACAATTTAACTAACAAGCCCAAACATTAATAAATTGTTTCATAAACTCCCTCTCCATGGCCAAGTTTATCAATCTAGAACAAATTGCATGAAAAGAGCATGCCCCCTACACACTAATAAATTGTTTCATATATTGTATATCCATGTGCCCCTACACACTAATAAGTTGTTTCATATGCTATATATCCATGTGCCAAGCGTACAAGACTAGAAAAGTATGTCCCCAATGCATTTCGAGCTAAATTGACATCATTTCTTTGAATTTTGTATTTGTTAGTGCAAAATACAATAAGACCACCCCTTATTTGAATTTTGTATTTGTTAATGTTACATTATCAATCATGTATATATTGTCTATCAATAATTTAACAATATAATTTTTTGGCATTGATATGGTTAGTGTAAATTACATTGTTATACAATAAAGTTGTTTTTCTTTGAATTTTGTATTTGTTATGTAAATTATATTGTCATTATGGCCACCTTTTCTTTGAATTTATTTGTTTAATTTACCTTGTCAATCAATATTTTTAGTGATACATTATCCATCACAACATATATATAATATCAATTAACAATTTATTAATATGATATTTTGACATTTTTCATTGGCCATATAACCTTGATTAAATATTGCAAAACCAAAAATATAAATAAAATGACTTGTAAATCTTAATATAGATTCTGATACAACTCAAACTTTATTTTAAGTTATCATCATTAAAATATTTTAAATTTTTATTATTATTATTATTTATTAAAAAAAATTAAATTATTATTATTTATTAAAAAAATAATGTATATACAAATTTTGTATATTTTTTTGGTACAACTAATACTAGTGATACATTGTCCATAAGAGTATATATATTATATATTAATACTTAATAAGAGTATATATATATTATATATTAATACTTCATAAGAGTATATATATTAATACTTAATAAAAGAAGAAGTGATGGAGTTGCGACTAAACGCTGTTGTTTCTGAGTGTTGAACTGTGCGGCCGTACCCAGAAGATAACAACATGCAGCTACTCCTCAGTGGCCTCCTGCTGCTGAGGCCTTGGTCCGATGGATCCTCCAAAGGACGAAGATCGCCTCCCAGATCGCCAACAGGGAACTGAAGAAACAGCAAAAGCATTCACCTCTCTCATATCTGTAATGGGTCCGGCCAAAAATCCACTATCAAAAACTAAGTTTGTTAAAAGATTAGAAGACATCCCTGAAATCTCCCCTCCCCCTGCTCTCCCTCGTAGAGCAGCTTTATCCCTGGCTAAGCGCAGATTAATTGGGCAGTTAACTGGGGTATGGCCCTCACCCAAGATGGTCCAGAAATGGGTTGAAAGGAACTGAACTGCGTCAATAAATGGGAAAATATCAATCAGATTTTGTGGAAGAGGCTACTACACCTTCCACTTCGAAACCAAGGAGGATCGTGATCTAATATTTAGGAATGGCCCATACTTCATGGATACAAGAAGATTGTATCTGAACAGATGGACACCAGATTTTGATCCAGAAATGGATGTGCCAACGCTGTCCCAGTCTGGGTCAGGCTGTCGCACCTTCCCCTTCACTGTTGGGGAGATGATTCAGTTAAAGCTATAGAAAATGTAGTAGGGAAATACATAGATAGGTGCGAACCAAAGAAAAATATGCATGCACGTGTCAGAATCTACGTAGAAGTGGATCTAGGGAAAACGCTTCCGGAGGCGATCAAAATCAAAGTGGATCAATGGATGCACATTCAACAGCTAGATTATGAGAAAATTTCTTTTAAATGCAAGGTATGTCACGAATACGGTCATTTTGCTAATAGATGTACACAAAAAAAATGAAAATGAAAATGCAGAAGGCTAAAAAAAAAAAGGGAGTGGGCTAAAAGGAAGAAGATTCCCAATAAACGACCCCCTCACTCTTCATCGCAACCCCTCACCTCCTCTGACCTCCTCCCTCCATCTCCAACAGCAGACAACACCTCTTCTCTCATTAGCCTAAATCCTTTTGGGCCATTAAACCCCACAGCCCCCTCATCCCCTAGATCCCCTCCCCATACCCTCAACTCCCCAGCATCCCCTCCGATCTCAAACATCCAATCTCCCCCCCCTCCTTCAGTTGACAGAATTCTAACAAGAAATCAGTCAAAGGAAACTCTTCAAACTACGGAACATCAAAAAAAGGTAGGAAGAAAGTCAAACAAAGAGCTGAGAGAAGAAGCTACGACAAAGGAAATGGCATTAGGTATGCAACAACCAATGGACTCCTTCCTGAGAAGAAGCACAAGCAACAATGATAAAAGTCAACAGAGAGGGAAAGGTCCCTTGCACCACCCAATGAATAAATAATGATAGTGGTCTCCTGGAATTGTCGAGGATTGGAATCATCCTTTAAAGAAAACACCACAAGAGACATTCTGGCAAAAGAAAATCCATACATTCTTATGATTTAGGAGACCAAAACAAATAGCCAAGAAACTGAACAAAAATAATAATAATAATAATAATAATAATAAATAAATAAATAAATAATAATAATAATAATAATAAAAATAAAAATAAAAATAAAATAAAATAAAAATAAAAATAAAAATTTATGAAAGGGAAGCAATACAGTCTATAGGAGCTTCAGGCGGAATCTGCACAACATGGAAAAAAGGACACTGGGAAATGATACAACAAAAGAAGGATCAGCACTGGATACAAACATATCTAAAGCAAACAAGCACAAAAGAGAAGTACAATTTCATAAATATATATGCTCCCAATCATTACAAGGAAAAATAGCAATGTTGGAACACCATAAAGAAAGCACTAAATGAAATACAAACTGGGCAAATAATCCTTGGAGTGGATTTAAATTTGGTAAGAAGTATAGAAGAGAAGTTCGGAGGGACATATCATGCAGACACATCCAAGGACACTTTGGAAACAATAATGGAGCAATACAATTTAATAAGCATCCCCAGAAATTCTCAAGAGATAACACTATCATTGGGCTCCCATGGTTTCCATTGAATTTTCAAGAGATAACAATGTCTTCGATGTCATTAACCACAATCAAGGTGTATGCCCTAATCAAAGTCTAAAAATAGACTATGTTGGTTTTCTTCAATTTCACAAACATAAAACTTTGGTTTGCAACCCTTCACATCGATAGTGTGAGAGAATTTGAATGATGTCAACATGTGTGTTTCTTCTTAGTATGGTTTTTCTTATTAACATCATGTTTGATTTATTTTCACACTTGAATCCAAGTTATTTCTTTTGAATATTTAAACTTTAAATTTTATAAACTCAAATTCTAAAGAAATTATTTTATTAATTTATTTTCACACTTTAATCCAAGTTATTTCTGTTGAATATTTAAACTTAAATTTTATGAACTCAAATTCTAAAGCAAATGTAACTATTTTATTAATACACGCCCTTGTTCACTATTGAATGGTTGTTGGTCATAGTTGTTTGTTGCTTGCATGTATGTTTGTTCTCCTTTCACAAGATATGCCAATCTGTTGGGCAACTCGAAAACAAAATCCTCTCATGACTTTTACAACTCACGATGTCATCAAAATATGTTTGTAAACTTACCAGTAGGGGTCATGCAATGTTTAATGTTTTTTCTTAACACCATTCATTATAAGATGGATTTGTACTTGTTCGTAACATCTCCATTTTCATGCTTGCATGTATGTTTGTTCTCCTTTCACAAGATATACCAATATGTCAGGCACCTCGAAAACAAAATCCTCTCACGACTTTTACAACTCATGATGTCATCACAATATGTTTGAAAACTTCACTGTAGGGGTCATGCAATGTTGAATGTTTTTTCTTAACACCATTTATTATAGGATGGATTTGTAATTGTTCGTAACATCTCCATTTTCATTCTATTTTGTAATTTAAGTAACAAGGGTCATTTTCATTCTTCTTTGCAATTTCAGTAACAAGGGTTTCTTGTTGGTTATTGTACACAAAAAATAAATGGGAGTGCCACCATGTTGTTTTCGCACACATGCATGGACAAGAATACACATTCTGATGAGAAATAGTGGCTTCGTTCATACATTAAATGATAAAATGTCCACACACATGCATGGACAAGAATACACATTTTTATGAGAAGTAGTGGCTTCATTCATACATTAGATGATGAAATGTCCCATTATTCACTTAGTAATGGGAAGACAAGTACATTATATAACTCCCAAATACCTAATTAATAATAACTATGTTAATTGCTATATTAAATAGCTATATTAATACATCACCTTTTAGTGAGAATATACCTATAGTCTAAAAACTAATATGTTCGAGTCTCATAATGGTCATTTTACGTGCTTTTTCAAAATTAAAAGAAAAAAAAAATCGACAAACAAGATGATTGCAATCCACATGATAAGATATACAAAATAGACAAGGTTGATGAAGTACAATTTATGTAATTATCCTTCATCTGCCATTGTCTCACCAATCAAATAAAAGGTATTGTTGGCTTAATAGACAATCTTTCCATAGTTGACATAGAGTTTCACTTATTCACTAAACTCACCTCCTCCACATATTGGCAGTCCATCATATCAAAATTAGGTTTGCTTCTATGAAGAAGCACCATCTCATGTTACTATTTCAATTCAACTCTGGCCTCCTTGAGGGTATTCTTCTTTACAACTTTATCTTTTCCTCCCCGTGGTATTCTTTACCACTTTATCTTCTCCTCCGTGGGTCTTCTTCTTATAAATTATAATAAATTACTTCTTATGAATTATAAAAAATAGTGCATAATGCCTCTTCTTTGCTAGTTTTGAGTTTTTATTTATGTTACTATTTCAATTCAACTCTGGCCTCCTTGAGGGTATTCTTCTTTACAACTTTATCTTTTCCTCCACATGGTATTATTTACCATTTTATCTTCTCCTCCGTGGGTCTTCTTCTTATAAATTATAATAAATTACTTCTTATGAATTATAAAAAATAGTGCATAATGCCACTACTTTGCTAGTTTTGAGTTTTGATTTATTTCAATGGAAATATAGATAACTTTATATCTCCATCTTATTCTAAATGGGTATCTCAAGGCATCCTACAACACATCCTTCCACTTACACATATTCATTTTTAATTTTAATTTTTAAATTTTTATAATAATATTAACATTTTAACCTTAAAAATTTTACATAATAGTAATTATTTATTAATCAAAATTCATTTTAATATTCAAAATTATTCTTAATATTCAAATTAAAAATGAAAAAAGCAACATATAATTTATATAATCATAAAGTTTGATAGGGGTTATATCCCTATTTGCTAGTAAAAATTTATGGCGACCAACCTTAAAGTGAAAGTTTGATAGTTTGATAGGAATTGTGGTTATAGCCATATTCCTTATATCCCTAACAACCTTAGATAAAATCATAAGATTTCTATCTCTTTTTTTCTATTTCCCTAACAACTTCAAAGTGCATTCAGAAAACATATAGTTCATAAAATATAATAAGATAATAAGAATTATGGTTATATACCTATTTCCATAGCAACCTTTCTCTCTAGTTTTTAGTGTTTGTTTGAATTGAATAACTGCATAAAAAGGAAAACATGAAAAATTATAATGGAGGAAAGAGTTGATCAAGAAAGAACAAGAGAACAACACTGGAGTGAAATTACCATATCATAATACGAATTGAGTGAAATTACCATATCATATGGCTACGCAGCGTAATGTAATTGTAATTTAATTACAGTATCATCATAATATCAATTGAGAGAAATTACCATATCATATGGTTGTGCAGTGTAATGTAATTGTAATTTAATTACAATATCAACATCAACATCGTAAAATGTAACTAGGTTTTCTCTTCATAAAATGTATTTGTCAAAAGAATTTGTAGTGTAATGTAAAGTCATATATATATATATATATATATATATATATATACTATTGTTGGGATCGTTCCTCTTGAAAAATATAACTAAGTTCACTCTTCATAAAATGTATTTGTCAAAAGAATTTGTATTATTGTTACAATGATTTATTAAAGCATGGGTTTCATCCCCAATGTGGACTTATAGGATTAGTAGAGTCATTAGAGTCATGGTTTACTTTATGAGACCCTTCTTGGGCTTTCAAACGATGTAAAAAGAATTATTTTTGAGTCAAAAATGAATTATGTAACCTCCACACCAAGTTGGCCTCAAGAAGATCAGGTCGACTTCAAGGAAGGCAATTTGACCTCATTGGAAGGCTATATATACAAGGTAGTTCGACTTCATTTGGAGCATCTCACTCTCACACACATAGTTTGATATTTGAAGTTGGAAGCTGGGAAAAGTGCAAAGGTGAAGGAGGATAAAAGGGGTGTGAGTTTGGTCAAGGAAGGGAAGTTCAAAATCAAAGTTTTCGTATCTCTCTCTCTCTCTCTCTCTCGTGTGAGCTAATTTAGGAGATCGAAGTCTCCTTGTCCTTGTCAAGATCGAAGTTGATGTTGATGCTAGAAGTTGCTAAGTCGAAGTTGCCAGGGTTGAAGTGTTGTTGCTATTGGGATGAAGGTTGGATTGAAGGAGTGGTTGGTTTGGTGCGGAGGAGGTTCACGTGTAGAAGAGTCTCAAGAATTATTGAAGGAAGAGAATTTTCGCTGGGTTTCCCCCTAGATAGGGGTTTTTCCCTAGCAGAGTGCCTACATCTTATGTCTTGTGTTTTTGTGATCTTCATGCATACATAATTTAGTAATTGCTTGATGAAAGATAATATAAAAAAATACGTAAAAGAAGCCAACATAATTCACAAGTGATTATCAAGAAAGAGAAATCTAACCCTAATCCCACTAGCACCGATTTCTCAACATAGTATCAGAGCTAAGGTCGAAGAAGAATGAAGAACATTTCGTCGGCTTGAAGCAAATGATTACTCCCTCTATGATAAGAATGGGATTCAATTCTACAGGAAGATGGATCAAGAATATTGTCTATTGCTTATTCAACAAGGTCAAAATTCAAGGGTTCTTCACTGCACTTACAAGATCACTTAATGAAGGTAATGTGTTAATTTTAGGCAACAATGGTATGTTCTATGCCTTGGAGCAATTTTACTTCAATTTCTTTATGAGCCCAGTATCAATTTCAGTTTAGCAATCACATAAACATGTAAGTAAAACGTTGATAGAACATAAACATAAACAGTAGACGACAAGCCAAGACAAGAGGACATAAGATGTGGCACCAGCGAGGGACAAACCCCCATGTGGGGAAACCCTTGATCAAATCTTCTTTTAGTCTTCAATAGTTCAGCAGAGAGAGATAGTACAATTTGCAAATTCTGATAATTTATAATAGCAACAAAAGAGACCTAACCAGAAAAGTCAACGCTGGTCAACAGGGTAGATTTGATCCTCAATTCAGCTAAGTCAAAAACCGAGTCAGCTTCGGCCTACAACAGCAAGTCTAATAACCCCAAAACATTCTGAAAATGTCCATTGAAAACTAGTCAACAAAAGTCAACCCTACAACTAGCCTTAGTACAATCAATGTTGGTCAAACAAGAGGTCAAATTTCCTCGATTCTTGTGCTCAGATATGTGCCTTGCTAGGTCAGAATTCCTCCACCAAAAAAGTCAACACAGTCAAAATAGCGTTTGAAATTTTCGGTTGAACCTAGTCAATGCTTAAACAGAAAAACTCTTCCTTCCCTTCACACATGTGGAGAGCAACGTCTAATTTTCACACCCAATCAAAGTAGGAGAGAGGAGATGAGTGAGTGTAGTGTCCAAATGAGGAGTAATCATGTATTTATAGGAAAACATTGAGGATGAATAGACATGAATGTTGGGCTTCTGAGCCTACATGAGTTTGTTGGCCGACCTTGACAATTTGACCATAATCAAAATAAATTCATAACTTCATTCATACATGTCAAAAACGGATGATCTTTAGATCAATCCTACACCTCTCCGAGAGAGGAATCAATCCTACACCTATCAGTTGTCATAAATAAGATGAACCATGTGGATTTTGGCCCTAGTTGCCAATTTTAACACTCCCTCTCAACTAGGTAGAACTCCACTTGCTAATCCATCTGTCAATATGAAGTCAATTCCCATTGATCCTAGATCAATATTGGACATTCTATCATAGGGAGTACAGTAGTACACGATACGTCCATCGGTAGTGCTATGGTCTATCCTCATTTCCCTACTCATTGGCCAGAGGAGAGGTACTTCCCATGAGTCTCAAATTGCATGGGTAGAATGTCTCAGCAGGAGAAGAATGAACCACTTGTCTTGCTCACATGTAACCAAGGGGTATGGGAAGGATGAACCACTCACCCTGTAAATAGAAAACCACTAGGGGAAGGATGAACCACTCACCCTGTAAACAACAAACCACCAGGGGAACACTGAACCACTGACCCTATGGCGACAGTGAAAAAACAAAACTAGGTGCAGGAGGAGAATAAGATTTTGATCAGAATGATGATAATGAAAATGAAGAAGTAATAGGTAATGATGAATATGAAAATGATATCAATCAAGATGATGAAGAAGATGAAGAAGTAGATGATCATAATGACAAAAATGAAGATCTACAAGATGCACAAGATCATAATGTTGTAGATGAAAATGCTTTTGATGAAGAAACTAATATGAATATGGAAAATTTTGAAGAGGAGGTTATTTCAAATACGGATTATAATAGTAAGGATGAATGTGTATCATGTATCGCTAGTATCTAAAACCAGTGTACCACCGAGGAAAGACGTGACACAAAACCCTCAGAAATGGAGAGAAAATGTGATCATTTCGCTGCTACTCAAAAGTGGAACCAAAGTCCATTATTTTGGATTCACAGCCTGTGAATGATGATTTTAATATGGATGAGTCTAGTGAACTGGTGTTTATGGGGAAGAAGAAATCCCTTTGGTCCAAATTTATGGAAGAGATTGTGGCGAAACTTGTAGATCTCGTATATTTCCTACATCAAGATCCAGGGAAACTTTAAGGGTTATGACTTGGAAAGTGAAAAGATTCTCAACAAAAAGAATGCACAGGGAAGTCCTCAGTGGCTAGGTCTTGTTGGTCTTGCATTACACTATGCAAATATTGTCAACCAAATTGATAGTCTTGTTTCTCATCCAAGTTCTATTCCTCCCAACAACAAAGATACACTGTATCGAGGTTTGCCTCTAAGTATAAAGTCAGCTTTATGGTCCAAGCTTCAATCATATCCTGTGGAAGAGGAGCTTACTGTCCCACAGATCAAAGCAGAGATGGAGAAAATTTTAACGTGGCTTGTTCCAGTTGCTACCAATACAACCAAAGCACATCATGGGTTTGGATGGGTTGGAGAGTGGGAAAACACAGGATCTGCCTTAGATCGAAGGTTACCTGGACACAATGAGTTGACACTCGTTCAAACATTTCACTATGCAGAGAAAGAGAGGATAGAATATTACATTTTTGAACTGATTATGTGGCTCATCATCTTGTTAGTTGAGCCAAAAACAACCTCAATGGCAACAAGTTTCCTATTAAATCACCTGTGTATTCTCCAATAAAAAATATTGAAA
Organism: Pinus tabuliformis; assembly: GCA_031772625.1. Taxonomy (NCBI): domain Eukaryota; kingdom Viridiplantae; phylum Streptophyta; class Pinopsida; order Pinales; family Pinaceae; genus Pinus; species Pinus tabuliformis. The sequence goes on along the minus strand of CM062820.1, from coordinate 1,141,529,943 downwards.
ATCTCTCTGTGACAAGTCCAGAAAATCCGACCTCGTTAGGATAAACTTCTTCTTGAGCTTTCTCAGGCAGACAGAGATATGTTAAAAGCTGTAAATTTCAGAAAATTGACACCTGGGATAAGTAAAAGTCAAGAGTTTGATACAGCTAAGTTAAGATCCGTTGACGAGTCTACATGTAAGCTGATCAAAAGCAATAGTCACTCTCCCACTACCAACACGAAGAATGAAAATTTGCAAGAAGAAAAAGAACTGAAGCGGAAAGAGAAGGCAAAGACACATATTTATACAATTATAAAGTTTGTCAACAATCAAGATCTTTCTAATCATATTGGTAAGGACGTATATTTTGATCTTGTCAATCAAAAAAAAAACTTATAAAAAAATATTAAAAAAAGGGGGGGAATGATATTGATGAACTACATGACGAAACGATGCCCAAATTATGTACACCGAGACAACAGACACTAAGTGGAGAAAATTGACAACATTAAAACTTTGAGGACAAAGCTTCCGGAGGAAGGGGCTATGTTATGAATATAATTCATAACAAGCAAATAAATAAAATAAATGTAAATATTAAATATTCAAATATCGATTATGTTAAATAGTCATTATGTTAAGTGAAAAGGCATGTCTAAAAGATCCCTAGTCATGAAAGGACACCTGCTTAAATATATATATGCGGGTCCTCATTGTAACATTCATCACTGTACAATTTTATATATAATAAATTATTATTACAAAATACCTAGTGTATTTTTACATTTAAGTCAACAAGCTATCAGTTTTGATGCTTCAGTGTCCAAATGAGGAGGAGGCATCACGTATTTATAAGAAAACATTGAGAATAAATAGGCGTGACTATTGGGATTGAGCCTACATGAGTTTGCTGGCCGACCTTGACAATTTGACCATAATCAAAATAAAATCATAAATTCATTTGTACATGTCAAAATCAAATGATTTTCAGATCAATCCTACACCTCTCCGAGAGAGGAATCTAATAAAAATATCAGTTGTCATAAATAAGATGACCCATGTGGAGTTTGGCCCTAGTTTCCAATTTTAACATAATACATGGATCATTGACAGTGGAGCATCAAGGCATATGATATGGGAAAGTAAACAACTACAAACTTTATCAAATGAACCATTTTCCCATGCAGTGGAATTGGGAGACAACAAAAGCTATGTTGTTAGAGGCCTGGGATCAACATCTTTGAAGCTGGAGAATGGAGAAAAACTACATCTCAACAACATACTATATGTTCCAAGTTTGAAAAAGAATTTGCTTTCAGTTTCTTGCTTAGAAGATAAAGGATATGAGTTGTTTTTGTTGATGGAAAAGTCCTGGTTTGGGGAAAAGATTCAAGTATTGATAAAGCTAGGGTTATTGGTGTTCGTGAAGGAAGTTTGTATTGAGTATTTACACCAACTCCACAAGCCCTAGTTCATATGGAAATATCTCCTATTGAGCAACATAGAAGATATGGTCATCTTCACTAAAAGGTCATTCCCACTCTTAAACATCTAGTTCATGGCAACCCCGATATCAAAGGAGATCGTGAAGGAGTTTGCAAGGGGTGCTCTTTGGGAAAACATACAAGAGGGAGCTTATTGTTCCCTATTATCCCGAAAAAAATGGAGTGGCCGAAAGAACAGGAAAATTAAAGAAAGTATATGAATAGTGCTCTTTGATCAAGACTTACCAAAATTTCTGTGGGGAGAAGCAGCAATGACAATCGTATATAGTCGAAATAGAAGTCCTCATAGAATTCTTGATAATATGACATGTGAGGAAGCATTCACACAGAAGAAGCCAAGTGTGGACCATCTACGAATCTTTGGGAGTCCTGCCTATATACACGTTCCAAAGGATAAACGAAAGAAGCTAGATTCTAGCAGCATCAAAGGGATCTTCGTTGACTATAGTCTCTCCTCAAAGGCATATAGAATCTATATCAAGGAAGGAAGACACGTTGAAGTAAGCAGGGATGTTATATTTGATGAAAATCAAGCCTACAAAAGATTGAAGGATGTTCCTATTGATTCTGATGATGAAGATCTACCCATATTTGAAGAAGAAGAAGTACAATGCGATAACCCTTCTACAATGCAGGAAGAAGAAGAAGGATCAAGTGAGCCTATTCAACCTATGGTCATACCAAGCACAAGGAAGAGGCCAAATTGGTTAAAAGCTACTCTTGAAGACGCTGAAGGGCATGGAGTTGCGAAAGGAACCTTTAGGGAAAGCAAAAGGTCGAAAAGATATTCTCGATATGCTGCATATATGACAAGACTAATTGAAGCAGAAACATCTACATTTGAAGAAGATGCTCATCAAAAAGTATGGAAGAAAGCTATGTAGAAAAAATATCAATCCATTATGAAGAATGGGGTTTGGGAAATCGTTCCTTCATCTAGTGACAAATCAGTTGTCACCTCAAAATGGATCTACAAGATCAAACACGTTGTTTATGGAAACATAGGTAAATACAAGGCCAGATTTATTGCAAGGGGTTTCTCTCAAAAGGAAGGCTTATATTATGAAGAAACCTTTGCACCCATTGCAAGGTATACTACCATTAGATCTTTGGTTTCATTGGTTGCTACAATGGGATGGAATACCCATCAAATGGGCATGAAGATAGCATTTCTGAATGGGATCATCAATGAGGAAGTAAACATTGAGCAACCTGAAGGCTTTGAGGTAAATGGCAGGGATACTCATGTCTGTAGACTCAAAGAAGGCCATGTATGGCTTGAAGCAAGCTCCTAGGGCATGGTATGAAAGAATGGATGCATACCTTCTAAGAATTGGGTTCGTGAAGATTTTCATCGATCCAAATCTCTACATCAAAGTTGTGAATAATGAGTTGGACTATTGTATGTCGATGATCTATTCATTATAGGTGTAAAGAGAAGAATACAAAAATGCAAGATGTTGGCCATTGAATTTGAGATGAAGAATCTAGGATTGATGCATTCTTACCTAGGTCTAGAAATATGGCACAATACTGGGGAGATATATTTGGGGCAAGGAAAGTATATCATTAAGTTGTTGCAGAAAATTGGGATGATGGATTCCAAGCCGATGACTACTCCTATGATCACCATTCTCAAGAAGTTGAGGAGCTCCAACTCTAAGTCTTGTGGATCCTACCTTTATCGTCAGTTGGTAGGTTCTCTGATGTATCTGGTAAATATTAGGTGGGACATATGCTTTGCTAACATCTAGTCAGTTTTAGTTGGAGCCTCGTCATGATCACTAGATAGCTCCCAAGCATATATTGAGATATCTTCGTGGCACAATACATCACTGCCTAAAGTGAGACTGATGGAAGAAGCACTATCGGTGGATGCTTTAATTTGGGGTGGCAGTGATGTTGAACTGCTTTGTTGAAGCTTCTACGCAACCCTTGTGCAGCTTCTACGTGGATTAATTATGCCACTTATTGTTGCCTCTCTTGATCTGGAAAACTTCCTCTGGATCACTGTCCCTGCCCCTCTCTATCTCTGCTTCCCTTCTCTAGCTCGAACTCTTCTGGTAACTGTTGTTGCTCTCTGGAAAAATCGAACTACCCAAGGAAACTCGACCTCAAGTGTGTGGTCTCCATCCACCCATCAACTTCTTATAATCATTTGTTGGAACTCCAACGACCAAGATTAAAGTTAATCTAGGGCTTAAGATTATTTCCTATTCGATCTGTGTGGGTTTCTAGATGATTCACACCTTTCCTAATTAATATTGATTAATTAACATCTTTTCCTAAGTTTAGACTTAGGAAATATTTAAAAATAGGTTAATAATCTAATTGAGACACTTTTAGATGGAATTTCTAGAACCAATTTCTGGGTTATGGAGAACTCCTATGTTTTAGAATCTCCGCAAAGTTTTGAAAACACCTTTGATGCTACAAAAATTAACACTCTTGTCTCATTGATCTTAATAGTTTGGTAGTTGTTTGATGATAAGAACACTATTAATAATCAAGTGAAAGAAGAAGCTAATCAAGTCAAGTAAAAATACATCACAAGCAGTTATCAAAGTAAGAGAAATCACCTAATCTAGTTGCCCCTAGATTTCTCAATGCTTGGATCTAGACAAAAATGGATTGCCTAGGGTTGATGCTGCTACATCAGATTATATGTAATGGCTTCTCTATTTGGCTCCTATTCAATTTTAAGAAGGGATGTATCTCGTGAATTTCTTCTCTCCATAGCACCTTCTTTAGATTAAGAAAGGGTATTGAAAATAAACATTCGCAGAAATTTGAGGTCTAAAATAGGCCTCGTAATAAAAATAATAAAAAAAAGTGTTATGAATTATCAAAGGGAATGAAAAAAAACTACTTTTTGCAAGTTCCAAATGCAGGCACTCATTATATTTCGCATCTGAGTGCTTACACTTGAAATTTGAGTAAACCTATTAGGAGATAAATAAAAAATATGATTTAAAAAAATAGTTTTCTTCTTTTCCCTCCAAAAATATTACTCTTATGGTTAATATCATCAATTTGAATTGCAGTGGTTCTTTTAAAGTTGATTTTGATTGTACATTTTTGTTGACGTCCATTTTCTACCTCAAAATTACCTTAATGGTGTAACCTTCATTTTCAACTAAAACTGACCTATATTGAGCTAGATATCTATAAACCCTTTTCGTCTAATGCTCACCTTATATTGAACTAGGGATTCATAAACCCACTATCATTTATATTGCACTAAATATCCATAAACCCACTCTCACTTGTGTTGAGTTAGGCATCCATCAGCCTACTCTCATTTGTATATTGAGTTGTTTATCCATATGCCACTATCATTTGTATTTAAGCCATGACCAACACTATTTCAAATCAGGTATCCATAAATCCACTCTTTTTTGTATTTCAACCATGACCAATCCTATATCAAGTTGAGTATCTAGAAATCCACTTTCATTTTTATTCCATCATTGTCTCTACATGCCACTCTAAATTTGGTTAAGGCTTCTTGGGTAAAACACCATACTCTTGAATTGCGTCTATATAGACATAGCTCTCATTTGTGATTTCACAAATCTTGTGATCATTCTTTATAAAAGTGATTTGGCCTATGGGCACCATATCGTAATTGGGTTATCTCTTTCAAGCATGCTTCTCTTGGGTTATTTTTCTGTTTAGGGTTGCCTGGTGCTGGTTTTCTTTCTCTTTACTACTGATTTAGCATTTGCTGCTTGGTTCCATTCAATCCTTTCTCACTCCTATGAATTATCCGCTAGGACACTGCATAATCTTACTTTGAATTTAAAATAGATACAAATGGAACTTAACTAAATTTTACTTGCAATCTATTTCTTACTGCAGTAGTGTATGGTCAATATTTAGCAGAAATTAATTGTGATCAAGAGCAGGATGTATACAAGTAAATACACCCATATCATTTTCAGATTTCTTTGTAACAAGGTGTATATATCTATTCTCTTTATATATTTTGATATGCACACAGGCATACATATAGAAATATGTGCCTACACAAACATATAATACTCGGGAAAGGAAACCACCAAATTACCAAAAAAATTGAAACTGTTCTGCTTAGATTGCAGAACATTCTCAAATTCTATACTGCAATTTTAAATAGGAAGGGCTTGATTAAGTAGCCAATCTCTAGAGATTGAACAAGAGTTCTGCTTGGATGCATTGTTCCTGGGATTCTTTCTACTCATAGCTCTGATTTGCAATGAGGAAAGACTTATTCTCGTGCAGATCCCTAAACTTCTTTTCACCAGAATTTTTCAGGATAATTTTGATGTTCTAAGAGTTGTACCATAGGGATTGAATGGTTTGATGTTGCACAAGCCATATCACAACTTGCCAAAAAAGTTGGGTTATATATTTAGGAATCCACGCAAGTAAACCGTGTCAAAGTGCCTTTTAAGATCCCACTTATTCATCTAAACTAAGTTAATAACTTAACTAATATTATTATTATTATGAGCAAAATCTAGATAGTCAGAGCTTACAAGGCCTTGCTTCAATCAAGATCTGATATGAGCTGCACATGCTTTACGAAGAAATAACATTGCCCTCAGGTTGTCCATCTTCCAAAATCCAATTATTAGCTCACATAATTTTTATAAAACTGTTATCTAAATTCCTATGATCAAGAGTCAAATCATTTATATTCTCAAGAGGCAAATAGTTGAACTATGAATAATCCTGTTATGAACCTCCCTAAGGCATGTATATTGGATCTATTCACATTAAAGTTCTTATGCATTTTGTTATAACGTTCATGCAATATATTTTCAGGAGCTTAAAAAGTTAGTTATGTTCCACTCTTTTTCAGCAGGCACCTAACGATTTCGACAGAGATAGGAAGATTTGCAAGTTCGAGAAGAAAGGAAGGGAGTGCATGCACGTTCCTCACGAGAAACATTTAAAAATTTGAGGAAAAAGAGGCCAACCCTTGTCAACATGATCATTCCCACTAAGATAACAATGGTTGTCTTCTTCCTATATCATTACCTACTCCTTGTAATATATTTTCTAGGTAAATTTCCTAAGAATGCATTCTAGAGAGTTCAGACTTGAGCTACAAATCTTGTTAAGTCTGGAAAATAATTACCGTGGCATAAGATATTCGATTTATCAACCTGGACGTCAAAATAATGTGTTAGATTTTATATATGATTATATATATATATATATATATATATATATATATATGAGAGAGAGAAATTTAACTGTGGTCCATTATGATCTAGGGTTATATACAACTTTTAACAGCAATCAGTTTCAATCAAACATGATCAACTTTCAACTCTAGTTAATTTCAACATGGTCAATATATTTAACTGCAGCTCATCATGATCATTCTCTAACAAAGATTAAATGCAACTTTTAACAACAATCAGTTGCAATCAATCGTGACCAAATTTCAACTATAGTTAAATTCAACATGGTAAATATATAACCATAGTTGATTGACATAACAATCAACAGAGGTAGAAGTGCATGTGTATGGATGCCTTTTTCTTTATAGCATGGTGTATGTTCAACATATCTTTATATATTTATACAAAGATATCTACACGCATACATACGTAGAGAGATTATAACTATGCTATACATCTTTGTTTTGTTTGCTAATTTGTCTGTGACTTGCAGGACTAGCTCTTCACTGAGAAACTATGACCCAGGGGCATTTAAACCATTAAAGTCACCTGGCGATTGCACCCAGCCTGGGCCACACCAACCTTTTTTACATGGCTGGATTTTTTGTACCTGCGGGTTTTTGAACCAGTGACCTTAACACAAAGAGTGCCTTAACAAAACACTGTCACCAACTGTTCTACATCTCACGCATATAACCATGATGCACATCATGGGGGGGGGGGGACATCAAATTACAGAACATTTTGGAAGAAATTCTACTTAGATTGGATAGCATTACCATTGATCAAATGTTAGACTTCATTTTCAAAGGAGAACTGATAAAAACACTAAATCCTTAGAAAATGAACAAGAGTTCTGATTGGACAGGTTGCCATTCTTGCAATTTATACAAGTCACTTATAACTCTAAATTTGTAGGAGAAAGTGCTTGGGCACTTCCACAAACTTTTTCAGGAACTGCTTTATTGTTCTAATAGCTCACCATACCAAATAAATGAATTAATTTGCACAAGCCATGTTACAACTTAACATAGCAAGTTTAACAACATCTTTAAACGCAACCATAACAACCAGTTGTTTTATGTCATTAAATACCACACTTTTTCATTTAAACTCTAGAGTACAATTAGCTATTACTATTAACTTTCAGTTTTCCAATTCATAAATTTTAGAATGTTACAGCTCAATAGGCTTCACCTAAATCAAGATTTAATATGACCTTATCAAAGACCAAAACTCTTGGACAGGTTGTTGTTCTTGGGATTTATACAAGTCACTCATAGCTCTAAATTTAAAAGAGAGACTGCTTGTGAACTTCCACAAACTTTTTTTCACCTCAGTTCAATCTTTCAAAAACTGTTTAATTGTACTAAGAATTGATCACACCAAATAAATGACTTGCTCTCTAGGTGTGCACATCATTTTCACAGGAATCACAAGTCAAACTCACTGATTTGTGAGTTCAACCTGGATTGGGGCTAGAAAAGAGTTAGACTCACGAGTCAAACTATCCTCACCCATTTTTTCCCAAGTTTTTTCCAATTCAAGCTTTTGCGTTTGTGTATTTCTTTATAGTCGTGTATGTGTATTCTTTATTTTTTTTGTACTTGTTAAGTTTCTCCCAAGCTTTTGCTGAGTTTTTCCAAATCTGAGTTAAACTCTTGACTCTTTTGACACATCAATATTTTACACTTAGGAGTACTTACGTATTACATTGAGTTGCCCAGGCACATGGTGCATCAAAACACACACATGCACATCAAAGTTGCATGGAGTCTCTTGTATGGGGGCATTTATAGTACCCAAGTCCCAGAGTACAAGAAATGTCTACTAACCCAGGTTCATGGGTGCATCAGAACAAACACATGGACATCAAAGTTGCATGGAGTCTCTTGTATGGGAACATTTCTAGTACCCGGGGTACTAGAAATGTCTAGTACAAGGGTACTAGACATTTCTAGAGATGGGGTACCTGGTACTAACCTCCAAAGTAGGCTATGCCAGGTGCAGGTATGTACATCAATATTTTACACTTAGAGGTACTAATGTATTACACTGATTTGACCAAGCTCATGGGTGCATCAAAACACACCCACACAAACACATCGAACTGCAATGAATCTTAGTTATGGAGGTTTTCATTAGTAGAGGAACTACCGATTACAAACCTTGAAAAATAGAGCATGTGAAGTGCAAGTGTTTTGTGTGTGCGCACACGCACGCATGTTAGCTTGGTTGGTTTGACAACATTTGCGAAAGATGCCGTCTGATATGAGATAACAGGATCCATTCCCATCAAGGCCGGTTACCATCTGCTCATTCGAGCTGGTGGTTAATTCCAACCTCAATCTACGATTCTAGGGAAGTGGATGAAATTTTGCGAGGTTAATTCTTCAGTTAAAATATATATATATATATATATATATATATATATATATATATATATATATATATATATATATATATATATATATATAAAGCTTGAAATGAATGCTAACCGCAAGACAATGGTATTTGTTACATAAAATCATTGTCAGTTGCGAGAAGATGGTATCTACAACAGAAAAGTGCCCATAACTGAAAATTGAAGCCCATGGCAGCAACATGGTGCCCACAGCAAAATGCAGATACCCATTGCATAAAATCACAATCCAAAGCAAGAAGATGATGCCCACACAGCAAAAAAGGGATGAACACAGAAAAAAATGGTGTCCGTTGCATACTGTCCACAGAAAGAATAAGGAGCCAAAACAGAGAAACAACAAAATGAACAAAACAAATAGAACACCTAAAAAAAAAATTAGTTATTGCAACTGCAAATAAGCATCCAAAGCTCCAAATTGGTCGCCAAAAGTGGCTTTCACCACTCACCAAATGACAAACAATATTTGTTGCTGCATTTTTCATCTCCATAGTGGAAAAAATGATTGTTGAGCTCTATTTTCAAATTATACATGTTTCCCCCCGATCGGGGTGTGAGCCGAAGGGCAACCCCATCAAGTCGGAATTAATGCAAAATACGCCAAGGTACACACCCCCCACCCCCAACATGCTTGAGGCGATGGGTGAGGTGGCTCCCTGCATGCATAAGGTTAATGCCACAATGGAAGGTGGAAGAGGTAGTATGTTAAGGTTTGAGTTTGGTGGCAAGTGCTCTACGAAGTTTGTAGGTTGTTTCAGCGCACAAGAGATTGTAGTGTGGACGACGGACTCCGCGGACAGAGAAGCGCAACGTCTCTAGCAGTGGCGGTGGACTCTTCAGCTACAGGCGAGGGTAATCTGGTATGTAAATTGCTTCTTCTCCCCCTCCTCCATGCATCCGAGTGACTGGTTCTAAGATTGGGTTTTGCATGGGGATGAATTGTCTATGGGTGGGAGTAAATTGGGATGGTGGAAGCCTCTGAAATCGGTATCCTGGAAGAAGTATGTTATCTTAACAGGTATAGCCTCTGTTTTGATTTGCTATGAAATTCTCCTCTCCCAAATGGGGTTATTTGGGATAGGGTCGGTGGTGTTAGCCCTGGGGAATGTTGTTGTCTGGCCTAGTTCGAAGACCCTATGGTATGGGGTTGGGTCGCCATCAGCTATACAAATAGGGTTTGCTTTACTGTTTTTTATGGGGTTGAAAGGAAACTCACATCCCTGCATAACTGGTGGAACCGGCATGGTAACGACTTGGCTGGCTAGCTTGCTTGGCTTCGCAGCCATGGCCTGTGTAAAAGCTTTCGCAGGGTCACAAATGTGGTGATGCATCGTCATGGGTTTGGGAATTATCATAATGTGTTTGGATCTGGCTATGATGGGCTCTTAATTTATGTTTTTGGTTGTAATGCAAATGGGTTTGGAGTAAACAAATTGAATTTCTGGGTGCGTTGGAGGACCTCGATGGGAGGTAGGGAATGCGAGTGGCGGAGAGCTGAAGTTTAATATTAAGGCAATTACGATTTCTTTCTCCCATTGCAGGTGTGCGAGAGGAGGTAGGCTCACCTGGGAATGAAGGGCTTCTGGGCTTGAAGCCCCACCTGCACAGGGATATGGCAACACCCATTTCCTCACCAAGTACCGGGACCGAATTATGATGGCAAGGGCAGCGAAGGCAAGGGGCTGTGGTAGGAGGCCTCGGGCAGTAGAGAGGGAGGAACAACCCAGTTCCTCAGGCGGATGAAGAGGTTGTAAGTCGATCGCTAGCCTCATTAATGAAGCGGCCAATGCATATTGTGAAGGGACCAGTGAAGAAATTAAGAGATTGATCAAGGAACGGGAAGTTGACCTAAACCGCTAGGCGAGCGCGACAAATATAGAGATGGAGGATTGGCGAGCAATGGTGTCAGACCCTGGGCATACTCGCAGGTGAGTGACCTAGTTCAAATAGACCTTGTACCTATATTGATCATGAAAAGCCTCCTTGGCAAGGCCCTGGAGCAAATTTCAGTGAGCATGGCGACAACAGTGCAGGACTTCCCCAATTACAAGCAGGACTTCTAGAAACTGCAATTCCAAATGCAAAAACAAGATGGACGCCTTGACAACATCGAGAGTCACTTCCCATGTCTTCTCTCACAGACAATGTTGCTTGGTTCCAATGCTAAGGACCTAGCTTTGGTCGAATCTTCTGCTAAGCAAGATGAATAGGATGATAGTTGGTTTTTAATTTTTGACTAGTTCATATGCGGATAGCTTTTAATTTACAGTTTGAAGTTGTATATGTTTATAGGCAAATAAAATATGGACAAAGACATGATATACAAACTTATATAGCTTGGGTAGAAAGACTTGTCACTTTTTGTTACTGGATGGCGTATCATGCAGTTAGGTGGAAAACAGACTTGGTTTCCGGCTAGGCAAGTTGAGGCCACCTAACCAGTTTAATATGGTTGTAACTTGCATATATATATTAATGAAAATGGAAGGATCTACCAAGCTTACAAAAAAAAAGTATACATGTTCCAAATAAGTTTTAGAGTTGAGAAAACAAAGCATTGACCTTTTTTAACTTAGATTTGTTTACAGCCACCCAGGGGTAGCCCAAGTGTTTGGGATTCATGGTGATAATGTCGCCCGCCTCAGATTGAATGATGGAAAACCTTGCTCACTATGGTTAGTCGGCTACATAACAGGCCAGGAGGTTTTTCTTGGCAACAATGCTATGTGATTCCTGGTGGCAGCAATGATTGTATGTTCTAGGTACCAATTCCCCCCTTGATAAATAAAATAAAATATTAATTTAAAATACTTAGATATGTATACATTTGTTGATTTTTTATTGAGTGCTTACCCAATGAGAGCTTTATTTTCAAGTTGTGTATGCCCCAAAGAGTGTAAAGGTTTGAGCAAATAAATCATTGAATTTTTCTTACTTAGATTTTTTATGTTATTTTAATTCTGCAATTGAGGACACACTCATCGAGGGCTATAGTCCACAAGAAATTATTTTAACTGGAGATTAGAGAAAGATTTTAAATGGAGATTAGAGAAATAATGCAGTGCTTTCAAGTCCATCCAACAAAATATGGCAGGATGTTAGCAGTTGTGAAGACAAAAACATGTTTTCTTCCAAGGATGGGCACCGGGAATGTGGCAATCTACAGAGAAGTCAGAAAACCAATAATACCACAATTTTAAGGGAATTAATTAGCCTATAGAATAGGAACATCCTTTGATTTGGGTTGGGGTCATAGGATGCATCCCCAAAGAGCTTAATAGATTGTCTTTTGCCCGGGTGAAGGATGGGCATCTCCTGAGCCACACAAGGGCAAGGGGCACATCCCCTTTCCGAGTTCATGTAGCCTATTGCAAGGGATGTAAAGCCTGCCTATCGAGGTATCATTTACTCATTTCCTTCCTAATTAATAAGGAACTATCCCAAATCCTGTTAAAGATCAATAAATCTTTGTTCGAACATGAACCAGGAAATCCATTTAGCATGATATGGTACTGTCATTTTTTGACCATCCAAATAAATTGTTGTGCTTGCTTCATATGGTTCTAGTTCCTGTATCGAAAAACATATATTCTCAAACTGAACAATAGAACTCTAGAATGGTACCTTTGCCAATGAGACACATGCACCTCTTTGTCCATGTGTGATGTCTCATTAAGTTTGATAGTATTGATGTTAATATCATGAATACCAATGTGCGCTTCAAGATCAACACAAAAATCCTTGGGGCCTTGTTAACCCTCAAACTCGCTCTCATCAGCTTTCAAAGCTTGCTGCTTCCACACAAGTTAGAGTTGGTTTTCATAGATATCAGAGGAAGGATTTTTTAATGATTTCAGCCCATTTCATAGTCAAAACAATTTCACAACCACTTTCATCGGTTCTGGAGAACACTACTATTTTTAGCAGCTAGAGTTGAAAGGCTTTAATTTCAAAAGTGATTGTATATTTGAAATCCTTGAAAGCTCATGATTCTAATGAGTTATTTATGGGTGACATGTGAGACATTGTTATTTTTAGTAGTTAAGGTTATGAGGTTTGCATGGAGATTCTAAGCACACATCTGAATTCCTTGCAAAAAATTAAATTCAATGAGCATAACTTCATTGACATGCTAACACTTATCGATTTTTGGCAATGCCTATTTTTAGGCGTGCCAAATTTTGCAAGGATCCTCTAGCAGTTCCAAACATTTCTCATTTTTTCCTAATTTTTAGAACTGCTATTTTTGGCATGGCTATTTATAGCAAGTGGTCACCATGTAGGCTGACAAGTGGATGCATAGTGTTGTAGTGACACAACAGTGACATGGCACAGGTGCCATCTCATCTCAGGGCGTCGTGTTGGACTGGAGTTGACTCGACCTAACTCCAATTTAGTTCACTTCACTTCAACTCAATTCAATGCGCATGAGCTTGCATGAGGCTACCTTGTTGAGTTATCCTTAGTAAAGTGGAGAAAGTGCATGGCTCATGTCCACTCAAAGCACATGGGGAGTTGAACTAGAACGTATGGACCTCTCTCTCTCTCTCTTCACTCAACTTCATCAAAGAAAATGCATGAGGTCACCTCTCTTCACTCCACTTCACTCAAGGCACATGGGAGGGTTTGACCTAGACTTGTTTGAGTTCACTCCACTAATCATCACTTCTAACAAGGTGCACAGGTTAGGCACATAAGAACTTCTCCACTTCCACTCACTTCACCACGAGTTAACCAAGGCGTATTGAGTGAGAGAGACATCTCCTTTAGGAGAAGGTGAGTTTTATAAAGTGAGATCGAATGGCCATTGTTTAGAAGAGTTTTCTTGAGAGTAGTTAGTAGAGCTTTTTTTCCATCATTTCTTTCTTCCTTGCTCTCTATCAATATTTCATGTAGGGAATTTTTATCATGATCTATCTTGTACCTTATCTCAATCAATCTTTTTACGAATACAAAGACAAAGTTTGACCGTGCTTTTCTTTTTGGCTCATGGACACGATATTTCATGTTCTATACGGTGATATAGATAGTATTTGCCTCTACTTTTATTTTATCAATCATTTAGAGCACATTTTCTTCTTTCTTTCTTTCATATTTTGTTGATTACTAATTAAAATTGTCACATTTATTTCTAATTAACCAACCATTTTTATCCTTGGTTGTCTGATTGCATGACAAGGATCCATATTATGTGTTGATTTCTTCTGCTACTTTGCAGACTTTTAGATGATTTTCAATGCATGACAAGCAAGGGACACCCCCAAGATTGGCAAGAACCAATCCAAATGGAGAGGCAATCAACTAGTGACCTTTGGGATGATTTGCCTATTAGTTATCACTTCACTTTTGTGCTTCAAGTATTTGATTCAGCATTTTCTTGTGGTGCAAGTTTGTGTGCTAACAATTTGGCATTGTTGCAAGGAACCATCGTTAATCTTCAATTATTCTAATGACATCACTCAATTTTTTTAATTGCTATATCTTAATTTTACTCATCTAGTGACTCCATCTGATGTAGAATCGAATCATATTGGGCTCAATTTTTTTTAATTGCTATATCTTAATTTTACTCATCTAGTGACTCCATTCGATGTAGAATCGAATCATAATGGCTAACAAGAAGAAATTCTAATGAATGATCATACAAAAGGCATTGTTTTGGGCTTTAGTGAACTTGAAAACCTAATCCAAAACAAAAACATGGATCACCACCTAACAACATCTATTAGGAACTCCATGTTGAAATATGTAACTAGGTTCAGTCTTCATAATGACAAATGTAATCAGGATTTTATGTATTTGATGTAATAAGAAAAATAAATTTATTATTGTTATTCTTGAGGCATGGGTTTCATGCTCAAGGGAAATTTATTTTATAGGTCAAGCACCCATTGAGTGCTTCTAGGGCTTGTAATTTAGTTTACAAGTCAATTAAGTCATTTTCATGTATGGAAGACCATTTTGGGGATGTTACATATTGTAAAGAAAAATGTGTTTGAGTAAAAATAGAGTAAAGGGACCCTCCAATACCTTGTCATGATGCTACTACAATCAAGTCCATCTTCAAAAGGAGCAATCGACCTATCTAGAAGGAAAATCAGCCTATTTGATGTGATAAGAAGCCTATTTAGAGGACTCGACCTCATTTGCAAAGTGAATCGTCCAAGCAGCTCGTGGAAGCAAAAGAAGAGCGAAGATGCCTAGCAAAGAAGCAGAAAAATTCAAAGAAGAAAAAGTGGAGTTTTTGGGTCTGCTTTTGGGCTATATTCCTCCACACGTGCGAAGTTTAGGGCATCTCCTTGCTGCAGTAAAAACTGAGTTGCAAGCCAAATTGCTAAGGAAAAGAAGGCAAGTCAAGCGAAGAAGAAAACAGGAAAATTGATCGATATTCTAGCCACACGTGTGAACTAGGGTTTCTACAGAAGAGGTTGAAATTGTGATCCTACAACAGTGAGCCGAAATTCTGAAAAAGGGTCGAAATCTGAAGTTGTAGAGCAAGGTTGACCAGCGTTGACTTTGTGGAAGAAGAGTTGATCAAAGGAGTGATTCAGCTTGGTCATGGAGGGGTCTTGGTCAAGGGTCATAGGTTTTGGAATTAATCAATTGAAGTTCTATAAGAAGAGAAGAGTTCTTGTGGGTTTTCCTCTCAAAATAAGAGGTTTTGGCCCTGGTTGATCGCCTATATCTTGTGTCCTCTTGTCTTATTGTTCTTTATGGTTTGGTAGTTGTTTGATGAAAAGAACACTAAAAAATCAAGTGACAGAAGAAGCTAATTAAGTTCAGTAAAATACATCACAAACAGTTATCAAAGTAAGATAAATTACCTAACTTGTTGCCCCTAGATTTCTCAACATGGAATCAGAGCTAAGGTGACAAGACAAGGAAAGGAAACTTGAAGAAGGACCATCAAAAGGGATCAAAGAGGACATTGAACAACCAAGAAAGAATACTCGAGTCTGAGAAAAAGGAAATCATCAAAGGACTATCCCACTCACCATCTTGAAGGAAGGAATATCAATGGAGACCTCCAAACCCTAGCCCATTCTAAAGAAGGGTTCTTCATCTGAAGCATTCTTGGACATCATCATCACAAGGAAAAGAAGACCTAAAGGGACCCTACCTCCACTCAACAAAGGACTACACATTGAAGCATCTTGAAGTCTCTACATCCAAGGGAACCAGGAAGAAGCATTGCCATCATCATCAAGGAATCAAGGTGATCTCCCTCTCCTTGAGTTAAGGATCACTATCAAAGCATACTTGAGGGAAGACATTTTCATCAAGAAGGCATCTTATATTATCAAAATCATCAAGGAAGGCATCAATTTGAAGATATCACCATCAAAGGAGCATCTTCACTTGACAAGTAAGTATCTTTATATCCATGTCTGAATATATTAAAATGACTTCATTTTGCAAGGAGAGCAACAAATTGGTTGGGTCATCGAACTTCCTTGCATGGAAAAAGAGCACAGATTTGATCCTCACAGAGATATTGGTCATGTCAATGGTAAGGTTTCCAAGCCATCACAAGAAGAATCTCAAGCACTGTCAAAGTATATGAAAAGGGAAATAAGGGCTCAAAGTATCCTTATAGAATCCATCAAGGACCCCTTCATACTTTATGTAGAAAAGTTGGAGACATCAAAAGAAATTTATGAAAAGTTAGTAGAATTGTTCTCCATAAGCTGTAAGGACCGCTGGAAAAGTCATATCTTTAAGAACCAAGCTATATAAGATGAAAGTATTAAAGGAAGAAGGGATGGCCTCATATATTATGATGGTGTCTGAAATAAGAGACCAACTGCAAGAGTTGGAGGAAATAATACCCGATAAAGAAATGACCACCGTGGTACTCAATGCACAACTTGATGAAGGGGAAACTTCGTATCAAGCATCTATGGAAAGAAGGAAGCCACCCCATTCATTGAATTCTGGTCATTGTGTAAGATTGAAGAAACCAGGTTAAAAGAAAAAGTGTTTTGGGACCAAAAGTGTTCAAGGTTTTATTTGAATCTAATTTTAATTTTGATTCCGTTGTAATCCATAATTCAAAATAATATGTATTTTATTTTATTGTACAATTAATTGTAATCTGCAATCACTTTCCACTTCAAAAACAAACCATATTTATTCATAAGATTTAAATTATCATTTTCAAAAAAAATAAAATTCTAATAAGGGCAGAGTTATATGAAAAAAAAGGGGCTTGGAGCATGCTCTAAAAATGTTTCTACTTTGCTAAGAGCTCGTCTTCCTCGAACGTAAGGAAACAGGTTAACGGCCCAAGACCCAGAGGCATCTCGCAGGCGGCAAGAATGAAAGCCTACCCTGTTACGGACCACCAGCAAGTTATTCTAGGTGGTGTGGTTTTCCTTGAATAATGGCGATGAGTTAGCTTGCATTCGCAGAAAACAGGTTAAAGGCCCAAGACCCAGAGGCATCTCGCAAGCGGCAGGAGTGAAAGCCTACCCTGTTACAGACAACCAACAGGGTATTCCAGGTGGTGTGGTTTTCCTTGAATAATGGTGATGAGTTAGCCTGCATTCGCGAATAACAACCAGAGATGGTTGTCCTCACTGCTGGTTTGAATCACTGAGTTATGATAGATTTTCCCACCTTTCCAAAAAAAACATCATTTTAAAACACAGTTATCATGTAGCTTTTTCAATCCAAAGCAAAATCATTCATTCATGACATTGTAAATTTTGAAAAATGTCAGATTGTGAAACCAAAAGATAGCATTATGTATAAGTCAATGAAAGCAAAAGGCATTCATTTATAATACCCAAAATTTTGATCACAATTGTCAAAAAAATGTATGATTTTGAAACCAAAAGTTATTATTAGGTATAAGTAAATTTTACAACTCTAAATTAAACCTCGAAACACAAAGTTTATTCTGTAAAATTTGTGATATATTAAATATCTGAGCGCAGAGTACCACAATGCATTCATAATGTGCCCGAAATTTAGATCACAATTCTTGAAAAAAATTCATCGCTAGTTGATCTTGCAACAATTGGATTATGGCTTTCTATTACCTCTTCCATTGTAGACAATTGTTCCTTCATTGCCCCTATCCAATTCTCATGTAACATTGCCCTTTGTGCCACTAGTTATTCCTACATAAACTGGATTGTTTGTCACTACCTTTCTATCTCATGTTCCATTATAGACAATCACACGAGGAAATAGGTGTAAGAGTAATCTCCAAGTAGTGGACGAGGAAATAATTGATTCAAATAGTCCAAAAAAAGTAGGTGTAAGAGTAATCTCCAAGTAGTGGACAAGGAAATAACTAGTTCCAAGAATCCAAAGATAGACAAGTTACATCGATTAAGTAATTCAACAAGAGGAATACCTCAATAAATACAGTGATACTTCAACACCCACAAAAGAGCACAAATACCGAGATCAAGCAAAAGTCAATGCATGGAAACATTGTAGAGGACACATACATACGAAAGTGTAGGAAACACATCCACTATGAAACGACCATTTGTTGAAAAAGAAATAGTTCATCCCATAAACCAACAACCTCTATAAACCAATATTATACCATCTTTTTGAATAGCATGCATCCTAATAACAGTGAAGTATGCATTGTCTGAAAAGAGAGCATCTCAGGTCAATACAAAAAGAAAAGCCTTTCTATCAGTCATTAAAAGGCCACCAACATGTTCACCCACCTTCAATATTAGAGAGATGAATTCGACATGGACCACTTGAGCCATTTATTATAGACTGTGGATTTTGTAGTTATTCAAGTTGAGACACATTCATGAACAAAATTGGCTTACTTTGAATACAACATATGCTTCCATTGGCATATTACAAGTTCCAGACTTTGCAATTGCTATCATTTATACAAATGACCTTTGTGAAATTCAAGGGGCAGGTTTGAAATCACAAGAATGTATTCATCATTTTGGATTCATAGTCCAAGAACAATGGAATAAATCAATGAAAATCTATTTGTAGATACAAGCACACATATGATCCATGCAACACTTTGTTTGCATTGATAGAGTTAATGAACTTCTTGGGATCTTCTTACAACTGGTTATCTCACAAGACTACGAGTGCAATCAAAAAATTAAAGGGTTGTTGTTTACATTGTGATGCCAATTTGCCCTGGAGGTGTCCCTACCTATGTAGTTATGCATGAAATGCTTTTTTGTAAGCTACAAGGACTAGTCTAATCCTCACTTCCTATTTAGGCTTCCTACCAACCTAAACCTTCTACCTTTCTAATAAGGGTTCTACTCCTTTCTGAGTATTGAACCCACCTTTTCCATTTAAAAGCTATGAACATTAATAACACCAGAAAACACGCCTCTAAATAAATAGGATATCTTATATATCTTAGAATAGGCACAAAGTGGTCCCCTTCAGGGGTACTTGAGAAAATACTATTAGGAATAAAATACATTGAAGTTGTCTAAAACCCAGCCATGAAATGTATATAATTTTGTTATAATTGATTTTCAAGTGGAAAAACTCACAACTCTTTCAACTAAAACTTCAAATTCCATAAATTCTATACATAATTCTTAAAGAATTATCAATCACCTATACCTTTTGTGTTACATCGAAATGGAAAAGAGCTTAGCAAAAGGTTTAGAGTTTAAAATAATCAAACCCATTGTCAATAAAAGAGGACCATTTTAATAATCCTTTGTGTTCATAGCCAAAAGGCATTAATGTTTAAGAAATAATCTATTTCAGAAAGGCCTCACATTAATGATATGGCCTCGATCCAATAAGAGGAGCAATTCCTCTTGTTGTCTTTATAACAAATGTAACATAGTCATCATAATGTATTGTGTAGAGAGTGCTCTAGTAACGTGTGATGCTCTGGTAATCTCTCATATGCATATTAATAGAAATCATCTATGAGCCCCGCCATAGTTCTAAAACAAGAGTTGCCATTGCAAGTCATATATTGGACTATCAACTTCAAAAATCTTCCAATGTGAAATTCAAAAAGAACCTCTTAATTGCATATCAATACAAATCACCCATGAGCATTGTCCAGTGATTCTACTCATCATCCATGAGCACTGTCTAGTGATTCTACTCTAATTTGAAAGGACAGTAACGAAAGGCAATAAAGAGAAATAACCATAAATAGTGCATACTAAAGTAATCTATATGATACACATGCCAGAAACCCCTTGAACAAGCATTGACAAAAGGAATTGGGAAGCCAACAAACAAAACAAGCACAATCAGTTTACAATAACCATAAATAGTGCATATTAAAATAATATATATGATACACATGCCAAGAACCCCTCGAACAAGCATTGACAAAAAGAATTGGGACGTAGCCAACAAACAAACAAAAGCACAATCGGTTTTATACATGAGCCTGATTTTACAAACTGCTCGACAATATATATTACAACGAACTACATCACAGTTTTTTGGGGTTGACCACATATCATACTCTAACTACAAGGAATTGCAGGAACAACGCTTCAAATTAAAAACAAATCGTATGATTCATACTCTACAACCCTCTAAAACAATCATCAATAAAATGAACTCAACACAAAGAACTTGGACACAGTCCGCAGCCAAAATTCAAGTATAAGCTCCAACCAACTACATGATAGTTTTGTATTTTTGACATAATAAATGAGTTTGCATAACACCAAAGCAAACATTGATGGTTTCATCTTTTTGTTGCGTTGTTCTATCCATTGTGTGCACTCGCTCATTTGCAATCCCTTCCCTACATTAAAACAACTATCATTTGCAATCCCTTCCCTACATTAAAACAACTATCTTTTTCTAGTTCTCCAATTCCTATTAGCATCTACCTTATCTATCTTCACAAAAAAAAATCCTGACAAAAAATACTCGTAACAATAGCACAACTCAACTCTCAACATTCTAGGAACTTGCATGGATATTTTGTTTTCATGAAAAAATAAGAAGCCCCTTTGCCTTTCCATCCCTTAAGGTTATGAATAATATACCTATGAAATGGAAATAAATCTCAATTAAATATGAGTTGAAAGAATTGATTCATGATCATGCAAATTTAGTTTTTTCCTTCCATATATCCAAAAGAATTTCATGAGTAATAGAAAATATGTTAAACCCTATGAACATTTCATCAATTGAGATTTTTTGCCTAACCGTATAGAAGCATCTACTATAGGGTGACTGAGCACAAGAACATTATATCTACTTAGTGTGTGCCAAGAACATTATATCCATTTGATGTGAGCCACAAAAAAAAGGACAAGGGTGACTGCGCACAAGCACATTATATCCATTTGGTGTGTGCCATGAGACAAAGTTAGGTATGCTATAAAGCAGGGCATAACAAGTGGAGAAGAGAAAACAATGGATAATAAAACAAAATATCCCACAACAAACATGTAGATGGTATCAAAGCTTCCAAAGCTTCTAGTTGAACGCTTTTAAATTTCACTAGTTGAATGCTAAGCATATTCTAATAACAATGACCTTATCCGATTGCTTCCCAGCGAAACAACAACAAAAATCTGCCAGTTTACAATAAGATATCCACTCATGAATTTTCTCCATGTAATTAAAGCGGCTAGAATCCATATTATTAAAGCAGCTGGAATTCATGAATTCCCATGTACTTAGTTACAAACGCTATTAAGCTAAGCATAATTAATGTTTTCTCAATTGAATCACTTCTACCTGAGCTGCAATTAATGTCAACCCAAAAATGTTGATTCAGTTTATAAATATGATATTCCCCTGGGTCTGACAAAGGTTCCGCATAAACCAGGTTTGTCTGAATGCACATGAACACAAGAAAAACAATTCATGTGGTACATAGAAGGCTTTAAAAATACACTAAGAAACCCTCGGAAAGAACATTCATGAAATATGCTCCAATGATGGGCTTTCAAATTTTACACCACCTAGAAAAAAAATATAGTGACCAGGACTACACCTACATACTCATTTACGTATGATTTACAGTTGCTTAACCTCCATCTACAGTGCTGAACAATATTTGATGAAAATTACAATCTTGATAGAATGCCTCAAAAACTGGAACACAAGTGAGGCATTTCACTGCCAAGACGCGCTACCATTATTCATGGTATTCATGTAAATAAATAGTCGGTAGACACAAAGTAGTACAGTATACTTCAAATTGTTCTTATGTCCCCATTGAACTACCTTGAGGGTGGTTCCAAACCTTGGTTACTTAATGTTGGATTTGATCAGAAAGTTCCATTATCTGGGGGAGGTCCAACACCCCATTTCCCTTCTGACTCTTAAGGCTCAATAACATGAACTCCTCCATCTGTCATTCCAAGAGAAAATTGATTCGGTTCGGATGGATTGATGCAACGACTAGAGGATAGGCGTTACTGCTGCATAAATAACAAAACAACAA
The DNA here is from genome assembly GCA_031772625.1 of Pinus tabuliformis. Taxonomy (NCBI): domain Eukaryota; kingdom Viridiplantae; phylum Streptophyta; class Pinopsida; order Pinales; family Pinaceae; genus Pinus; species Pinus tabuliformis. Next base: position 1,141,507,461 of record CM062820.1, on the reverse strand, counting down.
ATTAAATCATAATATGCCTTTTCAAAAGCCAAATCTGAAAAATACAGGTGTCAACCTTGATAGAATGAAAAAGCCCATTTACCTGTTCATTATCGATGGTAAATATGCAGAAGGTGCAATGCGACAGTGAGGCCTCGAGCTTTCTGCATCAAACACTCCCACTGCACCATCACACACTTCCACAGCACCATCACAGAAGCTCGCATAAACTAGGACGCTGTCACATAAGTATATGGCATTTGAAATAGGAGCAGAGAGGGAATCATGAAGAGACCACTGCAATGCAACCATGTAACAAGGTTATCCAATCAGATACAGAAGGTAAGTAACATTATATGACTATATGTTTGAATTCAAGACTGCTTACAAGTACTTACATAGCGCAAGCGGTTCAACTTGGAAGCATCATATATAGCAAGCTGGCACTCAGCACAAGAAGTGAATTTGATCATTATGAAACTGATGATCTTCCTGGCTGTACTGGTACAACTTTTGACTTTTGCTTGTCCCACCCATCCATGCCCCAGAGTGATAACTGCCGAAAGACGTGGTTGTGAGTACAGGAACATTTCTACTCGGTAGATTTGTGTAAACTTTAAAGTGAACGTCACAGAGTCAAACTATATTTAATAATAAAAGACACCATATACCTATACCTGGGCATCCGCTCTAGAAGATACCAACACATTCAAAACAATTGAAAAAGCCAGGCCTATGATTTTCTTTTGGTAACCCCTTGAGCTTTGTTTTCACCTGTAAAAGGTCATTTTTGGTAAAAGGGCACAATGAAGAAAATGATAAGAACTTAAATTTCCGAGATACATTCACAGGCAACAACTCATCAACTTGAACATTCCATACATTGTATATTTGAATTGATGAATCCTCCATGCCAATTGCAAAGATGTTATTTGTTCTGAGGGTGGAAAGCCAGAAAATTGGCTGCAGGTGGCACGAAAGTTGTCATGACCTGCAATGAATTACTAATTAGCATGCCATGAAACCAATGATTCAGATAAATTGGGAGCCTCTGAATTCTTAGCATATAGTGGGTAACATTACACAAGAATCTTCTAGAGTGATCCTGAACTATAGCTTCCTCCTTGGAAAAGGAGGCATTGTAAAAGACAAACTCTAACACCACATAATTTGAAAGTTGAAAAGCACAACAGTTATATTCACAGATGAGATGTTAGAAAATAAACCCCTAAGCAGACAAGCAAAACTGAAATTATATATATCATCGGAAACATTAAAATGAGACTGGTCTTTAGGTAGAAGGTTCTCTTACCTTAAATGTCATCATATTGAATAAGGAGACCTTGCCACCGGAAGTAGACATCACATAGGAATCATTCTTAGACAAAGCTATACAAGCAGCGGCTTCTTCTGGATTTGTATAACCAATGTCATTATTCATAAAAACACCACTAGCTGGCTGCCACATCTGTGGTGGAATACTCGCTGCAGACTGTGGAATAAAATACTGACTCTTAGTTCATCGTCAATCATTACTACATAAAATAGAGCTGCAAATTATATACCCAAAAGTATAACAAACAAATAAATAAATAAAACAAGCTAAAATAAAAAGAAAGCAAACAACTACTAAAGAACCCCACCTTTCCAGATGGATTCCAGTCACTCCGCTGCCATTTCCATAGCTTATGGAGAGCATTGGATGCCAGTGCTAAAACAGCAAGTCCGGAATTGGTGTATATCAGTTTTACTACCTGCAAAATTTAGCACATTACTTGTTTGGATCAATATCGACAGAATTTGTAGCAGATAAAATTGTATTGTATGTCAACCTTTAGTGTTTTCTATATTAGAAGGATGATTGCATACCTTGTTTGCATGCATTGTGTTAGCACATTACTTGTTTGGATCAATATCGACAGAATTTGTAGCAGATAAAATTGTATTGTATGTCAACCTTTAGTGTTTTCTATATTAGAAGGATGATTGCATACCTTGTTTGCATGCATTGTGTCAGGCAACTTGAGAGACCTACACTGACCCAAATTAGTGATCTTCAACTTCCAGTTCTTCCTCTTGTCTGTAACCTCATCTAGAAGCCTTTGGTTTATCCTCTGGTGTCCAACTGCTGTCTATGCTACCTTGCACACATGTTGTCTTGAGTGTCGGATAATTGTAAGAATCCATTGATCATATCATGCTATTCCTATAAAAAATATGCCAAAATAATGGCTAATAGAGCATTTGAAAGGGAAAAACAAATTCCTATGCTATATGGAAACTTGAAAGCAAAAATATATGTAATCTGGAGTGAAAGTTTAGACACTGATAAGATATATGTGAAAAACCAAACTGAATATGGCTGGACAAATATTGTAGACTCTAAAGAAATAATTCTAGGAGAAAGTTCTTACAAAATTGGTCATTGACACTGCAGGTGGAAGTCACTCTGAATGTTCTATAGCACCGGGAAGGGAACCAGGAGCAGCGACTACAGGAGGCATGATGTTCGCAATTGAAGTCTGCATATTAAAAATTAATTATCAGTGCATGTACATAGTAAATGTTCATGGAAGCAATTTATATTTGCTGTCATTGTCTCTGGTGGCCACCCTCGTTCCCTCAAAGGATCTACTCTCCAGCATGTGAATTAAGGGAAGTCCCTCTGCATTGGCTAAGATCTTTTTGCTATGTCATTAGTTGTGACTGCCAACAGGGAACCATCTTTACTGGAACGAAGAGGAGAACTAGCCTGAAACTTTTTGGAAAATAACACAAGATTATAGTATTATACATTGAGATGTGATCAAGAAAAACATTTTTTCTCAAAATCATTATATCTCAAACTCTAAAACTAAGCCATCCTCGTCTTCAAAAATAACTTATTACCGAACTACCCTCAACATCAATTGTTGTCAGGATCTTGGTGTTATCCATGTCCTAGAACTTTATTTGAAATTCATCATCAGCTGCCAAGAATGTATTCATGGTTGTATCAAATTGCACAACACCTAAGGAACACTTCCTAAAACTAGAATATGCCCACTTGATAGTTCCCTTTCATTCCACTCAACCAGGTACGAATCACCATCTTTACTTGTTTTACAGGAGAACAGCCTAATAACAAATGCAAATAATTAAGAAAGGGCGTTGTCTTGACATAGTACATATAGAAAATTGAAGAAAGTAAAACTCAGATCCACATGAAGACGCTTTATAAACTAAACACCATTCCAAGTTTAACATTTTACCTTGTTCCATCAGCACTGCAAGCCATTGTAGTGCACCAGAGGCCAGGAGCATTATAGTCCACCCAAGATCCCACAAGATCATTCAACCAGGCTTTGATCTTTCCAACAATAGCCGTAGAAAAAATAAACTGCATACAAACAAAGAGTCATAATCCATCTATCTTTAGTGCAATTAAGTATTTCTCATATGGGAAAAAATTCACAGGAAACCAAGCATCAAACAAAAATAAAATATGCAATGTAAAACTTCAAAACAACTAGAATTTAATACTACTCAACTGCAATGCACATAAATTTTTCAGGCTTCGAGGAACAAAGTAGCTGAATATTTTCTTTCTGGTGAGGACAAACAGAATAGACAGGTGCTTCATGACCTTCACATGTGTACTGCTACTGCATCCCACACCTACAAGCACACAATTCTTTTTCATATACAGAGAAAGTAAACGAAAACTATTGAAATGAGTCTTGACATGTAATTATGCATAGCTGGGAAGTAGAGGGTGTGAAAAAGCAATATCATTTACACCACTAACATGTGTGTCAATCTGTATAAATTATATCAAAGCTAATAAATTATATTTTCATCACAAACTTAATTTTACAGACCTACAAGCGTGTATAGGTTGGTCTTTAAGCATGTAACCAAACCTCTAGATGTTGTCTCAAATCACCGGCCACGATATAAGAATATATGTGAATGATATGCTTGGAAAACGCAACTCCTATAACACAATGCAGGCACGTCAGTATCCGAATAGAGGGAATATCACACCATTGTATTGGTGCACAACCAACCAAAAGGAGACCAGAGACGTGTAGATGGCATTATTACAAATCACTCACCTTGTTGTATAGACGAGGAAATGATATCAAAACATCTTATTAAAAAAGACAGATTAATTTACCAAGGACTGCCCCATCTGGGCTCCAAATAAAACGATTCACTGACACAGCTGGATCTTTCACAAGACCAGCCTATTAAAACATAAAAAAACATGTATAAGAGTTTATCTAAGGCCTGTGCTAATGATCAAATCCAGTAAACTCTAAAATCTTTTCAAGATCAATTCATAGATGTACAATTTCCACAATTTAAATTACAGAACTAATTTAGGAAAAAAGCATCTACAAGCATTGGAATCAAACCAACCAAAATTTCCCAAACCTTAAAGGTCCTGTAAGCTTTTCAAGATCAATTCATAGATGTACAATTTCCACAATTTAAATTACTTAACTACTTCAGGAAAAAATCATCTACCAGCATTGGAATCGAATGGACCAAAATTTCCCAAATCTTAAAGGTCCTGTAAGCTAATATTTCTCGAGATGCCACTGCCCAAATTGCGAAGTCACCAACTTTTGTTCCAACTGATCGATAAAGCCAGCAAATTTGGATCACTAGCCTGTGTGAACATACTTATAAAGATAAAAGGTACAATTTCCAGATTGACTTTAGGAATTTATTTGAATGAAAAATTGTATTGAATGGAATTTGAAATCACCTAGCAGAATTGTTTGTTGCAAAGGATGGAAATCTATACTCGTAACATTTGAACCCTGATTGAGAATTCTTGCCACAGTCTTTGGCAGGTCATCTTGTGAGTACATATTAAGAGGATGAGTTGGGCCTGGGTAGGTCACCTACAATTAGAAAGTAAGCAATCATAGTTTGTAGAAAAGCAATGCCCCGTAGAAGAGCTAACAAATCCTACTCAAAACCGATCACATACAACAGTCAATGGACCTGGTAGAAAAGCCAAGAAACTTGAAAAAACAAAAAGTAAAAGAGTATTTAGCATTAAGTTGTGACTCAATTAAGAGAAATGAACACATGGACTGCAGACATAATTTCAATCCATCATATAATCAAATATCAATCTTAATTAATGCTCTGTATGTACCTCCTTGGACTGACCACCCTGGCTGTGCTTCATGAGGTGTTCAGAATCGGCAGATTGATAGTCTACAAGAGTAGCATTTGAGGGTGGAGTCCTAGGGCGTATTAGAAAAGCAGTTGATGCCATTCACAGAATAAGTAGTCAAAAAGGCTCTATTTGGAAAACTTGTGTTATAGAACAAAATATATATATATATATATTTCTGACAATATATGAACAGAGAGGGCCAACTAAATCATCCCACTTCAAAGGACACTGGTCCAGCAAAGTGTGGAGCACCAGGATTAGGATTTGTCACCCATCCCGAAAGACTGCCAGAAGAGGCACCAGTAGGCTGGAAAGGCTGAAATAGAAGACGCAATATGCAATATAATAGATAGAAGATGCCGAAAAAACATCCTAAACTGACTCAATAAAGTATTGCTAAGAATTGTCAACTTATCACCCTTCTAATCATCAAATGATAAAGGTCATATGTAGCCTCTCTCTACAAAGTCATGTAGCTGATCTTTCCGATTGTAAGTTGCAACAGAGTAGATCAAGTTGTGGCATTTTTCATGTTGGTATTTATACTATATTGTGCAATGTGAAGCCAAGTCTTTTTGTTAGGATGCAGCTCTTGTGAAGGTAATAATGTGCATGTCATCAATTTGGATAGGTTGTGAGGTAAACGATGTAGTCTAGGAATGAATAACATATATTGCAGGAGAAACAATTTCGTTGTTGCATTTACTGTTCATTAGTTAGCACTACAAATACTCAGTGACATTTCCATGAAAACTTCTCTGTACCTATCCCAGTATCTATTGGAGGCAACTAAGACTTTCATGGAAAAAAATCCTATGGCCAAAAAACTAAACAACAAACCAATGATGGTGAAAGCATGGAAGGACATCCCAAAATACATCTCATGGAAAATATGGTCGGGAATCATGCCCTCTTTCAAAATAAAGCACCCAAACCCAAGATAGTGGCGGACCAGGAAAGAGCTCTTCTAAATGAGAAAATACTATGGTACTTGCTTGTGGACAAAGTTACAAATAACAAAAAAATGTCGGGAATTTAGAAATCATAAAGTCACAAGTGAGAAGATAATTGATTGGTTTTGCAAAGTGTTTTGGAAATAAGCCTATAAGTGACAAGTGAGAAGATAAATGATAGGGTTTGCAAAGTGTTTTAAAAATAAGGCTATTTAGGAAACCGTATTTATCACATTTAAGTCTACAGCTACAAAGAAAAACAATTATTAGCAGAAAACTATGTTCAAAGAAGCAAATGCTTATGGATAATGTTATATGTTGCCAGTAATCTTTATTCTTTTCTGTAAACGCATTCTGATAAAGATCTAGCTCTATAAAGAATTTGTAAGACAACAATCAAAATCGCATCGTTGAAAGTAGTTAAAAAGGCAATGACAATAAAGTGGAAAACACAAACTATCGAAAATTTGATAACACCCTTGAAATGAGTTAAAAAGATGACAAATAATAAAATGAAAAACACAAAATGTTGGAAAATTTAGATGGAGTATTTAATAATTGTGAGTAGATGCAGTTTTTTTCAAAGGTAGATGGAAATGGAAATAGCTAAAAAAAAATGGTTACAAAACCAACTCAAGCAATGTTGGAGAGCAGGATTTCAATTCAGACCCATTAAAATATCCATAAAATCACTCAGTAGAATGCACATCAACCTCATAAAACCAGTGAAAAGTCAACCACATAAAACCAGTGAACAATCAAAAATAACTCTTGGAACTCAAAGGTGAGAGTTTGAGACCAACTAAAAGCCAGGCATCAGACTTGCTACTACCAAGTCCAAGTTGAACTTAGTGGCAACAAAAGTTTTCACTCAAAACTATGAGCACTAATTTTATGTGAGAAATTTAAACTTGAAGCAAAAACAGACAGCGTTTTTATACAGCTTTACAATCTTAGAAGCAATGGAACCATAATTAATTTTTAAACTCAGTAAAATGGAATCAATTAGCCCATTGATTCTAGTATTCTTGACAAGTGAATTGTTTCTAAAGGTATTATCAATCACCTATACCTTTTGTGTTACATAGAAATGGAAAAGAGCTTAGCAAAAGGTTTAGAGTTTAAAATAATGAAACCCATTGCCAGTAAAAGAGGACCATTTTAATAATCCTTTGTGTTCATAGCCAAAAGGCATTAATGTTTAAGAAATAATCTATTTCAGAACGAAGGCCTCACATTAATGATATGGCCCCAATCCAATAAGAGGAGCAATTCCTCTTGTTGTCTTTACAAATGTAACATAGTCATTATAATGTATGGTGTAGAGAGTGCTCTAGTAACGTGTGATGCTCTGGTAATCTCTCATATGCATATTAATAGAAATCATCTATGAGCCCCACCATAGTTCTAAAACAAGAGTTGCCATTGCAAGTCATATATTGGACTATCAACTTCAAAAATATTCCAATGTGAAATTCAAAAAGAACCTCTTAATTGCATATCAATACAAATCACCCATGAGCATTGTCCAGTGATTCTACTCATCATCCACGAGCATTGTCTAGTGATTCTACTCTAATTTGAAAGGACAGTAACCAAAGGCAATAAAGAGAAATAACCATAAATAGTGCATACTAAAGTAATCTATATGATACACATGCCAAAAACCCCTCGAACAAGCATTGACAAAAAGAATTTGGAAGCCAACAAACAAAACAAGCACAATCAATTTACAATAACCATAAATATTGCATATTAAAATAATATATATGATACACATGCCAAGAATCCCTCAAGCCAAGAACCCTTGAACAAGCATTCTGGATAGCTTGAGGTAGCCATGTGCTTAAAGGTTGATATTTTTACACCAAAAGGCCTAGTAGTTCTAAAATATTAGGTAAGATACCAGAGAGCGATGTTGTCTCATGGAATGCAATTATTGCAGGATGTGCACAAAATGAAGATGGCGAAAATGCCCTGAAACTCTTTTGCCAAATGCTACTAGCTAGCATGAAACCAAACGAATTCACTTTTCCCAGTGTTGTCAGTGGATGTGCCAGCTTAGGAGCCTTAAAAGAAAGCAAGGAGGTTCATGCCCATGTCATCAAAACAAGATTCTTCTTAGATATCTCTATATGGAATGCCTTTGTTACTTTGTATGCAAACTGTGGGATAATAACTAATGCTCTGCAACTATTTGACGTCATGCCTAAAAGGGATGAATCCTCATGGAATGCAATAATTGGGGGATGCTCCCATAATGGGCTTGCCGAAGAGACAATGAAGTTCTTTAGCCAAATGCTACGTGTTGGCTTCAAACCAAGTGAAAAAACCCTCACAATTGTCCTCTAAGCATGTGCCATGTATGCTACATGCAGCAGTAGAACAGGGGGAGAGGATACATGCCCACATCATTAAAACTGGATTTGAACTGCCTCTTTCAGTGGGGAGTTTGCTTATTACAAAAAAATTAAGTGAAAAACGCAGATTTTAATATCAAACAAGGGCTTTATGATGGTAGTAAGGAAACTCACGAAATAAGAACAAAATGTACAAAGCCTAGCAACCAAAATAAGAATCACAAATGCTTGCTACCACACAAAATTAAGACAAACGTGGGGCTTAGATTCCCCAATATAGTTATATTAGCGCCGAAATTAAAGAGATCATACATTTAACATGGTTAAATTGTCGAAGAATCTAGGGCAATTAGGTGTAAAGTGATTCTTCGTGACCAGATAACAATTTGTGAAGTCTTTTTACAATTTGTCTTTGTTAGCTTAATATTCTTCTTTGCTTATTAATGCATGTGTGTGTGCTTCATCAAACTACTATCAAAACATAAAACAGGAACACAAGATGTTGGCTCTCTGCCTGGGCCAAAACCTCTCTTCTCTTGAGAGGAAAACCCTTTAGTAAGTTGTCTCTTTAGGAGCTTCTTTCTTGATCAATGTCAAACCTTAGACCCTAAAAATATCCTCCAAGCACAAGCCAAGTCCTCCCTTCTTCCAGCACTTTGTTTTCCCGACACTTCGTCCTCCTACTTCCTTCGGCAACTAGTGATAGAACTTGCTTATGTGAGCTTCTAGATGAGGTGTTCCTTATTTAATTCTTGGTGATGTCCTTTGCTTATGGAGACACCCTTTTCTTGCTCCAACGAAATACTTCTTGAGATATATATGCAAACTGATATGACTGTACAGCAGCCCTAAATTCTCGCATGTGTGATAGGTTAGCTTGTAGTTTAGGCTCCTTTTATCTTCGCTTGAGAGAGAAGCCTTGTAGGCCTAAGATCTAGCCCAAACAAAGATGGCTACTTGACTGAAATGTTACTGCTCTTATACTTGCATATAGTCCTCCTTGTTCTTCGCGCGTGTGATTGTTTCTAGCCCTAGAAACAATCCATAACTTCACTCTTCTTTCCTTTCTTCGTTGTTGCACTTGGAGACCCTTAGACTATCCTTTTGTTACCCTTCTCTCATTCTCTATCTCACAGATTTCAAAGATGATTCACTTCTACATTGAGGAGGTCTACTGGCTCCTTATATAGGAGTCTGTCTCCTTCTTTTGAGCCGACTTGAGGCCGACTTGTTTATTTATTTACCATTTTGCTGCTTGAAGTCTTTCGTCGCAAGGAGATGACTTTGACTTTTCTTGGAGGTATTCCTTTTGACTCTAGTACAATTATATGCATAGTGTAACATGCCTTTAAGGTCTTCAACATTTTATTTTGACTATTTAACTTACCTATAGCACTTAATCATGTGCTTGACCTATTTCAATGAGCAAGAAACTCATTGACATATATTATAAAAAATAATATCTCTTATCTTGAATAAATACAAATATCAAAAGTACATTTATGAAGACCGAACCTAGTTACATTTCCTTCAACATCAATTAGCTTCTCAAGTTGTCCCTTAGTGCCACTTCAATGAATCCATATATACAAAGGCAAAATGAGTATGACCAATGGACGGGGCTAAAGATAGCAATGGTATATGGGAAGGGTGACCAATGATGGGGAAAGGTGAGGTAGGTAGTATCCATGTCTTTGATCTCTTGCTCAACATGCATGCAGTGGAACATTTACAGTCAAGGGAACAAGATACAAGGAACCAAGGTCCCAACCCTCCAAAGCAATTAAAGTTTGGATGAAGCATTGGTTGCTACAAGAACAAATCTTGGTCCTACACATGGCAAGATATAACAATAATTCATTCCTATTTTCAAAAATAATTGCAACAAATGAAAATATTCATTTATATTTTTATATCTTTACAAGAAGATAAAGCACATATAATGTTCCAAAAGCTTAACACTTGTGTTTTTTTGTTAGTTTTAGAGAAGCTTTAGTGCTTAGTCATATCATGTTTCTGTAAGCCCCAAAACCTTCCAAAGGCTAATGTGCGAGCCCTTATGGAAAAATATAGAACATAGTGAATAAAGTCTTTACAATTCCATAGTTTACCACTAGTGTGTTTTCTTTTCATCCTCAAGTTTCTCTTAACATGGTTTCTTCTCTTCTATGGCCAATGCTTTCCATTTAGTTCTCGAAATGGCTCCCTTATCCTTGAAAATGGTATTCGGATTCTCATATTTCACCTATTGGTGGTATAACATAGTGAATTGGAGCATATAATTAAAATGAACATTCTTAAAAAAAAACATGGGAAGCATTCATATAATAGAAATCAATGTCTTTCTTATAGAAGTAAATCAGAAGGGCATCAAATATTTTGTTCGGTTTACAATAGACTAAAGCATTATATGACATTGGGGATACGCATTTTTTCTATGTGCATGTGATGATAAGATGGAGCATTGAAGTTGTTAAGGAATCCAAATTCCTTTCGGGCCTAATATCGTAAGAAACACGATCAATCATAAGGGCACCACTCTCTAAAATTTTTTGAGTTGATTCCCTTTAGAAGAAAAACAATTAACATTTGGTTTCCTATCTTCTTTATAGGAGGGAGTCTATCAAGCATTTATCCTGATGGAAAGGTAATTGTTTCAAGAATTTTAAGCGTCATCAAAAGAAGGATTATTCTCCTCATCGCTTCATCTTAATCTTGCTGAAAACCAAGATATGAAAAGTAAGGAATGGCTACGTGCAAATGCTTCACTAACAAAATAGGGAATTAGAAGCAATGAGTGTGTTAGCCCTGAGGTGCAGCGCTGATGTTTTAAAGGTCAAATGAGGATTCGGGCTGCTTTGTTGTTCTTAAAAGGGTCCCACATGGGCCATTATTTCTCTTCTTCCCTTACCCCCGCTCACACTTTACCCTTTCTCTTTCCTACCTTAACCTTCACACCCCGACAAATTGCTCTTTGGCCTTAGCCCCAAGCGTAATAGCCAAAATCCTCATAAAACCTCACCCATATGCCTTACACACCTATAGCACATTTCCCGAAGACATCTCGTACCTTCACCGCATCTTCGTCGTTGATTTTTCCCCGCCAATCTAATGGTCCATGTCCCATCTGATACACCAACTCGTTCGACACTCCTCCGCTGTTAGATCACCCCCACCAGATCTAACGGTCAGCGCCTATATCGCGCGGACAACAAGCGCGAGAAGTACCTGCCCGATGTGGGCGGTTTTTCTTTTTCCCTGCTGCTACGTGTCATCCCGTGAATGGCATAGGGCGAGTTCTGACACTTACCGCTTATCGCCCGATGCCCGCGCGATAAAAACCATTACTACTCAAATAAAACCACCCCGCGCATTATCGCCTGCACATCTCTGTCACCTAATAACCATCTGATCTGCTCGCCTGAAGATCTAACGGCCCGGACATGTTCCGCTCCCACCATGACTGCTAGCCTCCAAAAAACGATCTCCGCCACACATCTCCCTTGATCCGACGACCATCATTCGCGATCATTCACGACCGTCCATCTGCCCATGCACTCCATACCCCACATCCTGTCTGTTACTCGAAGAGGAAGATGGCCGACTCTGTCAGTCTGGCGACAATCCGAACATGAAATTGAATTAAAAGAAGAGAATGGCCGGAGGAGAAAAGGACACAGCACGACTCAACAACTGAATTAAACAATCATGGAACTCCACTGCCATGATCAATCCGACTACCCGAAGGACAGCACGGTACCAGAACCGATCAGGATTTCGTAGTAGAGAAAGCAACTACGTTCAAAGATGCTATCAAACAGTTAATGGTAGTTGGTGGTCAATTAAGACACAACTCTTGGGGAAAACCAGTTCGAGAGCTCTTCTTTATTTCTGAAAATGCCTTTTTCACAGTGAGAAATATTCAGCAAAAAAATCAACAAGCAAATTTACAACTTATCTCTTTTCCCATGCCTCACAGCAAACTGGAAATTACAGCAAACAGGACAGCAATAAATGCTGTACGGCCTCCTCGATTTTCATGCCCACTTTCAGCATTAAATGTTGTTGTACGGCCAGCATTAAATGCATTGTACGACCCTCGTTTTGCTTGTAGAAAAATCAGCAAACTGCTCCTCGATTTTTGTGCAAACCACTCCTCGAAAATCATGCCAAAATATGCCTTTCACTGTGTTGAATCAGTTGTACAAATCTGCTCAACTACTGCCTTGGAATGTGTGCCAAGCTGCTGTCTCCTTCTCCTCCCTGCTCAGAAATCTCTCTTGCTCTCTTGCTCTCCTTCTCCCAATCTGCTCATGAAAGAATGAATGACCTTTTCCTCCTTTTCCTCCTTTAATCTAACCCCAAGTGACTTTTGGGTGATCCAAGTGACTTTTGGGTGATCCAATGGCTGAAATAGATTGAGATCTAAGGCTGAGATTAAATGCTCATTTAAATCTCACTTTTTATTTTTTAATTCACCCCACTTTAATAAAGACCCACTTAGTCATTTATTTCCAAAGTCACTTTTTCTTTCTAATTTTTCATTGACTTTATAAAAGTCACTTTAAAATTAGACTTAATAACTTTATCACTTAAAGTCACTTTTAAATTAGATTTAACTTTATAAAAATTATAAAGTTACTTTAGGAGAAAAATTAAATTCTTTTGGACACTTTTCCCTAGGCCAAAGATCAAAGCCTTAAGGAACCACCTGTCCTCCGGTACCAAATTTCAACACTCCCTCTTACCGAGGAAGGTGTTCCTCACCACACCCATCTTGTCTCTGAAGTAGACATGCTTGCCCCGTGGTAAGGCTTTGGTAAGAAGATCTGCAACCTGCTCATCAGTGGAAATATACTCAAGCTTCACAACTCCCTTCTGAACATAGTCTCTGATGAAATGATATCTGATCCCGATATGCTTTGACCTGTCATGAAAAATTGGATTCTCCGTGAGTTTAATGCAACTCTGATTATCATAGTAAATCACTGAAGGTCTCAACGGCTTACCAAATAAGCCAAACAACATCTTGCGAAGCCAGATAGCCTCACAACTAGCTAGACTGGCTGCCATATACTCTGCTTCCGCTGAACTCAGTGCTACTGACTGCTGCTTCCGGCTGAACCATGACACTACTGCTGAACCCAACCCAAAACAACACCCTGAAGTGCTCTTCTTATCAGAAGCACAACCTGCCCAATCAGAATCAGTGTATCCTGCCAATCTCACTCCATCTCCCTGCTTGTAGTCCAGACCATAATCCACTGTCCCCTGCAAGTACTACAAAATGTGTTTTGCAGCCACCCAGTGAACCTTCCTAGGCTCACACATAAACTGACTCATCGTGTTGACTGCAAAACAGATATCTGGTCTAGTGTTGACCAAATCCATCAAGGAACCAATCAACTACCTGTACAATGTGGGATCCACCAACTCGGAATCCGAAGCATGAAGCTTCTTCCAGTTGGTGATCATCGGTGTTGACATGGGTCTACAATCCTCCATGTGGAATCTGCTAAGGATGTCCACAATATACTTCCCCTGCCCCAGGAAGAAATGCCCCTCCTCTTGCCACACCTCCAAGCCCAAAAAGTAATGCATCAAGCCAATGTCCTTCATCTCAAACTTCGTCGCAAGATCTCTCTTGCAGTGCTCTATGAGTCTCTCTGCACCTGTAATGACCAAGTCATCCACATACAACACCAGAATGAGAGGCTCCTCACCAATCACAATAAAGTAAAGGTTCGAATCTGGCTCACTCTTTGTGAAACCCATCCCCTGCAAATATGTATCTATCCCGGAGTACCAAGCTCTGGGAGCTTGCTTCAGGCCATAAAGGGCCTTCTTCAGTCTGCACACATGGGACTCCTTCCCATGCACCTCAAAGCCCTGTGGCTGCTAAATGTACACCTCCTCCTGTATGAAGCCACTGAGAAATGTGGTCTTCACATCCATCTGGTGGATCTTCCAACCCATCTCTGCTGCTATCGATATAATGGAGCGGATCAAAGTATATCGAGCCACGGGAGTGAAGGTCTCCTCATAATCAACTCCCTCTACTTGGGAGAACCCTCTAGCCACAAACCTTGCTTTGAATTTCTCAATGCTGCCATCTACAGCATGCTTTACCTTGTAAAGCCATCTGGAAGTAACCACAGATTTTCCCTCAGGCATCGGCACCACCTCCCAAACATCATTCTTCGTGATAGAAGAATACTCCTCCTGCATGGCCTCTCTCCAGACCTGCTGGCTAGCTGCCTCCTCATAGCTAGAAGGCTCAAAGTCAAGGATTTTGGTAACCATCGCCATATAGCTACAAAACCTCTCAGGTGGTCTACTCTCTCTTACCGGCATCTTCGACTCAGCAACAGATGAGGCATCTCTCAAGGTGTCCTGAAGCCACTTGGGCTTCCTCTTCTCTGAGCGCACTTCTCCCACCGGAGAATGAAACTCCTCCTCCTCATCATCATCAGGAGCCTGAACTCCTGACTATCTGTCTGCTGTCCTCCTGCCTACACCTAAACCTGTAGAAGCTGAGGTACCGTGTGAACTGTCCATCAGTGGACTCCCTAGTGAACTGCTCTGCATGCTGCCCGGAGCACCACCCCTCTGACTCAGTGAGCCACTGCTCACTGACGGACCTGACATCCTCATAGATGTACCTCCTGATCCTCCTGATCCCTGCGACTGACTCAACTGCTACTGAGGGTCTGGCTGATCCAGATACTCAACTCCCGTGACCTCCTAAAGGCCATGTCCTCCTCGAACTTCACATCCCGTCTGACAACAACTCTCCTCTGTGCAGGAATGTAAATCCAAAAGGCCTTTGAGGTCTCACTGTAGCCCACAAAGATACCCTTCTCTGCGGTGGGCTCTAGTTTGGTCCTCTTCTCCTTGGGTATATAGGAGTATGTAATGCATCCAAAGATATGAAAATGACCAATATTAGGCTTCTTCCCAGAGAAAGCCTCCTCCGGAGTCATGTGCCCCAAGGCACGATGCGGACTCCTGTTTTGCAAGTAAACAGCTGCGTTGCAGGCCTCTGCCCACAAGAACAATGGCAACCCCTAATGGATCTGTTATTCCTCTCTGCAACCCCGTTCTTCTGGGGGTTGTAAGGAACAGTGAACTACCTCCTAATGCCTACCTCCGCACAATAGTCAACAAACTCTCCAAGGGTGTACTCTCCTCCATTGTCCGACCTCAGGGACTTGATCTTTCGACCTGTTTGTGTCTCCACAAGAGCTCTGAACTCCTGAAACCGCTTGAAGATCTCACTCTTGGTCTTCAAAAAATAAATCCAGGTCCTTCTGGAGTGATCATCAATGAATAAAACATAGTACTCATATCCACTCAAGGAAACATGAGACATCCAACCACTCAAATCAGAATGAATCAAATCAAGTATCCCAATCGCTCTGCTGTCACTGCTGGGAAAAGGGGATTTGGCAAACTTGCCCATCGCACAACCTCTGCAAGTATCAAAGGGATCAGTACTGAAATCTGGCACACCTGTAGTGATCTCCCGCAATGTCCTCAAGGCTCCATGATACATATGTCCCATCCTGCGGTTCCAAATCTCACACAACTCAGAACTGCTAGCTCTGCTGTCGGTACTACTGCTCAATGCCAAAAGGGGCTGGAATGCAAACTTGTACACCTTTGCATGGCGTACACCTATCACTCTAGCTGAATCAGCTAGAGTGCCCCTGGGATACATCAACACCTATCCTCCCCTGAATAGTACCTCATATCCTCTGTCCTCCAAAGCTGAGACGGATATGAGGTTCTTCCTCATCCATGGCACATAAAGAACATCTAACACTTTCAAGGGAGGTTTGGACTCCCTCTGAAATGTCAGTGTCCCCACCCCAACTGCTCTTAACAACTCTGTCATCACTGAGTACTACCTCTATATCAGTGCCACTCTCTGAAAGCTCTCAGAAGTACTCACGGACTCTTGTCATGAGACGTGAAGCCCCACTCTCCACATACCAATACTTGAAGATGCTCCGCTAATCGAGGGAAAAGCATGCTCCCTCTGAACCTGTGTGGCAAGTGATCCTGCACTAGAGGACTCACACATAGTGAATGCAAACTCCCGGTCAAAACAACCTGCAAAGTCCTCAATCTCTGCTGAAGCTGCCACGTCCTGGTTCTTCCCCTTCTTCTTCTTCTTCTCTGGACACACAACTGCATAGTGTCCCATCTTTTGACAATTCCAACACTTCACCTTGGAATAGTCCTTCTGTGTGTTCCCCTGTTTACCTTTACCTTTGCCTTTGCCCCCACCACTGCTTGTGGAAGCCTGCTTCTTCCCTTTGCCTTTCTTGCCTCCTCCCACCAGTGCTACATACTCATCCTGCTCAACTGGCTTGGCTACCCCAAGCTGACCTTTCCTGATCTCTGTCTGAATGCAATCATACCAAAACCTCTCCCATGTGGAAAGGGTCTCACGTGCACAAACCCCATCATCAAAGTTCAACCATGAACGGGGGAGGCCATTCACTGCAATCCGCACCAACTGAGTGGGTGGAATGGCCCCTCCAATCGCTGCCAACTCATCTCTCACATTAGTAATTTTTGTGAGATATCCAACTGCACTATCATTACCCATCTTAATGTTCTTCAGCTTCTCCTTTAGGACCATCTTTCGGTTCTCATTGGTACTCTGGTAGAGATTGGACAATGTTGTCCACATCTCATGGGCATTGCTCTTTCCTCTCACATGAGGAATGCAATGGTCTTTGATTCCGTCTAGAATCAGCCTCTTACCCTTGTTGTTCTTTTTATTATAAGTTATCAACTGAGTAGCATCAGTAAGCACAACAACAGGGTTCTGTGTAGTATGCACCATGATATCCCAGACTTCTGCCTCCTCAAAGATACTCTGCATTCTCTCCTTCCAAACGCTGTAATTTATACGCCCATCCAACCTATCCTCCACCCTTAATCACAATGACATCCTGCTGTCCTAAAACTGAAAAATAGCACTACTATAGTAAAGATAAAACTGTTGTTTATGAAAAAGTCAGCTTGCTGGAATTTTCTGAGTGAAAAATCAGCAACTGTAATTTTTCCTTTTGCTATCCCAAACTGCCCTTCAGCACTCAAGCTCTGATACCATGTAGAAATTTCTGTTTTCCCACCCCGGTTTTCAGTTTCTCCTTATTTCTCCCATATAGTTAAATGCCCTTTCCCATAACCATACATTTAACAAGCTGGAAAAAATAAATATTGCTGAAAACACAAATTCTGGAAATTTTACAGAATGCTGGAAATTGCAGAAATAAAAATCAACAGTAATAAACAGCCATTAAAACACATTTAAACACTGAGATTTTTGGTCAATGTGACCCTGGAAAAACCCCCTACAACTCTTGGGGAAAACCAGTTCGAGAGCTCTTCTTTATTTCTGAAAATGCCTTTTTCACAGTGAGAAATATTCAGCAAAAAAATCAGCAAGCAAATTTACAACTTATCTCTTTTCCCATGCCTCACAGCAAACTGGAAATTACAGCAAACAGGACAACAATAAATGCTGTACGGCCTCCTCGATTTTCGTGCCCACTTTCAGCATTAAATGCTACTGTACGACCAACATTAAATGCACTGTACAGCCCTCGTTTTGCGTGCAGAAAAATCAGCAAACTGCTCCTCGATTTCTGTGCAAACCACTCCTCAAAAATCGTGCCAAAATCTGCCTTTCACTGTGTGCTAAATCAACTGTACAAATCTACTCAACTGCTGCCTTGGAATGTGTGCCAAGTTGCTGTCTCCTTCTCCTCCCTGCTCCGAAATCTCTCTTGCTCTCTTGCTCTCCTTCTCCCAATCTGCTCATGAAAGAATGAATGACCTTTTCCTCCTTTTCCTCCTTTAATCTAACCCCAAGTGACTTTTGGATGATCCCTAAATCCAATCGCTGAAATAGATTGAGATCTAAGGCTGAGATTAAATGCTCATTTAAATCTCTCTTTTTATTTTTTAATTCACCCCACTTTAATAAAGACCCACTTAGTCATTTATGTCCAAAGTCAGTTTTCCTTTCTAATTTTTCATTGACTTTATAAAAGTCACTTTAAAATTAGACTTAATAACTTTATCACTTAAAGTCACTTTTAAATTAGATTTAACTTTATAAAAATTATAAAGTTACTTTAGGAGAAAAATTAAATTCTTTTGGACACTTTTCCCTAGGCCAAAGATCAAAGCCTTAAGGACAGGGAAAATTTTAAGAACCCCCCCTAAATTTATAAATATAATAAATGGGCGAATCTCCATGGTATATAGGAAAAATGGAAGGCGATTTTATCAATAATATAATATGTATATATAATTTTTTGGCGAATCTCTCACCAGGCATGGCGAATATTTTACTCAATTATAAAATCTTGTAATATCTTGGCGAGTCTTTCACTAAATAATAAAACTTTGTAAAGCCCTAGTGAATCTTAGCATAGGCTACATGCTGGTTTAATTCCCCCATTTAAATAGGCTACATTCCAGGTGAATACCATGGGTCAATACCATGTGCCATTTTGGTGAATACCATGGGTCAATACCATGTGCCATTTTTATTTTTATTAATTCTAATATTAGGGTTAATAATGGTTTTTTGCATGGTATTAATAACAATCTAGTCCATGGTATTTGTCCCATAGTATTTTGGCCATAGGTTTCACCTAAATATAACCCATTTTTTGAGTGTTCGTAAATATAAGGTGACTTATGGAGTAAATATAAAAAAATGTTTTATTTGTTTACCATACCTCTCGTTTATTTATATTTTTATTAATTTACCATACCTCTTTTACAAATATGGTATTTGGCCCATAGGATTCACTTAAATAAAACCTCTTTCTTGAGCCTTCATAGAACGAGGGTTATGGACTAAATATAAAAAGAGGTTTTGTTTATTTACGATACGTCTAGTTTATTTATATTTTTATTTATTTACCATACCTTTTGAGTAAGTATAAAAAGACGTTTTATTTATTTACCATACCTCAAATTTACTTATATTTTTATTTGTTTACACCCTTACATGTATATAAGGTGACTTATGGAGTAAATATAAAAAATCTTTTATTTATTTACCATACCTCTCATTTATTTATATTTTTATTAATTTACCATACCTCTTTTATAAATATGGTATTTGGCCCACAGGATTCACTTAAATAAAACCTATTCTTGAAAATGGGCGAATGGATTCACTTAAATAAAACCTATTCTTGAAAATGGGCGAATGGAAGGTTGTAAGTCCTAATTTCAAGGGCTAAATTTACCTTTTTTACCCTCTCCCTTAAAATAAGGTGGGCTATTTGAGGTGATTTGTAAAAATGTACTATGATACAAAATATTCGCCCACTAAAAATTTAAAACCTCTTAATTTCGCCAAAGGGCGAACATTCGCCCCTAAAATTATCCTTGCTTAAGGAACTACCTGTCCTCCGGTACCAAATTTCAACATACTACTCAAATCAAACCACCCCGCGCATTATCGCCCGCACATCTCTGTCGCCTAATAACCATCTGATCTGCTCGCCTGAAGATCTAACGACCAGGACATGTTCCGCTCCCACCACGACCGCTAGCCTCCAAAAAACGATCTCCACCACACATCTCCCTTGATCCGACGACCATCATTGTGATCATTCACGACCGTCCATCTGCCCATGCACTCCATACCCCACGTCTTGTCTGTTACTCGAAGAGGAAGATGCCCGACTCTGTCAGTCTGGCGACAATCCGAACATTAAATTGAATTAAAAGAAGAGAATGGCCGGAGGAGAAAAGGACACAGCATGACTCAACAACTGAATTAAACAATCATGGAACTCCACTTCCATGATCAATCCGACTACCCGAAGGACAACACGGTACCAGAACCGATCAGGATTTCGTAGTAGAGAAAGCAACTACGTTCAAAGATGCTATCAAACAGTTAAGGGTAGTTGGTGGTCAATTAATACCCCTCCATCCCTAAAAGGCTAAGAGCCATTGTAATGATAGATTATAAATAGCCAGAAGACATATGTAATCAAGGTTGGAAATTGTGTTTCGATTCAACTTCTGGAGACTGTAGATATTCTGTAACTTGCAGCGTCTCATCTTCATTTTCAGCAATGCAAGCTTCTTTTGTTGTTAATTGCTTAATGCCCATTTCTCCTCTATTCTAAGCTTGTGCCTGAAGTGTTGTATTCATGATTTCTTCTATGTCTAATGCAAGATAACTGTCATCTTATCTCTGGATTGGGCAATTGAATGTATCAGTGAGTAGGTCACTCAGGTTTCTTCTGTATCTAGTGCAAGATAACTGTCATCTTATCTCTGCATTGATAGATTAGATTTGCAAGTGTCTTTACTAGTTGCAGCCGACCATCATACATTCTGTATGCATCTGCTGGTGTGGTTAGTATTCTTTGTCTTTTCAACTAAATCCAAAATTGTTGAGCATTGGTGGTCTAAAGCCTTATAGTCTGAGGGTGTTCATGCATGTCTGGAGTGAAAACAGAGTAGAAGTGGTTATCTGGCTTGAACCAAACCATCACCCATCCCAATAAGTTTCTAGAACCATATTGAAAATTATATGTTACCACGCATCTCTGAGCTACAACCTAGGAGAGTTTCCTGGAGTCCTAATAGAGTGGACTCAAAATCATGTTTCATCAACAAAACAAGGGATCCAAGGGTAAATGAGTGGGCACGAGAGGTTTGGAAAAATAAAAATGGGCATCTAAGGAACGCTTTCAAGAAGTTAAAGAATCATCAATAACAAGATGATTCTCCTCATCGCTTCATCTTAATCTTGCTGAAGAAAAAACAAAAATAATAATAATAATAATAAATTATATATATATATATATATATATATATATATATATATCATGTTTCATGAACAAAAAAAGGAATCCAAGGGTAAATGAGCAGGCATGAGAGGTATTGAAAAATAAAAATGAGAACCTAAGGAACATTGATCCAACATTAAAACTTGATGTGTCCAACTTTCCATTGCATTAAATCTTGTACTGTATGCATCAATGGATACATATTTCCATGCATACAACCACAGAGAGTCGATAATGGATTATAAAGACATTTTCAAATGGTGAGTTGTTGATGGAAGGGATGGTGGAGTTGTTGGTGAAATGAGGGTGCTAGAATTTTTGATCAAGCGATAATCAAGAAAGGTGAAAATCATTGGCTGCCTACACAAGCTCCAACTAAATTACTTCAATCAATCTAACACAAGTTATATTTATCCATGATACCAAGGTTTTAGTTGGTTAAGCAGAAATTCTAATGCATAGCAGTAGTTGTGTAGCACCACCAACAATAGAATGCTTAACCATTGCATTTTTCTTTATTTTCTAGTTTCGCAATGTGTCGTGGAGTTTTGTGTCCATGGAAGTGCCAACTAGTTGGTCAAGATGGAAGAACTCTAAAGGAGAAAATTTTGGATCCCTACTGGCAACTGAGAAAACTATAACAACCCATCCCTTGTAGACGACATACTAGAAGCACCTTCATCAGAGAGAAATCTTGTAAGTGCGTTAATACTTCTACCTTAAATAGACTTAGTTCCTTAAATACACCTACCTCCTCTATTATTATTGTACTTGGAGTTGATATCTCTATGTATTTATCTTGGTATGCATCTCACCTCAGTATAATTTGGTTCTCCTGCGACTGCCTTAAGTGTTGGCAGTTCTACCACTAATGATGCGTATACATTGCTAGTGTTGTTTCTTATGGGTAGGTAACTGGAACTACTCCTAGGTATGCAACTACTCGTTATGGCATTGTTTATGCTATAAATATGTCTGCTTTCCCTACTAATGGATTATAAACCTGTTGATGCCCCGAAATTCGTTGCAACAACATCGGGGAAACCACCCGGTCCGGACCTTAGTGCAGCTCCTTTTCCGTTTGGGATAGTGGCTCCGACTGGGGATAATGGGACCAGTTTCCCAAGAATTATAAGTAAACGGGATGGATGAATGATTTACGATATAAGGTGATAATAAGTGAATAGCTAAACTATAAGAGAAATATAATAACTATAATCTAATCCCGGGACTTATCGATTCGTAGAATGCAGCGTTTGATAATCTGTGCTTAATGGCAGGCATATAGATGACTCTAACACTAAAGCATAGATGTTTAAATCATTTAAGATTGCTCTGCATAATTAGTTATGCAGAGCGATAATAGCGAATTACTGCACTTAGTCATTTATATTATTGCTACACGCATGAGTAAGAGAGATAACAAATCACAAAACATTCAATAGTGATATGAAATGAAGATTTGCTGTTATATTGCATACATGTATTTAACAATAGCAAAAATAATAACACAACAATTCATATAATAGAAAAGAGGACAGATACAGATAATAGTACCATGTAAGCTGTTTGATTAATCCAGTATATTAATCACTATGTCACGGTTCTTCCTTCAAACCAGAAAGCATTCCAAGCAAATGACAGTAGTGCACAATTTGCATAAAACAGCCTTCTAAGCAAAATTAAGAACCAGTGGTCGAGTTTCATAAAAGGATATAGACTGAAGCACAATAGTGCAAACTTTAGCCTTTAAGTCTTTTACAAAATTTTACGACCCTTTCCAAAACAATGAAAGGATCTATAAATACTATGCTAATCTAAATATCTAAATATCTAAAAACTGAAAAGCTACTAAATTGGCATTAAAAAATATCATCTTGTTTCCTGGTGATCTGGCAGTCGGCGGCGATGCTTCATTCAGAGGTCTCTTTGCCTTTACTCTTTCGCTGACATATCGCCAGCATTGGCTCTACTTCTGGTGGAGTATTGAGGCGTGAAGTTAGCTGGGCATCATATGTGGCATCCTGAATGTCGGAAATCAGATATCGGAGGGCATCCGTTAAACAGTTAAGAGCCGACCTTTGAGAATGTGGTTTAATTAGAAAGAGCCAGTAGGCGTCGGCGGTTAAGGTATTTACTCCGGCGATTAACCGCCCTTGTTTCTCCAGATCAGGGTAATTTCTGTGCTCCAGCATGTTTGCTGTTGTTATGTTTCCAGGTGTGCATTGGGAAATCATGTTTGCCAGATACAATGTATCGTTGACTAGATTGATCATGTTGCTGGCAATCATTTTACATCTTGAGGCTGCCCTTTCCGCTTTCATTACCTGCGTGTTCCATTCCATGAAGAGTATGTCCTTGCATGTTACATGGATTCTGGACAAATTTGCCGCTTTCCCTTCTGGAGTGTCTTGCCATTCAATATATTCTGATATATCATCTTCAGCCTGATCTAGCTTATTCCTGGCCTTCTCTATTTGCTCACACACTACTGTAGATGTTTCACAAAGTGATTCAGCGTCAACAAGTTGTCGGCACAAGAGCCTGATCTGAGATATTAATGCGCTGTTTATTCGAGTTGCCTCTGCTCTGAAATCATCAATACTCTGGGCGTCCTTGATACCTTCGAGCTGTGCTGATAGCTGAATTATTTGCTCGTCTTTAGATTTTATCATCAGCTCATTTGATGCTTTTAACTGGGATAATGCCTCTGATAATTCTTTTGCTTTCTGAATGTCACTTTGGTCTATCCTCTGTTTTTCGATTAGCAGTTGCTGGGTTAACAAATTATTTTCTTGTTGTTGAGCCAGCAATTGTTCCTCTACCTGTGCTGCCTTATTTCTCGCCTCAATTACTTCTGCCTGCAATGCATATATCTCATGATCTTTAGTCTTCAACAGAAGACTTACTTCTGATGCTTTGTCAATAGTTGCTGCCGAATAAGCTCCCGCAAATTGCGACAGCTTAGTCAGATCTTCAGAGGGATCTAATTCTCCCTTCCAGACCACATTGCCCGTGACTGTTTGCTCGGGTGAAATAGAAGGTTGATCAAGCCTTCGTCTTTTCCTAGAGCGCCTAACAACGGCTCTATGCTTTGGGCTGTAGAAAATGTCTAGGGGAGGAATTTCCTCCACCTGAAGATCAATTTGATCGGATGGGTCTTGAGTGATTACCTCAACATTCTGTACCATGGGTGGGCCGCTGGTTCCTTCTAGAACCTGAGAAGAAGTAGTATCGGGAGCATTACTTGTTTTAGAGGCGTCTGAGTCTTTGGAGGCTTCCTTACCACTGATAATGGAATCGAATTGGTTCCATTCCTTAATCAATTCAGGATCAGTAGAGATTTGCTCACTTTGTTATGTGTGGGATTTACTCTGTTCTTTCTCTTGTTCAATCCTCGGCTGTTCCTCGAACGCCTTCCACTGTTGCTCCTCTTGTGCTCTTTGCTGCTGTTCCTCCAATTCCTTTTTCTACCTATCTTCCAGTTCTTTCTTTGCTTTCTCTTCTTCTTCCCTCTTCCTCTGTTGTTCTAACTCTTTTTGTTTTCTTTGCTCTTGATCCTTTTGTGCCTTTTGATGCCTTTCTATCTGCTCCCTTTTATGCTTCTCTGCCTGCAGCTTGTTTTGCCTTTCCTCCTGTTGTTTATCATACTCTTTAATTGTAACAGGAGGTGAATTTATTTGCTGCTGACCAGGCTCGCTTGAGGAGGATGTTGGGGTTGTGGATAATAAATCTAGAGGCAAAGTTTGCAACCTTTGCTTTCTAAGTTTATTAAATTCAGTTAACTCCACATCTTCGTATCTCATTGCAGCAAGTTGTTTGATTTGGCTTATTGAATCGGCACTCACGAACAGGTCATCAAACTGATCTTCTTGATGGACAACCTTTGACAGTTTGACCTGTTCCAAGGCAATGAAAGCAGTCTTTTTTGGATCATAGAGTCTGTTTGGAATAGAAGCCAGGGATACCATTTGGAGTTTTGCTGCTTCCTTTTCTGCATGCTTGTAATTCTGCAGCGTATAAACTCCAATTCTTAAAGGAAAAGAGGGCCATCCTCTCTTTTTCTCCTCTTTGAGAGTTTGTGTGACACTCTCAGACATAATCTGGTAGGAGATTTCCCGGGCTAACAATTTATCTGGGATTTACAGGGGGAGAACATGTGGCCTAGCCTTGCTTCCAAAAACTCTAATATAGGTAAAATGCTCTTCCCCGAACCAATGGGCTACGACTGGTAGGTCAAAAGAAGCTTCATAGGAAATTCTTGGGATAGGTCTGTCGAAAATAGAATAGTGGACGGGCACCATGAAACCATTGCAAATTTGATTCAAATGGTCTTTGTAAGAGGGTTTCCATAATTTCCGATGGTACAAGTGAATGGGTGTCGGGTCATGGGTGGTCCATCTCCAACCAAGGACAGGAAACTCAGAATTAAAACACAGGGTATCCATAATATAAGCAGAGTAATAAAAGGGTGGGATTTTCCTCTCGGTGACTCTGGTTTTGGCCCTAAACTCACGAACAGCTATGACCAATTTATCAGACAGAATAGTGGCCCAATCCATGATTGTACTATTGACGGCCGCTTCCATTAAGGGAACCATATCAATATGGATATTAACGAAGTCATGTAATCCCCACAATCTACACATCATAATCCCAGCATAGCAATAGGGAGAAGCCAAAGAAGCATTGGAGTACTTACCCGAAATGTCATGCTTGTGTTTAGCTGGATTCTGCCTCCAATCTCGGAGAGGTTCGGATGGTGATTCATTCTCTTTCGCGAACTTCTCCACAAAGGCTCTGTTATAGACTAGCTCAGGTTCAGGTAAATGATACATCCGCCTCAGGTCATCAGGCTTGAAGCACCCGAAAATCCTTCCATCCTTTGTATGAAAGGTTCTATCAGTGAGGGTAATTTCCTCAATTGCCCAGCGTACCACATCAGTGTAAGGTAGGACTTGTTCTCTGGCTGCTATTCTGTGCAGAAAGGAGTCGGCCAAGTCTTTGAGAGTTGCCTCGGACTTCCTTAGTTCATCCACACTAGCCTCAGTTACTGTTTTTTCTGGTTGCTCAACCTCTAACAAATTATATGTACCTTGCCATGTAGTGCTAGGAAGACCAGTGCATGTAGTATCTGAGATTAAACCTTTCTTTGAAACTATAGCAGCTTGACCTGGGACAGGTGTTGCAGTAGAACCTGCCACCTTCTTGAATTTCTTTCCCATCATGTTCAGACTTCTCTCGACGGTTGAATTCTACACAAATGCAAGAGAAATCGTAACAAGGAAATAACAATGACAATCCATAACGGGATAGATATATTACTTGAAGCGTGGTGAGATTAATTCTAAAAGTGGCTGCGGATCTAATGATTTGAGAAGGCACCGCAGATGCAATGATGGTGATTTTATAGCCTGCAGCTCCATAAATGACCATTACTCAAGTTATTAAACCGAATGACCCCTTAAAGCGTGCAACAGATTTTTTCAAAGGTCTAATCGTAAATGTTCGTTAAATCGAAGGGGCAAAGCTTTAACTACGCATGCATTACCTTATCCCTTTATTTAACGGCATTTTGAAATCTGTGCTTTTGTCAAATCGGATTAAATATAACTTTGAAGCTTTGAAATAATCACCTTTTAGGAATTCTGGTCATCATTAAGCGTCATCGCATCGCATCGGGGGTGTGAGTGATATTATCGTTTGGGAGAGATCTTGGCGAATGCCGATTGCGACATTGCATCATATTAGCGCGCGAACATAATCCCTAGATGTATATCAAATGATTAACCGACTACCGATAGCGATATCACATCGCATCGGGAAAAGATCTGAACGTCTTATGAAAATGTATGGGATTCTGCCGACTACCGATAGCGATATCGCATCGGGTCGTGGCTTAAAACGCTTTTCATAAGAAGCAGCGCCGATAGTTGATCACCGATATCATGTCGCATCGGGAAAAGACATGTGCTTTTTCTGTGTGTGCATTGGCTATCGCCGATGGTCGATAGCGATATCGCATCGGAAAGGACCAAGGTAACAAGCGATCTTGCGATTGCTTTTTTCGGACTTTAACCAAAAATTGCTTGTTATTTGTTCAAAAAGGCTTTTATTCACAAATTCATTTGATTATCATACCTTTTTCGAACAAATTCATTAATGCCAATTAAAATTTTAAAAAGGGACCCATTTCATATGTTAATTGTTTGTGATAAAAATGTTATGAAATGGGGGGTTGTTGTAGGGCACAACAAAACCCTATGAAGGGAAGCTATAATAGAATTGACTACCTTCACCATCCTTACTAAAAGCATTGTTTTGCGCCTCCCTTTGCAACCTTTGGGTAAGTTGCTACTCGTTATGGCATTGTTTGTGCTATAACTACCTTTGCTTCCCCTATTGGTGGATTAGAAACCCTACGAAGGGAATTTGTAATAGAATTGACTGCCTTTACCATCCTCATTAAAAGAATTGTCTGGGACCTCACTTTGCAACCTCCAAAGCTCATATTGCATAGCTATTATGGCTCAGCCCTGAGAAAGTTGGAGTTGGTGCCCAATACCCAAAAAGGAAAGCATACCCGAAATGTAAATCATTATAGCATTACAATAAGGCAAGGGAAATGACTTTGTCATCCAGGTAAGGTGGGACTTCATTAAAGATGGAAAGAGGAAAGCACATGTGGTATGTAAATCATTACAACAATATAATAGGCCCGAGAAATGACTCAATTAGTGATGCAAGGCAACACTTCACTAAAAACAAGAAGTCTTGGCAAGGCCCCATGCCTTCCATACCCAACGATGCTCTAAATCGAACCAACCAACTAGGCAGACCTATTTGAAAAATCTCTCGATAAGGGGGTATTTGAACCACACTTATACTAATCTAGGGCTTAGCAAGGGTGTTCGTTATTAAAGGGGCCCTATTACCTAATCTTTTGCATGAGGGCACTCTCTTTTGGGCGACCTTTATCAAGGTTGATCATGCTCACTATGGAATATATGGCATCAAAATAATTGCGTCAAAAGAACCACACTATAGTGGTTCTTCAACAACTCACAACATGCATGCCAAAAAATATTCATTATTGAAATGAAAACTAAATATAAATAGACAAAATCCATGTAGAAATACCTCGAACCATGTGGAATTGAAGGAAGGGAAGCAGATCAAGCTGGGATGTTGACCTAGATTATGGCCCTTACTAAGGACTTTCAACCCCATCCACTCTTAAAGGATATGAAACCCCTAGTATGGATTTCAAAATCGAAGCTTTTATTTCTCTAAATGAAAACATGGTAAGTGCTCCCATTCTTGTATTTCTTCCCCTGTGGTTATGTTGTATTGGCTATAACCACCCTCCAAAATTTTGCCTTAGCTTCATGTTGGAGCCTCCCTACCGACCATCCTCAATAGCATGTCTTGTCAAGCACATCAACTTCAGCGATTTCATAGAGTCTTGTCAGCATGTGCATGCAAATTTGTTCCACCTTCACAGGTTGATTTCCGGACTTGGTATCAGTTGCTGGTTGAGCAGCTCACTCTAGGAATTGCACAATTCTAGAGGGGAACCAGCCTTCCCTCCAGAAATTGCGCAAACCCAGTTGGACACCCAGTTGGGCTCCAGAATTGCGCAATTCTTCCTAGCAGTCTTCCTCTCAAAAATTACGCAATTCATCCCATGACAGCTACCTAGCTCAGAAATTGCGCAATTCTAGGCAGCAGGGATGAGAAGTTGTGCAATTCTGGGCAGCAGTCACCTGCTGCTCCCAGAAATTGTGCAATCCCTCTGGGACAGCTAGCTCAGCAGCTAATAGAAAATGCGCAAATCCAACCAAGTAGCCTGCTAGGCTCAAAAATTGTGCAATACAATCAGACAGGCTTCCTTGAGAAAATTGTGAGATCTAACCCAGGACAGTTGCTCAGCCCATAAATTATGCAATCCTAGGAGACAGCCACCTGTTCCTCTCAGAAATTGTGCAATATCTCTGGGACAACCATCTCTGCTCAGCCCAAAAACTACGCAGATTTTCATCCCAGGGTCGCAGATCGATGCATGTGCCTTTAGGTTGACCAGTTCCCTCTGGGATTGAGCAAAACTGATTTGCATGCATGGACTGCTTCTCCCAAGCCAGCATGCAAATGGATCCCTTAATTCAGGGATCTATTTTTAGCAGCTGGAGGTTGCATGCGAGGATCATTTCATAAACCTCTCACCAAGTGTCGCTTTTCCTAGATTTGTGGCATGCACATCACAACCTCGATTTTATCAAAACTCATCAACCGAACATTGCAGAGCTCATTCCTCACATCAACCTTGCAGCTCTGACATCCCACATTGCATCTAGGAGTCATTGGCACATTTAGCTCAGTTGTTTCGGGGTAAGCCCACTTTTCATTTCTCGCACTGCGTTTTTGTTGCTTTGTGTTTCGCTTCGTGTGAGTGTTTTCTGCTTGATTTCAGTGAGCGCTTGCTGTCGTTTTGATGTATGTTATCTTGTAGAAGCACCATTTCAATTTTCATTCGCATCTCTCTGCTGTTTCATGCATGACACTATTTTTGCACGGATAGTCGCCATTGCGGCGACTCGCTTTCATGCATGCTTTCCCGTTTTTTGAATCCTGCACTTGATGTTTGCATGTATGATCATTCACTCTTGTTTGCACTCATCTCATCATGCATTCAAACTTCTCATGTTTTTAGTTGCCCATTTGTCAGTCTAGGCAACCTTAGCCTGAACCGTGCCTTTCTCGGCTAGCACTACGCATTTTTGGAGGCGAAGGCTCTACCTTCCCTCCAGAAATTGCGCAAGTCTGGCCCAACACTAACCTCCAGGCTTGCATTGCGCAATTCTTGGAGGCAGTGTCCTGCTGGCCCCAGAAACTGCGCAATGCAATTTGCTGGTTGCATGTCACTGCTGACTGAAATTGCACATTGCACAGTTTCAGTCCTCAGCAAGCCAAGGCTGTATTGTGCATTGCGAAGTTCCAACAATCAGTCAGCCTCCTGACAGCCCAGACTATGCCTTGAATAATTTTAGGAGTCAATCTCCTCACCTCCCGGCAGAAATTGCGCAACCTTCACGATCAATCACACAGGTATGTTGCAAGTTAGTCCTCAAGTTTGTTTTGGTTTTCGACTAACAGATTGCTTGCCATGAGTGTTGCTATGTCTCCAGGCATCACAAGTGTCCGTCTCTCTCTCAATAGCACAAGTACAATGGCCTTCAAGGGAACAGAGTCAAAGGACACCGCTGAAAGCACAACGGGGGTTGCAGTCAAGCAAGTGTTTATGAACTTGCCTACCTATGAAGACATCAAGTTGTTTGTAGACAAGGGCATCAAGGTAAGATGGCAGCAGCATCACAACGAACAACAGCATCAGCAACAGCAAAAGGCAGCACACTCGCATGCAGCGAGTGCAAGAGGAAGGATGTTGACAGCATAGAGGCGAAGCAAAGCTGGAAGTTCAAAGTAGATCCACTCATGACGAAAGAAGCTTTGGAGATTGAGGCTACGAGGTGACAATGCGACAAGACAAAGATCGCGTGATGGTAAAGAGAGAAACTGAGAAGGAGTTACATGTGTTGAAGCGACAACTCAAGGAAGAACAAGAGTTTCACAGACGAGATATGAGTTGCAGCAGGAACATGTAGAGAAGGGGGCGCAACATGCACAGACGAATGAAATTGCGCCCACACAAGTTATAGATCCATCCCATCAACTGGCACAGAGCAGACAAGCTAAGCAATGCTCTTGATCGTATGCAAGGGAATTCAACAACATGCATGTACTTGTGCGCATGCATGTGATCCCACCCATTTGGCACACTTGTCAAGGTGAAGACAAGAAGCAAGTCCAATTGGGGCTGAATGTGCAATTTGAGAGTTGATGCGCATGACCACCAGCACACACTTGAAGATCAACACTGACACTATGCATTAGTGTGTTGCCAATTCGGCTGCACCCAAAACGATCATGTATCATGGTAGACTAGCAAGTTTTTGGATTTGATGTCGTCTAGTCATGAGTGACTGCAGATACAGGTACACAAACAAACATGGCACGACGACAGATGGGATGAATGAGGGGAGCACATGCAAAAGGACAGGTTCACCAACAGATGAACAAACAATGCATGCAAAGAGATGTGCCTGCAAATGGATGATCATGTAAAGATCTGTTCGTGGACGCACGGACAAGCAAACATGCAAGATGTGTTCACAGACGCACGAACATGCACCTTTCAGGAACGAACGAACCTGTCAAGCTTACCAACATACAAGCAAGGAGCAATGTGTGAATGCAACATCAAGCAAACCAATGACCATCGAAGACTCCGCGCACTTTGCCATGTGGAGGTGAAGTTGTGACACACCATAAGGACATCCATCACCCAGCAGCACTGCAGCTCGACATGCACACCAACAACAGCACGAATGTACCAGCATTGTCATGTCGAGTCATGTCATGAGTCATGTCGTCCACATCTCTACTATGGGCCATACTGTCAATCAATGTAATGAAACGTGGAAGTCCAAGGGACCCACTTGTACGAAGAGTCATGTAAAGTCGAAAAGTCATGGAAGTCAAACAGTCATGAGGGTAGTCGAACAACCACAAGGGTTAGTTTCACCCTTGGCTATAAATACCCCCTCATTTGTACATGCAAGGGACTTTCACCTCAGCTCCTCTCACATAGCCTTGAGAGTTTGTAATCTTTTCTTAGAGGAGTAAGTAGTGGCTCCAACGTCCCGCACGCGAGGTTAGTGATGTATGGTGTAACGATGTGTCTTGGAACTTCTGATTAATTCAGAAGCCTGCTCATAAGCCAGCACGTTTTTACACATGTATTGCAATTATTGTAAGACTAATCTTTAACACTTGTAATGCATGTTGTTGTAACCTGTGTTTAACACTTGAACTAATTCACTTGTCGTAATACATATATGTTAATGAAAATGTGTTGTATATGTTGTTAACGTTGTCTCGCCCGTGTAGGCTACTCTCCCGGACATCAGACAAACCTTTCACATAAAACTTGCTATAACAATCATTGTACTCGCATGTGTTGTGACTATCGCATTCGTGTGGAATGCTCCGCCGAAAGCTGTGCACGTCTTGTGTTGTGTGTTCCTAGTAGAGTTGGGACTACTACCAACAACTTGGGACTCACTCCCACCCTCCCCCTCTACGATGAAAGAACCATTAACACAAGAGACACTTACAATCACCAGGCACGTGAACCTCACTTATCGAAAGACAAAGCAGACCACTCTCATGTGCTGACAAGCAAGAGTTGAGGCAAATCTTTAAGATAATGGAAACTGGGCCATCATACCAGATGGGACTCCCACACCAAATGGTGTGAGGTCTAGTTGGGACTTCATACTGGGGTGATCCCTTGAATGTTAGCAGGTCCGACACCGTCAACCAATGTTTTAAAAACCGGAACCGGTGACCGGACCGGTCCACCTAATGAACCGGTTCACTGACCGGAAACGGTCTAAGCGAGATTGATTTGGTCTAAACGAACCAGTTTTAGAAAAATACATTAAATAATTAATTTTTAATGAAAAAAACAATTTTTAAGATTTAAAACCATGATTCCAAGCCAATAGAGACAAAATATGCAAATATTGCTCATTTATATACCATGTAAAGGTGAATATATCAAAATGGCATCGAGTGCAACACATATCATCGACAAAATACATAAGAAATGAGGCTCTAAATAGCCTCTAGAGTGAAAAAACAAAGCCTACAAACTATGGGGCCAGTGGCCTACTACAAGACTCAATTCTACATATATGATAATAGTGATCAACATTATCACTTGAAACTTCTCATGAGTCATCATGATCAAACTCAGTTGGTTGAGTCTCGACTCCCAAAATTTGCAGTCACAAACTTCTCTATTGGTTCAGTGACTTGAGTCTCAAACTTCTGAAGGTATTCTGCCCTAATATGCCCTATTATTTCATTTGGTGCTCCACATGACTTTACATGGCCTCCTATCACAGCCAAGTGTTGCTTGAACCTGTTAATACCCCCTCCTTCAATGGATTTTTGGCATTATTTGCAGATCATTTTGCCATCAATCATATCACAATGAGCCCATGCAGTATCTCTGGCTTTTGGAGGCATGATGACTACTACTTAGCTTAAACTTTGTTGTTCCACTACTCCAGCAAAAACTCAACACTTTCCAAGCTCCCAAGCAAATTCACAAACACTCCAAATGAGATGTGTGAGACAAATGAGAGGGAGAAGGGCCTCTTAAAGGCTTTGAGAGGGTGTTTTTGGAGGGAAAGGACCCTTAATTTCCCTCCAAAACCCCAAAAAGACATTGAAAAAAGCGCTAATTGGGCTCACGGTGGGGTTAACCGGTAACTGGCTAGTTTAGGACGGAACCGACCGGTTTGATACAAACCAGCCAATTCCATCCTAAACCGACCGATTAGGACCAGTTAGGTCTCTTTTTTGGCCACAGAGGGTGTCTAACCCAGTTTTTTGACTGGTTCCAACCGGTGGGCCTGCTAATCAGCCGGTTAGACCGGTAACCGGTTCCAACCGGTGGGCCTGCTAACCGGCCAGTTAGATCGGTAACTGGTTAGCTAGGCCGGTTTTGAATACTATGTCGTCAACAGGTTAGCATACCTCTCCCTTTTCCTTGCTCCATCTTTGTCTCTACGTATGTCTTTGCTCCACCATTGCACCCCGTAAGGGTTCTCTCCTAAAGTGTCTCCCCTTTATAAATGCTTAACATTTTCAGTAAAATCCTCTCAATAGTGGAACCTCCCTCTGTTAAGCAGGGAAACCAATTATGATTTACTATCCATTGAGTTAGCTACCTTTCCACATGAATGAGATTTTTGATTTCCATCGAAGTAGCAAAGGTTGTACCTCTCTGTTTGTGATGCTTTGCCTATGTCTATGCCACTTGTTGAGCATATTCATCAGTAGCGGAGTTGTTTATCAAGATGACATGAGCTTATTGATTTTCAGAAGCATTTGATCCTTTCATTACACATCATTGTGCATAAATGTGATGTTGTGTGCATAAATTATGTATATTGGTTTAGTGGTGTATTTGATGCAAGAGTTCAATGTGGTTCCTCATTCCACGTCATTGCATGCAGGACTAGTTGTGGCAAGTAGTATCCATAGCCTCCCTATCCATTTAGTAGTAACTTCTAGTCTTCCCTTTGATTCCTCTTGTTCCAAAATCTCCTTCCTCTCGTCAAATCTTGCCCCTTCTCTTCTTTTTGTCTACCATTAACTTCTATTTGGGTCTACGATCTGTGAATCTCTATTGAGTAGTCTAACTCTTTTTCCTCTCTTTCAGGCAATGGCTCTAGTAAACATAATTGTAGTTGTGAAGAGAAAAACCTAGCTCGATTGTTTCAATCACCAAATTAAAAATTGCACTCATTTTTTTCAGTTGAATCTTCAATCATGCTTCTCGTAGCAACTAGAGGGTGTTCCCTTGCCCTAAGCATATGCACTCACCAAAGCTACTACTGTAGATGTGCTTGTCTCAATGGAAGGCAAGACATGCCTAGGTTGAACCAGATGTTGAGAAATTAGCACATTGTAATGGATGCTTCCACCAAGAAAGGTGGAACGGGGAGGAATGTTGACGTTGGTGCCTTTGCCTCCGCTAATGGCTTTGGATATGCCTTGGATGCTTGGGATGATGTTGGAACTTACCGGCAGCTCAGTTGAAGGTCTAGTTATGAGAACAAATTGTTAGAGAAACTACACGCCCACCCCATCCACCAAAATGATATGTAGAGCATCAATTGTAGCAAACTCTGCAATCTAAACAAGACTGCAATGTCTCACCTACAACATGGAATACATATAATTGCAAACCATTGATTGCAAGGAGCTTTGCAATCTCATAATTATTAATAAGCCTACATAGCGATCAATACAAAAATAATTTTTTTTAATTATTTAATGAGTCTACATAGCAATCAATACAAAAATCATTTTTTTAAATGATTGATTATTCCTGACAAGTAGAAATAAATCCCATACTCAGGGGATTTAAGTCAAAATCTTGTAAGAATGAACCCATGAAAAAAAGATTTTAAATTTCAAAAATATAAAAATAAATTCATTTTTTATAAATAAAATAAATAAATATTAAAATTTGATAAAACTTAGGATAAATATGACTGAACCAAGCAAACTAATATACATTCAAACAATTTTGACTGTTGTGTGAAAACTATAGTCCCCGACGATAGGGAGGGACTAAAGATCTCTCCATACAAATATGTTTGTACTTAAATGTCATAAACTGATATTTTCCAAATTTTACAAAGAGAACTTAATTGGATTTATTTAATATTAAATTTACCTATAACCAAGTTCATTATGAATAATTGATTTTTCTGCTTGAAATATATCACGAGTGCAAGATGACAAATAAATGTGGTCACTCTACGTTAAACCATCACAATCATGTAGGGGAAGGAACATGCACCCTCATATCATTTTAACTGCAAAGAGAAGGATCGAAAATAGGTTATTTGCCCCTCTACCAATATTAATGGCTAGAAATCACATTACTATGTGTAGTGGCAAAATAGAAGAATCATAGCAAGTACATGTGGATAAGGTCCTAAGAATGGAGATAAATCGATGGCTTCAATATTTTTATACATTTGTTGCTTTTGTTGCATACTTATTTCTCCCTATTGTCTAGTAAAAGACCATGTTCCATTTTAGTTGTTGTATTTCTAGGTTATTCTAAGGGTATTACTTAGATATACAATTTTAATGTTATTGCCTAGGGTAACAAAAACATTATAAAGTAGTAAAGCTTGGACAAGTGGCTACCGGAAGTAGTCACACCTATCATAAGTACAGGAGAGAAAAAATGTGTGGGGCCCCGCACCTCAAACCAGCGTGACATAGTAAGGTGAAGAACCATGCAGCTTCGTGATATGACAATCATGGATCTTAACCCCAAGAGATGGATTAAAAATTGTTTGACCCTCTGCAAGAATTAGCTAGAAGTCACATTATTTTGTGAAGTGGCAAGATGGAAGAATCATAGGAAGTGCCAAATAAATACATATGAGAATAAGAGAATGCCATGGTTTCAATCTTCTAGTGAGTTTGTTTCTTTTGAGGCTCGCTTTCATCTTCTATTTGTCTAGTTAGAGACCCTCTTTGGTTTTAGCTAGTCTATGTTCCTAGGTTATTGTGTGGTTCAGAACAGGTTATACTGCGTGGACCTAAGGCCCAACGAAAGTTGATTGAAAAATGGAAAAAATACATATGTAGGATGAGTATGACGCTTCATCTCAAGATAGGAGATAGGTTAGTGTGCAAATTATGGGCCAACTAAATTTGATTAAAGAAATGGCAGAAAATCAAACCCCCTCGATAGACCCTACACATACTAAAGTTGGTTGCACTCTTTCTTAGCTTTGTGCAAGGCCAAATTTTTTATGTTCATTATATTGCTCAGCTATGGTAAGCTCATGTCAAACATGCATTCCTCTATGATAGAAAGATGGAAGAAGTCCATGAGGATTGTGGCTCCTTGAAAAAAACATGAAGGAGCCATATGTATTATCAAGTTGTAAAGACAAATGTGTCATGTTTTACCAAAAATGTTGAGATTGAAATACACACATAAGAAACCCACACCCTCCAGTGGCACAAAGTGCTTAGTACCCCTCCCAATTATAGACGAAAACTAGTATGGTCATAATGCTTAGTACCCTTCCCAATTATAGATGAAAACTAATGGTTATAAATTCGATTGAAACTTTTGTTTTCTTTCATTCATATCTACAAACTCTACGTGTCATGTTTTACTAAAAATGTGAGATTGAAATAAACACATAAGAAACCCACACCCTCCAGTGGCACAAAGTGCTTAGTACCCCTCGCAATTATAGATGAAAACTAGTATGGGCATAACTTCGGTTGAAACTTTTGTTTTGTTTCATACATATCTGCAAATACACATAAGAAACCCACACCCTCTAGTGGCACAAAGTTCTTAGTACCCCTCCCAATTATAGACGAAAACTAGTATGGGCATAATGCTTAGTACCCCTCCCAATTATAGATGAAAACTAGTATGGTTACATCTTCGATTGAAATTTTTGTTTTGTTTCATCCATATCTACAAATTCTACTCAATTAGAAGCAAGTTTTGCTTCTGCTTGAAGATTTCAATTACATTCCTTTACACGTTTTCTATAATATATTTACATGAACACACATGATATAAGTAGTAAAAGAGTTCAATTAAAACAAAGTGGAAGCATTAAATTATTCAGCAACAAACTAGTGAATTCCTTCATGCATACCTTCGTTAACATTGCCCATTACATCTGTTAAATCTTCATCAGCCCTAAACTCACAGTATGTGTTATCAAGGCTTGCCTTAATTTCCACACTACTAGAACTCAAAACAAAAACCATGAACAAAGGTGGGGAAAAAACGAAACAAAACAAAGGAAAGCAAACATGAAAAACAAAATATCAAACTAAAATTTAGCATGGCCATGCTCAAAATGTAACAAAAATAACAGCCATAGCTGTAAAAGAACAAAGGAATAACAAGCAATAGCAAAATATACAAATAGCAATAACAGAAAACCAAAAAAAAAAAAAACAAACAAATAGTAGACATAGAGTCTTCTCGCAATCCCAAAAAGTGTCCATGGGCAATCAACGACGTCCTGCACATCAAAAAATAGAAGAGTATTAAATAGAGACCATAAAATATTCTTATAAATAATATTAAATACACACCAAATATCTTATGAGAAATATAAAACAAAGACCAATATGATGATTCCACAGCAAATAGCATGGACTTTGAACCAAAAGAGAACCCACCTCTACCACCACCTCTTCACTGCACTATAATATAGTGTTTCTCACATAGATATTTCAATAGTTTTATCCATTATCCTCCATGTTACTTTTCCTACATTGCATTGCACTTGATATTTAAATAAGTAAAAAACAAATTAAGATGCCTAATTTAAATGAACACAAATAACCCAAGAATTTGCATTGACAAAATGCTCTTGTATATCCCTCAACTTACCATTGATGGCAGTTGAATTCTTTATTGTTTCAGATGTGCTTTTTTTTATCAGTTTGTAACAGACTTTGGAATTGTTGAACCTTGATTTACATGCCCAAGCACAGTATCACTTGCAGCATTGTCATTACATGGATTTATATTTGTTGTTTACCTGCAATATCATCAAACTCAGGCTGCTGTGAAGAAAATAGTTCTAACAAATAAATGATGGATGTTTACTGCAATAATTCCTTTTGATCTGGTCTTTTCACTCAACTAAACGTATATAATATTGTTATATGAAAAATTTAACTTATTATCCATACCTTAAGGAGAGTTGATGCCATTTGAATTGGATGTTGACTTGGTTTGTTCATATAAATCCAACATTTGATTGCTAACCTCTACACAAAAATTAACAATTGAAGTGGGTAGATTCCTACATGTCCAAATTGACAAGTCACTTATTGTCAGTCCCCTAATTCCAAATATATCTCGCCTAACAACAATTGATGTGTATGAGCAATCAACAAACATTTAGATATGATGACATTATGCAAAGTTTGAGCATTATTATAAACTTGAACACTTTGCAAAAACACCATATTATATCAAAGCAGATAAGCTAACCCTCACGCTAGTGCGGAGTCGCATGAAAATCCTCCCACCAAGGCCTCTCTCCATCTAATGGCAGTTTAACCTTAAAAAACTTAGCAATAAAGATAGCTCCAACATCAATATGTTAAGGCATGCACTGGATGCAAAGAGTTGTAATCCCCATAAACATAAAGCCATTTTCTAATCTTGCTGAAAATCCAAAGACGAATGCAATCCAAAAGGCAAAAAATACTGAAGAATAAGGATAAGAGACTGGAACACTCACCCATTATTCACAAAATTCCATGCTAGTGCCAAAAAATTTTCTGCAACATCAAAAATCTTGATTTGCAGAAACAACGTATTTGTATGGATGTTGCACAATAAAAGCAAAGGCCAGTGTGGAAAGAAGAAACTGCTCTGACATGAGTACCGCCTATCCCTACATATCCCTGTTAGTCATAACACTCTTGAAAATCAAAGCAAGCTGCATAAATACAAACGAAGAATGCTACACAAACATCGAATCCATAAGATACATCCAAAATGTTAGCTCCTTAAAGTTCATTAGCTAAAAAGAACATAAAACATGTTGCAACATCAAGTTATGCACCATTCCAAACCATAACTTTTTTCCAATATGTTCAACAGCAGTAGGGTTCCTCTTTTGCAGAACATCCTAAGCCAACATTATAACATCTCGAGGAAGAACAAAAGTTTCTTCTACCTTACATGCAGTCGCAATAGTCTACACAAGGAAGTACATATAACTAATCATCAAAAGGTTGTATTTACAACATTTGCACTAATCACAATATGCATCCCCAAAAATATACTAAATTGAACAAAACAAAACAAAACATGATAGAAAAATGTGAGCCTACAAACCAAAAATAAATTATATAGATATTAGCTAATATCTTCTTGCATGTTTTCTAATATTTTATAAGTTCAATCTACTCAGATCTCCATCCGCTTCATCCCCTCCTAAAAATGTTGATATCAATGTGGTGAAAATAACTTGTGAATTGAAAATAAATAAGAGTTTAGAAACTTAAACTTGTGTCAATTTTTTACTATTTGCCTCAAATTGGGATGACAAACCTGACTATTTAAAAATAATTAAACCTTGAAAAGAAGTCTAACCTTCCAAAACGTGTCTTGCCTTAAGGTCAAAAAATTTGATAGCATGCCTAATATTAATGTATTCACAAGAAAGAAAATTGCTTTCCCATCAAAAATATAGTTTTGCCATGTCCCAATTAAAAAATGATGCAGCAAAACATAGTTTACAAGGTTGCAGAAAACCCAAAGAACAAGAAAAAAGAACTAAACAGTTGTCCTACTTGAAAATTTTGATAAGTGACAATATATTTTGGAAAAATTGATGTCTAGATGCATGCAATACAATAAATATTGCTAGGTAGAAAGGGATCTTGGTTGAAATCTTAAATCAGATATTTAGATATCCACAATATTGTTGAAACTTGAGACACTTATTTTATGCACTGAAATTCAGGGGTACATTGGATTCATGGGCATAACAATTGATGTTCTACAACGTTATCCAGCTCGTATAAAAAATGTTTCTTTGATTGCTATTGTAGATATATTTGTCCCTTGATGTTATCAGAACACTTATTTTAACCACCCACAGAATTCTTAGATTCAAAGGTAAATGTGTTATGGCAAATTTTAAACAGTTTGTCCTACTTGAAAAATTGGATAACTGAGAATATAATTTGGAAAAACTAACATCTAGATGTATGGAATACAAGAAATGTTTCTAGGTAGAAAAGGGTGTTCATATGTTTAAATTAGATATTTAGATGTCCACGATATTGTTCAAACTTGAGACACTTTTATATGCATTGAAATTCAGGGGTACATTGGATTCTTGCGCGTGAAGTCATCCATCAATTAGAAATAAGTAAGGCTCACCTACTACTAGAGACCAATTCTCCCTCAACCTAAAACACGCCCCACCATAATGAAAAGAGCATTCAACATATTGTTTACTTTGTTACAATCGTCAGTAACTATAATACTCATTGACTCAATCCTAAAACAATTGACTGATATTCTCTGATAAAAATAGTGGCATTTTCAAGGATGATGAATTGTTGAGATTGAAAGAACTTGAAAGTAGGAAAGGAAGGTTAAACTGTTAAGGCAAAAGGATATGGATTGAAGGATGAAGATAAAAGCCACCTAGCTTGATTTGGGGTAAAAGAACACCAAGTATTTCTATCACTTTGATAGAAAAAGAATCAATTCTATTTGGAGCATGAAAAATGCAAATGGCCTTGACATAAAGGGGTTCCATGACTTGGTTGAGCTAGTTAGAGACTTTGGAAAACAATATTCAAGAGCCAACTAGGGCTAATATAGCAAACATCATCCAAGTGGTGACACAATTTCCTAGATTAGTGTCAGCAGAGGACAATAAAGATATGTTTGAAGAAATTTCTAGCTTTGAACTTTATTTCGTTCTTTCTTCAATGAATAGGGAAAAAAGCCTAGGGCTTTATGGGTGGACGCTTGAGTTGTTTCTGAGTTTCTTTAACCTAATGGGAAATTATCTTCTTAGGGAGTTGGAGGTTAGGTTAATTAGAAAAGTACCTGTGGCCACCAATGCCACATTCATAGTATTAATTCCTAGAGTTGATAATCCAAATTTTCCTACCAGCCAATGGCATTGACAATTTCCTTTATCGATCCAACAACCTTGACCTTTCCCCACACCTTCTTGATAACTGCTACCATTCCCTCAATTCCACACTCAAAAAACGGCCAAACCAACAACCATGGAGGCCTCAACAATGTTGGCCAATTAAGCAAAAAACAAGCATTTTTTCCACCTCTTAGTAGCCTAGAAAACAACATCCTTTGAGGCAACCAAATTTGCCTACCTAGCCTACACCTAATCCCAACAGATAGCAAGCCCAACCAGTCTACAACAACATAACAATAGACCTTTCAACTTACTCTCTCACGACCTTAGATTGTGAGGGGCAATTTCAATCAAAAAAATGATAGAAAACCCAAATCCAGAAATCACCTTCAAACAAAAGAATGAAGAGCATCCAATACCTTCTCTTCTTACTCAGTTTGATCCAGGTTGAAATATTTCTCCACTTGAAGAACAATATGAAATCCCACATTTCCGGAAAGAC
The DNA here is from genome assembly GCA_031772625.1 of Pinus tabuliformis. Lineage (NCBI taxonomy): Eukaryota > Viridiplantae > Streptophyta > Pinopsida > Pinales > Pinaceae > Pinus > Pinus tabuliformis. Next base: position 1,141,465,289 of record CM062820.1, on the reverse strand, counting down.
TAGATTAGCCCAAACTTAAGCCTCAATCTGAGATTGATATCTTAGGGGAATGAAAAAAACATGTGTCAATATCTTTTTGTTGCAAGATATCAACAATGTGCCATGCCATAATTGACTTCCCAAGAGGAAAGAAGCAAGATACTAAAATCATCTCAACTAGTAGGCTAGCTTCCTGACCTTATGTTGGGAAATATTGGTACTTTGATCTAGGTAGACATGTTGTAGAGGTTTTCATAAGGAAGACACTCATCCCAAAGTACATTTATATTTATTTGGGAGGAGCCATCAATGTCTTAACTAAAGACATCATGGAGAAGTTAAACCTTCAAAGGATGTTAAGGCAAAATGCCATTGTTCTTCAAATGGTTGGCAGATCCGCTATTAAGTGAAAGGGATCCTAGAAGATGTAGTTATGCTTACTGGTTCTTGAGAATACCCAACATATTGGATAGTGACGTAGAAGATGTAGTTATGTCTATTGATTCTTGAGACGCAAATCCCCACTGTTCTTCAAATGGTAGGCAAATCCACTATTAAGTGGGAAGGGATTCTTGAGAATACCCAACATATTGAATCGTGATGTAGAAGCAATTCATGAGAATACCCTAACATGTTGGGCAGTGCTACATACTAAAAGTGGGCTTAGTGGTTAACCTATCATATTGGAAAGACCTTGGTTGGCTACTGGCTCATATTGGTTACAAATCATGAGAAATTACAATCTACCATGGCAACTTAGTTCAAAATATTACCATGTATCCCCTTGCCCATTGTTTCCTTTATTATGAGGAACCATTGTGAATTCACCAAGACAATATAGAGATTTTTCCCTAAGATTCTTTTCATCCAATTCTCACCATAGACAGGGCCTTAAATTTGAAGGAACCCACTAGAGACACAATGCTTACAAACTTAATGCAAAGTATGTATCCTTCTGATCTCCGAATCAGATAACATAGTGAACATATTAATGACAAAGCACTCAAGACAGAAGATCCAGCGATAACTATAGTACCTTATTCTGAGATAGTAAGCTCAATAACACTTCCATCTTCCTTAAGTACCTAGATGACTATTTTATTGCAAAGATCCTCAAACAATCTATTGTTGTTGTAGAAATCAACCCTAGTAGAACTCTTAACATAAATAAAAAACTACAACCCAGCCAAAAGCCAGAGCTAATTCATTTGTTGCGGACGCACAATTATGTTTTCACTTGGAATTATTAAGACATGCAAGGTGTTGACCCTACTATCTGTAAGCACCATATCTACATGCAAGAGAGTTATCTTCCTATCCACCAAACCCAAAGAAAAATGAACCCAACACTCAAGGACATAGTTAAAGAAGAGATTTAAAAATTGTTGAGTGTTGGCTATATTTACCTTATATCCAACAGTGAGTGGGTTTCTCCATTGGTTATCATACCAAAGAAGAGAGGAAAATGGAGAGTTTGTGTGAACTACCAAGACCTCAATAAATCCAGTCATAGGTAAATGGATCCAACACATATCAAAGATCAACTTTTTGTTGATTAAGGCCTTTTCTAGGCCGAGCTCTAAGGATTGTCAAGGTCGAGTTTGAAGTTTGTTATGAGTCGGATTGAAGTCTAATTTGTTGAGCTATTAAAGGGTCGAATTCTAAGTCAACTCAGGTCTATTAGGCCAAGTTTCAGTGTTGTCAAAAGGTTGAGATTTGTTCTAAGGGTTGAGGTCTAGAGTTGTTTCTAAGCTAAGTTTAGGGTTGTCCTGGTTAATATTCTAAGTTTAATCTAGGTATGATCCAAGGTACTCGTTTTCAAATATGTAGCAGCACGAGATATGTCCAAAATGTGATTTTTTTATCTCTAAAATTTGAAGGTACCTTGATCTACATCTAATCCAAGGTACTCATTTGCAAACATGTAGCAGCACAAGATATGTCCAAAATGTTGAATTTTTTCTCTTAAGTTTGAAGGTACCCTGCACATTATCATTGCATGAACCTGGGCTGAGGATACTCTGTATTTTCTTCTTATTGTACATTGGTTATGTGCTTGGTATTTTTCCTACACTATCTATGTGGTTGTCCTAAAGTAAAGGCATATTTATCTTTGACATTCACTGCACTACTCTTGTGTTTATCTTAGAGCAAAGAGATATATTGTTATTCACTAGGGCAGACTTGTATACTCATCATGGTATTGTCATTTTGTATTTGTTGTGTGATCATACATGCTTCATTGTGGTATATTCTAAGTGTCAATATATGGTACAGACCTATCCTTTGTTGTGACAGCACATACCTTATACTTAAGTTTTCACTACATAGACCTATCCTAATGTGACCTTGTGGGCCCTACAGACTCTGGCCAAGTAACTTTGTGGGGGTGACCTTATTTGTTGTGTTATACCTTGGCCTTCTCCCTATAGACCAAGACACCTGTGAAAAGATTGATGTGTATAAATCATGGCTTGTGCAATTGCTATCTTCACCTCTTGTAGGTTGAAACCCAGTGCAAGCTTAATCTAAGTGAGCAATGATATGATTCAGTGACAAGTTCAAGGGAAAGTAGTAGGTTCAAAATACTAACAGTTTGGACAGAGTTTACAACCTTCATGTACTGCAACAACATTGCATAAAATATGCCATCTGAGCAATGATATGAGGTTGATGATCTCATGTTTCCCAAGGCAGCAATGGAGATAGCTAAAGGCTTGGTACAGGAAAAATTTGTGGCTCATTGGATTGTGCATGTGAGAAAAAGCCAACAATGACATGATTTTGTAAAAAGGGGCAGCATTGAGGAGAGCTATTTCATTCGTGATAACATTGACAATAGTACTATGACAGTTGGACTCAAGTAGAGGCAGTGCAGTGTAGCAGTAGTATTGACAACAATAATACCAGTACTATTGATAACAGTGGTTGGACAACTATTAGAGTCGTGGTTGTATAGTGCAGTGGCTAAGCATCGTACTCTATCATATTCAGATATCTTATCTTCAGGGTGGTAAGGTGGTGCAAGGCAGAGATTTAAGTCTCCTTCTATTTGGTGCCTGCTTCAGAACACTTCAGGGTGGCAGGGTGGTGCTAGGGCAAGTTGTTGTTGGTGCAGCAAGTTGGTGCTTGCAGGATGTTGGTGCATCCTTTCAGTTGGAGTCGATGAAACTAGGGGGTTGGTGCCTCCTTCCACTTGATGTTGGGGAATCTTAGAAGTCGGTGCTTCCTATTGTTGTGATTTTATTTGTTGTGTTATACCTTGGCATTCTACCTATAGACCAAGTCACCTATGAAAATATTGATGTGTATAAATCACAGCTTGTCCAATTGCTATCTTCGCCTCTTGTAGGTTGAAACCCAGTGCAAGCCTAAGATAAGTGAGCAATGGTAAGATTCAGTGACAAGTTCAAGGGAACGTAGCAAGTTCAAAATAACAGTATAGACAGATTTTATAACCTTCATGTACTACAACATAGCATAAAATATGCCATTTGAGAAGTGATCTGAGGTTGATGATCTCGTGTTTCCTAAGGCAGCAATAGAGACAGCTTAAGGCTATGGACAGGACAGATATGTGGCACAATGGATTGTGCATGTGGAAAAAAGCTAACAGTGACGTGATTTAGTAAAAAGGGGCAATGTTGAGGAGAGCTATCTCATTGGTGATAGCATTGACAACAATATTATGACAATTAGAGATGGGTCACTTTTTGAGGGCTTGTGCCCCTTTGCTTTGTACATGTGGTATGAATCCCCCTCAAATTATATACTTTATATTAGTTAATTAAAGAAGATAGCATTTTGCCCCTCCATAGGCTAGAGTAGGGGATTTTAGCCTAGAAATTTAATATTTTAATGCAAGGGAAGTTGAGCACCTCCTCTATAAGAAATCCCTTAGCAAGTCTAAAATTTCTAAAATTCCTCTCGTTTCATAATTTTGGCTATGGATGGATGAGTTGAATGACTTCATGAGAAGTTTGCACTGATGTGGATAGTTCTCTCTTGATAGATATTGGTAGATCTTGATGAGGAAGGCCTTGTTGATGTGGATAAACTTTTTTCATGAATGGTTATTAGTGAATTTTGATAGATGCATAATAAGTCAAGTAGGATATTTTTCTTTATCTTGTTCAAGTTGATGGATAAGTGTTATTAAAAAATTCACCATAGTTTTGTCGGTATTTTTATCTCATTATCTTCCTTCAACAATATTTTCGTCTAATTCTTTTGAGGTGACCTATGTGAAACTCCCTCTCTTATTTATCCTTACAAATTGTGGGGTCCCTAGTCCCAGACCTCTAGCGTACACAAGTTAGTCTACTCTAGTCCTTGAAGGTAAATTTGCTCTAAGCATCTTTGGACCTCTCAACAAGCTCTTTTGAGATGACTTAAGCGGAGCTCTCTCTCCCTTATCCCATCTTTGAAGATTGAAGGACACTAGGTGAAAACTATAGGGCACAAAAGTTAGTTTGCTCTAGTATTTGAAGCTAAATCTACTATGTTTCTCCCCAATTGTGTTGCTCCTTGATCCCATATGCCCCCAAAATATATTGGCAAGTTAAGGCATTTGTCTTCTATCATCCATCACCCTTTGTCCTCATAAATCATTTAAACTATTTTGTTCTTTGAAGCTAAATCTACTTTATTTCTCATCAATTGTGTTGCCCAATATGCCCCCAAAATATATTGGTATGTTAAGGAACTAATCTTCTATCCTCCATCACCCTTTGTCCTCATAAATCATTTAAACTATTTTGTTGGGGTTTTACTCTGTGATTCCTTGCTTTGGTCTCCTTGGGGACCTTTTCCCTTGAACTCAAACCTAGAAATCACCCAAAATACCTCTAGCAAAACCTATCCACCTTAAAACCTAATGATTCAATCCTTTGATTGGTCATATTTGAAGTAGAAACCTTATGTAACTATTGACTTGGTTGGACCATGACATTAAATCCATGAGGTCTGCTAGGGAGAACCTCAGTTGAGAGTCGGCCAAAAGTGAGAAGAAGGTTGGTGAAGTGACAATTGGCTTCCTCTTGAGTACATGGGATCCCACACTTGAGCTTTTGGGCTTTATCTCGAGAAGTGAAATATTTTGTTGCAGTAGGACCTACCTTAACTTCCCTATTCACTAAACCCAAAACAAAAAACAAAAACAAAAAAATAATGACCAAAAAATCTTAAAATGGAAACAAAAAATTGCATTAGCAATATTAAACAAATATTGAATGTAGTGTGAGAAATCACAAATTTATCAGCAAGTTTATGTAAAAAATCATATTATGAAGACCAAAAATTGTATACCCTAAATAAGTAAAAAGGGAGTACTATCATATTTGAAACAAAAAGAAACTCATAACAAAACCAAAAGAGAACTTACCCTTTGTCTCATGCCTTTGCACTTTTCTAAATTGTCCCATATCTCTCCCACACAAAATATTTCAATAGGTTCGTCAATGTGTCTCCACACCCTTTATATCCATTGTAGCGCACTTAGTAAACAATAGCTTCATTAATGCTTCTACACGTCCCTTATCTGCAATGCAAATGCACTCAACAAATGAATAAATCACAAAAAATATAAGATGCATCTAATTTAAATAAGCACACATGGAATCATATATACCTCATAATTCTTAGCCTCCACTTTCAGCTAATTTAAATAAGCACACATGGAATCATATATACGTCATAATTCTTAGCCTCCACTTTCAGCGAATGCACCTATGGAATCTACATCAACACTAGGACCTGCTTTTATTTCACAAACTACCCAACCAAACCGAAAAATATTAAACATAAAAAACAAAATCTTAAGAGAAACAACAAATTTATTATGAAAAATATTAAATAGTATTATGAGAAATATTACCATAGAGGCGAACCAATGTTCTTAAAGAGTGGACTTGAAAGGAAAACAAATTAGCATGTGATGATCACAAATGCAACAAAATAAGAAATATTAATGGAAAACGAAACAAAGGAACTCACCCTTCATGTTAGAAGATAACTCACCCTCAAAACCATTGCCTCTACCTTTGCTATAGTGCCCCACATCTCTCTGACACAAAAATTCAATGATTTCATCAATGCTCCTCCACCTTCTTTAATCTGCATTTCATTTAAATTTAAACAAACACATATGATATGATTATGAATCAACAAATGAGTTAAATTAAAACAAGCATGGAACTATATAATTATTTAGCAACGAACAAGTAAATTATTCAATTACTCAATACATACCTCCATCGCTTTTGCCCACTACACTCAAAACCCACAAAATGGGTTGTAAGGACCTATTTAATTTCCTCACCCACCCAAAAAAAAAGAATGAAAGTAAGAAAAATAGATGAGGCACATAAGAAAGACAAAATATCAAACCACAAGTTAGCATGGCCATGCTCATAAATGCAAAAAAAAAAATTCCATAAAAGTGGCAAATTACACCAAAATTAACAAACAAACAAAAAAGTTGAGAGAAACAATAGATTAAGGCTCTAATCTGCAACCCCAAAATGTGTCAATGGCCAACCAAGGACACCCTGTACACCAAAAACATATGAGAAATATTAAATACGCATAACATGTGTGAAATATGAAACAAAGATCAAAAATATTTTATGAGAAATCTTAAATAGAGCCAACAATATTATGAGTAGTCTTATACACTACAAAGTACATCTTATGCAAACATTAAAAATCATCAACCGTGAATACGTAAGGAGGGAGGAGAACTGTTGTATTTCATAAAAGAATTTCATAGCAAATCATACACGAATTTTGCACCCAAAAAGAACTTTCATCTACCTTTACCTCTACCTCTGCACTTTACTACAATCTCTCTCTCATAAAGATATTTCAATGGTTTCATTGATGATCCTCCATATTCCACTATCTGCATTGTATTGCACTGAATTAAATAACATGCAAAAATATGAAATACACATAAAATGCTATAAGATATCTGAAATAAAAATTGAAAAAATTAAGAGTAATATCAAAGAATGATCAAAAATATTATGAGCAATCTTACGTACTAGAAAGTGCATCTTATGTAAACACTAAAAGTCATAAACCCTAAATAGGTAAGGAAGAAGGATCATATATAGGTAAATAAGTAATCATAGATAATGTATGGACATTTGCACCAAAAGAGAACTCACCTCTACCTTTGCATACTATTGAAATCTCTCCCTCACAAGAAAATTTTAGTAGTTTAGCTAGTAATATTTTGCATTGCATTGCCTGCATTACATTAAGAAGCCTAGAATTTTAGAAAACATATATGGAACTATACATAAACAAAAAATCATAAACCCTAAATAGGTAAGAGGAAGGATCATATATAGGTAAATAGGTAATAGCAGATCATATATGGACATTTGCACCAAAAGAAACTCACCTCTACCTTCACACACTATTGCAATCTCTCCCTCACAAGGACATTTTAGTAGTTTAGTTAGTAACCTTTTATGTTACATTACCTGCATTACATTATGTCAATAACAAGATAAATGACAAATAATGTAAGATGCCTAAATTTTATATAAACATAGATGGAACTATGCATAAACGAAAAATCATAATTCCTCAATAACAAAGGAGGGAGAATCATTGTATTGAAACAAGAAAATATCCATGTTGGAATTGTTGAGAAATCTAGGGCATTTAGATTTAGGAGATTTATCTTTGATGATAACTACTTGTGAATGCTTTTTACTTCATTAGATTAGGATCTTCGCTTTAGTTAGATTATTATAGTGTTCTTCTTCATCAAACAGCTACCAAATCATAAACAATAAAGAGACAAAAGACACAAAATGTAGGTGATCAGCCAAGGCCAAAACCTCTCCAACTTGAGAGGAAAACCCAAATGAATTCTTTGAATACCAAGGCCAAGACCTAGACCCTTGACCTCTTTGCCTCTCCAAGACCAAGTCACAAGATCCTTCCTTTTCTACCTTCTTCTTGACCGAGTCAACACTAGTCAAAACTTCTTCTTGCACTGCACTTCTTGCCCACCCTGAAATTTTTGGCCTCTTTTCCACGGATCTGCAGTTTGTACTTCTACAATCTCACATGTGGGAGGAGTAGGAACAAGTTTGGAGGTGTTTCCCTTCTTCGCTATATTTGGAGACTTTTCTAAGTGAACTTGGCTAGTAGTAGAGTTGATTTGGAGATCCTTTAATTACTCCTTGGACTGTTATGACACCACTACAGAAACCCTAGTTTTTTTTGCACGCGTGTGAAGATTAAGTCTACCTTCCTCTTCTTTTTTGCACTTCTCCTTATGATTAACTGAAATTGTGTGTGTCCAAATGAAGGTCGAGTTGCCTATTTATAGAAGTCAGTGCATCCAAAATAAGTCGACTTGAACAAGTGCGTAGGCTGACATGCCTTTCTAGAAACATCTTTGGGCCGACTTCAAGGTGACTTTGTGACAAGGTCTTGGAGGGTTTATGACACAAATAAATTTCCTTTTACAATGTGTAACATGCCCATATGGGTCTCCAAACTATGACATTGACTCAATAGACTTTATGACTTTATGACAAATCTTAAAAGTTCACAATGGAAGCCTTAACTAAAAATAAAATTCCTTGTTCATGAAACCCATGAGACAAACATTACAAAAATAATTTTATTTTTCTTCTTTTACATCAATTACATAAAATCATAATTACACATGTCATTATCAACACCAAACCTAGTTACACTTTTCAACATTCCCTCTTAACTGGGGAGGTATTCATAATGGTACTGGGTCATTCTCAATCTGAAGAATTCTCATAAGAAGATTCAAATTGGTAACCCATCTGTTTAGCATCATATCAACCAGCATTGTCACATAGCAAGGCCTTGACTAACAGCTCTATCTCTCCACAAGATCATAGCACAATGCTTGGCGAGACCAATGATGTTTAGACCAACTTTGCATGAAACGGGGACGTTTTTTGGAAGCAGGGGCACGGAAGCGTCATTTTCTATAAATCTAGGAAGCGAAGCGTCCACTATATATATATATATATATATATATATATATATATATATATATGTATATATGTATATGTATATATGTATATGTATATATATATGTATATATATATGCATTTATATTCAAAACAAACATCCCAAATACCAAATTAGTCGTAGAAGAAATGAAAACATGCATATTTTTACATAAATCAAAATAGATATGGCATCCATGATTCCATTGTACATCAATGATTAATTATTCGAGCATCAACCATCTATATTCTAGTAATTACAAACATACATCAAATTTTTAAGCATATTATTAAACATAAAACATTTGATTATATTATAAAACATAAAACATAAAGCATATCATCTAGCAAGTGAGCAACTGTCAACATTAGTCATGTCCAAAATTCAAATAATAATGTTTACAAAATAGGCCACTTGGCCACCACCAAGACAAAAAGGTTCAAATTCACAACAAGCCTACAAGTCTAGTGATTAATCTATGATAAAAGTAGTAAATTATGAATATATCTACTAATCTCTCCTCGTTCCACCATGAAGAGTATGTGGCGGTGATCCTCCACGTGGTGGCAATGAAGAAGATGGTGCCAGTGGAAGTTGTGGCATTGAAATTGATGTCGACGAAGCCCCTGTTGTTGGTGTTTGTTACCCACCACTTTGTGGGGGATATCCCCAGGAGAAATTTTTCTCCATGATGAGCCTCAACAAGCAACCAATAGCCCCTTGATGTCTCTTACTAGCTCGTTGTGCCATTTCTCTACCACCTGAGCTAGCCATGTGGTTCCTCACCCACCTGTATTGATCGTAAGTTTGAAGGTGGGCCTCCCGAATCTAAAGGTATGTCTTGTCATTTGATAATCGAGTATTCGATTTACTTAACATGGATACTTCTAGGTATGGATTGATGGGGTGATTTGGCAGAAAGAGTGGGCTTAGCTTGTACTCTTGTCTCCTTGATCTCTTTTGGTTGTTACCCTTGGATCTTAGTCCCGTCGGATCTCCTTTATTGACCATTTGGTTCTAGGGTGGTACTACTTGGGAAACCCCGACTTTGGCTGTGTGGTCCTGCTCCTTTACCCGTATATATATTACTCCCTTTCCACTCATTATACCCCCATTCATCATTTCTCCCACCTGGGTCCACATAGGGCTAGCCTCCCTATCCCCCTTGCCCCCACCTTGGATCAGGCCTAGAATGATGCCTCGGAGATTGAAGCAACTAAAAAAAAATAGAATAAAAAGCATAATTGGCCACATTTAACAGGAAATAGTACCACAAAATGCAAAAGATGTTCGGGACAAAAATAATTAGCACATGGGCAAAAGCCGACACATGAGCTTTACCCCATCCATGGCCATCACCCTGGTTCCATAAGCCCTAGATGAACCTCCTCTATCATTCAAGAACCCATGATTGTGCCAACCCTTGGAGGGAAATGAATCGCCCTACCTCAAAGGGGGTAATCACTGCTATATTATACACGTCATGCTCTTGCCCGTTGAGCCCCGGGCAGTTAATTAAAAAAGATCATAAAAGGCAAAAGGCATATAAAGAAGGGTGGAAAAATCAAGGTCGGAGCACCTCATGTACCACGACTTCTCCCTCCTATACATTATATACTCAGGTGTGTGGGCTTCCCCTTGTCTAGCTAGCCATTATGTGACCCAGGGTTGCCCCTCTCATTCCTTATTCCATCTCACCTATTTGTCACTTGCCACCCCCACTAGAAGGATGTACTTTGGACATATTATCCCCTCTACGGGCTGAAAACACTTAATAAGGTACTTGGCTAACCCCCTTTGGAGCTTGGAGACACTAGCACATGCCAAAGCCCACTACGAAAGGGCATGCCATTGTGAAGTACCCACTTTGCTATCCATGGTTTGTAAGCTCTTTTACCCAATTATTTTAATGACTAATTGTACTGGAAGCCTAGGGGACACATTGGATCTTATGTAGGATTGCAGGTGGTTTCCATTTGAGTTTGGCTTCCCTATATGGTATCCCGACCCCTAGAGGTCCACATTGGCACATGTAGGGTGTGCATAGAGAGCCATGGGCCTCCACAGCAACAGACAACACTCCACAAATCTTCATGGATGTTCAGAGACTACTAGCGATCCACTTTTGGGATGATGGTGATATGCTTGTCACACTATGTCCAGCAGGCCCCCACAGGAGCCCCACACTCTTGGCAGGTGTTCCAGCACTTGTACAATGTCATGGCGGCATTCATTCTACCACTTGGACAATTGTTGAGGATCTACAGGAATCTTTGATTCATATGGAGACCCATGGGGTCATTGATGTGCCCTCAGACCCACTGAGAGCACCACAGGTCTACTACTTGGAGAACAAGGGGCCACCCCCTTGTCCATCATATTCTAAGGGGCCCATAGGCTAATTCGAACTCCTTAGGAGGCTATATATTGATGTTAGATACATTCATTTGTATCATCACTTGACTTGGGATCTCTCTAATCATTGACAACTTCGCATTTTTTCCTTGGAGGATATTTTTTGGAGATGGATGAATTTTGACATATGGATTTGGGCTATTTATCTTGTCTTGGAGCTTTGTCTTGTGATCGAAATGTTAGTTGGATATACTCTATAACGTTGTAAGTAAATTTTTATCTTATTATTCTTGTTGTTGCATACTACTAAAATTAGGGCTAGTTGTTGCATAATCAAAATGTGGAATTGAGCGTGTTTTAGCTAATTTAATGTATGGGCCAATGTTATATGAATGAAGTGTCCTAGAGATTATTTCTCTCAATAAGCTTGCATCATTTGCTTTGAAGCATAAATGCTTAAAGGTCACTTTTCTTTTCTTTCTCTCAACATTGGATGAAGTTGATTTTTTGGGCTTCCTTGATCAAGAAACCAAGTTCTTACTCATCACCATCCTTGACTCCATATCCCCAAGTGAATTAGGCACTGGTCCCTTAAAGGGGTGATCATTTTAACCCTCTTTTTACCATTTTCCCCTTTTTCCCCAAGTCTAGCCCCATTAGGTCACCTAGGGCATCAATTTCCCAGGAATTGACCCAAGGAAAAACTTTGATCTCCTATAGGCTACTGCGCTGGTGGGTCCCCTCCCTCTCCTCCAAATTTGAGGCAATTCTAACAGTGGAATCTCTGAGAATCCCAAGCCCTAGCTCTAGGATTGAATTTTGCCTAGGCATCCCCAAGGCTAGACCTCAACAGGATCATTTCAACCTTTCAAAGTAAATATTCTTGTTTTGTCCTTTCCTTTCAACTTGTCCAAGATAGGAACATCATTGGTTGCTACATTCCATCCCCGAACCTCGGTTGGGTCCACTTGGCCCTGTGCGGTCCCACTTCTCAATAAAGATTATTTGTCAAGTACCATTTGGGAATCCAAGTTCCCCAAGGATTATAGGGATTGAAAACCTCATCTATAAGCCTATCCTTTCTCCCTCGACCCTCCAATCCTCACCCCTTACCCCTAGTGGACCAAGTCCCTTGCTTAAAGAGAGCAAGTTCCATTCTTCAATCCATCCTTGGGAAAGGGTTTTCAGGGTCACTTCTCACATATCCATTGACATATACTTTACAAGTGATCCCTACACTACTGGGACTCCTCCCATTAGTGAAAGTCTGTAAAGAGCATGGAGACTTAGTTGTGGTGACAGTGGGCTAAGCCTCCACCGTTGCCCTTAACCTAGCAGTTGCCCCATTTGGAACCCCTTTTAGGTCCCCTGCTAGTTTGGTGGTAACAATGTTGAACCATGGAACCTGGGAACCAAGGGACCAAATGGGGGTGTCATCTCAACTCGATCATCACATCCTGGAATCGCTCAAAAAATTCATACCAAAAAAAAACCACTAGTTAACAAAAAAATTAAAAACAAGAATAAGAGAAATGTTTTATAAGCAAAATTAACACATTTGAATTCAGTGGACATACCACTTATTGACTGAATTTTGAAATTCATACCACAATGGACATACGTGGATAAGAGCATCCTCTAATTTCTCTAATCGCAACACTCCATCCTCCAAATAGGCTCCTTTGGAATCCTGTCCCAAACCTTAAGGTCTTTATTAGTCTTTGCATCACCACATTAATGGGACAACAATCGCAAGTTGTAATGAACATAAACCAAGCTCTTTGCCCGGTCTAAACTCAACATGTTCCTTTTAACACTGTGGATGAAAGAATAAGAGCTCCAACACCTCTATGCAGAATAAGTGTTTACCACCTGTGATACTACCCACAATGCCAAAGTCTGTAGAAGTGGAGTAGCACCTCCATGCATGTTCCACCACTCAAGGGAAGAAAAACTCTCTTGATCTCTAATTGCATGCATGCTCCCAAATGGACCAGTGCTAAGCATATAGTTTCTCAACTATTTCCGTACCATGGCAGCCTCCTCCTCATCAGGGACTAATTTATCCAACGCAATCATATATTTTTCGAGAACCTCTGGATCTAGGTGTGGTTTTCTCCTGCTCCGCCCCCCTCCCAAATGCTGGTGTTGAAAGCCATGATGGATGATAGTATTTAGGTGTCAAAACATATGCAAATGCATGCAATGGAACATTTAGCATTTCCCATTGGTTTTCCACCTCTACACGAATATAATTGTACAAGGTGATATCTCTAGGCTCAACAATGTCTTTAATATGCTCCAACATGCTATCCATTTGCTCATACACCTTTATTGGCCGATCTGAATCTGCAAACTTGATCATGTAATAAATTGGTTTGGTGATTTGGTGATTTGCAAAACATATTTAACCTGTGACCAAAAGAACATGTCAAGAATAGTGTCCTTGGCTACATTAGCACCATCTTTATACGTGTTAATTTTCTCCCATGACTCAGAAGCCACCATATTAGTCAAATCTTGTCTCACCTTCACTAGCCGCCTAAAGGTGAGGTAATAACTTGCAAATCTTGTTTTTGCAAGTTTAAGCAATGGCAACTTGGAGTAAGTGCCATAGAAGTACTTTACCCTTGTATGCCATGTGATAAATTTAATGAGTTGCTTCCCTCTCTTGTAGAGCTCATTAATCCACCCACATTCTTTATGCTTCACAATATCAAGCATCAAAAGGTTCAATGTGTGCACCAAGCACCCAGACCAAAAGATGTGTGGATGAGTACGCTCAATAACTCTTCCTGCTGCCTTATGATTTGTTGCATTATCTGTGATCACTTGAACCACATTATTCAAAGTCCAGACCAACATCTCTGATTGATTGCAATAGGATATCTGCAATGTTTTTCGGAAGATGCACTAATGGAGGAGTCATGACATGTAATAAATACAACATCACTAGCAGAAACACCAAGAACATTTACCAAATGTTGGTTTCTAATATTTGTCCACCCATTTGATATAATGGATACCCCACAATCCACCCAATCATTTGTAAAACGTGTCAAAACTCTTTGAACCTTTGCTTTTACTCTTTCTAATAACACTATTCTAGCTTTCTCATAGTTGGGGGCCTTGTATCCTTTCGGGGCTTCATTGATGGCCTTTACCATTTCATGCTAATAGGGAGAGCGAAGCACATTGAATGGTACACCGTAAGCACAAAGAAATCAGACTATCTTTCCATCCACATCATCCCTCCCAACAACATTCAGGAAATCCTCTATTGTTCTTTTACGTCCAAAGCTTGCAGAAGTACCATGAGGAGATGAGCTACCAAATCTAGAGGTTGCACTTGATTTAGACTGAGTTTTTTGTTTCTTTCTTTTTTGTTGTGCAACCTCCTCTATTTGGATGTATTTTCTTCTCTGTTCAATTGAAATATTTAGGCAGATTTGTATCCCCACAGCACCCTTTTTATCATCACTGTCCATCACCCCACAAAGATGCCTCCTCGCACGGATATATGAACCACTAAATGGTTTTCGTCCATAACAACCATGAGGGCACAAAAATTTGTAGCTTCCACCACCCTTTCCCCCTTCAAGTTTGGTCACATAGTTCCACAAGGGTGTCAATGCAGCTTTCCCCTCTAGTGTTTCAGTGTTCCCTTCAAGTTCATCCCCTTCCTCTTCAAACCCTTCATCCTCATCATACATTCTGTCACTCATATGGGGACCACTATCCTCTTGTTCATCTTCCCTTTTATTCCTACTCCCCCTTGTCATCATGAAAACGAAAAGTGGAATAATATATAGAAGCCAAAAGAACACCATCTTGGAATATGAATATAGGTGGTGGACAACCTGCAGTTAAATGAGCAAGAAGAAAGAATGGGGAGGAGTAGGAGAGGGAGGAGAAAAATACAGAAAACAATGAAAAGAATGAGGGAGTTTGGGGTTTGCTCTTACCTCTTTAGCTCTTGTAGATGGAAGCCCTTCTTTGATTCTCCAAGCTCCTCCTCCTTCTCCTAGCTCCTCCTCCTTCACTCCTCCAAGCTCTCTTCAAGTCTCTCCTCTCTTTCTCCTCTCATTCTCCTCTCTTCTCCAACCTCTCTTCTCCTCTCTTCTCCAACCTCTCAAAAAATACAAGTGAGCAAATGAGAGGTGAAAGAGCCTTTTAATCCCCTCATTCCCTTCTCTAACCCAACTTGGACCCACCACCAACCACTATATTAAAAAAAAAAAAAATTGTGGGGTTTCACGGCGAAACTGGTCGGCTGCCCACAGAAGCGGTCACGATCCTTACGAATCCGACCTTGAAACGCTGCATTTCGGCCAGGTGATTTGCCACTCGATACACGTCCCAGACTTTCTCAAATGCGGATCGGACCAGATGGTTCCCATAGGGCAAGAAGTGTCTTTTCCGGTCCGATCTGTGTTTCAAAATTTTCGGGACGCGTTTTGGGTGGTGGATCACCCACAGATCCGTACAGGTCGTGTTTTAAGGTTTTGATCCGGGGGAGGGGGGGTCGTTTCGTGCAACATCGGTATAGATACCCTCCATCATTGTCTCTCTTGAAACATACCCTACCCGAGTTCTCAGAGTGTGTTCCACCAAGACTATTCTTATCTTGGATTCCCAGTCCTCAAAGAATATCGGTCCTTTACAACTAATCTTATCTTGCATGCCCTAACTCATCCTCAAAGAGTGTCGGATGCCAGATGTTTACCCAACCCTCCATTCTGTCTAAGTGAAGACAAGAATGATGTGTCTATCATTCCCTCAATATAGCGATGACATACCCATTCCACTGAAGGAATGTACCCAAGCTCCTTCTTGACCAGGAACTTGCTTCCAACAACTCTTCAGGTGGAGATCATGTGACAATCAACTGCTTGTAGAACTCCTTTCTTTGATGTCATGAAATTTTTCTGTCATGGAGTCTACATATTTTGGGACTTCTTCATAGGGCACATACCATCCATCACTTTCATCCATGAGTCAGTCATTTCATCATTCCTTTCATTGGAAAGTGATCCATCAGTCCATATTTGACCTTCCTTCATGTCGTGATGCCTTCTTCATGCCATGTTTCCTTGAGGATCTTTCATCCAACTACATGGTCACCAGTGGTGGAAGATGTCCATAGCTCTTCCCTAGGCAGCCCTGCATAAGCCCATCCAAATATTTGTTCACAAATGAGGAATGAACACTAAATCAAAATTACCTTTGTGATGGTATTTCATCATGACATCTTCTAGTTTGCAGCAGCATCCTGCATATGCATTGACACATCACCAAAAGATATATATTGTCAAAGGTCTCTTTCTTTTTCAGACTTCATCAGAGTCTTCATACCTTTCATGGAGATATCCTAGTCAAATCTTCTAATTCTAAGATGTCGATTGTCTTCTTCATGGTTGCATATTCCACGATCTCTTTCCTTCTTTCTTCACACATTTTCTTCCTAGGAACTTCTAATCAAAGTTCCTCCAATCCCTATCAACCACCTCATATTTCATATGAGTAGATATTATGTTGATTTCATCTAGTTAACGTGTGACCCATGATTTTTTGATTCCTTTACGAAGGAGATCCTTTCTTTTTTATTATGCTCTCAAGATAGAGCATTTATCCATGTTACTTGCAACCATATGACATGACTCTAAAATATCGAATACAAGCATACATACCTCATTATTCCTTTAGGTCATCTAGACTTCCTTCAACAACTTCCATGATTGAAAGAACTCCAATCCCTTGATTTGATTCACCTCTAGAGTCATCAAACCATCATCCCATGAATTCCACAAGATGGAATTCTTGATGAAACCCTTGCTTCCTTTTGATTGGAGAACCTTTCGATGAATATTCCAATAGAGGATCTTGAGTATCCTCATCCAGCAAATGTTTCCTTTTTCACTACGAGCCACGTTTCGATGTTTTGATCCGGGGGGCGTTTCGTGCAACATCGATATAGATACCCTCATTGTCTCTCTCAAAACATAACCTACCCGGGTTCTCAGAGTGTGTTCCACCAAGACTATTCTTATCTTGGATTCCCAATCCTCAAAGAATATCGGTCCTTTACGGCTAATCTTATCTTGGATGCCCTAACTCATCCTCAAAGAGTGTCAGATGCCAAATGTTTACCCAATCCTCCATTCTATCTAAGTGAAGAGAAGAATGATGTGTCTATCATTCCCTCAATATAGGGATGACATACCCATTCCACTGAAGGAATGTACCTATTCCTATAAAGGAATGTACCCAAGCTCCCTCTTAATTAGGGCCTTGACCAAGCTCCCTCTTGACCAGGGACTTGCTTCCAACAACTCTTCAGGTGGAGATCCTGTGACAATCAGCTGCTTGTAGAACTCCTTCCTTTGATGTCATGAAATTTTTCTTTGTCATGGAGTCTACATCTTTTGGGACTTCTTCATAGGGCACATACCATCCATCACTTTCATCCATGAGTCAATCATGTCATCATTCCTTTCATTGGAAAGTGATCCATCAGTCCATATTCGACCTTCCTTCATGTCATGATGCCTTCTTCATGCCACGTTTCCTTGAGGATCTTTCATCCAACTACGTGGTCACCAGTGATGGAAGATATCCATAGCTCTTCCCTTGGCAGCCTTGCATAAGCCTATCCAGATATTTGTTCACAAAAGAGGAATGAACACTAAATCAAAATTACCTTTGTGATGGTATTTCATCATGACATCTTCTAGTTTGCAGCAGCATCCTGCATACGCATCGACACATCTCCAAAAGATATATATTGTCAAGGGTATCATTCTTTTTCAGACTTCATCAGAGTCTTCATACCTTTCAAGGAGATATCCTAGTCAAATCTTCTAGTTCTAGGATGTCGATTGCCTTCTTCATGGTTGCATATTCCATGATCTCTTTCCTCCTTTCTTCACACATTTTCTTCCTAGGAACTTTTAATCAGAGTTCCTCCAATCCCTGTCAACCACCTCATATTTCATATGAGTAGATATTATGTTGATTTCATCTAGTTAATGTGTGACCCATGCTTTGTTGCATCCTTTACGAAGGAGATCCTTTCTTTTTGATCATGCTCTCGAGATAGAGCATTTATCCATGTTACCTGCAACCATATGACATGACTCTAAAATATCGAATACAAGCATACATACCTCATTTTTCCTTTAGGTCATATAGACTTCCTTCAACAACTTCCTTGATTGAAAGAACTCCAATCCCTTGATTTGCTTCACCTCTCGAGTCACCATACCATCATCGCATGAATTCCACAAGATGGAATTCTTGATTAAACCCTTGCTTCCTTTGGATTGGAGAACCTTTCGATGAAGATTCCAATAGAGGATCTTCAATATCCTCATCCAGTAAATGTTTCCTTTTTTACTAATGTATGATGAGCCTTGTGCTAGATGACTTTTTTTTCTTTTTCCCATAAGTACTACTTATGCTTCTAATGAGGTTACCAAGACCTATATCCTTCCATGGGTGACTGTCATAGACTTCTATTTCAGCTATTTTTCTATATCATCACGAGCTCTTGCTTTTAATGCTTCTATGATGCCATGATGCATCCCATCATTTTCCTTAGAGAATCATGATAGTCATATCTTACAATAGAAAAACTTGAAAACAGGGACTTTAAAAGAACTAGGTGAGGAAGACTATCTCAGTCATAGTAGAGATCTCTTACTTCCTCTTTCTTAGACTTCTTCTTTTTAGTTTCCTCCACTTCTTCGGTGATATGGACTTCTTCTCTACCTCTCTTGTTATTTTCCTTCTTGAGCTTAAGACAATCTCTTTTGTAATGCCCATATTATGCATCCATAGCATTGAACATTGGCCATGTTCTTCTTTTTCTAGGGACCAAACTTTCCAAATTTTCTCTTTCTTTTTGTCATTATGCCATATACTTGATTTTGTTCACTAGATCCCACATCAAACATTGCCTTCATCTAGGTTTCTTCAATCATAGAGACCATAGATCCTGGAATGGAGTGGCTTCTTTCTTCCCATAGATGCTTGAAGTAAAATTACCCCATTCCTCTAGTAGTGCATTTAGTACTACAGTGGTCATCTCCTTGTTAAACATTATTTCACCCAGATCTTGAAGTTGATCCCTTATTTCAGATATCCTCATAAAGTATGAGGCTATTCCTTCTTCTTTTGATATCCTAAACTTGTAGAGTTCTAGCCTTAGTGAGATAACTTCTCCTGTAGTGCTTACAGAAAACAACTCTACAATTTGTCATATATTTCTGTTGAAGTGTCAAGTTTAGGTACATATGGAATGAGGGGATCCTTCATGGATTCTATGAGAATCCTTTCAGCCCTCACTTCCCCTTTCATAAACCTCACAAGTGCTTGAGCATCTTCTTTTGGACGTTTTGTGATTGAGCCCTTAACATGTTCCATGACATCATTCTCAATAGGATTAAGATTTGTCCTTTTCTTCCATGCAAGAAAGTTTGAAGCCCCAACCAATTTGTTGCTTTTCTTGCAAAAAAGACATTTTGATAGATTCAGATGTAGTCATAAACATACTTGTGAAAATGCTTCTTTCTCCACTTGCTTCCTCCTTGAATTTGAGGATGACACAGATAATAAAACTCCTTCTTGATGAAGATAGTTCTCTTCAAGAGTGATCCTTAACCCCACAAAGAAAGAGATCACCTTATACCTTTGTTGATGATGACTTTTTGATGATGTTTTGATGCTTCTTGGATGATTTTCTTCAAGGATAAGGAGGTCCTTGCTTCAACGAGAGGGAGATTGCCTTAATACTTTTCAACTCGCTTCTCTTGGAGGAATAGACTTCAAGTGACCTTGATTTGTAGATCACTTCAACCTGATGAGGCTCTTTGTGATCTTTTGATGATGCTCAGAGGTTCCCAAGGCTTCCTTTTGATGTAGACTTTTTCTTTGATCTAGGGTTTTGGAACTTCTTTGTAGATCTTGACTTTGTTGATGATCTTCTAGATTTGCTTTGATGTCCTTCATGAATACTTGAGTGTCTCTTGATAAGATGCCCTTCCTTGAATTTGTCACCTTAGCTCTCATACCATGTTGAGAAATCTAGGGCATCTAGATTTAGGAGATTTCTCTTTGATGATAACTACTTGTGAATGCTTCATTAGATTGGGATGTTCTCTTTAGTTAGATTATTATAGTATTCTCCTTCATCAAACAGCGACCAAAACATAAACAATAAAGAGACAAGAGACATAAAATGTAGGCGATCAGCCAGGGAAAAACCTCTCCAACTTGAGAGGAAAACCCAAACGAATTCTTCTTCTTATAGAGACTTCAATTGTCGAATACCAAGACTAAGACTTAGACCCTTGACCTATTTGCCTCTCCAAGACCAAGTCACAAGTTCCTTCCTTTTCCACCTTCTTCTTGACCGAGTCAACACTAGTCAAAACTTCTTGTATTACACTTCTTGGCTGCCTTAAAATTTTCGGCCTCTTTTCCATAGATCTGCAGTTCATATTTCTGCAATCTCACACATGGGAGTAAGAACAAGTTTGGAGGTGTTTCCCTTATTCACTATATTCAGAGACTTTTCTAAGTGAACTCAGCTAGTAGTAGAGTTGATTTGGAGATCCTTTAATTGCTCCTTTGACTGTTATGACACCACTGCAAAAACCCTAGTTTTTCTGCCACACGTGTGAATATATTAGCTCACAAATAGTGCCAAATGCTTCGATCTGTTCCTCCTCCTTGTTGACTATAAGGCTATCTTCCTCTTCTTTTTCGCACTTCTCCTTGCTTGTGATTAATCGAAATTGTGTGGGTCCAAATGAAGGTCGAGCTACCTATTTATAGTAGTCTACATCCAAAATAAGCCAACTTGAATAGGTGCCAAGGACAACATGCCTTTCTGGAAACATCTTTGGCCCAACTTCAAGGTAACTTCGTGATAAGGTCTTGGAGGGTTTATGACATGAATAAATTTCCTTTTACAATGTGTAATATGCCCATATGGGTCTCCAAACTTTGACATTGACTCAATAAACTTTATGACTTGATGACAAATCCTCAAAGCTCACAATGGGGGCCTTAACTAAAAATAAAATTCCTTGCTCATGTAACCCATGAGACAAGCATTGCAAAAATAATTTTATTTTTCTTCTTTACAACATTTACATAAAATCATAATTACACATGTCCTTATGAAGAGCGAACCTGGTTACACTTTTCAACGGGAACTAAAAGAGAACTAACTTTGTACCTTTGCACTCTCCAACACTTCTCCAAGTCTCTCTCCCACAAAACTAATTTAGTAATTTCATCAGTGCTCCACCTTCCTTTACCTAGATTTCCATTGCACTCACTATATAAATAAATCTAAATGATACATAATGCATTTAATTTAAACAAACACACATGACACCATACCTACCTCCACTTGCTTGGTTTTCCCCTTCACCAAATGCACCAATGCAATCTTATACCATCCCTAGCACCTACCTCTATATCTCCACTTCCTAAACCCAACAAAAATCAAAACATTAAATATTAAATGAAGACCAAAAAAGTTAAGACAAACAACAAAAATCTTATAAGAAATATTAAAAAAACATTGAAAGATATTATGAGAAATCTTAATCATAATCCAAGACAACAAAAAAAATAAAAAATTACAAGTAATATTACGCAAAAGTACATTTTATTGAATGAACAAAAATCACAAACCCTAAATAAGGATGGAGGGAGGAGAACCATAGTATTGAAGGGAAGATATGCATACCCGAACCGAAAGAGAACTCGCACTCTACCTTTTTGAACTCTTCTAGATTACTACAAGTCTCTCTTACACAAAAATATTTCAAAAGTTTTAACATTGCTTCTCCACCTTTTGCTCATCCATATTCTTTAACCTACATTCGCACTACATTCAATAAATAAGAGAATCCCAAATAATATAAGATGCATCTAATTTAAATAGAAGTACATGTTATGCTACCAAAAATTATAAACCCCAAATTGGTAAGGAGGCTAGAGAACCATTCTATCTAAACTAAGACAATTTTATAGAAAAACATACATGAGCCTTGCACCAAACGACAACTTATCCTCTACCTTTGCTTCGACTTCTGCTATAGTGCTCCACATCTACCTGACAAAAAGGTATTCAATAGTTTCATCAGTGTTAATTCACCTTTCTAACTCTATATTGCATCTAAATTTCAAGAGACACATGATATAATGATGGAACAACAAATGAGTTAAATTAAAATGGGCATGAAACCATATAATTATGTAGTAACAAACAAGTAAATTCCCCTTACACATACCCTTTTTTGTCATTACCCATAAACAAGTAAATCCCCCAATTACATACCTCTTTCGCCTTTGCCCACTACACTATGGACTCCACATCATCCCTAAACCCACACTATGGATTGTTAAGGTTTTCCTTGATTTCTCCACCCATTGAACCAAAAAAAAAAAAAAAAAAAAACTCAAAAGGCACAAGAAAAACAAAATACTAAACCAAAAATTTGCATGGCCATGCTCATAAAGTCAAAGATAGAACTACAACAATTAAAAATAAAAATATTACAATAAACAAAAAACGACAATAGCAAAAAATAGGACCAACAATTAAAACGAAAATAACAAGAAAAGACAAACAAATGTATGCTTTACAACCCCAAAAAGTGTCCATCGCTAACCAAGGGAACCCTGCACATTGAAAAATAGAGTGTTATTAAATAGAGACTAGAAAATATTACAAAAATTATTAAATACACAGAATATTGTGAGAAATATGAAACAAAAATCAAAATATTTCATCAAAAATCTTAAGCAGAGACTAAATGTCTAATGAATAATCTTATGCACGAAAAGATGCATCTTATTCAAACACCAAAAATCATACACCCTAAATAGGTAAGGAGGGAAAAGAACTTGAGTGTTTGCAAGGAGAATATTCTATAGCATAGAATAGGTATGGATTTTGCACAAAAAGGAAACTCACCTCCACCTTTGCCCCTGCACTTCACTATAGTGTCTCTCTTATGAATATATTTCAGTAGTTTCATTTGTGATCCTCTACATTCCTTTACCTACATTGCATTGTATTTATAATTAAACAAACAAATCACCAATAGAATAAGATGCCTTTAATTTAAACAAAGGCATGTATGGGACCATATATACACAACAACATTTACCTTTACCTAGTACATCTATGGAATATTGGACCATTAAGACCTACATTTATTTTCCACCTACTAAACACCAAACAAAAATCAAACCATAAAATATTAAATCAAAATCAAAATATCTTATGAGAAATCTTAAAAGGACACCAAAAACCTCATGAAAGATCTTGGACCATTAGGACCTAACATTTATCTCCCACCCACTAAACCAAACAAAAATCAAACTCTAAAATATTAAATAAAGATCAAAATATCTTATGGGAAATTTTTAAAAGACACCAAAAATCTCATGAAAATATTAAATAGATAATAAAAAATATTACAAGAAATCTTAAACAAAGAACAAATATATTATGCAAAAATAAGTACATTTTATTCAAAGATCAAAATCACAAACCCTAAATAGCTAAGGGAGGAGAACTTTTTATTTGAAGTGAGAACAGTTTCATAGCATATCATACATGGGTTTTACACCAAATAGGAACTCACCATCTACCTCTGCCCCTATTGCACTGTCCCGTGTCTCTTTCACACAAATATTTCAAGAGTTACATCAAATAGTCCTCCATCTTCTTTTACATACACTACATCACATCTAAATTTAAACAAATTAGCCATGCTCACAAATGTTTAAAAAAAACAGCAACATCAATAACAAAATATACAAACAACAATAACAAAAAACAAGAGAAAAAACAAAAAGGAACAAATAGAGAGATATGGTAGAGACACTCTCCTTCACAACCCCAAAGAGCGTCCACATGAGGACATCCGACATAGCACAAATTAAAGCATTAAAAAGAGACCCAAAAATCTTATGAAAAAATATTAAATACACACAAAGTATCTTCAAAGAAATATGAAACAAAGGCCAGATTATCCTACAAGAAATTTTAAACATAGACCGAAAATGCTATAAGTAATCTTACGCAAAAGTAAATACATCTTATAGAAACATCAAAAATCATAAACCCTAACTACATAAGGGAGGACAGCCATTGTATTTGAAATAAGGAGGTTGTTCACAACTGATCATAACATGGTATTTGCACCAAAAGAACTCACCTCTTCCTCCGCCTTTGCACTTTACTATGATCTCTCCCGCACAAACATTTTAGTAGATTTATCATTGATCCTCCACATTCCCTTATGGGTGCTAGGACCTACCTTGATTCCTCCAACCATTGAATCTGACAAAAATAAATAAAAATTATGAGAAATCTTTAAAACATGCCAAAATTCTTATGAGAAATATTAAATAAACTATAATATACTATAAGAAAAATTTGATAGCATCCAAAAATCTTACACAAAAATAAGGAGAGAGTAGCACCATTGTATTTGAAATGGAGGATTACATAGGTTGTGCAACAAAAGAGAACTCGCATTTTTTCCTCTTACACAAAGATATTTAACAGTGCTCCTCCACCTTCCATTACCTACATTTATTCTAAAAATAAATAAAACGCACATTATATAATTACATACCATACAATGAGATAAATTAACCATACATACCTTATCTTTAGCCTTCACTTAAGAAATATGCATCGACGAAGTTGTTTGAGTCTGCACTAATTTCCTCACCCACTAAACAAAAACAAAACCAGCAAATCTTATGAGAAATCATTAAAAGGCACCAAAAATCCGACAAAAAATATTGACATAGACTGCACTATATTATCAAATAGGGGAGGACGCAATTGAGGAATAACTAGTGGACTATTTAGAGGAGGGGACATATGTCTTTCTCAAGTCCATCCTCAACACTTGGGAGGAACCTTCCTCAACACTAGGGACGAACCTTTAGAACATTAGAAAGGATATAAGACCATTAGCATGGAGGTAAGAGAATGTGAAGGAAAACCAAGCAAAACTAGGTTTTCTAAGGAGAAATCGTAAGAAGAAATGCATCAAATCTAAAAAGGAGAATGTGAGGCTAGTGTTTAGAGATAACATGTGAATGGAAAGAATCACTTCCTAAATGGAAAAATCCCTAATAGGGCAATTCAAGGGGAAAAAGTTTGAACATTGCATGCATGGATAAAAAGAGCTTGAAATGGAATATTATAGTATACTCTAATGTTGTATTTCCTCATTCAAGTTGGGCTTTCATTTGAGCTTCATTCTAGGGCATGTGTAAAAAAAACATATCAGAGAGAAGGCAGTGTTAGGTGTTGGAAAATGTAACTAGTTTCGGTCTTCATAATTGTCATTGTACTCATGTCAATATGTATATCTTATGTAACAAACAAAAGAAGAAAGAAAAAATATTATTTTATAGCATGGGTTTCACACTTCTTGTTGATGGTCTTCTAGGTAAAAGCATGTTTATCATGTTTCTAGGGTTTGTTAGGTCATAAGATTTATTGTCATTAGCCAAAAGAGTCAATGCCATGAATATAAGACCCATCTGGGCAAGATGTACCTTGTGAAAAAAATTATTGAGCCTAGAAAGTCCTGGAAAACCCCAAAGCACAAGTCGGCCCTAACAACTTCAAGTCAACCTAAAGGAAGGAACTTGAACCCCTCAGATGTGTATAAATACAGGCAACTTCAACCTCATTTGGCACTCGCTCACTCACAAGTTCGATATCTCAAGAAAAGTTTGATCTAAAGCTGAGAAGACGCTAGAACGAAGAGCAAGGAAGAAAAAGTCTTGGATATTTGTTTTTGGGCTCTATCTCTCTCACATATGAGCAAAATTAGGGTTTCTACAGCTTCAAGGAAGGCCGAAATTACAGGTCTGAATTGTAGAAGAACAAGTTGCAGGATCGAGTTGTTGGAAGATCAAATGTTCTGATTTGGCCCCATTGACTTCAGGAAACATTGTCTTGCTCAAATGAAGATCTCTTGAGGAATTGTCTTAGGCTTTATGCAACATCTACAAGGCTGAAATTGCAGGTCGAAGTTGCAAGGTCGAAGCTGAGGGTCGAACTGAAGCTAGAAGTTGGTTGAAACAAGATTGAGCCTTGTTGATCTGATCTACTTGGAAGGGCTTCTTGAAGCTGACTTGGTGCTTGGAGGGGGACTTGGTCTAGGGTTTGGTCTTGGTTGCCTCATTTGACGCAAATTATATAAGAAGAGGAGTATTTTTGGATTTTCCCCTTGGGGGGTTTTGTCCTAGCTTGGAGCCTAATTTTTGTGTCCATTGTCTTTACTGTTTTGCACTTGATAATTATTTGATGAAGATCTAATAAATAAACACAAGAAGATAAAGTACACAAGCAATTATTAAGATTACGGAAAAATTGAATTAATAGTTGCCCTACTGCATTTTCCAACATGGTATCAGAGTTAAAATGAACAAGAGAAGGCAGTTGGAAGGGCACAAAGAAGGGTTTGCTTGTCAAGATGAATCATTAAGGAAAGAAGAAGAAGACCTCGTAATCAAGGTCTCATCAAAGGAAGAAAGGACTAGTATTTGTTGAAAGATTATCTAGTACAACATTTTGAAGAAGAGGAAGCATCAAGGAATCTTAATATCACCATTCACACTTTGAAGTTGTTCAAAGACTTTGTTGCTGAAGGCATCTTCGAAGACATCTTTCTAGGGAATCATTAAAGTCTCCTTGAAGGTCTTGAAAACATCAAGATAGTTGGAGACATCATCAAGGAGGAGGATTCTTGGTTAACAAAGTAAGTAGTATATTGTCTTCTATGTCTCAATCTACAAATCATATGGCTACATTCTGCAAGGAAATCAACAAGCTTGTTGGGTAAGCAAAACTCCTAGCATGGAAGAAGATGATTGACTTGGCACTTACAGAGAATGAAGTCATGGAGTATGTCCTTGGAGTAGTAGTTGAACCAAGCAAAGAGAAGACTCAAGAATTAGCAAAATACAAGGGAGAAGTAAGGGCACAAAGGATTATTGTTGAATCCCTCAAAGATCATCTTGTTCCCTTTGTTGCAGATTTGAAGACATCAAAGGCTATGGTAAAGTTGTACTCTATAAGTACACAAGGTCAAAAGATTTCCTTTAGGAATCAATTATATAGGATAAGGAAATCAAAGGATGAAGACATGGACACCTATCTAATGAAGATCTCACAAATAAGAGATCAATTACAAGGGCTTGGAGTAACTGTTACAAATTCTGAGATGAGTATATGTGTGCTAAATGCTTTTCCTACTGATTGGAGTTTTTTTGCAACTAGCATCTACTCAAGAAAGATACTACACCATTTGATGAATTATGGGCTCAATGTATCTTGGGAGAATCTAGGATCAAGGCAAAGGATGATACAAAATCAAGTGAAAGGTCTCAAGCCTTCATTTGCAAGGACCAAGAAGTTGAGGAAATGGAAGTTTGGAAAGTCCAAGAAGGAGACAGACATGTCCAAGACCCAATGCTTTACATGCAATGAGTATGGACATTATAAAAGGGATTGTCCAAACATTAAAGTGAACAACAAAAGGAAGGAAAGGCGTGAAGCTCACATAGCTAAGGAAAGGGGAGAACCTGAAAAGAAGTCGAAAGGAGAAGATCCCAAGGAACTTTATTATTGAAGGAAGGCTCATCTATGTCAAGTTCTTTATGAATTTTTGTTTTTCCTTTATTAAGTAGAAAGTAGAGTAGCATGCATCATTGCTCTAGAAGAATCTTGTTTTTGTAAGAAGTGTGAAATCAGATAGAAGCACATGAAAGTAGAAAAAATAGAATCTACTTGTTTAATTTGCTTTGGAAGGATCATCTAGTTTAAAGAAAATGAGAAAAATTGGGACCATATTACATATTATTATTCATCCGAGAAATTTTCTAACATCATGTTAAAGGTAGTCATTTTGCAAAGAAGGATCATGAAGATCCTATAAGAATCATCATTATGGAAGATTCTTGGTAGTAAGCATTATGACTGGCATATAGTTTTGGAACAATACTCTTGAAGGATGAAGGATTGCAGATGGTCAAGGTTGCAGTCTGAAAGGCATAATGAAAGTCTTTGCCTTCTTGCAAAAGGAAACCTATCTTTGACAGGTATAAGAAGCAGGCTAGATCAAAGGATGGTTAGATGATTATATGAAAGCAAAGGTTTGCATATTCTTTCCTAGAGCATGATTCATATCTACAAGAATCA
This sequence comes from Pinus tabuliformis, assembly GCA_031772625.1. Lineage (NCBI taxonomy): Eukaryota > Viridiplantae > Streptophyta > Pinopsida > Pinales > Pinaceae > Pinus > Pinus tabuliformis. The sequence continues at coordinate 1,141,436,677 of CM062820.1, read as the reverse complement.
TGAAGGAAGAGTTAGTCATGAATGTGTATTATAAGACTTCCATATGGCTGCATAATGCTCGAAATAAGAATTTTTTTCGAGTGAATGGAGATCAATACTCACAAAATTGAATGGCATATGACAATGTTGATCAACATCAAGTATAGCTTCTAGAAGAAAGATAGGGAGTTAACAATGACCACTCCAACGAAGGTAATGTAGCTTGGTAATCAAGCTTCGATCCATGGGCACTCTGACGAATATATGAAGAAAAATTCATATGGAGATGGATCATGCAAAAGGATGTTGATCTCAAAGGACTCGAGTAAGTTAACGCTTTGATAAGAAGGACCATCATGACAAGGTAACTCTAATATTTAACATTTTGATATTGGTTATCTGGTTAACATATTGTTTTGCTACCTGGAGAGGACACTGCATGAATGCATGATGACAGTTGAGACATGTTCAACTGTGGATGTTGAACTCAATTCAACAAACATATGAATTGAGTATATGATCTTGACAATATTTGGAAGGTTATGTAGTCAAGGTGTTCGCATTATCACCTTGTGATTAAAAGGTAGCAATGTAAGAAGATAACATGACCACATTCATGAAGGAGCTATGAGTAGCTTGAAGTTTGAAAAGGCTCAACATAATGCCTTCTTTAATGATGACTAGAGGAAAGTGATGTGCAAGGTTGATGGCTTGAACCATGTCACAGATTGAAGAAAGAGGATGGCTCCTTGATACCCTAGAAGGAGGAAAGCTCGATATAATGAGATGCAAAGGAAAGAGGGAGCCATGCAGCTATCTCCATGGAAAACTGAAATTTGATAAAGCTTGTGGTGTTGACTTCCCAAATTAAAAGGAGGTCAGGAATCTCCTCTATATTTGAGAGGGAGTAAAGGAGTTTCCTTAATAGGAGAAAGGATTTATTCTCTAATCAAGAGGGAATGGGGATCTACTCCCCGGTTGAGAGGGAGTGATGATAAACATCACATTTGTATTGTCACCTTCATGAGTCATGCACTTGACCAAGACTAACAACCATGAGTCTAAGTGAAGGCCATGGAGAGAGAATGGTGGATGGAAGATTAAATAAGCATATATGATTTCCTTGAGGATAGAAAAATCCAAGATAGGAAATGGACTGACACTCTTTGAGGATTGGAAAGGTACCCAAGTTAAGAGTGGTTGAAGAGGACTAACATTCCTTGAGGATTGGGAATCTAATATAAAATTAATCTTAGAAAGGACATACCTAGTGAAAATCTAGATGGGGTATGTGCCTTGTAGAGGTAGTGTGGTATCTCACGTAAAACTTCCCAGCATTATGATTTTGTATATGAAAGGCCTTACTATGTTGACAATGTTCATCGTGATGTTGATGCTTAAAGATCTTACCAATCCGACACTTCTTATGAGAACTCTTTAGTTTGAGAATAATTGTGTACCATGGTGTACAATTATGAATACCTCCCTAGTTAAGAGAGAATGTTGGAAAATGTAACTAGTTTCGGTCTTCATAATTGTCATTGTACTCATGTCAATATGTATATCTTTTGTAACAAGCAAAAGAAGAAGGAAAAAATATTATTTTAGAGCATGGGTTTCATGCTTCTTGTTGATGGTCTTCTAGGTAAAAGCATGTTCTTCATGCTTCCAGGGTTTGTTAGGTCATAAGATTTATTGTCATGAGTCAAAAGAGTCAATTTCATGAATATAAGACCCATCTGGGCAAGATGCACCTTGTAAAAGAATTTATTTTGAGTCTAGAAATTCCTAGAAACCCACAAAGCACAAGTTGGCCCTAACAACGTCAGGTCGGCCTAAAGGAAGGTACTTAAACCCCTCAAATGTGTATAAATACAAGCATCTTCGACCTCATTTGGCACTCACTCACTCACAAGTTCGATCTCTCAAGAAAAGTTTGATATGAAGCTAAGAAGACTAAGTAAGCTAGAGCGAAGATAAAGGAAGAAAAAGTCTTGGATATTTGTTTTTGGGCTTTATCTCTCTGACACGTGAAAAGAATTAGGTTTTTTGCAGCTTCAAGGAAGGTCGAAATTGTAGATCCGAATTGTAGAAGAATAAGTTGCAAGATCGAGTTGCTGGAAGATCAAACATTCTGATTTGACCCCATTGACTTTGGGAAACATTGTCTTGCTAAAAGGAAGATCTCTTGAGGAATATTCCTAGGCTTTCCTTAGCAGCTACAATGCCGAAATTTCTAAGTCGAAGTTGCAAGGTCGAAGTTGGGGGCGGAAGTTGAAGCTGGAAGCTGGTTGAAACAGGATCGAGCCCTGTTGATCTGATCTACTTGGAAGGGCTTCTTGGAGGGCTAAAATGGTGCTTGGAGAGGGACTTGGTCTAGGGTTTGGGTCTTGGTTGTCTCATTTGAAGCAGATTCTATAAGAAGAGAAGAGTTTTTTTGGGTTTTCCCCTTGGAGGGGTTTTGCCTTGGCTTGGAGCCTAATTTTTGTGCCTATTGTCTTTACTATCTTGCACTTGATATTTGTTTAATGAAGAAGATATAATAAAGAAACACAAAAAGATAAATAAAGTACACAAGCAATTATTAAGATTAAGGAAAAAATGAATTAATAGTTGTCGTACTGCATTTTCCAACATTAGGGACTATCCTTACTCTACTCTAGGAAGTGTCAAGGTTTGATCCTTGAAAGGAACCAATGTATTCACGACCCATATGGCTAAAAATGTCATCTTCACATGGAAGTTTCCTTGAAACCTTGATAACTGGAGCATTTCACTTAGGTGTGCTAATTGTCATGAGATAATGTTATATGGAGAGACTAGACTAGATAGAACACAACATGGAATTGGAAGAAATAAGAATGGTTGCTAGCAAATAAGGAAAAATAGGATAAAATCAATGTCTAACAAAGGACCATAAATAGGTATATCAATGGGACTATTAAGGACAATAATGTTCAAAAAAAGACATATAAGCGAAACCAGTTGATGCTACAAAATCCCTAAAGTCTGGAGACAATTTTAGTATAATGAAAGAAGTTGAAGGCATCTTTGAACCCTCAAAGGCATAAAATTTCGCTATAAAGTGGCTAAAGGTGGCACAAAAGCTACAAAAGAAACCAAAAAACAACAATAACAAGAACATGAAATTGGTCAATAAGGTTTAACTCAGGTGGTTGAGAGGAGTGTTATCCTCCCTACCCAAGTTTAATTCCGACATGTGACATACTAAGCCCTTAAGGAGTATATTGTTGTAACAAATTGAACCATTGTTGTGAACCTAGCTTTGTGCCCTAAAGAATCGAGGGTTTATCCTATGTACCATCCTCAAAATGAGAGGAAATGCCCAACCTTTCTTTGCATTCCTCAGATATTGAAGGTCATTGTAAAATAATAGTTTGTGGGTTGAGCATCCTTGAAAAGACACATCCTTTCGTCAATTTCCTTGGGCGGGAAATAAAAAGGAACAAGCTTATAAGAGTCCTAAATGTAAAGGAATGTGGATTAATCATGGCCTAAATGTGGACAACCCTACACAAAATTTTGGTGATACTGAGGATATTACTAATTTTGAGGTGTGTGAGGGTGATGTTGGTAATAGTTCTGTGGTTTGTATCATTGATGGTAGCACCACAAGTCTGAAACAACGCATATAACTTGATGTTGGATAGAACATGTGACAGCCCTAATAATCTAAAATGTAACCAACAACATAACTAGTATGACAAGACTCCTTAGCCAAGTTATGGTAGCCCAGATAATAATGACAAGGATAACCATCCTTTTCAAGTGATATCAAACATTTTGCAGATTGTTGATTTTGCACATTTTGCAGATTGTTGATTTTTGCATGCATTATTGCGAAATTGTGGAATTATTGTTTCTATATAGTATCTCTCAATGTATGGGAAATGAATGTTGAACGAAATTCTCCAAGGAATAATTCTATCATTAAATTCATCTTGACAAGCCATCTCTTTTTGCAAAACTAAGTATAAATATTTAAGGTCACTCGCCCTTGCCCTAAGACTAAGCGAAGTTGTCCTTGAAGCCTCCTTGACCTAGAAACGAAGTCCATTCTCACTATTCTTCTTGACTCCAATCTCCCTAAAGGATTAAGCACTAGTCTACCATAAGGTGGTCACCCTAAAAACCATTTTCCTTCACCTTCCCTTCTTCTCTCTAGGTCTAGCCCCATTAGATCACCTAGGGCATCATTTTCCTGACAAACTACCCAAGGAAAAACTTCGATCTCCTGACCTCTTCTACGTTGGTGTGTCTCCTAGGTCTCCTCCAAATTTGAGGAAATTCTGACGATGGGATTGTGAGATATCCCAAGCCCTAGCCTTGAGACTGATTTTCGCTCTAGGTTCCCTTAGGCTAGTACCTCATAGGGATCATTTTGGCACCTTTAAGTGAAAATTCTTTCTTTGATCCCCTTCTCTTCCTTGTTTAGGTCAAGCTCATCATTGGTTGCTAAACCCCCTCCTCTTGACCTAACCTGGGTCCAGTTGGTCATGTGTGGTCCCATTCCTCATCAAAGTTAATTCTTCAAAAACAACTCGGGAATACAAGTTCCACAAGGATTTTAGGGATTGGGAAGCTCCTTTGCAAATCACATCCTCTAAACCTAGCCCTTAAATCCTCATCCCCTTATCCTAGAGAATCTTGTACCTTGCTTAAGAAGCAAGCAAGTCCCACTCTTGAGTCTCTCTTAGGAAAGGGTCATTTAAAATCACTTCATATCCATTTTGATCTATCATTCACAAGTGATTCTCCATATACCGGGTCTCCTCCCATCGGTGAAAGTTCGTAAAAAGTAGGAAGCTTTAGTTGTGGTGACCGTGGGATTTAGCTTCATTGTTGCTCTTGACCTAGCAGGCGCCCCTCTACGACCCCCTGCTAGTTTGAGCAGTAACATTTTGGCGTCGTTGTTGGGGACACGAAACGTGTGTTTTGTTCCCCATACGACATATTGACATATCATTATTGGCGACTTCATTGGAAGAACGAAGCCCTAGTTATTCATTAAACTTCAAAGTTTGTATCTGTGGGGTGATTCAAGCATCTCTTAAGGCACTTTAATTCACACTAGTGACTCCATTTTAATCCTAATATGTAAAATCGTAGAAGATGAACTATCATAAAAGAGAGATTATCTTGGTCCTACATTTGCAAAACTCATTGACGAAGACATTCAAGAACTGGGAAAGAATGGGGATAAATATGCAGAATCTTATCAAAATATATTGGAAAGTATAGATATGGAACTCATGCTCAGGTTTTATAGATCACAACAAGTACAACTCAACATGTTCAAGGATTTCTATGAGAGGGATCCTAGTCTCATCTTTGACCTAGCTCGCCTTGCTTATGCATTGAATATTCTAACTGACCTAATCAATAACAAATGTTATAGTCAACCAAAGGGTATTCAATTGGCTGACATTGAAGAGAGCTCAAGTCCAAGTGAGGATGAAAGCATCGGTTATAGAATTGGAAGATAATGACAATGGGAAAGGGAATATCTCCTCTGAGGATGAGGAAGAGTTGGATCCTGTAAGCCTCCAAATCACGCAAGAAAGAATGGATGAATATAGTAGGTCGTAGGTCGTGTAAGGGAATATATTTCTAGTGAAGTATTTTCCTTTTGCACGAAGAAGAGGTAAAGCTTCATAAGATGAAATGTGAATATAAAGAGAACCCTACTAGCGCTCTCCAAGAAGCATATTACCAAAATCATGTAACAAATACCTTAGCCATTTTTCTTCAAGAGAAGAGAGGTCCCGCTTGTCAACCAACCAAGATGAAGATAACCTTGAGGATCTCTGAATGAGCAAAAAGATGAGTCCTCATTGGGTCCTGTTGTAGCGGCTGCAGAACCCTCCAAAATTTTGGCTTCCACTCAAATTTCAAAGCCTTCCTTGGTCTTTCCCTTTATTGTTGCAAACACTTGACCTCATTTCTTGAGCTTTCTTAGAGTCTTTTCACCCCTTTTGCTTGTTTGATCAACTATCGTCTTTTGGCATGTTTGATTGTTTATCATGCTTGTGAACCTTTTCTGGTGGTTTTGAAGCTTGGTATTTGTGTTTTTGAGTTGTCCTAGCTATGTAAACATTTGTCACACTCATACACAAAGTTTTAAGCACCACCGCACAAGTATCGTCACGGTCTTCCTAAAGTCTATCTCAAGTGTCGCTTTTTGTTTTAGAATAGTCACACAAAGGGTAATGCTTTGTCTTGTTATTCCAATGGTCTATGTTGCCATGTCGTCGAAGTATGCTAAGTGTGTGATCACAATTTCAAGTTCCTCACAAGTTCACTTTCCTCCCGCACTCAACCATTTCTCTAAAAATCCTCCCCACTAGGCAACTCAGTTTCACCGGACCCCAACTGAACTGTGCACTGCACAGTCTCAGCCCTCAGTGATGCAACCTTGCTGCCTGGAACTGCGCAGTGTGCAGTCACTGTCCCCTATGGCAGTTGCACTGCGCAATTCCAAAGCTGAGTAGCCTCCCTTCATCCCCAGAACTACGCAATAACTCCTCCTAGCCTAACCTAAACTGCGCACTTCACAAGATCAATCCTCAAGCTTCCCCCTTTGCATGCTAGAACCCCACGATGCGCAGAGAACCTAGCATGCCTTGCCTCCTAGAACTGCGCAGAATTGTCCCCCAGTGTCCTCCCTCAGTCGGGACTCACTGATCTCAAGAACAGCGTAGATCTATCCTCCAGGCCTCACTGCTTCCCAGTCATGCCTTGCCTCTAAAAACTACACAGACCTGCCTCCCAAGGTCTCAACCTACATCAGCCACTAACTGTCTCAACTGCGCAATCCTATCTTCTAGTGGCCCCTGCGCAATTTTCCCCTCAGTGAGGATTGTGCTTAGAAGTTCCTCAGCCAAGCCTGAGCTACGCTCTACGCAGTCTCAGTGACCAGCCTCTCTCCCTATCACCTGGAACTGCACAATGCATATTTACTAGGCCCTCTTTCCAGTTTGTCACCTATCCCAAGCTCAATCCACGGATAACAATGCATCATCTTAGACTATGGAGTTCTTGGATTTGATGTCGTCCCGTCATGAGTGAATTGCAGGAACAAGTACATTGTTAGATCATGGCGAGATGATGAAGAAGGAGAAGAAAGAGGAAACATGCTTGAAGACTCACTTATAGCTGGACGGACAAAGAAGCTTATCAAGAACAAGCAAAGAGAAGACATGCATGCAACCACCTCTCAAGACCAAAGATCATTAAAGACCCCGCATCATCAAGTTATGCAGAGGAGAAGAGAAAGCACATCCATGAACACATCTACCATTCGACAGCAACAGTGGATTGACATTGCCACCTCAGCAAGCTAGTCCATGTCAACAGTGTCATGTCAAGTCGTGTCATGAGTTTTCAAAGGCCACATCACTATTATGAGCCATGTCTATTGTAAATCAAATGTAATGTAAAGTGGAAGTCCAATGGACACACATGAATATGAAGAGTCATGTCAGTTGAAAAGTCATAGGAAGTTGAACAGTCATGAGGGTAGTCAAAGAGTCACAAGGGTCAAGCATCACCCCTTTGTTATATATACCCCCTCATTGTATGAGAAAAGGACTTTTCACCTTGGCTCCTCCTGCAAAGCATAGAGAGTTTCAATCAATTCTTTGAGGAGCAAGGAGTGGCTCCAATGTCCCACTACTGGAGCTAGTGATGTATGATGTAAATGTGTGTTGGAACTTTTGCTTAATACAGAAGCCTTTTCAAGCCAGCACGTTTCCATGCATGATTTATGGATGAACCTAGCCGGCCTTGCCTCCCAAAACTGTGCAGAAGTGTCCCTCGGTTGGGACTCACTGATCTCAAGAACTGCGTAGATCTATCCTCCAGGCCTCTCTGCTGCCCAGTCTTGCCTTACCTCTGGAATGCGTAGACTTTCCTCCCAAGGTCCCATCCTGCATCAGCCACTGACTGTCTCAACTATGCAATCCTATCTTCTAGTGGCCCCTACGCAATTTTTCCCCTTAGTGAGGACTATGCTCAGAAGTTCCTCAGCCAAACTTGAGCTGCACTCCGCGTAGTCTCAATGACTAGCCTCTCTCCCTGTCACCTGGAACTGCGCAATGCATATTTATTGGGCCCTCTTTCCAATTTGTCGCCTATCCTGAGCTCAATCCACGGATAACAATGCATCATCTTAGATTAGGGAGTTTTTGGATTTCATGTCGTCCCGTCATGAGTGAATTGTAGGAACAGCTACATTGTTAGATCATGGCGAGATGATGAAGAAGGAGAAGAAAGAGGAAACATGTTTGAAGACTCACTTATCGTTGGATGAACAAAGAAGCTTATCAAGAACAAGCAAAGAGAACACATGCATGCAACCACCTCTCAAGACCAAAGATCATTGAAGACCTCGCATCATCAAGTTATGCAGAGGAGAAGAGAAAGCACATCCAAGAACACATCTATCACTCAACAACAACAACGGCTTGACATTGCCACCTTAGCAAGCTAGTCCATGTCAGCAATGTCATGTCAAGTCATGTCATGAGTTTTCAAAGGCCACATCACTATTATGAGCCATGTCTATTGTAAATCAAATGTAATGTAAAGTGGAAGTCCAATGGACACACATGAATATGAAGAGTCATGTCAGTTGAAAAGTCATAGGAAGTTGAACAGTCATGAGGGTAGTCAAAGAGTCATAAGGGTCAAGCATCACCCCTTGGTTATATATACCCCCTCATTGTATGAGCAAAGGACTTTTCACCTTGGCTCCTCTCGCAAAGCATAGAGAGTTTCAATCAATTCTTTGAGGAGCAAGGAGTGGCTCCAATGTCCTACTATTGGAGCTAGTGATGTATGATGTAAATGTGTCTTGGAACTTTTGCTTAATACAAAAGCCTTTTCAAGCCAGCATATTTTCATGCATGATTTATGGATGTTTGTAAGACTATTCTGTGAGCATTTATATTTCATGTTTGTTTTCACATGTACTAAGATAGTTGAACTATTTCAGTTGTTTTAATGCTTATCTTGTTGGGAATGTGGTGTAATGGTTGTCACTGTTGTCTCATCCTTATGGACTATTCTACAGGATACTTGACAAAGCTTTCTTTACTCATTGGTTATAACGACCGTCACATCCGCTGTGGACTATTCTGCTGGATAGTAGATAGACCTTTCCATGTTCTTTGGTTGTAACGACTGTCGCATCCGCTGTGGACTATTCTGTTGGATGTTGGAGAAGTCTTCCTGGTTCAGGTGTGTCTCTTCCTGGGTGGTACTATTACCTCTTACTTAGAGGCTCACTTTTATCCCCCCTTTTGCAGTAAGAGAACCTAGACACATTTACGTTACACACTCACCAAGCACACTCACCTTGCTTTTTGGAGATACCATTGCAACACTCTCATGTGCTGACAGTTAGAGCCGAGGCAAATCTCTAAGTATTTGGCAACCAGGCCATTATACTGAATGGGACTCCACTAAATGGTGTGAGGTCTAATTTGCACCTAATATCAGGGAGATCCCCTGAATGTTGGCATATCCAACACCATCAACAGGTCCGCAAGATGAGCAGGATGATTTTGAGAGCACAGGTCCGCAAGATGAGCAAGACTGACCTTACCTTTCTTGAGGGTATTACTCCTGATAACTCTCCTGAACAAACCTGCCTCCCAAGGTCCCATCCTGCATTAGCCATTGACTGTCTCAACTATGCAATCCTATCTTCCAGTGGCCCCTGCGCAATTTTTCCCCTTAATGAGGACTATGCTCAGAAGTTCCTTAGCCAAACTTGAGCTGTGCTCTGCGCAGTCTTAGTGACTATCCTCTCTCCCTGTCACCTGGAACTGCGCAATGCACAGTTACTAGGCCCTCTTTCCAGTCTGTCACCTGTCCCGAGCTCAGTCCACGGATAACAATGCATCATCTTAGACTAGGGAGTTTTTGGATTTGATGTCGTCCCGTCATGAGTGAATTGCAGGAACACGTACACTGTTAGATCATGGCGAGATGATGAAGAAGGAGAAGAAAGAGGAAACGTGCTTGAAGACTCACTTACAGCTAGACGAACAAATAAGCTTATCAAGAACAAGCAAAGAAAACACATGCATGCAACCACCTGTCAAGACCAAAGATCATTGAAGACTTTGCATCATTAAGCTATGCAGAATAGAAGAGAAAGCACATCCAAGAACAGATATACCACTCAGCAGCAACAACGGCTTGACATTGCCACCTCAGCAAGCTAGTCCATATCAGCAATGTCATGTCAAGTCATGTCTTGAGTTATCAAAGGCCACATCACTATTATGAGCCATGTCTATTGTAAATCAAATGTAATGTAAAGTGGAAGTCCAACGAACACACATGAATATGAAGAGTCATGTCAGATGAAAAGTCATAGGAATTTGAACAGTCATGAGGGTAGTCAAAGAGTCACAAGGGTCAAGCATCACCCCTTTGTTATATATATCCCCTCATTGTATGAGCAAAGGACTTTTAACCTTGGCCCCTGCCCAAAGCATAGAGAGTTTCAGTCAATTCTTTGAGGAGCAAGGAGTGGCACCAATGTCCCACTACTGGGGCTAGTGATGTATGATGTAAATGTGTCTTGGAACTTTTGCTTAATATAGAAGCCTTTTCAGGCCAGCACGTTTCCATGCATGATTTATGGATGTTTGTAAGACTATTCTGTGAGCATTTATATTTCATGTTTGTTTTCACATGTACTAAGATAGTTGAACTATTTCGGTTGTTTTAATGCTTATCTTGTTGGGAATGTGTTGTAATGGTTGTCACTGTTGTCTCATCCTTATGGACTATTCTGCAAGATACTTGACGGAGCTTTCTTTACTCATTGGTTATAACGACCGTCACATCCGCTGTGGACTATTCTGCTGGATGGTAAACGAACCTTTCCATGTTCTTTGGTTGTAACGATTGTCGCATCTGCTGTGGACTATTCTGTTGGATGTTGGACAGGTCTTCCTGGTTCATGTGTGTCTCTTCCTAGGTGGTACTATTACCTCTCACTTAGAGGCTCACTTTTCTCCCCCCTTTTGCAGTAAGAGAACCTAGACATATTTACGTTACACACTCACCAAGCACACTCACCTTGCTTTTTGGAGATACCATTGCAACACTCTCATGTGCTAACAGTTAGAGCCGAGGCAAATCTCTAAGTATTTGGCAACCAAGCCATTATACCGAATGGGACTCCACTAAATGGTGTGAGGTCTAATTGGGACCTCATATCGGGGAGATCCCCTAAATGTTGGCATATCCAACACCGTCAACAGGTCTGCAAGATGAGCAGGATGATTTTGAGAGCACAGGTCTGCAAGATGAGCAAGCCTGACCTTACCTTTCTTGAGGGTATTACTCCTGATAACTGTCCTTTTGAGAACCTTGAGGAAGGTGATCCCATGAGCTCCTTGTGTTAGGGTCCTATAATATAGGAATCCCAAACACTTTTGTCTTACTATTTCATTTGAGGTCATTTTTGCAATTATTAGTCTTGGTTTCATGAGTGTCATGGTCTAAAGGGGTTTATTGTACAAAGAAGTCAAATTTGTCAAAGTGTCATTCTGAATATTTTGAGCTTAAAAAAGAGTCTTTTTACCATAATTCGAAATTGTAAGGTCATAAGAAGTCATGATTTGAATTCGCAATCATGAGGGATCATTTGTCATTATAAGAGAGTCTAGGTCATCTCATGAGAGAATTAGTCATCAAACTTTGGTTATCATAGTTTAGTCACCTAAGTTTGGAAATCAAGCCTGCATCAAAAAATCATGACAAGGGATTGGGCACAGAGTTGCAAGTTGTGATGAGTCAGTTTAAATGTCTTTCCAACAGCAGGTCATGATGTCAACAAGAAGGTAATGGTCAGAAGGACAGTCCTTCCGTCTTCCCCATGTGCAGCAATTTCAGAAATCGCTCTGAATTCATGATTACCCATCCAAAATCGTGATCAACGCTTTCTTGCCCGCTCCAGGTTATTCTGCATGATAAATTGAGTTGTTGTCTTCATCCCACAACGCTTTGTTTTTCACCATCTTCATCGCGGGCTTTGGTTCAGTTGATTTGGTTGCTGCGAAAGAAAGGCAGGAGCGCTGTGAGTTTAGACAGCGCTACCATTCTTGCATGTTGGTGTTAAAACTCTCTTTACAGGTGCAAACTCAGGGTTTTCTTTGTTCCTTAGTTTTAAATCAACCCTCAACTTGCACATAGAAGCTAGGAGAATTCATCAAGACCTGCAAAAGTGGAAATTTTATCATCAATGTGTTTTCCTTGCACTGCATTTTCTCCTAATTTGATGCAAATCCACACAGTGCATTTTATTTCTTGTTTGTCACTGCCATTTCACCTTTTTGTTGTATGAACCTCTGCATGCAAATGGTACCTTGGTTTTAAAATCAAATCAGAGCTGCTAACCCAAATGTTTATGCTTGAAGCTGCTTAAAAAACTCAATTTCCCTTGGCACTGCATTTCTGATGTTTTGCGCTACGAATGTCTTTTTATTAAACTTTTTGCCAATAGTTGCTAGGTTACAAATTTTGTGGGGTTTGTCTGAGGATAGCTATGTTGTTTAAGCTTGTTGTGTAATTGAATTTCTCCTTGTCTCAAGGCATCATCAAGGATTTTAAATCTCATAACACTTCATTTGATAATCAATTGCTCATATCCCAAAGCTATTCACTGCTGCTAGAAAGGAAAACTATGTCAACCCCAGAAGACAAAAAACACATAAAAGGAAGGATAAATTAATGAAAGAAATCAGAAAATCAAAGAGTTACAAGATCAGTTGGACAAGGCCCACGTGACAATAGCATACTTACAGCAAGAGAATAGGGAACTTAGGCACAAAATACCACAGGAAATTGTTCAGCCTAGTGAAGCAGAGCCACCAAAGGAAGCATTGGCATATGTTGCTAAAGGAAAAGGTAAAATGATCATTGATGTTGAAGAGTTAAAAGAGGTAGTTGAGTAGCCAAGGAGACCTAGAACTAGCTTTGCTGCCAAGATGCAAGTGCAGGTAGAAGAGACTTTTCAACCTGAACAGAAGGCAGCATTTGATGAAGACAAAGCATATGAAAAATTATTTGAGCAGCTTGAGGATTTCCAAATGCAGGTAGATCAGCTTGCAGAGAAAGGATAGAAGAGACAAGATAAAAAAATTTAAAGAGGTGGAAACTGTTTTTCCTACTTTTCAAAAGGCTAAGAACAAGCTGAAGTGGAATTTTCACTTGCATAGGCAAGTGAAAAATCTGTATGTGAAAAACTTGGTGCTAAAAAGAAGGCTCATATTGGTAAAGCAAAAGCTCATTGAGGTCAAGCTGTCAAGAAGAAAGAGGAAGAGAGGTAAGTTAGACATACTTGCAAAGGCTAGTACAAAGGTGAATCTCCATCAGGAAAGCCCAACTCAGCTCTAAAACTTTGTTTGTTGGCTCAAGAGCTCAGAAAAAGTAAATTTTGATGAATTTGGCAAAAACGTAGCAAGCAGGCTTGTTAGACTATTTATGTAAATTTTGACACTGATGGGGTAGTGAAGCTGAGAGTTTTTGTTGTTATTATGGGCGTTATATGAATATTGCAGCATCTACATTCAAGTTTTCAACATTTCACATTAAGGAAAGGCCACCATATGCTCAGTTTTGGAGTCGCCACGAAAGTTGACGGTTTGCTGCGTTTTTTACTGTTTTTGTCATCATTTTCAAAAGAGTTTTCTGATCAAATGGAAACTAATTTCAGAAAACTGAAAGAGTTTTTTTCCAAGAACGGGCCAAAGAACAAAACCCTCCTTCAGTTTCTGCACAGGTGTTATAGATTGAAAAATGCAAATGCATCTTTAGAGCCCATGTTTCAGGTTCTGCCATTTCTTGTTTTAGTTATGATGTTTAGGTGTGGATTGTGAAGAGCTGGGGAAGAATTTTTGGAAACCGAAAGAGGTTTCTCTTAAGAACACTCTCATCTACAAAAACCTCCTTTTGTTTTGTAACATCTATCAGGATTTAGGAGATATGAGCTAGTTTTTAACCCCTATTTTTTCATAAATTCAGTGAAAATAGACAGTGTGCTGCAAAAATAGGGAACAGGTCAATGGGATGCTTGCAGCAGTTTTGAATCTTGTTTAGGAGGTTCCTCACCATCCCAGGAGTATTTGGAGCCTACCCATTTGCTTTGTTTGGTCAGAAAGGCGCTGCAACAATACAGAGCATAAAGTCCACTTCAATGTTTTGCAAGTCTGGACAGCCAGCTCAAATTTGCTTCAAAATTCGAATTTTGGCTCCTAGAATTAGTTAGATCATTATGGATAGGTGGCATATTGTCTTAGGAGATGTAGTTAAGGCTTAATTACAAATATTCCAAGTCAATGATGTATTAAGTTGTGATTGGTAGTAGGTGAGAAACTACTCCTAGTTGTAAGCATATGAGCTAAATTTTGATTTTTTTTTGTTATTGTCAATGAATTGGACCACCTAGAGCCTAGAGTGGGAGAATGAATCTAATGATGTATATAGAGATATTTAAAGCATTGTAATGGGGTTGTTGATCAGACTAGAGAAGAAACTCTTTGCGCACTATATATTTTTGAAGACTTTTTCCAGTGAATGGATGAAAATGCAAAGGAGAAAATTGCAGGGATTCATGAGTCAGAAATTTGGTGGTTTTGTGCTCTTTTAGTCTTGTAAGCTTTCTTTATGTGTCTACATCTCTTTTATGTACATCTTCTTGCTTGGAAAACCAAATGATTAATTCAGAATTCATCTTAAATGAATGCTCTGTTTTAGTTTTCTAAGTTATCAATGTTTTCAGCTAAAACAACACTTCAGAATTCATCCATGATTTGATGCTCTAATGTGTTAGTTTTTCACCTTTTATACATTCACCTCCTTCAGAAATTTGATATAAACCCACCACCAAAGCTGCCTACCTTGCCCCTGTGAAGGAACCCTCTCTTTTCCATCATCTCACTGGACAAAATCAGATTTGTGATGACTCCATGCCCAATGGATCTGCCACTTTTCTCATCAACAGACCTTTAAAAAATCAAACTTTGTTGAGCCTATTACCTAGCCTAATATCCTATTTGTTGAGTGACCTAAGTGAGAGAGCCATCTCCAGGTCAGAAGGGCTAGATTTTGACCTAGAAGTGGTTTGTGGTTACCTCTAGGATTCCTTTCCCAGCCTAGGGAAATCACAGAGTGCTAACACCTTGGAAGATGACATTGGAGATTATTTCCGCGTTGAAAAGGAGAAATGGGAAATCGTTGGGCCTCAATTTGATTGTGCTCCCATTTATGATATCGACAAAGAGGATGATGTTGATATTGGTTTTCCCTTTACCCCAAGCATTACTTGTGATGACATATTCATCGATACCCTTGGGAAGGAGAATTATTATTTTCCCTTGCATGAAAAGGGACAGTTGGAATTAATCTATTCTCCTTTTAAGGAAAACCCAATCTTTGATGCTTATAATGAGGAAAGCAATGAGGCTCCTACCTATCCTCCTTATGATTATATATTCAAATCACTTGAGCCTTTTGGTTATGATTTTGGGTAAGGAAAACTCATTGAATATGGCAATTCACCCTTCCCTTTGCCTTTCCCTCTTGTTCATCATCTCAAGTCTTCCTCTAGTGAATCCCTTGCCCCTTTTCATATGATCTCACCAAGTGACCGTGAGCCTTTCTCCCTCCTGAATATGGTGTCAAGGAAAACCCCTTCATTGAATATGTTTTGTCTCCTTTGACTCATCCTCATGATTATGATCTCTCTGCAACCTCCCCTCTCCAATGTGACCATCACCATGGGAAACCTATTTGTTGCACTTCTTTTGTCCCTCACCTTTCATTCCCCTCTCATCATGGCCTTGTGGCATCTACAAAGCGTAATATTATAAGCAATGATTGTGATAGGGAGTTCTTAAGAGTGGTCTTTCATTCCATCATTGTGTGCTTAGAGGGAAATCCCCGCACTTCTAGATTGACCTATTCCCCTTCTCTTATGGCTTCGTTTTACATCAAATGGAGATCATGTTTTCCCACTCCCACCCACTTCACCCTCCATGTGATTGTGTTCACATTCACTTAGGGTTTTGTTTCATGAGTAATCATACTAGCAGGCATATGTATAGTGACATGATTGTATGTTGGTTACATTGGCTTTATGACTATACTTAGTATTTCTCTTACTATAAGCATGTTACGGTAGGATGCATTGCATGCTTATTTTTGCATTAGAACTAACATCATATGACATTTCTCATGGTTTTAGTCTTTGATATGTGCAGGAAACAAGTTTGTAGTGACCAAGAGATTGTTAATGTTCTCATAACCTCTCGTTTGAGCAACTTCGCCAACTCTTCGAGAGATCATGTCCCAGTTGGAGCCAGATGTTACCCACCATATTGTGGGTGATATCCATAGGATAAAAAATTTCTCCATGATGGTCCTTAGTCGGCAACTAGCAGCCCCTTGCAGCCCCAACTAGCTCATTGTACCATTTCTCCGCCACCTGAGCCAACCATGTGGTCCCTCACCCATTTGTCATGATTGTATGTCTTGTCATTTGGTAATTGAGTACTTTAGTTTGCTTATTGTGGAGATTATTGGGCATGAATTAATGGGGGGATTTGGCGGAAAGAGTGGACTAGGTATGTGCCCTTGTCCCCTAGATCTCTTTTGGGGTGTTAACCTTGAACCCTAGTCCCATGGGATCTCTTTTACTAACCTTTGGGCTTTTGGGATGGTATTTCATGGGAAACCCTGAGATGCACGGTCCCGCTCCCCGATTCACACATATTACTCCCATTCCACTTATTATACTCCCTTACATCACTTCTCCCACCTGGGTCCACATTTCTCCACTAGGTCCACATAGGGTCAGCTACCCCCTCCCCTTGCCCCACATCTTGGGTCAGGCCTGGAACGATGCCTTGGAGGTTGATGCAACTGAAAAGAAAAGAAAAAGCATAATTGGCCAAATCCAACAGGAAATTGTACCACAGAATGCAAAAGATGGTAGAGGTAAACACATTTAGCACGTTAGCAAAAGCCATTACATGAGCCCTCCCCCTTCCATGGCCATCACCTTGGTTCCTAGAGGCCCTTGATGAGTCTCCTTTAACATTCAAGAACCCATGATTGTCCCAACCCCTGGTGAGCAATGAATTTCCCCGCGAAAAAGGGGGTATCCACTGCTATACTTTTCACATCATGATCTCATCCCTTTGAGCCCCGAGCAGTGAACCAAAGAAAATCACAAAAGGAAAAAGGCATTTTAAGAAAGGTGAAAAAATCAAGTTTGGGGTAACTCATGTACCACGATTGCTCCCTCCTATACATTATTTACCCAAGTGTGGGCTTCCCTTTTATTAGCTACCCTTGTGCCATGGGATGTGACCCAGGTTGTTCCCCTTTGTCCCCTACTCCATTCCATCATTATATCACATGCCACCACCATTTGATGGATGTACCATGAACATATCACCCCCTTTAGAAGTAGAAACCACCTAATAGGATGATTGGTTAACCCCTTTTGGAGCTTGGAGACATTGGCACATGCCAAAACCCACTATGGAAGAACATGACATTATGAAGTGCCCACTTATTGTCCATGATTTGTAAACTCTTTTACTTGATTACTTTAATGACTTGATATGCTGGAAGGTGTGGGGACGCATTGTATCTTATGCAGGATTGTAGATGGTCTCCATTTTTAAGTTTGGTCTCTCTATACGGGGTCCTAACCTTCCAGAGGGCTACATTGGCACATGTAGAGTGTGTGTACAGAGCCATGGGCCTCAACATCAGTAGACAACATTCCATGGATCCCCAGGGATGTTCAGATATTGCTCGAGATTCACCTATTGGACAAGGAAGATGCACCTGGTTCACCATGCCCAGTCGACCCCACAGTTGTACCATGCACTTGGCAGATGACCTAGGACTTGTATGCTGATGTGGCATCACTTACACCATCATCTAAGCCCTTACAAATGGTCTGCAAGCATCTTCGATCTACTTGGAGACCCATGAGGTTACTTGTGTGCCCCCACACCCATTGGGAGCACCACAGGTTTATTATTTGGAGAACAAGGGGCCAACCCCTTGTCCACTACTTTTGGGAGTCCTATTCATCATTATGGCACTTATGGACTTCATCAGGCTTCTTAGAAGGCCCAACGACATGTATTATTGATCATTTGACCTCTTAAGAGGCTTATTCTTTTGTTTATGAGCTAGTTTGGTGGGTTTGTCACCAAAAGTTAGTTATTTTGCACATTATTTTATTTTAGGGGCTAATGTAGGCCTAATTAGCTAAATAAAACTCCTTGGAAGTTTATAAATACAAGTGATGAGAGTTCATTTTCGGATCATCACTTGGTTTTGGACTTATGATCTCTTTAGATATTTTTGCTATTCCTTCTTGCTGAACGAAATTTTGGAACATGGAATGAATTTTGATGTTTGGATTATCTTCTCTTGTCTTGGAGCTTCTTGATTGGCAAATTTGTTGATGGTTGGATATATTCTCTTACATGTAAGTACAAATTTAATGCTATTCTTTTTTTACCTTGTCATATGCATTGATAATAGGATTTTCGCTATACTAGGGTTGATTGTTGCATGCATTATTGCGAAATTGTGGAATTATTGTTTCTATATAGCCATCTCTCAATGTATGGGCCATGTATGTTGAACGAAATTCTCCTAGGGATAATTCTATCATTGAATTCATCTTGACAAGCCATCTCTTTTTGCAAAACGAAATATAAATCTTTAAGGTCACTCTCCCTTTCCCTAAGGCTAAGAGAAGTTGTCCTTGAAGCCTCTTTGACCTAGAAATGAAGTCCATTCTCACTATTCTTCTTGACTCCAATCTCCCCAAAGGATTAGGCACTGGTCTACCATAAGGTGGTCACCCTAAAACCATTTTCCTTCACCTTCCCTTCTTCTCTCTAGGTCTAGCCCCATTAGGTCACTTAGGGCATCATTTTCCCAACAAACTACCCAAGGAAAATCTTCGATCCCTTGGCCTCTTTTGCGCTGGTGTGTCTCCTAGGTCTCCTCCAAATTTGAGAAAATTCTGACGATGGGATTGTGGGATATCCCAAGCCCTAGCCTTGGGACTGATTTTCGCTCTAAGTTCCCCTACGCTAGTACCTCATAGGGATCATTTTGGCACATTTAAGTGAAAATTATTTCTTCGATCCCCTTCTTTCCGTTGTTTAGGTCAAGCTCATCATTAGTTGCTAAACCCCCTCCTCTTGACCTAACCTGGGTTCACTTGGTCTTATGTGGTCCCATTCCTCATCAAAGTTAATTCTTCAAAAGAAAAACTCGGGAATCCAAGTTCCACAAGGATTTTAGGATTGGGAAGCTCCTTTGCAAATCACATCCTCTAAACCTAGCCGTTAAATCCTCATCCCCTTATCCTAGAGAATCTTGTACCTTGCTTAAGAAGCAAGCAAGTGCCACTCTTGAGTCTCTCTTAGGAAAGGGACATTTAAAATCACTTCATATCCATTTTGATCTATCCTTCACAAGTGAATCTCCATATATCGGGTCTCATCCCATCATTGAAAGTCCGTAAAGAGTAGGAACCTTTAGTTGTGGTGACAGTGGGCTTTAGCTTCATAGTTGCTCTTGACCTAGAAGGCATCCCTCTAAGACCTCCTACTAGTTTGAGCGATAACAGGACTAACAATGGAAAATGTTCTAACCAAGAAATGATGTTGAACATGTTGAGTTAGGATCTCCTCAAGATGACATGAATGACAATCAGAGTGGGTATATGACAACTGAGGATGCAAATACAATTATAGATGATGAAGATGTTAAGATTATTGATTTTGATGATGAACAAGAAGGGAAAAATAGTTGATGTTGATAGATGCAAACGCAAAGAGTTCCAAGGGGAGAAATGAATCCGCGGATAATAAGGAAGGGGAGAAAATAAAATGTGATGATGATACATTGCCACCCGAAGCCCTTATAATGAGATAGTAAAGGAAAGCTTTATGCCAATGACAAAACAATCATCAAAAATAGAACAAAAATTTTGCATACAATCAAGAGCCCTTGAGAATAAATTGCTTCATGAAAGGACAGACTCGAGGTTCACAAACACAACAATGGAAGAAATTGTCCTGAAAGATACTTGTGTTGAAGCCAGAGCTTTGACAGGTCTTCCTATTAATATCCTTGGGGTGCCAGACATTAATTTAGATCATGAGTTGTTCAATACAACTAATATGAAGAACTAAAAAAATGAACCAAATAGCCTTGGGATTTGCCATCTGAAATTGAGAAGGTTCAACACAACAATGAGAAAGATATTGAAAGATTTTCCGAAACCCAATATCTTGATAAGGAAAATAAAGAAATAAATTTCTCAAAACTGATGGAATAGATGGAAGCCAAAGAGCAGAGAATCGTTCTAAGGTTCAAGCATGTCTATAAGAAGTCTCCACCCTTTAAGAAATTGTGATATATGAAAAAATTGGCTAGGATATTATCTTCACGAAAAGGTATTCTGGATAGCAAAAGCTCACCTTGCATGGTGTCTTCTTCTCCCTCTGGAGCAAGCAATGCAAGCAGTGACTCAATTTTTGCTGCAAGGGATGATCATGGAGCTAGAAATCAATTTAAGAATAAAATTTCAAGTTGGCCATTTTTAGGCGTTGGGAAGAGGCAATTCTTAGAAAGAGCCTTGGATGAATCTATAAAGAGACTACAAATACAAAAAATGCTATGGGCTAGACTCGATGATGGAAGTGTTTCCAATAAAGAGGATGAAAAAATAATATCTAAATCCACCATAGAGAATGAAAAGCTTGAAGAAATTGAGAAGGTTACAGAACAGCTTGCAATGAAAGATGGGGAGTATGGGGCTGTCGTTTCTCATGTTTCAGTTTACCGACTCCCTGCTACTGTTCCCTGCCAACCCCGACCATCACCCATCGCACATTTCCTGTTGCCTCGATGTCTACTCCTCCTACTTCCACCGTTCACATTTCTGTCGAAGTACAGTCTCCTCTCACTGTTCCAGAACTGCTCACTATCCGCCTGTGTTTTCCCACGTCGTCCCTCCCGACAATGTTGTTTTTGTGTATCTTGTTTGCCACAGTCCCATCACCGATTTTCTTGTTATCCACCGCCGAACAATCTGTCCCGATCACTGTCGCATTTTCTTGTGTTCTCGGCCAGTCAACAATTACGTTTCGGGTCACATCCCTTTTTATTAATTGACATAACTATAAACTATAGTTCATTACATAATAGTTATAATTAACATATATATCTATATATATATATATATATATATATATATATATATATATATATATATATATATATATATATATATATATAGAAGAAGAAGAAGAAAAAAATCAATACAAAAAATAATATTAAAAAATAAAAAATAAACAATATAATTAAAACAACTAAAAAAACACTAGTTCCAAAATAATAATACCAACAAATTATACATGTTGAGGTACCAGTGACCAGTTACACTTCTCAAAAATGACATGAGCAAAGTGAAGGAACTTGTTAGCGATTAAGGTGAAGAAAGTTGTCAACGATAAAGCTTTGAGGACAAAGCTTTTGAAGAAATGGGCAATTTTACGAATATAATTTATATAGAAGTAGAATAAATATAAATGAAAGAATAGTAAATCATAATTGTAGTTAATTAATGATTAATTAATGAAAAGACATGTCCCTAAGGACATGACCATTCATGAATGGGCACCTACCTAGGTATATAAGTGGGCCCTCATTGTAACATTCATTCATGCTTGTACTATTCATCTTATTAATAAAATATTATTTACAATACATAGTGTATTTTACATTTAAAAGCAAAAACAACTATAATTTTTGTCGCTTCAACAGATGCAGCTATATCTAAGGATGGAAGTTCCTACAATAGATAAAGGATGGATGTCGGTGCATAGAAACAACATCAAATTTCTAGTTAATCTTGCAAATGGCTAAATGGAGTTAAATAGAAAGAAGACAACACTTTTTTGTTGAAAATAGTAGCGAGAAAGATCATCTTGACTTGTGCCTTAGTCAAGAAAGACCTTGATCGGTCCTTCTTAAGCATGCATGAGTTCAAGGACGAGTTCATGGAGTAGTTAACTCATGCGAAGAAATTGGAGGCTCAGTTTGTGTTTCTCCAAGTGCGAGCTTATATTTGGAAAAAGAACACGTGAGAGTCTCAGTTTCTAATTAAAGCAAGGACGAGTTAGAAGAGTCAGTTCGACTCAGTCAACAACTCAATCACAAGTCCAAGTTCTAAAAATTAATTTGCCAGTTAAAGCATGAGTCGAAAGGCTTAAAAGGAGGATGAAGGCACATCATTGTATCATATTGTTGAGCACGAGTTTATGTCAGACAAAGTTGAGAGATAGTTTCCTTGTGATGTGCGTTAGGATTTAGGGAGAAATTCCTAAATAATAGGGGCTCAGATCTGCACTAGGAAATAGGGATTTCCAATGCTAAGAAATAGTAGCCAGATTATGCAAGGAGAGAGGAGTTAGATCAAGGGCTCTTGCAAGGAGTTTCAACTAAGTATTAGCAAAGAGAATAGTTGTGTTCTCTATTCAAACAATTTGTCTTGTAAAGAAATCTGACTGCTCAAAATTTTTCTCAAGAAAATCTACTGCAAAAAGATGGTTTTCCCAATTGGGATCCCTAGAAAAATATTGTGTTATTATGTGACTGTGTTCTTTATCTCTATATTTATTTTATTCCATTGCTTATCTATCATAGAGAAATCATGTGTCTTGGTGCAACGGAATTAGTTTCAGATTTGTCGTCATAGCAATTGCAAGATTTCAAGGAAAATCTACATGGTATCAAAGTAGAGATCAGTATAAAGACCAGCACTGAGATCAGTTTGTGACCAACGCAGATCAGTCAAGAAGGCTAGCGCTAGATTGTGAAGGAGAGCTCTCTAGGTAACCAGGACAATGTTCCAAGGATTGAGATCAGACCACTATTTAGAGGGAGCCTCTAACTTCGTCTCTTGGAAAGGGAGGATCATGATAGTATTGGAGGATAATGGGGTGGGAGAGTTTGTCAAGAATATACCACCACCACAAGATCCCCAACAGTTGACCCAACATACTAATAATGATATCAAGGCCAAGAGTATTATTCTAGAAGGGCTGAAATATCATATAGTTCCTCATATCCATGAGACGAAGACAACTTTTAAGATGTTCAAAGCCATCTTAGATCTATATCGAAGTACCAGTGATACCAGGAAGTTTTCTCTTAAGGAGAAGCTAAGGAGTATCTGGATGAGACAAGGAGAGCCCATTGTCACATATCTTACGAAGTTCACTTAGGTACAAGATGAGGTAGGTTGTGTGGGTTTCACTATACCTAAGTAGGATCTTGTGAGTTTTACTTTACTAGGATTTCACAAGTCTTGGTATGGTTTCTAGGATGTTGTCAGTGGAGGAGAGAATTTTCCCAATTGGGAAAGGTTATGGATTGACTGCATTCAGGAGGAGATTCAGAGAGGGACCCGAGATGGTAGATCAGCAAAGACAGAGGACAAGGAGAACTTTGCCCTGGCAAGAAAAGCCAACGATAAGAAAGGCAAAGGGAAGGCCGAGTCCAATTAGAAGGGCAAGAAGAATAAGGATCTAAGTAATATCAAGTGCTTCCATTACCATGAGTTTGGGCATTGTGCTACTAAGTGTCCAAATCAGAATAAGAGGTTCAGTAAGAATCATGCGGCTACATCAGCTGAGGTAGATGGGTTTGCTTCCCAATTTGAGAAAGATTTCTCATTGATAGCTTGCATGGAAAGCTCAATAGGGAGCAGCACGTGGTATAATGATTTTGCAACCTTCTTCCAGATGACCGGGAACAAAGAGTATTACAACTAATTGAAGGAGAAGGACATGCAGTTTCTAATCGAGTTAGGAGATGATGGCAAGTAAGCATCTAGGGGAGTTGGTACTCTCAGCTTTGAGAGGGAGTCTGGGAGCCCTCTCCATCTCAAAGATGTCCTCTGTGTTCCAAGACTAAAGAAGAACCTTGTTTCAGTATCTACCCTTGAGGACAAGAGTTATGATGTCATCTTCAACACAGGTAAGGCATACCTCCAACACTTAGCTTTTGGAGTAGTGAGGTAGATAAGTGTGAGGGTAAAGAACCTTTACAGGTTGCAAGTTGAGACATGTGTAGCCTTGAGCAACGAGGCAGGTTATGAGTAGAGTAGAGATGTTGGAGAACATTAGCACAGACGCATGGGACATTTGCATCATGGGGCGCCAAAGATTTTTCAAGCAGATTGCCACAAGATTACCAACATGCAATTTTGATGAACATGATGTGTGTAAGGGGTGCAAACTTGGCAAGTATGCCAAGACTTCTTTTCAGGACCGAGATAGTAGAGCCAAAGGGATTTTCGAGTTGATGCATTCAGAGGTATGCAGGCCCTTCTCTTCTCCGTCTCCTATGAGACTAGAGTATTATGTTACTTTCATTGATGATTATTCTCAGAAAACTTTGATATTTTTTATGAAGAAGAAAGATGAGGTCTTAACCAAGTTCACGGAGTTTAAGGCCTCGATAGAAAACGGAAACCAAACTGGGAAGAAGATCAGGACAATGAGGAGTGACAACGGTGGAGAATACATGCTAAGGAGGGCATTAGGAGAGAGCTAATAGCACCCCATAACCCTTAGCAGAATGGGGTGACTGGGAGGAAGAACTGCAATATTATTGGGGAAGTCAAGGCCATGTTGCATGATCAAGGACTGCCTATGTTCTTATGGGCAGAGGCATGCAACACTGCAGTATTTCTGCAAAATAGGAGTCCACACAGGGTTCTTGCACGAGTTTCACAGAAGGACACTTTCAAAGACAAGAAGACTAATGTTTCACACTTCTTTATCTTTGGCACAAAAGTTTACTACCATGAGCCCAAAGATAGCAGGAAGAAGTTGGAGCCCACAGTAGAAAAGGGTATTTTCATGGGATACAGTGAGAGAGCTCATGCATATAGGGACCGCCTATGTTCTTGTGGGCAAAGGCATGCAACACTATAGTATTTTTGCAAAACAGGAGTCCACACAAGGTTCTTGGATGAGTTTCACTGAAGGAAGATTTCACATGCAAGAAGCCTAATGTTTCAAACTTCCATAACTTTGGCACAAAAGTTTACTACCATGTGCCCAAAGATAGCAGGAAGACGTTGGAGACCACAACGAAAAAGGGTATTTTCATGGGATACAGTGAGACAACTGAGGCATACAGGGTGTATCTACTAGGACTCAAGAAGACAGTTCTCAAGCAGGATGTGAGGTTTACGGAGTCCAGAGCTCTGAGGGAGTCCTTAGAGCGAGAGCAGGTTGAAGTACCTAGGATGGAGGAGCTACTCACTCCCAAGGAGTATTGGAAAAGTAACTAGGTTTAGTCTTCATATTTATCTTTGTACTTGTAAACAAAAGCAAAAGAAGAAAAAGATTTATATTATTATTTCTTTAGCAAAGCATGTTCTTCATGCTTCTAGGTTTTTGTTGAGTCAAAGTCCATTTGGACTCTTTGTAAGAAAAAGGAAAGAAATTTTTGTTAAGAGTCAAATTGTCCTCCAAGATGACAAGTCGGCCCTCCAGACTATCAAGTCGACTTACCCAAAGAGACACGCCCCTTCGTTGGACAAACTACTATAAATTGGCACATGTTCTCTCTCATTGTGGAAGGAATTTTTCGTGGAAGTTCAGAGATATATATATGAGTCTTTTGAGGTAGAATGAGTGAGTTTCTTTGTGTTAAAGGGATGTGAGAAGATTTGAATTTCTTGTGACATATGATCTGGACAAAATGTGAATTCCTGAAGTTAAGATGTGCTATTAAATAAGGCTATCTCTATGATGACTTGCAAGCCCCAGAAAGATATATATATATATATATATATATATATATATATATATATATATATATATATATATATATATATATGAAGTACGAAGCCATAATCACTGTAATATGCGAGCTAGAAGAGGATTAAACAAACTATAAGAAGGAAGCCACTGGAAGGATGAAGTATCTTTGTGGATAAGACATCTTGTGATAGATCAACTATTCTTATTGAAGATCAATCTTGACAAAATTGGAGGGTTGACTTGGGGATCTTATGGAGGAAGTTGTCTTGGTCTTTGGGTCTTGGAGGTCTCAGTTTGATTTGGTTTTATAAGTGGATTGTTCGAGTTTTCCCCAATTATGGGGAATTAATAAAATACCAACAAATATGACAATTAATTATCAAGTAAAGGAGAATCAATATTAATCTACAAATACCTTGATTTTCCAACAAGGAGGAGCCTCAGTCAGGATCACAAATTGAGTCTTAGCCAAGTGGCAAGAGGCTCGCACAGCAGGATCCACAACAGGATACAAAGCGAGATGATGATGAGAAGATTCAAAGGACCATGACAACACTAGATAACTACTCAGTTAAAGACTCCTAGCATAGGGAGGAAGAAAGCCAAGTGGCTCAAGAAGTTGATTCAGGAGACCCAAGAGCAAGTTGAAGCTCCTAGGACCATGTTCAGGCAGAGGAAGCAACCATAGAGCTACACAAGATATATGGCACTGATGAAAAGGGTGGTAGATGTTGAGCCTTATAGTTATAAGGAGGCAACTTCTCAGCGGGTTTGGTAAGATGCTATGGTGGAGGAATATTCCTCCATCATGAAGAACAATGTGTGAGAGATTGTGCCACGACATGAAGGAAAATCAACAGTAGGCTCACGTTGGGTGTACAAGGTGAAGCATAGAGCAGAAGGGAGTGTGGAGAAGTACAAGGTCAGGTTTGTGGCCAAAGGCTTCTCATAGATTGAGGGCATAAACTATGATGAGATATTTGCCCTGGTAGCACGGTATTCATCCATCGAGACTATTTTGGCACCTACAGCACAAATGGGGTGTGTTACCCACCACCAGTGGGTGACCCCTATAAGAGAAATTTTCTCCTAGATTTGTCTTCAACCGGTGGCTAGCAGCCACCAAATAGCGCAATGTGCCACCATCCCTTGCCACCTGAGCCAACCATTGTGTTCCCTCGCCCATTTGTTATGGCCGTATGTTTGAAGGTGGGCCTTCCAACCCCGAAGGTATGGTTTTTCATTATGTAATAGGTGTTTATGCTTTCTTTTCTTGGGCACATTTGGACATGGATCACTGGGGGGATTCGATGGAAAGAATGGGCTTGGATTGTACGGTTGTTCCTATGAAATTCGAAATCCCGAAATCACTACTGCAGCAACTGCTTATATTTATCCTAATGAATCAGGCTATTTATAGTATTATACGGTAAACATCGAAATAAATACAATCGTTGCCTTCACAACTTAAATAATATGCGGAAACAAGAAATATCACACAAAAATGACACCGTTGTTTTTGGACAAATGTCCCCGGAAAAACCCAATGTGGGAAAACTAGCGCAGCAGTTGAGGGTTTGTATTATTATGCAGTAGTTTCTGAATACAATCTTTGGATGCCTTATTGGTCATCCAATACAAAGAATCTGATTGGCAGAGAAATTAGTGAGAAATACCTCACACTATCATTAGAGATCTGACACTGATCCAGCCACTAAATGGCTAGCCGCACGTTGCCTTTGCACAGCCTCTGCGCAATCACTGTGTTGCTCTGCATCACACTTGATGGTGACTGCATCACTCCTTATGTCTGATCAATTTGTTGGCTGGATGCTCAATCCTCTAGCCCTTCAGTCTCACATCCTGGCTCCTGACACTAGATTTGAGCTGCTCCTCAACAAAACTGCGAATCTCCTCTCAGGCTCTGAGTTGCCTCAACATGGCTCTACGCTGCCCAGCGTGGCTCTGCGTTGCCTCTTCTGGATCTCTCTCTACCTCATCTGCAATGTATCCCCGGATCAGAAAAATCTCCAACCGGAAAATTATCCCTGCCCCTCACTACAAGAAATCTCCTCGATGACTTCTCCGACAACTATTGCGCTACTATCAAGCCTCTTCTTATAATCCTCTCGTTGATCAATCAACAACCCAAATTAGATTCTAATCAATGGATCAGATCATTTTGACTTGATCCTCGTCTTCTTCTAGAAGTTTCACCCCCGGTTTAATTAATACCCTTTAATTCTTTTAATTTCCTAGGTTTAGACTTAGGCATCCATTAAAAATAATTAATTATTTTAATAGAACTGTCTCCAGGTGGAATTTCCCAAAACGATTTCTGGGTATTCTAGAATACATGTGTCCTAGCCTCCCTGCAAATTTTGAGGCTTAGAGCACATCCGATGCTACCAGAAATCAACAGTTCCCATGTCCCAACTTGGTGGTTAATCTTGTATCATAGTCCTGTAGGATCTCCTCTATTAGCTACTAGCATTAGGAGTGGCACTACATGGGATCATGATTTTGGTTGCATGGTCCCACTTCCCGACACCATACATCTCACTCCCCTCCGCTCATTATAACCCCTTTTCACACTTTTCCCATCCGGGTCCACATTTGTCCATTTGGTCCACAAGGTGTTAGCCTCCCCTCCCCTTGTCCACGCTTTGGGTCAAGCCTGTAACAATGCCCCGGAGGTTGATGCAGCTAAAAAGAAAGTTAAAAGCATAATTTGGCCACTTACAACAAGAAATGTACTACAAAATGAAAAATATGACCGAGACATAAAAATTTAGCACGTGGGCAAAAGCCAAACATGAGCCCTACACCCCCCATCATTATGGCCATCACCCTAGTTCCTGTTACCCACCACCTGTGGGTAGTATACATAGGAGAAAATTTCTCCTAGAAGGTCCTCAACTGGCTACCAGCAACCGCTTGCTGCCCCCAAATAGCTCGATGTGTCATTTTCTCCGCCACCTGAGCCAGCCATGTGATCCCTCGCCCATCTATTATGAATGCATGTTTGAATGTGGGCCTTCCAACCCAAAAGGTATGACTTTTCATTGGTATTGTTGAGTAGTTTTCCTTACTTGTCATGGGAACTTTTGGGCATGAAGTGGTGGGGGGATTCGACGGAAAGAGTGGGTTGGGTCTGTATTCTTGTCTCCATTGCCTGATTTCACGGTTGCCCTTGTATCCTAATCTTGTGGGATCTCCTTTACTAGCCACTAGCTTTAGAGTTAGCACTACATGGGAAATCCTGATTTTGGTTGTGTGGTCCAGCCTCCCGATATCACCTACATTACTCCCTGTCCACTCATTTGAGCCCCATTCATCTCTTTTCCCGTTCGGGTCCACATAGGGTTAGCCTCCCCCTCCCACTTGTCCACACCTTGGGTCGGGCCTGGAACAATGCCCGAGAGGTTAATGCAACTAAAATGAAAACAAAAAAGCATAATTTGACCACTCTCAACAGGAAACGTACCACAAAATGCAAAAGATGGTCGGGACATACAAATTTAGTACGTGGGCAAAAGCCAAACATGAGCTCTACCCTTTATCTATGGCCATCATCCTGGTTCCTATGGGCCTTAGATGAGCCCCCCCTACATCATTATGGAACTAATGATTGTCCCAACCCCTGGTGGGCAATGAACTGTCCCACCTCAAGGGGGGTATCCAGTGCCATGTATTACGCATCATGCTCTCCATCCCTTGGAGCCCCGAGCAATTATAAAGAAAAATCAATCAAAGGTAAAAGGCACATAAAGAAAGGTGCAAAAACAAAGGTTGGGGTAACTTGCGTACCATGATTTTCTCCCTCCTACATTCATATACCCAAGTGTGGGCTTCCCTTGCTATAGCTACCCAATGTACCTTGACATGTGGTCTGGATGTTTCCCTTAATCCCTACTCCATTCCATCATTGTATCATTTGTCACCCACCTCTTAAAGGATGTACTATGGACATGCCATCCCCTTTAGAGGTTGAAACCACCTAATAGGGTCTCCTTGGTTAACCCCCCTTTTGAGCTTGGAGAAATTTGTACTTGCCAAATCCCACTATGGAAGGGCATGCCACCATGAAGTGCCCCATTGATCCCATAACTTGTAAGCATTATTACTTGATTATTCTACTAATTTGTTGTATTGGAGGGCAAGGGCACACATTGGATTTTGTGCAGGATTGTAGGTGGGTCTTCATTTAGGGCTTGGTCTCCCTATACGAGGTCCTAGTTCTCAAAAGGGCCACATTGGCACTTGTAGGGTGAGCATTGAGAGCAATGAGTATCACTACAACAAAACCAGCGATTAGCGTCCCTTTTTACTTCTTTTTTTGCATCTAGAGCCCATTTTTGGTGCTATTTGCATCCATTTATCAAATATGGTGCAAAACTTGACACAAAATTTGCATCAAGTTTTGCACCAAATCTTACACCAAGTTTAGCACCAGGTATTGCAATAGGTTTTGCACAACGTTTTGCACCAAATTTTATGCCAAGTTTTGTGTCATCCTTTACACCAAGTTTTGTTCCAGGTTTTGCATCAAGTTTGGCACCTAATTTTGTTTGACATACTTTTTCATCCTCATTTGCATCCACTTTTTGCACCTACACTTGCATCAACTTTTGCATCGACTTTTGCATCCTTTTTTGCATCCTTTTTTAAATCATTTTTTGCATCCATTTTTTCATCCATTTGTGCATCCCTTTTGTGCCAAGTTTTACATCAGGTTTTGTGTCTAGTTTTGCATCTACTTTTGTTGCATCCACTTTTCCATCTTGTTTGGCATCCATATTTACATCCTCTTTTGCATCTATTATTGTACCCACTATTGCATATAATATTTTTGTGCCACAATTAGTGCCTAGTTTGGCACCTCCTTTTGCACCCACTTTTGATTATAATTTTGCATCCATGTTTGCATCCTCATTTGCGTCTAGGTTTTCATTAACTACTACATCTATTTTTGCATCCATTTTTGTATCCAATTTTGGACCAAGATTTGCATCGGGTTTTGTGTCTCGTTTTGCATCTACTTTTGCATCGACTTCTATTGCATCCACTTTTGCACACAATTTTGCATCCACTGTTGCACCCATTTTAAATTTCACTTTTTGCATCCCTTTTTACATCTTCATTTGCATCATACTTTGATTCTTTTTTTGCATCTATCATTACATCCACTTTTGTTATGCCACAATTTGCAGCATGTTTTGCACTCACTGTTGTATCCACGTTTGCTTCCAATTTTGCATCCATGTTCACATCCTCTTTTGCATCAAATATTGCATCTATTTTTGCATCCACTTTTGTGTCAGGTTTATGCATTGGGTTTTGCATCTCGTTTTGTATCTACTTTTGCATCTACTTACATTGTATCCATTTTTTGCATCCAATTTTGTTTTTCCTGTTGCATCAATGTTTGCTTCCACTTTTACATCCATTTTTGCATCTTATTTTGCATATTTTTTGTCTATTGTTACATCCACTTTTGTTGCACCATATCTTGCGCCTACCATTGCAACCACATTTGCTTCCACGTTTGCATCCCCTATTGCATCCACTTTTGTTTCATCCATTTTTGCATCTGCTTTTGTGTCCGTTGTTGCATCGACATTTGTTTCACCACAATTTGTGCCAAGTTTTACACCTACCATTGGACCCATGTTTGCTTCCACTTTTGCCTTCATGTTTGCATCCAAGTTTGCATTGACAACTGCATCTACTTTTGCATCCACTTTTGTGTCAGGTTTTTCATGTTGTTGTGCATCTACTTATGTTGTATCCACTTTTCATCCAATTTTACTTCTATTGTTGCCCCCATTTATATGTTCGCTTTTGCATCCCTTTTCCAGCACTCATCATATTTTCTGCATTGAGGATATTCCTTATGGCATTGACAATTATGAACAATTGATGACAATGTCAATAATATTGACAATGATGAAAATGAAGATGATGGCGATGACATGAATTGTGATTATGATGATAAAGACGATAGTGGTTACAATGACAATGATGATGATGGCAATGATTATGATGATGACGATGCTAATGACGTTGGCGAATCTTCCCAATTTTAGATGTTGTCATTGTCATAATCATAAGCATTATCTTTGGTGTCATCATCATCATTTTCATCTAGGTCATCAGCAAAAACTATAATGGCATGAATGATGATGATGATTACAACAATGTCGATAGAAATTACATTAATGATGATGATGGGGATGATAAAAATGACAATGACGATGATAATGGTGGTGATGATGATCATCATCGATCATCTCTCAAAAATAGAGTTGTTATTTCTCTTACGCATATCAATGTGTCCTAAACAACCCTTTTCTAGCACTGATCACATTTTTTGGGTTGATGATATTTCTTACAACATCTACAATTATGAACAATTGCAAACAATGTCCATAATGATGATGATGATGGCATGAATGGTGATTATGATGATAATGTAATGATGGCAATAACAATGACAAGGATGTGATGATGATGACAATGATTATGATAATGAGAATGACCTTACAATCTTATGGATTCGTGAACAATTACTAGTTTCAATACCATCTTCTGGATACGTATTACTATCATACTTTTTAGATTTTCTGTCTCTCTTGAGGTATCTTACTATAATGGTGTTTTCAACACTAGAAAGATATCTTGTTGTAATGGTGGTTCTAATGTTAGCACTAGCAAAGTTTTTGTTAAATTTTGGTTAAAAAAAACCGATTTATGCAGTTATTTTGACAATCTATGTAAAAAAGTAAATAACATCCAATTATTTTGACTGTAGTCCCATTGATTATCATGAATTCACCAGTGTGAAGACCATCTTCTACATACATATTATTATTAAACTTTTTGCATTATATCCCTCTTATATCTTGTTGTAATGGCAGTATTAGCACTAGAAAAATATCTTGTTGTAATGGTGATGTTAGTATTAGCACCAAAAAAATCACTAAATTTTGGTAAAAAAAAGTTTATCATTTATTTATTTTTAATTTGAGAAATTTTTGTTTTTATATTTTTTGTTTTTAATTCTATTTTTATGCAGTAATATTTTTTTTGGTTGAATTTTGGTAGTAACTAGTTTTTGGTCTAATCATATGTATTAACCATGTTCTTTATGCTACAAGTCTAATTGTTGGGACAAAATTGCTCTTTCAAATAAGTTGCAAAAAGCATATAAATGGAAGAATAGCGATGACAACTGTTTTCATTGTCCAACTGTTCAGTATATCATGTATGAAAATATTCAACATTTTTATAAACAATGGATTAGAGGTGAGTCTGTAATTCTACATAATGTTTGGATGATACATAAAAAAAAAGTTTGTTTCATTGATGTGGTTAGGATCTACTTTGGATACAAAACCCTAGGTTTGGAAGTATGCAAATAATGAATTTGGTTTACCTTTGATAACAAATGAAATTTTATTTCTTTTTCCTCGTAAAACCAAGGAAGATATGGCAATAATTCTCGTTAGAAAACTACTTCTTGTTGAAGGTTTATAATTGGTTGCAAAAGTTCAACAACTGGGTATAGAAGTTTTTAGTTGCTATTAGGGAAACAATGTGATTATAGGTTTTAGCAGACATAGATCATTCTTGGTATTTGATTCACTTTGAGAATATAAGTACACCAAAGTGGATTAGGTTATGAGTGGATTGGCAAAGCAACCCTTATTTGTTCCTTTTAGTTTTTTGAGATATCTCAAGTTCAACTAGTGCTAGTAAATGGTTTCAAAGATGTTTTCTAGGGTTTTTCAACAAGGTCACTAGGTCCCAATGTAACATAGATACTTCATATTTGTTGAAAAGTAAAACCCCACATAGCACTGAATAGATCATTAATGATTACCTAGAGAACTTAGACTAAATTAATCGTGGAAGTAAAAATTACAACCAAATTAATCATGAAAGTAAGAACTACAATTGAAAAAAACACACTTGGTAATAAACAAGAATTCATCCTCGCCAAATCCAAAGTTGATGAATAATATGTTAAATCTTTAATGAAACTCATGAAAAATAATAAGCATGTTATCGATATAAGAGTGCATGAACTTGCTTAATGTATATTTGTTAATTGGAGATGATGAATATCTAAATAAAGTTGATGAATAATATGTTAAATATTTGATGAAACTCATGAAAGATAATAAGCATGTTTATCCATATAGGAGTGCACAAACTTTCTTAATGTGTAGTTTACGAGAAATTTTTCGAGCGTAAATCACAAGATATATCATTTGTTTAGGCGTTTCGAACCAACCAGTGTGGTTCATCGTCAGGACAAGTTGAAGAATCAGATCCAACTTTGCATGTTAAATAGTTTGAGCAGAGGGGATATTTGCACCTTAGCCTTAACAACCCTTGCCCAAGATGAATCTATTTAATGGACTAGCTTGGATATGTTGGGTCTTGGATTTCCAGAGTACCCAATCAATGCTTAACTCCCTAGTCCTAGCCAAAATTCACTCCTATTGAAGAGACAACTTGAACAATCTTGCTAATAAGATTAACAAGTTCGTTCCTTTTGATTGATTTACAACAAACCTTAATGCCTCTCTTTTCTTATCCTCCTCTTCCATTCTCCAACAAAAACTTATTAATCTTATATCATAAACACTTTATATAGGTAAGCATTGTAATCATTTTCCTCAACTCACACGTTACCTTTACACCTCAACCCATATAAGTGGACCTAAGTCCATGGCACAACCCATCACACTCTAAGATGGTTCTAATTGTCTCCTCAAAACTAGGACATAACACACCTTAAATGCCAAATGGTTAAGTCATCCCAAATTTGTGGGATTTTTTCCTTCATGGAACACATTCTAGCTAGTGCTGATCAAACACAATGCACTAACACCACTAACACACACTAAAAGTCCTAGATACCCTTACGCTGTGGCACGCACCCAAGCACTTCGACTGCACCTCCATAAAATGCACCTTCAACTTTGGATGTCCCAAAATAGTAATATCCTAACCCAATATGGCCTACTTGTTAGATTTGTGTAGTTCCCTCCTTATCAGATCCTTGCACCTCCTTGCACTCCATGGTAAATCTACTCTAATGGTCACCTTCCAAGTTCCAACACTTCCTTTCACATCATGACATAACCACCGATATACATTACAACAACCTTCAACTTCTTTAGTGGGTTGCACATCTATTTCACATTTCTTCTCCATGTTACAAAGTGGTAGTGCCAAGGAGAGAGTATCAAGTTGAATCAAGGATTGCTCACTTAGTACCACTACTAAGTTGCCTTCGTGCAACTTGTCAAATCCCTTAATTTTGTTTCACAACTTCTCATAGGGCTTAACTTGCTTGTATACACTTCTAAGTGAGACTACAATCCCCAACCTCTCCTCTGCAACCCTTGTTAGAGTCTTCTTAGACGTGCAATCATGCCTCAAGCTGAATATAACACTAGCATCCCAAATGTGCATGCTCATTCCATCTTTTAATGCTTCGCTGAAACCACATTATGACACTGCTTAAAATGAAATGTTTACATCTTAAGACAATGTACCTACTTTGCTTATGACAATCTAAACTATGCAAGTGGCTAAGAGAGGACTATATTTTCCCAGGATGAAAATATAGGGTCTTACAACCCCATTCACACAATAATTTTAATATATTTCACCCGAAAAAAGATACATACCCTACTCCTTTCAAATTTATCATATAATTTTAAGAAATTAACACTTGTTATTAACTATTAAATAGACTTACTATATATTCTCCTTTGTTTGCACCCACCTTATATGTAAAAACATATAAATATTTTCAATACAACCAAATTAAAATCATATTTTTCCATTTAAAAATTATTAAATTGAAATTAAAAAAAATTACACCTAATAAACTTAAACAACAACCATAAAATTATATTATTATTATTATAAATATTTTCTAACCTAACCAATAACCAAAAACATCATATAGTTACTTCTTTAGTGATGTGAAAATAAAAAAAATGTATTTATTGTTTTAATAACACCTAATAAACTTAAACAACAACCATAAAATTATATTATTACGCCGTAAGGCGTTCCCCTCTGAAATCAACCTCCCAAAATGTCTTCGTGTCGTAATCGTAGCCCTTAGATCTAGTGTTAGACGATTGGAGAAAAATGAACCGTTGATTAAGAGGTTAAAGTTTTTTAGGGTTTATTACGCCGTAAGGCGTTCCCCTCTGAAATCAGCCTCCCAAAATGTCTTCGTGTCGTAATCGTAGCCCTTAGATCTAGTGTTAGACGATTGGAGAAAAATGAACCGTTGATTAAGAGGTTAAAGTTTTTTAGGGTTTAGAGGGTGTTGAGGGGGCGGCCTCGGACCTGCAGAGGCGAACCTGCAGAGGCCGACCTGCATGCGGATGTTGAGGGGGCGGCGGACCTGCAGAGGCGGACCTGCATGAGGGCCGCGCGTTGCGTCTGGTGTTTCAGCTGCCTCCAGGAAGTAATGGCCGCGTAGTCGATGTTTCAGCTGCCTGGAGGAAGTAATGGAGTCTTTTATAAAGCTTTTTCATGTGGCTGGTAATCCTGACAGAGATTCTGGTCACCGGTTTGGGGTTCGCACCTGCTACAGAGGAGAAGGCGCTCCTCCAAAGCCACGCTACGACAGCAGCCGGGTAATTGGTTTCTGGATTCGAATCGTAAAACTGTAATTGCTTTCATTTCCTCTGTACTGTAATTAGTCGTAGGAAGTATGTATATACCACATTTGGCATGTTGCAGAACTCAATCTTGGGTTTAATCATTAAAATATAATACAAACTACATAATATACAGTTTGCAACAGTCACCAATGCTATAAAAGATGAAATCAGACCTTCTCATTATGTTGTTATTTACATGCGCGCAGAGCTGAGTGATCCAGACCAACACCCACAGAATCTAGAGCCTGAGAAATGTGATGGATGGGAATGGGTGGAATGGTCAAACTTGCCCAAACCCCTGTTTAGGCATCTTGAGGCTTTAGTTGAATCTGGATTCACTCCCTTCTAAGCCTTTAGTGGCCGAACCTATGAAATTGCCAAATTATTTATCAACTTCACTGGGGATGTTCTTCTTTCACAGTTGCAAACAATTACAGTGTGTATGTATAACTGTGTATCCTGTTTATGGAAACTCTTGTTGCGCTGATAAAACTATCAAATGATGGACACGTAGAACACCTTATATCATTGAAATTCTTTACACAATCATCTGTAGTGTTGGTTACAGTACAGTCTACACATTCAACACTTAGAGGTATTACTTTGAATTCGCTTCTTATTCTTTTTTATTTTTCCAAAAGTGCTTCTAAGTTCTCTTAACTCCATAGGCTTTACAATTGGCCTGAATAAGTCAGCCTCCAGAAGCAGCCTGTTTTCACTTGCAACTTGCAAGACAACCCTTGAAGGGCGAATCATTAATCACGAGCACTTTCCCTTGGCTAGGCTGCTATAGTGGGCTTATTGTTTTTTTTAAATAACCTGAAATCTCCAACAACTTATGTGTGCCTCTCAAAGAATTGAATCTTGGTGGCTGGCCAACACACCAACGATCTCACTGCTGAACCATGATCCCATTGGTATCATCCTTTATTTTACTTTCTCCTTGGGAAGAAACTGTGTAAAGTGCATGTCAAACTCCCTTCCGGACACAAAGTTATCCAATATTGGTTTGCTAAACTGTGTAAAGTGCATGTCAAACTCCCTTCCGGACACAAGTTATCCAATATTGGTTTGCTATAGGGAGTAACCTTCACTGAATCTATTTTAGCAGAGGGCTTCTTTTATGTCATATGGTTTTATACATATTTGTGTGCAGGCCAACTAATACATGAAATAATCCTGCAACTAGGTTATGCAGAATTAGGGTACATGTTCAATGATTCCTTGGATTTATTATCAATGATTAATCACCATCATTTAATTACACATCAGAACCCAGAATTAGGGTACATGTTCAATGACTCCTCGGATTCATTATCAATGATTAATGACCATCATTTAATTACACATCAGAACCCAGAATTAGGGTACATGTTCAATGACTCCTCGGATTTATTATCAATGATTAATGACCATCATTTAATTACACATCAGAACCCCAATAGATAAATAGAGAATATATTGATGTGTGCCTCTCAAAGAATTGAATCTTGGTGGCTGGCCAACACACCAACGATCTCACTGCTGAACCATGATCCCATTGGTATCATCCTTTATTTTACTTTCTCCTTGGGAAGAAACTGTGTAAAGTGCATGTCAAACTCCCTTCCGGACACAAAGTTATCCAATATTGGTTTGCTAAACTGTGTAAAGTGCATGTCAAACTCCCTTCCGGACACAAGTTATCCAATATTGGTTTGCTATAGGGAGTAACCTTCACTGAATCTATTTTAGCAGAGGGCTTCTTTTATGTCATATGGTTTTATACATATTTGTGTGCAGGCCAACTAATACATGAATTCATTTGTCCATGGGTTTTGATAAATACTATCATGTTTCAAAATTCATTTGTCCATGGGTTTTGATAAATACTAGCATGTTTACAACATCACACTCTCCTTTCATTTGTGAAAGCGTTTTGATAAATACTATCATGTTAATAGCATCACACTTTCCTTGCAAGCTTATCCCAAATGAATATTTCCTTATCCAAATTAAATCGATTCAAAATCAGGCCATTGGTATCTTTATAGGCTGGTGCACCTTGCAAGTTTTGCATCAAAATAGCTCTAATTTTGTATAACTGTGTTGCTTTCTGTCACAACATATATAACCCAGGGTTAGGGTCTGCCCATAGACAATGCCTAATGAGTACGACATCCATTTATAATTTTGTTCATGGCAGTCGAAGTGACCTGGGTCCTTGGGCACTCTTCAAATTGCCTCCGCTCAATGGATCCAATAGTGTTGTTCACAAGAGGAGGGGGCCAAACAGATCAAGCTTGTTGAGAGCTTCAAACATAACTCCTTACAAGGATATCTTTAATGGAGCCTTCCATGTCCAAATCAAACCTGATTCAAAATCATTGCATTGGTGTCTTTAGAGGCTTTTGTGCCCTGCAACTATTGTGGCAAAATAGCTTTAATTCTACCAATGTGCTGCTTTTGGTCATGCTTTAAGTTGCAAACTTAACATAGATTCAGGGACTTATCCATATACAAATTACAAAGCCTAGTGAATGTTGCATCCACAATGTCAATAGTGGTCTTTTTTGTTTGTTCTTTGTCTCTTGCAAATTTATTGTTTTCCCTTGTACTCATTAATGGGTAGAATGCAAAATCCTTGTTTATTCGCACATATGTGCAGGAGAGACTTGGGAGGAGTGTGCTGCACGTGAGGTCATGGAGGAAACAGGGCTTACAACATCACACTCTCCTTTCATTTGTCAAAGCGTTTTGATAAATACTATCATGTTAACAGCATCACACTTTCCTTGCAAGCTTATCCCAAATGAATCTTTCCTTATCCAAATTAAATCGATTCAAAATCAGGCCATTGGTATCTTTATAGGCTGGTGCACCTTGCAAGTTTTGCATCAAAATAGCTCTAATTTTGTATAACTGTGTTGCTTTCTGTCACAACATATATAACCCAGGGTTAGGGTCTGCCCATAGACAATGCCTAATGAGTACGACATCCATTTATAATTTTGTTCATGGCAGTCGAAGTGACCTGGGTCCTTGGGCACTCTTCAAATTGCCTCCGCTCAATGGATCCAACATTGTTGTTCACAAGAGGAGGGGGCCAAACAGATCAAGCCTGTTGAGAGCTTCAAACATAGCTCCTTACAAGGATATCTTTAATGGAGCCTTCCATGTCCAAATCAAACCTGATTCAAAATCATTGCATTGGTGTCTTTAGAGGCTTTTGTGCCCTGCAGCTATTGTGGCAAAATAGCTTTAATTCTACCAATGTGCTGCTTTTGGTCATGCTTTAAGTTGTAAACTTAACATAGATTCAGGGACTTAATTGTGTTGCTTTCTGTCACAACATATATAACCCAGGGTTAGGGTCTACCCATAGACAATGCCTAATGAGTACGACATCCATTTATAATTTTGTTCATGGCAGTTGAAGTGACCTGGGTCCTTGGGCACTCTTCAAATTGCCTCCGCTCAATGGATCCAACAGTGTTGTTCACAAGAGGAGGGGGCCAAACAGATCAAGCCTATTGAGAGCTTCAAACATAGCTCCTTACAAGGATATCTTTAATGGAGCCTTCCATGTCCAAATCAAACCTGATTCAAAATCATTGCATTGGTGTCTTTAGAGGCTTTTGTGCCCTGCAACTATTGTGGCAAAATAGCTTTAATTCTACCAATGTGCTGCTTTTGGTCATGCTTTAAGTTGCAAACTTAACATAGATTCAGGGACTTATCCATATACAAATTACAAAGCCTAGTGAATGTTGCATCCACAATGTCAATAGTGGTCTTTTTTGTTTGTTCTTTCTCTCTTGCAAATTTATTGTTTTCCCTTGTACTCATTAATGGGTAGAATGCAAAATCCTTGTTTATTCGCACATATGTGCAGGAGAGACTTGGGAGGAGTGTGCTGCACGTGAGGTCATGGAGGAAACAGGGCCAAAATCCCTATTAAAATGACACATGCACTGAATTTGTCTGTAAAAACATTTGCTAAGATTATGCCAGATAAATCTTTAATATGATTTTTCCTGTTCATAGTTTTTATTTTTTCACCAAAGAACTCCAGGTAAACGCTCCACTATTGGCAATTTTAATAAGGGGTCATTTTGGCTATATAATCTTCATGATTTCTCTTGCGGTATTTCAATATGATTGGTAATTTAAAAAAAAATTGAGGCTTGCTGTTCAGACCATTTAGGACTAACTCTTTGCCATGCTCAAGTAAGACCTGGTAAGGTCTTTTTGGGACATGACTTAGCAGGCTGCAAGTCCTTGGTGATAATTGCTGGAAAAACTATAGGTCAGACCTGACAGAAGAGTCTAAGGAAGTCTGTGCTTTGTGATGCAGCTCCTCAAGTATTTTTCTTAAGGAACTTAAAAATGTCTGGTTGTAAATTTCTTCCCCTATCAGAAACAATGCCTGGGAGGTGTTTTCAGATCTCAAAACAATAACATACTTTTTATAAGCATGAAGGATACTAATGAAAATAGTTGGCAATTAAATAAAGCCTATTTTCTGGAGTCTCATGATCCATTATTCCAAATATTTAAGCTATAGGTTATAGTTCAAGTGTTGAAATATGGTTGAGTTGATATTTCTGATTTCAAGAATGTGTTGGGTTCCTTGCATAAATACACTATTGCTATTGAGCTGTCATTACTATGTCTGATAGAGCTTATATATATTGTCAAGTTAGTATTTTAGTGAAGCCATGGTTGTATCATTGATGTGCTACTAAGACCTGGTAAGGTCTTTTTGGGACATGACTTAGCAGGCTGGCCTTTTAGGACCAGAGCTCTACTAAGGGCTAAGCTTATATGATTGAAGCTCTACTTATATAAAACCTTTAAGGACCTGAAGTTCTACTTACATAGGACCTTTCAGGGCGTTTCTTTTGGCAAAGGGAAGTTTATTTTTGGAAAGCTCAGGAAAGACCCTTTAACACCAACCTGGTATAGTCCTTCTAAGACCAGAGCTCTGCTTAGATAAGACCTTTCGGGAGCTTTCTTTTTGCAAACGGAGTTTGAAGGAGACGAGGCACAGTGCAAGTCCTTGGTGATAATTGCTGGAAAAACTATAGGTCAGACCTGACACAAGAGTCTAAGGAAGTCTGTGCTTTGTGATGCAGCTCCTCAAGTATTTTTCTTAAGGAACTTAAAAATGTGTGGTTGTAAATTTCTTCCCCTATCAGAAACAATACCTGGGAGGTGTTTTCAGATCTCAAAACAATAACATACTTTTTATAAGCATGAAGGATACTAATGAAAATAATTGGCAATGACTGTAACCTTTTCATTTATTACAGACAAAGATTATGTTATGAGCAGCCAGTCCTTGACAAGACCAGCAACATTCATAGTCAAGGCTGAAGTCTTTCCTATCAGAAGAAACACTGCAAGATTAAGAGCCAAGGCACAAGCAGAAATGTCATGTAATCCAAATCAAAGGAAGAGACCCTGATTATCAGAAATGGGTATTCTACTAAGGCCCAGGGGGTGCTGAGAAAAACAAGGCAACAAGGAGCAACAAAGATGTGATGGGATTCAACTTAATCCCTTTTGATGTTCGTGGAATTTGTATGAGAACCAATTGGGTAGTCTCACATGGAACTGCACTTAACTGGAGAATCACCTCCCATGCATTCATCTTGGCCTCCCCATAAGCTGAAATAGTAACTCCAATGGATATGGCCAACATATTGGCCTCGGGCTCACCTTTATAAGCTTCTTTCTTCAGGGAAACCACAATCAAATACACAGCAATGGGAATTAGAGCTTTCAGCATTTGAAATAATGATACTGAGAGGAAAACATAGGCAGAATTTGAAAACCAGAGACCCAAAGAATACACTTATCAATACTATGGGTTCAACGAGCTTGAAGACTCTTACAATAGCAACAACCAGTGTTGAGTAGAAGCCCATGTGAATCATGGTGGGACTGATCACACTAAATTTGTCAAGCAATGGCAACTCCAATGGATATGGCTAACATATTGGCCATGGCCTCACCTTTATAAGATTCTTTCTTCAGGGGAACTGCAATCGAATGCATATCAAATGGGCACAAGAGCTTTCAACATTTGAAATATCGATACTTTGAGAGACATGCACCAAGGGCTGCATCATTTAGGATTTTTACTCAGTTTAGGTGTCATATTCAAGGGGAAGTTGTTATGCTTTCCACCACTTCATAGATTGTTAGAGTGATGAAACAAAAGAGGCTCCCTCTTGAGGCTAGATTATGTCATTCATATCAACTGTGTTGTTGATGTCCTAGCTCAACCAGGTCTTGCCAAAACTCTGTTGAGGTTCAAAATTTATTATAAACTGAAATGTCTTCACAAGAATTGACCTCATAAAATGCCATAATCACAAGATATGCCATACATGGCTGTGATTATGGCTCGCAAGACCCTTAGACTTTGAGCAATGAGGCTCGCAACATCACTTATGATTATGCACTCTACAATTCTGTGACCAGCTGAATGTCAAGCAATTGAACCGCGATTTAAATCCTATTTTGTCAGCAATAAGTACTATACTTTGTCTTTATTTAGTGTAGAGAACTAAGCACTTATTCTGCTCATCTATAGAAGGGACAATGGTTGTTTGCCTATAAGGTATAAGGAAATCCTATCAGATGTTTTGTATTTTCGTATGGAATTGAATCATACTCCTGCACACTGTAACATTCATATATATCAACCTGTAGAGGCTTTAATAACACCTGGTATTCTGGTTAGTGATTTTATTGGACCTCATGTGCATATCCTACATGCACAGGATGGACTATTCATATGTTACAGGGTATTATTCTTATTATTTAGGGTGCACATCTTCAGGTGCTCAAGAATGATTACTAGAACAGTCAGTTAATTCTGCAATTTAAAGGATGAAAAAGGAGGTTATAGGAGTCTAGTTTTGGTTCTCATCCACAATGTCACACTAGTCTGCCTGGGCATGGTTCTCATGGTTTAATAATGACTTGAGGAGTCATAATACCACAGATCACTAAACACGAACAACTAAGGTAGCCCAAGGACAATAGCCATCTTTACACATTAATTAACAGGTCTTACATTAATTATCCTAGGGGGTTTTAATACTTCCAAATGCTTAAAAAACAGTTAGCAGAGCATTCACATTACACATTCTAGCAATCTTTTCTATAAACCAACCAAATGCAGTCAGGAGAGCCCTCCTTTTAAACTATACAACCTTATTGTTAGTATGATCAACCTTATTTTAATATATAGTGTGACAAACCGTATGTGACAGGCAGGTGGAAAACTTTTCTCGCAATTGACTAAGCGACGTTCTGCGAGCCAGACTTGAGACGGAAACCCTCGTCAGAAGTATATGCTTGGCTCTTTTCCAAACAAATGAAGAGTCAATGAGGTTTTGTGTAATCACTTCTGGTATCGTATTGGGTTATTGTTAGAAGCGATAATTGGATTCGGATTCTCATTGAGTGAGTTGTTCTGCTTTCTCAATTTGAGAGGGTTTGTTTGGAGGGAAAAACAAAAGAGGACATACAAGAATAGTGAGGGGAAAGATGCAGAGGAAGAGGATTGAGAACATCGCCAGCAGGCAGGCTACATTTTCCAAACGTAGGTGGATTGCTGAAGAAAGATTACAAGCTCTCGGTGCTCTG
Organism: Pinus tabuliformis; assembly: GCA_031772625.1. Taxonomy (NCBI): domain Eukaryota; kingdom Viridiplantae; phylum Streptophyta; class Pinopsida; order Pinales; family Pinaceae; genus Pinus; species Pinus tabuliformis. The sequence goes on along the minus strand of CM062820.1, from coordinate 1,141,392,417 downwards.
CACTGCAGAAGTTGAACTTGTGATTTTCTCCCCAGCAGGAAAGCTCTATGAACTGTTTTTTAGTGCAAATCCTGCTATTTTGATTCTAATAATCATGGCTATGCAAACCTCATGAGATTCTTACTAATAACCCCGGTGGTGCAAGCCCTAGTAAGTTCGATGTTGAAAAACTTAGTGTAAAACCTCCAAATCGCTGGTTTTGTTGTAGTGCTTATTGGAGAGTATATAAACAATTTCACACCTTTTTATGAGATATGGGAGGAAAACATGTTAAAGTTTTTTAATAAATATAAAATTTCCAAAATGATGCTAGTTACGTGTGATTCTTTTTTCATTGTTTGTGATTATGAAAAATGAAACTCAATGTTTTTTCATTAGTGCACACATATTTCATTATATAATTGCATATAGAAAAATCATTCCAGAGCCGATAACAATAAAAGTGAAGAATTTATGGTCCAACCTTATATTTAAGGGAGATGTTTAAGGATGATGTTTGAATTTTGTTTTTCATTTTAAGACATTTGGAGCAAATATTAGGAAGGACTTTGAGAAAGGATTGTCCTTGATTTTCGAAAATGGAGTTGTTCCTTTCCAGCCATATGCCCCAAGTGACCATCAAAGGGAGAGCTCATATGTTTTTTGGATGTTTTCTTTATAGCCATTTTTTTACACATATCCATAGAGTCCCCATGCCATTGATGTGAATTACTTGTTCGGTTTTTTTTAACCAAAATTTTTACCCAAACAAGAAAAAATAAAAAAATGCCTCAAGATCAAAGACTGAAACAAAGACCTATTGACATACCTTTTAAAGTATGGAAAGAACTTGTAAAATCATATGAGAAGTTGGATGCACAAAGAAAAGCCGGCAATGAGAGCATTCAGGTATTGAATTTTTCATTAAACATTATTTAGAATGTATTAATACTTATAAGTATCTTAGACATGTATTTGTGTGAAAATAAATTGAATTGGTTTATGTTTAAGGACAAGGCATCCAAGGCGAGGTTAACCAAGACAAAAGTCACTCATCGTAGTGGCCAGAAAGGTTTAAAAGCACTGATAACAACCTTTGTAAGTATATTAAACATGTGATATTTTTTTAATAAATTTTGTACTAGAAGAAAGTCATTGTTATCTAATTTCTCCCTATTTACTGATTGATAGGAACTAAAATATGGAAGACCTCCAAATCATTTGGAAAAGGAGGTGCTGCAGCAAAAGAGATGGGTTGAATTTGTTGTTTGGATGGACTCTATGGTACGTAATCTTAGTTGGATTTCCAATATACTTTTAAACCATATTTTCATTTTATTTTTTAGTACTATTAGATATTATATCTTACCTCATTTTATGGTTAACATTGTATAACAAAAACATGTTTTGTGTTATGTAATTAATACTAACATGTAATATTGATTTTTTTTGTCAGAATGCTATAGGTAATGATTGCCAAGATGATGATCCAAATTATGTTCAACATATATCAGGAGATGATGAGGATGAGGATGAGGATGATGGTGGTGAAGGAGGAGATGATGATGATAGTTGCGGTGTTGGTGATGATGTGGATCAGAGTAATGAGGATGGTCAAGATGATCATGAGGATGATCTTGGTGGTGGTAGCTAGGCATGCACATGCATTGTTTTTTATGAAGAAATTATTGTGTAGAATGACATTGTTATGTTTAGATGGGTGTTGTGAGACATTTTGCTTTTGTAATCATACGATGAGTTTGATTTATGTATGTTGTTAATTTATCGTAGAATAACGATATTCATGAAATATTTTGATTTGTTAATCATATTTGAATTTTACTTGTTTTGATTAAAAATAATACTGATTTTATTAGTATTATGTTGCTATTTTATACATGTTTTGAAAATTGTTAATGACACATTGTTAATTTTTTGGAAGGATGTTGTCAATTTCTCTTAAATTTCCAAATGATTTTGAATTGTGATATCTGCTTTAATGATATTTAGAAGCTATCATATATTTCACTATGAATCTATAAAGGGGGTCATATATGTAAAGAAAAATATACTCTATATAAGAAGTCAAATGCGGATGTAACCATGGATGCAAATTTGAAAGTAAAATTGGATGTTAAACTAGGAATTAATACAAAATGCAAACAATTGACATACAAAGTGTTTTAAATTAGAAGTGAAAATTTGTGCAATAGTTGACACAAAGAAGGGAACAAAACATGGCATACAAAAGGATATCAAATTGGGCAAAAACAAGGACACATAAATGGGCACCAAATTAGATGAAAAAAGAGACAACAACTAGATGTAAAATGAGATGCAAAGTTGAGCGTTAAAAAGAAGCAAAAAACGTTACAAATTAATATGCCAAATGATGATGCAAATAATGGTGTAAATTTGGGATGCAAACTTGGGTGCAAAAAAGGAAAAAAAAAGATGTAAGAAAAGACATAAAACAAGATGCAAAATGGGGCTGAAAAAAGGTGAAACCAAGGATGCCATATTGGATGTAAAAAATGATTCCTAATCACATGCAAATTTAGGCTCGAACTCAGACACAAAATTATATGCAAATGTGGATACAAAATGAGGAAAAAAAAGATGCAAATTTGGATGGTGAAAACGATGTAAAACTAGACACCAAAAAAGTGCAAAATTGGATGAAAAAGTCGGTGTAAATAATGGTGCAACATTGGACACAAGTAGACATAAAAAAATGGTGCAAAAAGGGGCATAAAATAGCTTAAAATTGGATGCAAAACTTGGTGCAAAAACAAATACAAAAGTAGACGTAAAAAATGGCTCTAAATTGAATGTACCATTAGACACAAAATAAGATGCAAAGGTGGACACAACACATGACTCAACATAAGATGCAAATATAAATGCAAATTTGGATGCTCAAAATGATGTAACATTAGATGCAAGAGATGGTGTTAAAAATGATGCAAATTTGGATGAAACAAATGACGCAAAATATGGTGCAAAATGAGATGGGAAAAATGGAGACAAATCAAACATAAATGTGGATGTAAAAAATGGTCCAAAAAAAGATGCAAAAATGGGCACAAAAATGGATGCAAAATTTGGTGCTAAATCAAATTCAACACATGGTGCAAAGATAGGCACCAAAGCTGGTGCAAAAATAGAAGCAAAAACTAGTGTAAGACTAGATACAAAACCTGGCGTAAGACTAGATGCAAAACTGACACAAAATGGATGCATAAAAAGACGTTAAATTGGATTCAAAATACAGTGTAAACTTGATGCAAATGATGGTGCAAAAATGGAAGCAAAGAATGACACAAAATAGGAAGCAAAAGAGAATGAAAAATAGATGCAAAAAATGACACAAAACTAGAAGCAAAACCTGTCATAAAATAAGATGCAAATCTTGGTTCAAAATTTGACGCAAAAAATGATGCATAGTTTGGTGTAAAAAATGATGCAAAATCAGGTGCAAAAAAGGGCGCTTTAAAAATTGTACAATAGAGCCAGATTTAGCGCCAGGTTGCTCATCACAATTACAAAAAAAATGCACTAAAATCTGGCGCTAAATCTGGCGCAAATCGCTGGTTTTGTTGTAGTGCATCCACCATAGCAGACAACACTTCATGCTTCCCCAGCAGTGTTCATTGATTTCCCGTGTTCCACCTTTTTGGATGAGGATGATGCACCTGGTCCACCATGCCTAACCAACTCCACAGTTGCACCATACACTTGGCAGATGCTCCAAGATGCCCCCACTGCAAACGAATGGTTTAAGTTATCACTCCAGCCCTTACAGATGGTCTACAGGCATATTTGACCCATTTGGAGACCCATGAGGTTGTCCTTGTGCCCCCACACCCACTTGGGAGCATCACAAGTTATTGATTGAATAACAAGGGGCCAGCCCCTTGTCCACTATGTATGGAGCAATTTTCTTCATCATAGTACCCTTTGGACTTCATCAGGCCTCCTCAAAGGCCCAACGACTCACTTTGAGTATCATTCAACCCTCTTGAGAGGCTTATTCGTGTATTATTAAGCTATTTGGTGGGCTTGTCACCAAATGTTACTGTTATTTTGCACATTATTTTATTTTAGGGGCTAATTAGGCCAAAATTAGCTCAATCGAATTCATTAGACATTGTATAAATAGATGATGAGTTGATTCATTCTCTCATCATCAATTGGATTGGATCACTCTCTCTTGAGAGATTTTCGCTATTCTTTTGGAGGATGAAATTGGATGGATGGATGAATTTTGATGTTTGGATCTCTTCATTTTTATCTTGGAGCTTCTATATTGGCATATGATGATGATTGGATATAGTTGATCTCACATGTAAGTGCTCTTTTAATGCTATTTTATCATTTTCTTATGTCACATGCATGTTGATGGGGAATTTCGCTATACTAGGCTGAAATTTGTTGCTTTTCTTGTGTGAAATGTGGAAATTTGTCTTTTTATAGCGTTGCATCATGTCATGGACCATGTTCGAATAAGCGAATATTCCTAGAGATAATTTGTTGAAATTTTATCTTGATAAGTCATCACATATTACACATCGAAGCATAAAGACCTTGAAGCAATTGTCTCATGCCCTAATTTGCCATGCGAAATTGTTCTAGAGGCCTTGGTGATGAAGTGAAATTGTTCTTAACTCCATTTCTCCCAAACGATTAGGCACTGATCCTCCATAGGTGATCACCTTAATGAATATTTTTCTCGCCTTTATCGATTTCTTTCTAGGCCTAACTTACATAGGTCACCTAGGGCATCAATTATCTCACAATCTAGCCATCCAAACACTTCTATTTTTGGTCCACAACTACACTAGAGTTTGCTCTAGAGGCCCTCCAAATTTGAAGCAAATTCGACGGTGATATCTCGAGATGTTGCAAGCCCTAACTCGAGGATCGTTTCTTGCTCTAGGTTTCCCTTGGCTAGTGACCTCATTTGGATCATTGCATTATATTCTAACTAGATTTGTCCATTGATCCTCTTATCTTTCACAATTAGGTCAAGCCTACCCTTCATTGATCAACTCCACCCCCTTGACCTAATTGTCGGTCCACTTGGTGTTGCGTGGTCCCGCAACCTCTTAAGGACAACTTCACAAAGACCACTTGGAATCCAAGTTTCCACAAAGATTTCTTGGACTAGACCCCTCCACTACAAGTCTTATTCGCAAACCCTAGACCTTGAAATCCCCGTGGCCCTTCTTAGAGAGCCTTACACCTTGATTTTCAAACAAGCAAACCAAAATTTGAAAACCACGATTTGAGTCTCTCTTGTGAATAGGCCTTTAGGAATCACTCTTTCTTCATTTATTGACTCATTTATCTGGTGATTCCCTTCATACCAGGTCTCCTCCCATTAGTGAAATTCTGTAAAGGGTAGGGAGCTTTAGCTAAGGTGACAGTGGGCTATTGCTGCTCCATTGTTTCCCTTGACCTAGCGGTTGTCCCTCTAGGATCCCCTTCTAGGACCCCTGCTAGTTTGAGCAGTAACAGTTCATAGGGCCCCTATGAGTGCCCCCTGCATCATTAAGAAACCCATGATTGTCTCAACCCTTGGTGGGTGATGAACTGCCCAACCTTAAGGGGGTGATCACTTCTTAATCATACACATCATGCTCCCATCCCCTGGAGTCCCGAGCAATAAAAGAAAGAAAAATCAATAAAGGAAAAAGGCATATGAAGAAGGGTGGAAAAACAAAAGTCAAGGGAACTCATCTACCACGACTACTCCCTCCTACATCCATATACCCAATGTGTGGGCCTCCTTCATCATAGCTACCCTTGTACTATGGCATGTGGTTTGGAGCCTTCCCTTTGCCCCCACTCTGTTCCATCATTATTTCACATGACCTCTGTCATTTGATGGGTGTACCATGGACCTATCACTCCGTTGGAGGTTAAAACCACTTAATATGATCCTTTATTAACCTCTCTTGTTGAGCTTGGTAACAACTATACATTCTAAAGCACTTTTGGAAGGGCATGCCACTATGAAATGTGAAAACTTCAGCACTACGAAATTATTCTACAGCTCAAAAAATTTCGCTACGAAATTTTATTGCTGCGACTGGAAATTATTCTTCTAACTGTAAATTAATTAACAGTTTGTTTGCCCATACAAACAACGAATAATTCACTACTGCAAACTTCACAAATAAAACTGTGGAAGAAAATAGCACTGGAAACTGAAAAAATCTAGCACACACACACATAAAATTTACACAGTTATTTTGGACTAAAGTCCCTGGAAAAACCCAACTTGGGTAAATCGGTGTAGCAGCTAAGGGTTCTATTATTATGGAGCAGTGAGAAATTCTTAGTACAATAATTTGGATGTCGAAAACTGGCAATCCTGCAGAGAAAACACTGGCAAAAATATATGAAGGGAAACTATCCTCACTCTGAGCAATCCCGTCTCTCGACTACTACTGAAAAGCAAGTCGTCCAACTAGGCCTGCGCAAGCTCTATGTCAAGCTAAAGTTTCCTACCACACGTGTTGCCCAAATCATCTGCAAATCAAGCAATCATGCCTGTTGTTGGCTAGAAAAATGCTTCTTTGGCACTCTGGAACCTCTGCCCAACCTCTAAAATTGAAAATGTCTTCCTTCCTCAACAAATCGAACCGTCCCTCTGAGGCATCTGTGCTAGGACTGCACAACCTCATGGAGAAACTTCAACCTCTCAACAAATGCACTCGCTGGATCTGGAAAACTTCCTCCAACCTCACTGTCCCTACCCCTCACTGCCTCTGCTTTGATCTCTGGTTTCCCGGCAATTGCTACTACTCTCTGGAAATCGAACTCCACAAGTGTCTCAAGTGTATTCTCCAAGTGCCCATCGACTTCTTCTTATAATCTTCTATTGGAGCACCAACGACCAAGATTAAAACTTAATTAAGAGCCAAGATCACATCGGAGTCAACCCATGTGAGTTTCTAGAGAATTCTCACCTTGACTTAATTAATTCTGATTAATTAACCAGTTTTCTTAAGTTTAGACTTAGTAAACATTAAAAATAGGTTAATAATCTAATTAAGCCATCTCTAGGTGGAATTTCCATAAATGATTTATGAGTTATGGAGATCTCATGTATTCTAGCCTCTCCCCAAAATTATGTTACTAGAACACAACCAATGCTACAAAAACTAACATGAAATGTCCACTTTTGCCCTTGGTTAACAAGCTTACTTACTCAATTGCACTAATGGATTGTTGTATTGGAAGGTGGGTCTCCAATTTGGACTTAGACTCCCTATATAAGGTCTAATCCCTTTGTAGGGTCATAATGGCACTTGTAGGGTGAGCGTTGAGAGCCATGGGCCTCCACCACAACAGAGCATTGATTGCCACACCATAGGCTTCTTCAACATTGATTGTGCCTCGACCATACAGAGATGATGATGCACTTGGACCACGTTGCCCAGTCAGCCACACATTTGCATCTGACACTTAGCAATTGATCCAGGGCCCAGATGGGGTTTTTTCTTATCCGGAGAGACATGGGAGGGTATCTGTCATCATTCTAGCCTTATTGATGGAGCATTGACATGTTTGATCCAGTTGGAGACCCATGAGACCATTACTTGTGCCCAAGAGGTGCCTTGGAGCACCACTTCATGTTTTTCTTGGAGATAAGGGGCCAACTTCTTAACCATTGTTTATGGAGCCTCGTCACTCATCATAACACTTGAGGAGTCTATTAGGCCTTCTTTTGACATTATTGTGCCATTTTCGGCCCTCTTAGGATGGGTTATCATTGATGTTTGTAGCTATTGGTGGGCTTGCCACCAAAAGGGTTGTTATTTACACATTAAAATATTATTAGGGGCTTAATTAGGCTAATGAGACCAATTTGAACTTGTGAGAGGCTCATATAAATTAAAGAGACCTCATTTGTATTTAGACATCAACACTTGACTTAGATATCTTTTCTTGAGAATTCCACACTTCTTTCTTGGTTGTCAATCAGAGATCTCTTGATGCATTTCAATATTTTTGGAGCTGAAATTTCATTCTCTCTTGGAGCCATCTTCTTGATCTTGGATTGGATATATCTTTCTTCATCTTGTAAGTAATCTTGTTGAATATTTTTACGTGGAAAATGTCTAATGTGTGGAAATTTTGTAACTAGTTTTTTCTCTTGTTCCCTAATTATTGAATATCATTATAAAGGATTGATAGATTGCAAATTTATACATGTTACTCATTGATAAAAAGTAGATGAATGTTCCTATTGGAGTAAAACTTGTTTTCTTTCCATGAAAATCCATCACTATTGGGTGGGTAAATGCTAGAGGGTGCTTATTGGGGCTTCATTTTCTAGCCTCCTTGAAGACAATTTCAACCAAATTTCGAATCACATAAACTCCACAGCCCAAGGACAAGGCACTAATGCGAGTAAATTTGGTGATCACCCCTTCTTCCCTCCTCTTTTTCTCCTCCAAATTTTTCGACCTCCAAACCTAGACAACCTAGCTAGGGCTTCCTACGAAATTCATTACGAGAGAAATTTTTCAAATCCACTTGGATAGGCTACTGCGTTGGTGTCTCCTCTAGTGATCCTTCAAGTTTCATGCAATTCCCACAGTTCATTCTTGAGAAATCCCAAGCCCTATCTCCAACTTTGAAGCCCATCTTGAACATTTAGGTGTGTTGGATTTCTTGAGGGTTTTGGCACATAGTATTCGATGGAATAAATCATTCAAACCCTTTCTCCCATCCCACTATGACCTAGAGAGCATTTTGAAGAGTCTTCTCTCAAGATTATACATAAACCCTAGGTCTTGTGTGGTCCCACTCTATGCTTCTCAAGGATAGCGAAGGTCTATTTAAAGGCATATAAGCATCATTCAAAGCCTCTTGAGTAGTACTAATCATCTTTGGAGCCTTGACCTTAGGCCTCCTTGTCATTATTGGATATCATAAGCCCTAGGTCTAGGTCTCCTCATAAGTCTTTCTTGGAGAGCCCTTTACTTCTCTGAAAGCATCGAACCTCTATTTGAGCCTCTTCTTTGAACGGGCCTTGGAAATCACTTCATACCTAGTCATCGATTTCATCATAAATAGTGATTTCCCCTCATAATGGGACTCCTCCCATCGGTGAAAGTTCGTAAAGAGTAGGGGGCACTGACTGAGGTGACAATGGGTCTTTGTCCCATTGTTGTCATTTGGTCTAGTAGTTGTCCCTTAGGTACCCCTCCGAAGATACCTACTAGATTGTGTGGCAACAAGGTGGAAGATCCACCAGATGGACGTGAAGACAACATTCCTCAACGGAGTAGTTGAGGAAGAGATTTATATGGAGCAACTAGAGGGGTTTGAGCAATTTCGCAGAGAGACACATGTGTGTAAGCTAAAGAGAGTTCGTTATGGGCTCAAGCAAGCTCCGAGAGGATGTTACACTCATATTGACAACTACCTTTGAGTATTGGGCTTCACTAAGAGTGACACGGATGCCAACCTGTACTACATCATGGTTGGAGGGCTTTCTCTCATTCTACTGATCCATGTTGAAGACCTTATATGGACTGGAGCAAATAACGTGATCCAAGATTGCAAGGAGGACCTTGCAAGGGAGTTTGAGATGAAGGATATGGGGCTTATGCACTATTTCCTTGGCTTGGAGATTTGGCAGGGAGATGGTGAGATCTTCATGGGGTAGGGGATGTACACTACAGAGATTCTCAACAGATTTCATATGTAGGATAGCAGCCCCATGACCACGCCTCTAGTCACAAACTAGAGGAAGGTGGATGCTAGTAGAACAAAGCGTTAATGTACTTGGTCAACACACGACTTGATATTTGTTTTGTAGTCAACTAACTGAGGTTATTCATGATGGAACCGACCAAAGTTCAGTGGGTTTTTGCGAATCATGTTTTGAGGCATCTCAAAGGCACAACAGGTTATGGATTGTGGTACAAACAGGTTGATGGAGTGAGGCTTGAGGGCTTCACAGATGCATATTGGGCAGGGTCCTCCATTGATCGAAAGAGTACTTCAAGTGGTGTCTTCAGCATTGGGCCAACAGTTGTTTCCTAGTCAACAGTTGTTTCCTAGTATAGGAGGAAGCAGAGATCAGTTGCACTCAATTCAATAGAGATCGAGTACATGGCTGCCAATTTGGTAGCATGTGAGGCTATTTGGATGACGAAGTTGCCTGTGGGACTTTTCAAACAAAGGATGGAGCCTACTATGATACACTGTGATAATTATAGTTGTATCAAGCTCTCTAAGAACCCAGTGTTTCATGATTTCTTAAAGCATATCGAGATCAGGTATCATCATCTCAGAGATTGAGTGCAGAAAGGGATAGTAAAGCTACTGTACATTCCAACAGAGTAGTAGACAGCAAATATCTTGACGAAGCCATTGGCAAGAAGCAGTTTTGACCATTTCAGAGATAAGTTGGGAGTTGTACAGAATCCCTTCCTCGCTAAGAAGATGTGTTGAAAATAGTAGCGAGAAAGGTCTTCTTGACTTGTGCCTTAGTCAAGAAAGACCTCGATCAGTCCTTTAGCATGCACAAGTTCAAGGACGAGTTCATGGGGCACTTAACTCGTGCGTGTAAACTAGAGGCTCAGTTTGTTGTTCTCCAAGTGCGAGTTTATATTTGGAAAAGGACGAGTGAGAGTCTTAATGTCTAACTGAAGCAAGGATGAGCTAGAAGAGTCAGTGTGACTCAGTTAACAACTCAATCACAAGTGTGAGTTCTAAAAATTAACTTTCCATTCATAGCATGAATCGAAAGGCATAAAAGGATGAAGGCACATCATTGTATCATAACGTTGAGCACAAGTTTGTGTGAGAAAGAGTTCTTGCAAGCAAAGCGTGTAAGGAGAAGCCTATACGCAGTTTGAGAGAGAAAATTTCCTTGTGATGTGCGCTAAAATTTAGGGAGAAAATCCTAAATAATAGGGGCTCAAATATGCGCTAGGAAATAGGGGGAAATACGAGCCAGATTGCACAAGGAGAGAGGAGTTGGATCAAGGGTTCTTGCAGGGAGCCTCAACTAAGTATTAGCAAAGAGAACAATTGTGTTTTCTATTGAAACAATTTATCTTGTAAAGAAATTCGAATGCTCATAATTTTTCTCAATGAAATCTACTGCAAGAAAAGGATTTTCCCAGTTGGGTTCCCTGGAAAAATATTGTGTTATTGCGTGACTGTGTTCTTTATCTTTGTGTTTCTTTTATTCTGTTGTTGATCTATCATAGAGAAATCATGTGTCTTGATGCAACGAAATTAGTTTCAAATTTTTCATCGTAGCAATTGCAGAATTTCAAGGAAAATCTACATTTTCAGAGTTTTGCATCGTAACAAAATGACACATTGACATTGGACATTGAGCAACTAGTTTGGATCCATGTGTCCTTTTCATCAATCAATGATTATCTTTTGGTACAAACAATTGTTAATGTAGTTGGAGATGACTATATTATTATTAGTGGAGGATCCTTGGGATGAAGTTCAATGGGCCCCTTACACTAGGATTAGGGGTATTGAGACTTTCAAAGTAGGAGCACGAGCACAATAGAAAATAACTACACATCATGTTGAAATTTCGCAAACAAGTGGTACAACAAAGAATGTAACAACTGAAGAAACAAACCAAAAGATCCATAGGAAAGTGGCAGTTATCCTGCATGTTATTTGCATACCTTTCCACCTTCAAATAACATACAAAAACAATTGTATACACAGTTTTCAAACGTGATAAGCAACCATCAGATTGGAAACTGTCAAAAGGTCTAATCTAGTGAGGCATCACTAACACTTTTGGAGTCAAGGCTTGTTGTATAGAGGTAATCGCCAATCCAAACTACAAAATAGCACCCTCAACCGCTTGCATCAAAGCATAAAAATTGCATAGGGTGCAACCTAGCTATAGCACAGTGCCTAGTGCACTATTGTTTGAATGAATATGAACTACCTAGAGGGAGCTAAGAAAATTCTCAGAGATAGCATAAATAGTAAGGAACTTCAAAATTTTATTCCAAGAATATCCTAAGACAAACATTAAAAAGAATTGTGAACAACAAAATGAGAAATTATAAGCTAAAGTGACCAAAGGACTCAAATCAGTTCTACAATCTTTTAAGATGGAAAATAATCCAAGTCAACATTTGAACAATGGAATTTAATGTGTTTCTATGACTTACAAGAAGAGGAGTTGCTAAGAGTGATAAAAGAAGTTGAAGTTTCTCATGAACTATTGGGTGCACTAAATGACACATTTGTAGTTCTAATTCTAAAGCAAAATGATCCATAAAAGTTTGATGATTATGGCCCTATCTCACCATGCAATTCTTTATGCAACATTTCCACAATAGTTTCAGCAAATAGGCTTGAAAACATTTTCCCTAACTTCATCTCAGAAGAGTTGTTTGGTTTTCTTCACAATAGGAAAATTCATGATGTGGTGAGAATAGCACAAGGAGGACTACATATAATAAAAGTAAAAAATTTCAACTACGATGATGAGATTAAACTTAGTTAAGGCTTATAATAAGATGAGCTAGTTAGATAATGGCATTATTTTGATTCAAATTGGGATGAGATTTTAAGTAGTAAATTAGATTATGGGGTTTCTCAACTTCCTTTGTCATATCAATTAATCAATCGACATCCAATTTCTTCTTCACTAATAGGGGTTTAATGCACAGATGCCCTATGTGTCCTTTCTTATCTTGTTGGTTGCAAAAGGTTTGAGCAAAATGGTCAATGCATCTAAAAGGGAAGGTGCTATAAAGGGCATTAAAATGAGAAACTATTTTCTTTATCCTATTTACTATTTGTGGGTGATGTAGTTTTGTTTGGCATGGGAACAATTAGGGAAGTAGAAAAGTATAAAAAGATCCTTGAGTTATACAATAAGGAAAAATGGATGTAGGTGAATGTTCATAAATCTCGAGTGTCCTTCAATAGCCTAGAGGAAGGTTTAGAGAGGCCATTTGCTCAAATATTGATGCAAGGTTAAAATATCTAAAGTTTTTCCTCGAACCCCCTAACTACAAATTCAAGGATTGGAATTGGCTCTATAAAAAGATTGAAGAAAAGATGACTAATTCATGTTATTGGTGGTTATCCAATAGAGCTTTAGTCAAATTAATTTTGGAGGGGATGCCTATTTGTTGGCATTCTTTAGCTTACATACCAAAAGCAATGTTGGGAAAAAAAATATAAAGAATTTCTTTAGCTTCTTGTAGACAATAAAAAGAGCAACGAAACGAATACCACTACTTAAGAGAAAAAAGTTTGCAAAGCCAAGAGGAGGGTAGAAGATTTTAAAATATTCATCTATTTAAAAAACCTTTCACAACAAAAAGTCTATTTGACAAGGAATGAAGGCTTTATGAAAGATGTGATTAAGAAAAGTATATAGCTCTTGGGTCAATGGAGGATTAGGCAAGAATTGCTCCATCCAATAGCATATCGGAAACACAAATGATATAAATAAATAGCATATATAAAACACAAATGATATAAATAAATAGCATATATGAAACACAAATGATATAAATATGTAGCAGAATAGGACTTAAATTGAAGCAAAATACCTCCTCCTTAGCCTTGGCCTGCCCCAACCGCATCTCCTCTTTCACCTTACCCTACGCCCACTGCACCTACGAACGATGGGTATCCGAAAAGTTCCACCTCCTCTACTGATCCAACGAAGTTGGAAAACGAAATATTTGCGTGTGCCATCATTCTGAATGTCATAGCGGTGGCCGCCTGTTCACCATTATCATGATTAACCACAAGTTTAAATAATAACATACAGTGATTTTCATGTAGGCTTGTATAACGTTTCATACCTTGGCACCCGCAAGCTTCGTTAGTAGTTTTCCATTGGCGTTAGTAAAAAGGTACCTCCAGAGATGATAATTATTTTTCCTTGTCATCGCAGTTGCAGTGCTGCTTCACCATGAAAGCGAAAGAATCTGAGTACCCTAACCTATTTCTCCATGTCACTCCTTCACGCTTACCGGATTTCATCAGGTCGGCCATATCCTACAATTATAGCACATCGTACAAGATTTGATGTCAACAACCACAGTTCACAAATTCCTCAAAAATTAAATAAATTAATAAATTAACCTAAGCATAGCTACTTCACCTGTGCCGGCTTGCTATTTTGGGCAGCGTCTTTTTTCACATCCATTAAACTCAAATCTATGAAAAAATTGGTAGACAAACAGAAAAGAAAGACAAGATATCAAACCCATAATAGGATATGCTTAAATTGAAGAAGAACAGCAATTTTTTTTTTAAAGAAGGCAGAACATTATTTCCAGGTTTTGGGCAGCTTCTTTTTTCACATCCATTGAACTCAAATCTATGAAAAATTTGGTAGACAAACAGAAAAGAAAGACAAGATATCAAACCCACAATAGGATATGCTTAAATTGAAGAAGAACAACAAAAAATATTTTAAAGAAGGCAGAACATTATTTCCAAGTTTCGTTCACTGTAGACAAGGACAAACCATGGCCCTGATAATCATAATCTCTCCGATTCCCGACGTCGAAATTGAGTTCGTAACTCGGAGGATCATACTGGAATCTTGAGGGCCTCGAATTGTAAATGGTTTTGTCGTCTTCTTTGAACTTGCGAACTAGGTGTTTCAGTTTGGGTTCGTTAAAGTAGGTTTCGGCATCATCCATAATGGATCCCGGCCATTCTCCAGCACGTCTGACGCTGTTTAGGCCCCTGTTCCACCAATTATGAGAATACCCATCCACAAATTTAAACAATAATACACAATTTTCATGCAAGGCTCGTATACATTTTCATACCTTAACACCTGTAAGCTTCATTACTAGTTTCTCACTGGAGTTAGGTAAAAGGCGCATCCATCTCGCTCATCCACTCTTGCCGTCTGACGTTGTTTAAACCCCTGTTCCACCAATTCTGAGAATCCCCATCCACGGGTTTAAATAATAATAATAATTAGACACAGTGATTTTCATGCAGAGCTTGTATACAGGTTTCATAGATTCATGCCTTAACACCTGTAAGCTTAGTAATTTCCCACTGGCGTTGGCTAAGAGGTGCCTCCAGAGATAATTCGTTTTCCTTGCCATCGCAGTTGCTACTTCTCCATCTCGCTCCTCAACTCTCGCCAGATTTCATTAGATCAGCCAGATCCTACAATTATAGCACACTTGATAAGATTTGATTTCAGCGACCACAATTCAGAAATTCACAAAAAGGAAATAAATGACCCTGTGCATAACTACCTTCACCTGTGCTGGCTGGGCTATTTTTGGTAGCCTTCGTTTTCACATCCATTAAATTCAAAGGAATAAAACCATAGAAAAATTGGTAAACAAACAGAAAAGAAAAACAATATATCAAACCCACAAATAGCATGGCCATGCTTGAAATAAAATGCAGAGGAACAACAAAATTAATTTAAAAGAGGAAGAACCGAAAAAAACCAAAATCTATGGCAGCTATAAGAAGTTTTAACTAGAGAACGGTGGCAACCGCTAAAAATATATTTTAAAAAATTAAAACAACCCAACAAAAGCCGAAAAACACAGACAAAATCACACTCTGCTCGCCCATAGACAAACAACGAAAGCCTCTGCTCTGCTCTGGGTTTATCACATCCCATCAGGTTCAGACGAACCTCTTCCGACCCTGCCTCCTCTGGGTTCATCACATGGCATTAGGTTCAGATGAACCTCTTCCGGCCCTGCCTCCTCTGGGTTCATCCCATGGCATGAGGTTCAGACGAAACCTCTTCCGGCCCTGCCTCCTCTGGGTTCATCCCATGGCATGAGGTTCAGACGAAACCTCTTCCGGCCAAACCCTCCCCTCCAAAATTCACCAGAGTTTGAATGAATAGCGAGGAGCGCGGGTGATCATATTTCCTTGATTATTTGTGTTTTTCTAATTTATTGCTTTTTAAAATTATGGCCATTGCGGATTTTTAAACCCATACTCGACCACATGGCTTAAAAAATCATCTGACTTATCATCAAAGTTTAGGCATGACACGACCCACCATTCATAAAATTAAATTACACCCTGCATTGGACTATTGAGAAGGATTTTGAATCATTTTTAAGTTACATTAAAATTATGAAATTGAATAATGGTTTCAACATGCATTATAATGGTGTATCTTAACAAAATAGTTTCTTCATTGAATCTCATAATATAATTTCAAACAAGGGTATGATTTTTTTGTTATTCAAAAAGATATAATAGTGTAGCTTAACAAAATAGTCTTTTTCATTGAGGTAATATAAGTTCAAGTAAGGTAAAAAAAAATGTTATTTAAAATATATTTTTGAATGTATGGAAAAAATCAGGACTTTGAAAAGACACTCAAAATTTACAGAGTAAACAATCTAAAATCAAGTTTTTTAAAATCTCTTATTTTGCTTAAAATTAACAAGGAAAAATTATTAAAAATATATATATTATTTCATGTCTAAGTTAGACTACGCGTGTTATAATTAAATGATTGAGTAATGTTTATTATAATAACACATAATTATCAAGTGATATGGTGCAAGATCTTTATAATACTATCACTCTCTTGCATACCAAGGATGATTGGGTAATGATTATTATAATAACACATAATTATCAAGTGACATGGTGTAAAATCTTTGTAGTCCTATGACTCTCTTGCATACCAAGGATTTTGCCATCTAAAGACCAACTAGACATAGAAGGAGGAGAGTGGGTTTTTATCATTTTATTGTAAGAACTATGATCTATCCCTCACTAATTTTATACTAAGTGACTCAAGTTAGTCTTCATAGTGTTAAATATTCTTTTGATGATAAGAAATATTGATCCATTCTCAAATTGTAAAACATAAATAAATTAAAACTTTATTTGAACTTTATGGTTTCTAGCAACTTAATTTATTTAATGATTCTATATATGATATTTTCTCTATATTGTAGGTGTATGAGTATAGTCACATTTGCGACTCCTTTAAAAAGGAAATAAGATAAGATTATTAGGTTGATTCTATATAGATATTTTCTCTATATTGTAGGTGTATGAGTATAGTCACATTTGCGTCTCCTTTAAAAAGGAAATAAGATAAGATTATTAGGTTGCTTAGTGGGTGCTTAAGGCATGGTGAAAATGGTTTGTGTCCTTGGATACGTTAGTAAAAGTTCAATTTTCAAGATGTCAAGCAAGTGATTTACATAATCTCAATGGTACATTTAGAATTTTATTCTTAATATTTTAACTAAAGAATATTATTTGATTAACCTAAAATTGAAGGATTCAAGCATAAACTCATTAATAAATTTAGTTACAATTCAAGCTCTAGTCAATCAAACAAATAGGTCTAATCATACATGTTATGTTCCTTGTTGTTAAATTTCCAAATGTCTTCACTTAAAACACCTTAAATTTTCATCAAGTTTGTTCTAATATGAATCTCTTGGGTTGTTAAAGCACCTTGCTATTGAGAGGTCATGAGTTCAATTATCCTCAACACTCTCGAGGTTAGGCTCCATGGTTGAGCCAGTGGGAAGTGATCACTTTGAGTGGATCTACCTGGAATAGCGTTTATGTGGACATAGTGGTCATCAATCTCTAGAGTCCGTGAGCCACATTCAAACAAAAAAATATGAATCTCTTAGGACTTACAATAAGTGTAGGGAGAGATTACATTTGATCATGAATCACAGATGTTAAAGGCCCATTTTATTTGTTGGAGCCTAAGTTCTTTGATATTTATAATACATGGATGATTTTTATAAGTTTGTTTTGTTAAATAGAGTCGTAAAAAAGTCTACTTTGGGACGAAATGAATTCAGGAAAAAGAGCCACTATAATGTACGATTTGTAGAGTTTATAACACACTCCCTTGTATAGCCAAAGGTGGTTACTATGCTAACCCAACCCAAAGATGGTTATACTTCAAATAGTTGACCTACATTGAAAAGGTGCCAAAAATGGCTAACAATTACATGAATAAAGAGTCTATGATTAGCTTTTATTGAGGGCTAACCAACTTAAGTTGTTTTTTTATAATTATTAAAAAGTTGCAATCATCTATCCCATAATGGATGGATGTAGATTTCTGATTTTAGAGTTGGGGAAATTAGAAACAAGTGTGCAGCTAAAGGTTTGTTATACGTGATTTTTCAATGAAGTTAAAAATCTTATTGTTCCTTTGAATATTTATGCTCCAAAAGATGACTATACTATTTTCTACATAAGAGAAGCTACTAGAGATTATCTTACTGTACATGTTATGTTATTTACCACTATAGTTGTCATTTTCATATTCTCTCTTTTACTTGTTTCGTTAAGGCTAGCACAACTTGGAAATGTTTCCTATAGGGATTACATAAATTCATCAATTAAGCCAATGTTTTGTATCATTGGTTTCTCAATTGTATTAGATGTATATAAACAGGTTAGGAGTCATTCATTATTGCCAGCATAATCTCCCTAACCATTGAACTGTAAATATGGTTGAATGGAAAATGAAATAAAGGAATGGAAAAAAACCTAATTTCCAATATGCCAAGTTTTGTGAACATTAATGGAAGAGTCTTACACAACAACCATATATAGTATTGAAGAGTGAGAATGGTTTAGTAAAGAGTAAATAAGGCCCCTAAGGTGTTTTCCTAAATGCAATAGTTAAATGCTAACATGAATATAAAACGGTGACTTTCATTAAACCTTATCCACTCTTGAAAGGAGTTCGGATTTTCCACTCTCTTACAACCAAAAGAATGGATCCCTAAATTTGAAATGGATACATTGAAGCAAACCACAAATTCTTTGGAATCTGTTTTGGATTGGTGCTTTTTGGCTCCAATGAGATTTTGGTGTGAGTATGCCAAGAACTGATTTTGGTACCTCTAGATAATAATCATATTAATGTGGAAACATTGGAACAAAATCCTCGACAAGGAATATACCATTGTCACTTACTAGGCTTGCATTTAAGAAGGTGTCATGACCTACATAGTACAAAGCACACCTATAAGTGATGTTAGTACCAAAGTGTAGGAGAATGTTAACTCGAAGACTTGCACCCCAAAGCCAGCTCTATTATTGGTAAAGTTTTTGGTGTGTGTAACTTACCACTTTGGCACTTTTTTGTTTTGCACTTTCACTCATTGTTGCCTTCGTATTCTAACTAGTGGGCACTCAACTACTTCAATAGTGAGGCACATTGGTATTTCAAAACTTAGGCACTTTTTCATTTGGAGATTTAGTATTCTTGTATTTCAAGTTTTCAACACTATCGAATGTGCATTTACTTCTAAGATACTTTTATAATATGCCTTGTGCACCTATGCTACTTTCAATATCTTGAAGTTCCTTTGTAATTACAGTAATTTTGTAAGTTGATGTGTTCTCGCTCTTATCAATTGTCAACATGGCACTTGGCTATTGAAAATATTTACTCCTAATTGCACCTTTTGTTTTGTGTGTTTAACCTTCTACATGTTGCAAGTTGATTATGGGAGCAAGGAACAAATATTCTTATGCATGATTGTAGTATTTTCTTCCCACAGTTTCCATAAGGTTTTGGTTATTGTCTTTGAAAATATTTGCTTTTGATGGAGTAATATGCCATAATTTTATGTCTGCAAATATTATAGTTATCCTTAAAACAAATACGATATGGCACTTTAGTAATAGGTCAGTGGACTTGGTTCAAAAATAAGAAATGTTGCATGCATTGAATGCATAGCTTTGATTTGAAGGCCCCCCCACTGTATTAAAGTACCTCATAACCTGTACATACTATAGTACATACAATATCTTGCCTATTCAGATATTGATTTCTAGGTTTGCACATAGGATGGATTATTGTCTTTCACATGGTATCCATTTGCATTGTTTTGGTTTCACATGAGTATTCTAGTACAAAATCGTGAACCTAACATATAGGATTTCATGTGTGTGTGTAAGCCGATATATACCACTATGACACTTGGTTTTCTACCTAGTCACTAGGCTTGACTCCATGATCATAATCTATAGGAAATAGGAGTTAACAACATTCTTTAGGCAATGCAAACACACTTGGCAAGAGCTCAAACAAGACCATACCTATTCAATGAAGATCTAATTTAAAAAATACAACACTCTCTTCTAACACATAGAAATCTATTAATGCAAGCACATTGTCTTGTTTAATATCCATAGTCACCTTTAATTTCAAGATTCACTGGACTCAAGAATCCATATACACATAAGCTTAATGGTTTCAATTCTCAAGTTTGTAAATTGTGTTCTTTCAATTGTGTGGGGACATGTTAGGATGTGTGGTGGTTAATTCGTTGTTGAACACTTCTTAGTCCAGTATTCCAGGTTAGAATTCAACAAATCTTCGTGGTGGTCCACATACAAGGTTGAGAACGAGTTTGTAACTAGTTTTTCAATAAGAATTCCATTACACGGATCATTATACAAACATTACAAAAGAATAACATCGGTAACCATGCTACTGCTAGATGAACAACCACATCACAAGTCATACCTCACACATCAATGGAATCATTCACACTCCATAAAATAAGCATGAAATTCACTATATTGATCAAAAGTGAGAGATACTTATCTCAATTAGGACTGGGCAACTGAGTCTAGGACTGTGACTATCCACCCAACCTTAGATTAGGTTGCATTGTGGTCTCTTTGACAACCAATCACCCCCAAGCCAGATTCCAAAGCTTGAGGAGGTTGCTCAAAGGATGAGACCAAAATTGTTGATTGAAGCATAAACTCCAAAGGTCCAACCACTTCCACCCACCAACTACTAAATGCAATAAGCCCAACACAATGAGTCCATAGGTTTTCTACCTCCACCCTTCAATCAAATGATGGCTTCATTAAAGGTTTAAACTGGGAATCCAGAAGCCTGCTACCTCCACCCTCCAACCCCCTTACAACCTCTTCAATAACCATAACATAAATGTCCCCTTCCTTGGAATTAAATTTTATAAAAGTGGCCTCTTGTTGTAAATTTTATTTAAAAGAACACCTCCTTTTAATAAGTTCAAATAGGTTAAGATTGTGATCCCTTCCAATTAACAGAGCCAACCTTCCATAAGGGTATATGGACAGATCATTGACACCCTTCTTATGGGCTTTCAGAGTTCTAAAGTACACCCATAAGCTTGAATCCCATATCTAGATATTTCAGTTCACGGAACTGCTTAGCAGGGTTCTAGGACAAGTGGCTTTGGACTTCATAGAAGACTCATCTCCATAGAAGCATAGGCTTGTTAATATGGCCATGTGTTGGAGCAGAGAACCCATTTCACAGTAGGAAGTAAGGTCAAATTCTTGATGATTTCATCCATACCCCCTATTACAAGCACTGGACAATATCACGAGGAAAAAGTAGCCCAAGTAAAACATTTATTTGTGTGTTTAAAAATCGATCCCCTAAACCCAAAAATGTTGTCATGCCTAGTAGATTGATTAAGTCTATTGCTCCATTCCCAGAGCTTTGATTCAACCACAATTGAAAAAGCATAATCGTCAAAAATATAATACCACCAGACATAATGAGGGTGATGGAGAGCAAACTAGTCATTAAGAATCTAGCCAATAATGAGAAAATTGCATTAGTAGCTTCAAAAACAAGCATAGTACCTCCAACACATGATATACAAATTGCAGGGTTGACAACATATTTTGTAAACTCTGCCCATACAAATCCTTGTTCAAGGCCTAAGTAGATAAGCAAAGGGATCAACAATAACATCCTTTTATCAAAGAAAGGAATAAAGGTTGTCTTTAGTAAATCTCCAACAGAAGAATGTAAGCCATTACTAGATTGAACAGTAAGATCAACTTTTGTACCACTATGTTTATCTAAAAAGAATCCAAAAATTGTGCCCAGAGTCATGCTTCCAAGAAATACAATAAACAACACTGTTGTGCCATAGCCTTTGCCTTCCATTCCAGTTTTCAATAAAGCAAGCAAAAGCAAATTACAATAACCTGGGTAATAGCAAACATTTCCCAAAAATTTCCGTTGAAGTTTACAAGAACTCTTCCTTCAGGCAAGTTACATTCAGTTGCATGGCTCCTTGTGGCAAAAGTCATGTAGGTTCCCTCCCCAACCCACATAAGAAAAGTTTTAAATCCAAGATTCAATGATGTCATAATCTTGTGAAAAGGGTAAACCTCTTGGAAAATCTCCAATGTGTTAATTTATAAAGTTGAATATCTTGGATATCCAATGGAGAAAACAAAAAGAAGTTTTGACATCACCTTGAAGGCTAGGAGAAAACACATTATGAGAGTGGGAATTGACAACCAAGTGGGATATAAGTTTGATGCATGCAACCACAATGTGCAGAGTGTTAATTTGGAAACTCAAGGAGAAATTTCCTCCATTGGACAACCTTCCTCATCAAGAAAGACTCCTCCTAGCCCTTGTAAGAATTTAATTTGGTGAAGGAAAAATGTAATTTTTAAAGTGAAACCCACAAGTACACAAAAGTACAAGTCGGCCTGGACCAATTAATTCGCTCCCCTAAGGCTCATATAAATACACATCATGTCACATCACTTTGGAGCATCATCGTCAAACATCTCATCTCTCCCTTCATTTGATTAGTTCGTACATGCCTGAAATAAGGAGGTATGAGCTCACATGTGCGAAGGGAAGGAAGACAAGTCTAATTTCTACATTGACCTTCTAATTGGGACAATTTGACCAACCATTGAACAACTTTGACTTGATGTTTTGACTTGCAAATTTTCAATTTTAGAAGGTCGAATTGTTTAGGAAAAGGACCGAACTTTTCTAGACAATTTGACTTGGGTTGGCTATAGACTTTGACTGAAGTTTACCACAAAAAAATTGAAGTTTGACTACAGGATTTCTCTCTACTTTGACCGAACATTTGTGATTGTTTTTACTAGGTTTGACCGAGTTTGAAAGGCCGAGTTCCTTGATTATTGACATAGATGATTTGGAGGCACTTTGAATGTTGAATGTTAACTAATTAGGGCATCTTTGATTGCTATTGACTTTGACCAAAAATTGCAGACTTTGACTTTGGAATAGATTTGAATTTTTGGATATTGGTGAGTTGAATTAGAAAGTCAAAGTCGTTGACCTTTGACTGGTTGTTAATGAATTGGAACATTGCATCTCTTTGTTGAACATTTGATGAAAATCTAATAGAAGAATAATTTTGAAAGGGTTTTCCCCCTTGTGGGGTTTTTTCCCTGGTCTTTGACCAAATCTCGTGTCTCTCTTATTCTTGTTCTTGGTTGTCTTCTATTACATTTGAATTATTGTTATATCTATAATTTCTCATTGTCTTTAGAAGATTGAATTTATTGGAATAAGTGATTGTGCTAAGCATAAAACATGTAAAATTAACATGGGATCAAAGTTGAGGTGAAGATAAGCCGAAGGAGATAAGAAACAAGCAATCATCTTTGGAATGAGTTAAAGGAGCCTAATTGACTTGGTCAATATGTTTACCTCATACTTCAAGGAAAAGAAGTTGAATGACTCATCTAATTTTGTTACTTGGAAGATCAGGTTGGAAGTGACCTTAGATGAAAATGATGTCTTGGAATATGTGGAAGGTGTTGGCATTATGGCTAAAGTATTGTCCTTGATGGCAACCCATTCAGGTGGTAGATCACTATTCTTCATGTCAGTAGCAAAAGTTGATGATCAGCTCTCATTTTATTGAAAAATTATGAAGGACGCAGGAAGCCAGTTCAGAAGGTGCGTACCCGCAGGTACACCATGCAGGGTCCGCGTCCAGAGACGCAGGCCAGCCGTTCAGGGGGTGCGTCCACCCAGTGCACACATTTCAAGGCAGAGAAAAGCACGTGCGGGTTTCTTGTGTGGTATCTAGCCGACGATTTTGTGTTTCTATGGTGTCGGCTCGTGGTATTGTTCCATGTTTTGGGGAGGAGCTTGCCTATATAAAGCAAAGGAGTTCATTTGGATTAAGCATCGTCTTTGGTTGAATATCTTTTGGTGAGATCTAGTCCAGATCTATGAGGGCGAATCTTCTAATGGACTGTGATCTCTATGGCGCATGATCGGATCTATAGATCTGATTGTCTGGGTTACTTCTAAAGTCTTGAAATCATCTTTGCCCAGAGGGACGCAGGTGCAGTAAGGGTTCAGGTGCGTCCGGGACGCAGGAGCGAATTATTTCAGGTGCGCCGGACGCAGGTGCAGGAAGGGTTCAGGTGCACCGGGACGCAGGCAGTTCAGTAGACTCAGTGCGAGGGACGCAGGCTAGCAGTTGAGTAGGGTGCGTCCGGGACGCAGGCTAGCAGTTGAGCAGGGTGCGTCCAGGGACTCAGGTCAGCAGTTGAGCAGGGTGAGTCCAGGGACTCAGGCTAGCAGTTGAACAGGGTGAGTCCGGACTCAGGCTGGCAGTTGAGCAGGGTGCTTCCTTCTCTTAAAATCTTTGTTTATCATTGTTGTGTTCTGGGTTTGGTCCTATTATTGTTGATCTGGTTACTTCAGTTGATTGGGTGTTTCAGAAGGTTGTTTAAGCTTCAATGTTGTTGTTGGGTCCAGTATGAAAATTGGATGAAATGTGGCCTTTCAGTTTATGGGTTGTGCTTCAGTGTATCCAGTATGAAAATTAATGAAACGTGGTACTTGAAGGAGAGAAGATTGTAGGCCGGCACCTACGTACTAGTATCTAAGCTAGTACAAGAGCTAAAGGATATATTTGGAGCATTGTAGCAGGTAGTAGCCTGCGTACTAGTAAATGGATCGGCTAGTACAAGAGCAAAGGGGGTTGTAGCTCCCGTACTGGTATAAGGCTGCACTAGTACAAATATTGTAAAAGAATTTTCTTATTAAGAAGAAGATTGAGATGACTTGCAGCAGGTGGTTTTTCTCCCGCATTGGGTTTCCACCTTACATCATTGTGTTCATGTGTGTGCCTTATGTGTGATGATCTACTTTATGTTACTGCATCTGTTAACTGATAATATGGTTGATAATGTTCTAATGCACTCATTGAAGATCGATTAACTTAATCATAAGAAGTTGTGGAAGTAGCATATATGAATCTGATTATCGAAATGAAAAAGTTTTATTAATATGATAATACTGATTCACCCCCCCCCCTCTCAGTATTATTTCCAACAATTGGTATCAGAGCAGGTCCTTTGATAGAAGCTTGATCGCTTGAAGGAGATCCGTGGAACAATGGGAAAGAAGTTTAAGAAGAAAGCTAATAAGAAAAAGAAGTCATCTCAGAAGAACTATGACAGTGGAAGAATCGATTGGGGATTAGGCATAAGAAGCTCTTCAGATTCAGAATCAGATTCAGAGTCATTATCAGGTATGAATGTGTTATCCTCTGATGTTCCAGCTATATTTCCTTGTGAAAGAGATGAAAGTGATAGCGAAACTACTGAATTTGCTCTTATGGGTGAACAAGAAAGATATCAAATAGAGGCAGAATTTAAAAGGCTGACAGACAAAATTAGAGATCAACAAGATCTATTAAACAAAAAGGAATGTGATTTCAAAGAAGAAGCTACCAAACTAAGGGCACAACTAGAAGAAGGAAACAAGGTAAGAAAGCTACTCAAGGACAAGGAAGACCAATGTCAAAAATTGCAGCATGAAGTAACATCATTAAGAAAAGAAGTCAATGAAAGAAGCACAACCATCAAGAAACTCAAAGATAGATCCAGCTACTATGAAAATCTTGAAGCTACAATCCTCTCACTAAAAGGAGATCTTGAAGAATCAAAGAAGCAGAATACAGATCTACTCCAAGCTATTGCAAAACAAGAAAACGAAGTCACCAGCTTAAAATCTCAACTGGAATGTGCCTTTCGAGTTCGTCAAATGCAGCAGGATCTGTATGAAGAACAAGAAAAAGAAATTCTCAAACTAAGGGAACAAATGGAAGAAGGAAGGAAAGCTGAAGAAATTTTGAAAAAGAAATCTCTTGAAAAGGAAGAACAGCTTCAGGTTGAGGTAAATATCTTGAAATGTAAACTAGAAGAAAAGGATAAGCTTTTACGATTTCAAGATAGCTCTAAAGTATTGGATGATATTCTTAGTAGTCAAAGGTCCCCTGCTATAAAGACTGGTCTTGGTTTCCATGAATCTGTTGAAGGTGAATCTAGTTCACAAGGTGAGGCAAGAAACTCTAAAAGGAAATCTAAAGTGATCAACGAAGAAGTGAAAGATCAATCTCATCATCAACCAAGGAAAGAGATTCCTCAAAGAAAATCCTTTACTCCTCCTATGAATAATGTTGAATGTTATGTATGTCATAATCTTGGACATGCTGCAGCTAGATGTAGAAGAAGAAGAGTTCAAGACCATTATGCAGAAAGGTCATCTCAATCAAGGTACTTTTATGGATATTGCTTTGCTTGCAATATGTTTGGTCACAAAGCTACTGATTGTTACACGAGGAATATGAAACATGTAAGATGTTATGCATGTAACAAGCTTGGACATATAGCTAAGGAATGCAGGAACAAAGTTTGGGCACCATATCAAAAGGAGAAAATGTCATCATCACGCTTGAAGATATGGAGGAAAAAGGAAGTACAGTCAGAAAAGGATGGCACAGTACAATGTACAGACATACCAGAATCAGAGGAAGCTCAAAGTACAGGACGCAGTGCAGTAACAGGAGACCTGTGTGCGGACGTAGGCCAGACCAAGTCCAGGTGCGTCCAGGACGCAGTTCAGTAACTGAAAATCTGCGTGGGGACACAGAGCGACTGAGGATTAAGTGCGTCCCTGAAGCAAAAGGACGCGGCGAAATAGTAATTTTTGGGTGCGTCCCTGCAGCAACAGGACGCAGCGCAGCAGAAGATGAAGTGCGTACCTGTCTCAAAGCATTTATTGGCTGATTCTTCTTGATATGCATAATCAGATTTAACAGATGGCACTGGTTCAGGGGGAGCATATGTCCTAAATGCATTGTTGGAATTATGGTCCTTGGTGACAATGCTTATGATTCATCTTGCTATTATGAGTTGGTCACATGATCAGATGTATGGTTGATTCTCTAATGATGCTTGCATGAAGTCTTTATCCCTGGCACATATATGGATGAGGTTGGCTGATTTCGTGGATGATTACTCAAAGTCGCATTGTTGGAGACATGATGATGATGAGTCACTCATACGCATTTCATGATGATGCTGACATGAGCATGATGCATAAATTCTTTCTTGGCACAAATAGATGAGGATTGTTGGCTGGATACAGGGATGATTATTCATACATATGTTGATTGATGCTGATGCTTTCACTTGATGGCTCTTGATTCATGTAGATCTGGATGGTTATGAGTTGATGATACTATGGACCAAATTATACAGTGTTGTTGTTTGTCATGATCTTTAGATGTTTGGAAGGTCGTAGCAAGACTCATGGTGTAATGGTCTATCTATTATAGTCATCTCTTCAGGTCATGTAACGGCTTATGTCTCCCCACTATGCATGGGATGAAGATGTAATATATTTGGTTCTCATATTTCTGATGTATTCCCACTTGGTTGGATGGATGATCCTTATTGTGATGGGTGATGGATGTATGTATTGAGTCTTTTGGTGATAGGAAGGTCATTTATGATATATATAGAGTCATGTCCTTCTTGTAGAACATCCTTTTGCAGACCTTGCTTACAGTCAGGGGGAGCTTGAGCATGAATAGCACCATACAACAGAGCAGACATCTCAGCTGGTTCTCAGAAAGACCATTATCAGATTGGAGCACCATGACATATACAAAGGGGGAGCTCATTCAGAGACTTCAGCAGATCTGGTTCATAGTCAAAGGGAGCATGTTCTTAGGGGGAGCATACCCCTTTGCCCTTGATGTCAAAGGGGGAGAGTGATCTGGTGTTGTTGCCATCAAGTCCAAAGGGGGAGATTGTTGGCATTATGGCTAAAGTATTGTCCTTGATGGCAACCCATTCAGGTGGTAGATCACTATTCTTCATGTCAGTAGCAAAAGTTGATGATCAGCTCTCATTTTATTGAAAAATTATGAAGGACGCAGGAAGCCAGTTCAGAAGGTGCGTACCCGCAGGTACACCATGCAGGGTCCGCGTCCAGAGACGCAGGCCAGCCGTTCAGGGGGTGCGTCCACCCAGTGCACACATTTCAAGGCAGAGAAAAGCACGTGCGGGTTTCTTGTGTGGTATCTAGCCGACGGTTTTGTGTTTCTATGGTGTCGGCTCGTGGTATTGTTCCATGTTTTGGGGAGGAGCTTGCCTATATAAAGCAAAGGAGTTCATTTGGATTAAGCATCGTCTTTGGTTGAATATCTTTTGGTGAGATCTAGTCCAGATCTATGAGGGCGAATCTTCTAATGGACTGTGATCTCTATGGCGCATGATCGGATCTATAGATCTGATTGTCTGGGTTACTTCTAAAGTCTTGAAATCATCTTTGCCCAGAGGGATGCAGGTGCAGTAAGGGTTCAGGTGCGTCCGGGACGCAGGAGCGAATTATTTCAGGTGCGCCGGACGCAGGTGCAGGAAGGGTTCAGGTGCACCGGGACGCAGGCAGTTCAGTAGACTCAGTGCGAGGGACGCAGGCTAGCAGTTGAGTAGGGTGCGTCCGGGACGCAGGCTAGCAGTTGAGCAGGGTGCGTCCAGGGACTCAGGTCAGCAGTTGAGCAGGGTGAGTCCAGGGACTCAGGCTAGCAGTTGAACAGGGTGAGTCCGGACTCAGGCTGGCAGTTGAGCAGGGTGCTTCCTTCTCTTAAAATCTTTGTTTATCATTGTTGTGTTCTGGGTTTGGTCCTATTATTGTTGATCTGGTTACTTCAGTTGATTGGGTGTTTCAGAAGGTTGTTTAAGCTTCAATGTTGTTGTTGGGTCCAGTATGAAAATTGGATGAAATGTGGCCTTTCAGTTTATGGGTTGTGCTTCAGTGTATCCAGTATGAAAATTAATGAAACGTGGTACTTGAAGGAGAGAAGATTGTAGGCCGGCACCTACGTACTAGTATCTAAGCTAGTACAAGAGCTAAAGGATATATTTGGAGCATTGTAGCAGGTAGTAGCCTGCGTACTAGTAAATGGATCGGCTAGTACAAGAGCAAAGGGGGTTGTAGCTCCCGTACTGGTATAAGGCTGCACCAGTACAAATATTGTAAAAGAATTTTCTTATTAAGAAGAAGATTGAGATGACTTGCAGCAGGTGGTTTTTCTCCCGCATTGGGTTTCCACCTTACATCATTGTGTTCATGTGTGTGCCTTATGTGTGATGATCTACTTTATGTTACTGCATCTGTTAACTGATAATATGGTTGATAATGTTCTAATGCACTCATTGAAGATCGATTAACTTAATCATAAGAAGTTGTGGAAGTAGCATATATGAATCTGATTATCGAAATGAAAAAGTTTTATTAATATGATAATACTGATTCACCCCCCCCCTCTCAGTATTATTTCCAACAGAAGGAAAGGTACATGAGCCACTAGAAAATGCTTTTGTTGTTGTCAAGGCCAGGTACAATAAAGGTGAGATCAAAGCAAAGAAAATAATTATTGATTCTTTGAAAGATCATTTGCTTACTTACATTGCAGAGTTGAAGAAATCCAAGAATGTCTATGATAAGTTGGTTGCGATGTATGAGGTCAACAATTTGAACCACATTCTTTCCTAGAAGACTCAACTTAAGGACATCAAAATGAATAAGGGGGAGATTGTCTAGTCATATTTCGTGAGGATATCCCAACTAAGGGATCAATTGAAAATGATTGGGGAACCTATGTCTGATAGAGAGAGAGTACTTATTGCACTTCAAGGCCTTCCTCCTATTTGGGAGACATTCATTACTACTATAAGAAACAATGTTAGGTTCCCTAAATTTGAAGAGCTCATTAGAAAATGCACTCAAGAAGAAAATAGGATGATATCCAGAGGAAATATTCAAAAGCATGAAGAAGGAGAGCCCTCTACATTTGT
Organism: Pinus tabuliformis; assembly: GCA_031772625.1. NCBI lineage: Eukaryota > Viridiplantae > Streptophyta > Pinopsida > Pinales > Pinaceae > Pinus > Pinus tabuliformis. The sequence continues at coordinate 1,141,362,480 of CM062820.1, read as the reverse complement.
TTCACAAGTAAAGTGGACGAAAGGAAGAGGAAGACCATCTAGTTCGAGAAATCCTACCCATTAATCAAAGGACTCCAAAAGAAGAGGCAGGAGAATTGAATGCTTCAATTTCCACATGCATGGTCATTATGTTCGAGACGCTCTAAAAAATAGAGATGCTCCAAGGTCCAACTATAACAACAATCATGGCTTCAACAATAACAAGTTTAATGATAGAAGAATAAGAGATGCTCTTGACGATCTTGAAAAATATCACCATCCTCAAAAGAGATGAGGAATTCAAGGTGTATAAATAATGTAGCTACTACTCAATCTTAATGTATTCTTATTTTTGTTCTTTCTAGTTCCTCTCCTCTGAATTCGTGTGACGGTTAGTAAATAGTGGGGCCTCTAGACATTTCTCTAGGTATAGTGAAGTCCTCTCAAATATGGTTGAGAGGGAGAATAATATGATGATCATTCTTGGGGACTACTCTACTTTTCCTATGAAGGGTTTCAGTTCTGTTACATTTCAATTGGATTATGGGGAAATCATACTTCTTCATTTGTGTTCCAGGATTGAAGAAGAACGTTGTATCTATATCTTCCTTCGTAAGAGGAAAGGTCCTCACCTGGCCTATGGAATCTCACATGAGGAATGCATTCACCTTGGTATCTAGAATTGAAGGACTCCGTAGAGTTAATGGAAGAACATTGCGAGCACTGGTCCATTATAGCAATTGTCAAAGTGAGCTATGGTGCTGAAGGTTTTCACATCTAAACTGTGATGCCCTGCCTAAAGTAAGGATGATTTATGTAATGCTTGAAGTTCAAACTAAGCAAGATGGGGTATGTCTGGGATGTGCCAGTGGAAAGAATTCGAGGGGAACATTCCCTTCTAGCAAACGTAGGACCAATGATATTCTACAACTCATACATTCTGATTTATGTGGACCCGTGTCAATAAAATCTCTAGGTGTCTATTTATATTACAAAATATTTGTGGATAACTTCTCCTAGAAGATATGGATATTCTACTTGAAGCACAAGTATGAAGCATGTTATATGTTCCAGTATTTCAAGGTACTGATAGAGTATCAAACATGGAAAAGATTCAAGGTATTCAAGTCTAATAATGGTGGTACACTTAGAATGATCTCATTGACTTTTGCAAGAAGGAGACCATTGTACCTTATAATCTCGAGCAGAATGGTGTGGCTAAAAGAAATAATATGATCATCATGGAATTTGTTGTTGAAAATTGTAACTAGGTTCAGTCTTCATTATGATGTAATTGTAATCATGACACTATATCTTATTTGTAAAGAAAGAAAAATGAAAGAAAGAGAAATTATATCTTATTTTGGAGTATGGTTTTGTAGGTTTTAACCCTATACAGATATTACCTAGATATGAATTCTAAAACACAGAAAATAAACAATGCGAGAGCACAACACATAAAACACATATACACAGAGATTTTCCCCTGGATCCCAAAACCGGGACTACCAGCTTGATTTTTCATTATTGTTCCTTTCAATGTTACAATACATATTTATACATGTCGAAGCATCTAATACCATGGACCGAAAACCATCGCGTCCAAAACCATGGATCGAAAACCATTGCGTCCAAAACCATGTGCGAAAATCATGCACAAAACGATAGGTAGGTCCTCCCAACTTAATATAGGGTCCAAAAACAAAATTTTCCGGGCTCAAACCCCCTGTGACCCCCCCGCTACGCAATCGACGCAACGAAAGGGGGGATCTGCCCCCCTTCTAACCTCTCGGTTAACTATGTAGGCTAGTCGTGGAAAGAATATAACACAACCCAACATTCTCCCACTTGTTGTTTTCTTTCCATAGGGGGCCACAAGAGAGCTTAGTCATTTATCCAACCCTGCAATGCCCATTGTTTCTCTACACCAAGAGAACTTTTTAGAGCTCACAGATCTTATCAATGCATCTACAATATTCTTCAAAGTGTCCACCTTTACCAGCAACACCCTTTTGTCTTCTATCATATCCTTCACAAAGTGATACTAAACATCAATGTGCTTTGTCTTTGAATGATATGTAGGGTTCTTTGCCAAGAAAATTGCACTTTGGATGTTACAGTATATCCGTATAGCTCCCTATACTAACCCCATACTTGAACACAATCTCTGCAACCAAACTGCTTCCTTGCTTGCATGAGTGGCTGCCATGTATTCTACCTCTGTAGTTAATAGTGCCACTACAGATTGTTTCTTGCTCATCCAACTGACTGCACCTCCAAATAGGTTAAACACATACCCACTTGTAGATCTTCTCTGATCTAGATCTCCAACCCAATCTGCATCAGCAAAGCCACGAATATCCAACACTCTGTCCAATCTTGGTCTTCCTTGGTAGCACAAACCATAATCACTAGTGCCACGCAAATACCTAAAAACCCGCTTCACTGTTGTCCAGTACTCCTTCCCTGGTTTTGACATAAACCTGCTCAATACTCTCGCTGCATGTACAATGTCTGGTCTAGTACAGACCATCACATACATCAGGCTACCGATTGCACTTGCATATGGAACACGGGACATGTCCTCTTCCTCTTCTCGTGTCTTGGGACACTGTTCAACAGATAACTTTACATCTACAGGAATAGGAACCTTCACCGATTTACTATATTGCATATTAAACCTCTGCAATATTGTCTCGACATACTCCCTCTGGTTTAACTAGAGCTTCCTCTTTGTCCGATCTCTTTTAAATTCCTTGTCCAAAATATAGTTTGCAGCACCAAGATCTTTCATGTTGAATTTGGAGGACAATTGGGTCTTCAAATCCTAGATAATTTCTTTTTTATTTCCAACCAGCAACATATCATCCACATACAAGACCAGATAAATAACACGGTCACCAATTAATTTAAAATATACACAGTGATCTGCGTTGCTTCTGGTGAAGCCAAGTCCTCGTATACATGTATCAAATTTCTGATACCACATCCTTGGTGACTGTTTTAACTCATACAGAGACTTATTTAACTTTCATACCATTTATTTCTTACCCTTCAACGCAAAACCTTCAGGTTGCTTCTTGTGGATCTCCTCTTCCAGATCCCCGTGAAGAAATGTTGTCTTCACATCCATCTGTTCGACCTCAAAATCAAAAGCAGCAACAACAGATAAAAGTAATCTAATAGAAGCTACCTTGGCAACAGGAGAAAAAATATCACCAAAATCAATTCTTAGAACCTGGGAATAACCTTTTGCTACCAATCGAGCTTTGTAATTTTCCACCTTTCCTTTTGCATTTGTCTTCTTCTTGAACACCCATTTACTGCCAACGGGTTTCCTTCTAGCCGACAACTCCACTAGATCCCATGCCTCATTTTTGTGCAAAGATGCCATTTCATCAACCATGGCCTCTTTCCAGAGTTTGCCATCTTTTGAATCTACTGCTTCCTTCACAGTTCTGGGATCATCATCAATAATATATAAAGCAAAATTTAAATAGAAAGCAGATGGACTATACCTTTCTGGCTGCCTTCTTTCTCGAACTGATCTTCTCACACCCGGAGTTTGTGGCTCTTCATCTTCTTATTCCTCCTCTGTTGTAGAGTCTGAATCTTCCACCTTAAGCTCAAACTCTATCTTCTCAGGTACCTTTGGTTGGACTTCATGTTTAATAAAATCTTTCACCTCTCTGAACACCACATCTCGGTTGTACATAACCTTCCTTTTTACTGGGTTCCAAAGCTTATAATCCTTTAAACCATCCTTATACCCAATAAAGATGCACTTTTCAGATTTACTATCCAACTTGGTTCTTTTCTCCTTTGGAACATGTACATATGCATCACATCTAAATACCTTCAGATGTGAAAGAGAGGGTTCCTTACCAGTCCATACCTCTTGTGGAGTCTTATCCTCCAACGTTGATGAAGGTGATCTGTTGACTAGGTAACATGTTGTCTCCACCGCCTCTGCCCAGAATTCCTATCCTAGCCTGACGCCACTGAGCACGCTTCTTGCCCTTTCCATCAACGTCTTGTTCATTCTTTCTGCAACTCCATTTTGCTCTAGTGTGTATGGAGTAGTCTTCTGCTGTGATATACCACACTTCTTACAGAATTCTTCAAATTCTTTACTGCAAAACTCTCCACCATTATCTGTCCTCAACACCTTTATCTTCTTCTTTGTCTAGTTTCCACCAGAGCCTTAAATTCTTTAAACCTATCAAAGACTTCAGATTTCTTCTTAAGGAAATATATCCATGTATTCCTTAAGAAGTCGTCTATAAATGATACATAGTACATAGACTTACCCTGTGATGGAACCTTCACAGGTTCAAACACATCATTATGCACAAGTTCTAATATATGTTTCGCCCTCTTACCACCAGAGGGGAAACTCACCCGATTTTGCTTTCCATATACACATTTTTCACAAAAATCAAAATCCAGAGAGCTATTACTTATACCTTCTACCATACCTTTACCATGAAGTATTCGAAGGCCCTTCTCTCCAATATGTCCAAGCCTTTGATGCCACAACATGGTCTTCTCTCCAGAGACCACTAGATTTTTTGCTCCAATTTCAGGAACCACAGAGCTGTTGCACCCATCAACAACAATGCTACCTTTCAGCTTGTACAGAGTTCCAATCCGAACTCCCCACATCAATACCAGTGCTCCCCGAACCATCTTGCAGGCATCCTTCTCGAACACTGTCTCTACACTTGCATCATCCAGCTTGCTTACAAAAATCATATTTCTAGCCAATGCAGGAATATGCAGAACACCTGGAAGTGTTCTAACCCTTCCACCTTGCAACCTCAACTTTAGTTTTCCGCGACCAATGATTTTAGCCTTCCTTCTAAGAAAACATCACCACCATCGTATTTCTCATACTCGCAAAAGCACTCTCTATGGGGAGTGAAGTGAAAGGATGCACCCGAGTTAATCAACCATGCCTCATGATCTTAATGTGTACTTGAAGAAGCGAAGTACACATCCCCACCTTCATCTGAGGTGGTTTTTGCCTCTGCAAAAGGAGCATCATCGGATCCCTTTCCTTTATCAGAAGCTTTAGATTTATAGTCCCTTTTGTAGTGCCCTTCCTTTTAGCATTTCCAACACACCACTTTTATAGGTTTTCTTGGAGATTTAGATCTCCCTCTAGATTTAGATCTCCCACTCGATGACTTACTTTTGTTTCTATTCTGGGACCGCCCTCGTACAGACAAGGCATCACCATTCTGGCTCTCCATATTTTTTCTTCTCATCTCCTACGTCGATAAGGATGAGACTATTTCATCAAACTGCAAGGCAGCTGCATTGCTACCTATTGCAATAACCAGGCTATCCCACGAATCTGGTAGAGAACAAAACAAACTGATGCACTTATCTTCATCTGAAATTTTAATATCAATAGACAATAACTAACTTACCACAATATTAAATGCGTTCAGATGCTCTGTCACTGAGTCTCCATCTTTCATCCTCAGGTTATATAGTTTTTTCTGTAGGAACAGTTTATTCACCAGAGACTTAGATTGGTAGAAAGTCCCTAACTTGTCCCATAAAGCCTTCGCCATAGTTTCCCTTGATACATTCAGCAATATTGAATCTAAGACACACAATCTTATTGTGCTCTTTGCCTTCCAATCCAACTTCTTCCATTCTTCATCAAATAATCCCATTGGTTTAGTACCTAAATCTATCGCAATCCACTAATCTTTATCCACCAACAGATCCTCCATATTGAGTTTCCACAACTCAAAACTATGACCATTAAATTTCTCGATCTCTATCTTTCCACTGCTCACCATCTTCTTTCACCACCAGAATCGATCTCGTATATCTCCCACTGAACAGGGTCTACCACAGGCCCGGGCAAAACCCCTTAGAAACAAAGGCATCCCCTTGAAGCCAAAACAGCTCTGATACCAAATGTAGGTTTTAACCCTGTACAGAAATTATCTGCATACGAATTCTAAAACACCAAAAATAAACAATGCGAGAGCATAACACATAAAACACATATACACAGAGATTTTCCTCTGGATCCCAATACCGGGACTACCAGCTTGATTTTTCATTATTGTTCCGTTCAATGTTACAATACATATTTATACATACTGAAGCATCCAATACCATGGACCGAAAAACATCACATCCAAAACCATGGACCGAAAACCATCGCATCCAAAACCATGTGCGAAAAATCATGCACAAAACCATAGGTAGGTCCGCCCAACCTAATATAGGGTCCAGAAACAAAATTTTTCGAGGCGTTGCCCCAGACCCCATAGAGTGGGTTTACCTACACCCCTCAAGCCCCCTGTGACCTCCCCCCGCTACACAATCGGCGCAATGAAGGGGGGGCTCCACCCCCCTTCTAACCCCCCAATTAACTACGTCGGCTAGTCATGGAAAGAATATAACACAACACAACAATTTTCATGCTCAAGTTTGAGTCAAAAACACGGTCTTCATGTTTTTATGTCTTCTAGGTCTTTCTAGGATAAATAATAATATTGGTCCCATTTAGACTCATTGTAATGGAGAAAAATTTTTATTTTATCATGTAAAATCCATGGATAATCCCAAGACTAAGTTGGCCCAAGAGTGAGGACAAGTAAGCCTAAGGGAAGGCTATTTGACCCTCCATAAATGTTATAAAAGGAGGATAGTTTTGCCTCATTTGGACACATGCAACAAGCAAGTCTGACATGCAATAAAGAAGGTCAAAGAAGAGTAACTGAAGGACGAAGAAGAGGAAAAGAAGTCAAATTTTGTCAAAGGTTATCTTTCTGTCTATCTCGCTAGGGTTTGTGAAGCTTCCAACTTCAAGAGGACGAAATTTTGAAGCAGCTGCAAGGGGCCAATTTTGCAGGGCCGGAATTTTGTTGCAGGGGTCGAAATTGCAGTAGCAGTATTGTAGCATCGAAGTTCTGGAATTTGTTCTTAAGCAAATCTCGCTGGGGGCTAGCTTGGATCTTGGAGGGTTTGTTGGCTTGGTTCTTTGGGTCTTGGAAGTCTCTTTTGTAAGTAGATTCTAATTAAGAAGAGAAGCATTTTTTGGGTTTTCCCATTAGAGGGGTTTTTCCCTAGCTTGGAGCCTATATTTTGTGTACTTCGTTTCATTGTGATCTTCTTATTGTTGGTCAAGGTTTTCATTGATGTCAATATGGAATTGTTTGTGATGACAAATATTCTTGTGATACATGCCCTAACCTCATCCAAACCCTAGGAGAAAACCCTATGCATGAAGATGATGCATGATCTAATGATGGATGAAGAGGTCCTTACCATAAAAGCCTCCTAGGCACATGCATGCATAATAATGAAAATGTGATGTTCTAGCCTTGTCGAAGATGCTTATGATGCCCTTAATATACATGAATAGAAGCCTACGTGTATGGAACCCTAAGCCTATGAAGGATACCTTCACATACATGAATGAAGCCCTAATCCTAATGAAGGAGCCCTTGCCCTAATGAAACCCCTCTAAATGGTGTCCTTGCTCTTGATGAAGAAGCCCTAATCCTTTATAACTTGACTCATGATGACGAAAGCCTAATCTTAAGAGGTTCATTAATGTCAAGCCTTGAAGGAGCCCTAGACATAAAATATTAAGAGTTTCCATGAATAAAATTAGAATGACAACCTCAAAATTTTAAGTTTCTTGATGGTAAAATGACCTTACTTAAAAATGGGATTGGCATAGGCTTGTAGATGACTTTTTCCTCTTTCGAAAAAGCTATTACTTGTCCTCTAATTCCTCATAGTCCGAGAGAAAATGATTTTTCAAGTTGAAATAAATATTTTTTTTATTTTTATTTTTATTTTGCCCGACATGAGCCTACATGCACAAGTCGGCTCCGTGTCCAAGGGATGTGTCTCTTTGCACTAGCCCAGAACTAGTATATATTGAAGTCAAAACTCGTCATTCCTCCCATTAATATCAGTGAAGATTTCAGAGATAAGACACAGAAGGGAATAGAAATAAAACAGGAGGCCGAGAAGGATATAGAAGAATTATTAGTTGGGCTATTTTTCTATTGGGTTGGTCTTACAAGCTTGGATTAAGGACAATTATGTGATAGCTTGATTATAAACCTTATAAAAACAACCTATGACAACTCCAATTTTGCAGACTTGTGGAGATAACATCTATACCTCGGTCCTGTGGTGATTTTTGGGACCTATACTTTTGCTGTCACATAAATCGTACCTAGACAGAGTGTTGACCTGAGGCCAAAACTGTGGAGGACAATCATCTGTTGAATCCCAAAATAAGAGAAGAGTGGAAAGCCACCTGTAGAAGGAGTTCATCTCGGATTATATAGCACAAAAAGTTGTGGAAGGGTCATAACTGTGATACGTGGACAAGTGAGAACATTCTCATATGAAAGCTTGGATAGTCACTTGGAGACTCGGTTAAAGAAGTGAAGATCTTAGGCTCAAACCTGAGGTTATTTGTGACAAGGGTGGTCTATTGGAGCTTAGACTACACTCTAGCACCTCGGATTAGATCTTGAACATTACTCAGAACTGTGTTAAAGAACACGGATTTGTGACAGGTAGTAAGCACAATTTTGGAGCTCAAAACAATGTGAAGACCTCACCTCATACTTCAGTTTCGGATCAACATTTGAACCATAGCCTCGGTCCTATAGTAGCTAGTGGAGGAATAACAATTTTTGTTAGGTTGCCTTATCACTAAGGTTTGGTCAATCTCTTGGTGAAGGCTCAGACTTAACCTTCAAAATATGTGTGTACAGTCATCCCTTTCTAGCTCGGACTTCAGGTTAAGGGTAAGCACAGTTGTGGAAGAGCTACAATACTTTAGACCTCAATCTTGTAGGAGCTCAATTATGTGGCATCCTTGGAAATCACAACAACTCAATGTAGTGGATGGACTAGTGCCTCAGATTTTGCATATTGTCACTAATCATTGATTTGTTGCAAACATAACATAAGGATTATTGAAGTTATCCTTTGAAAAGGCACTGTGTGAAGAAATATTTGTGAGCATCTTGAAGAAGTAATTTGAAGAACCTTGTTGAGGAACTATAGTGGAGTAGACCTTGGATTTGAACCAGTTTGAAGTACTCTTGAAAGAGGGTTGATTTTGAAGACTCTTCTGGAGCAATATTAGAGTATACATCCTTTGGAGTCGATTTTAAAGGTTTCTTTGGAGCATCCATTAGAGACATTTTGAATTTGATCTTGGAATCTTGTAGATCTTGAAGCGAAATTGAAGTTGATCTTGAGCATACCTTGGAGAGTCGTCTAGAATCCTATTAGAGACATGATTGGAGACGATGATGCTTTGATGACGTCATCATGAGGTGACCTTCAAGATTTTATTTAAGTACCATGAAGAGTTGTGGTGACACCTTCATGTGAAGACAAAGATTTCATTGATGAGCTAACTGCCTTGGAGAATGTTTGAAGGCACTGTTGCAGGTGAAATATTATCAGGGCTCATTGCAGAAGATATTGAGATCCATGAAGAACCATTAAACTTATCTTGACAAATTGAAGCAGTGGGTTGGAGCCCTAGAGGATACGAGTCCTCAAGAAGACCAGGTTGGTGCCTGTGCCAGAGATAGGGTTATATCCCTAGAGGTTGGAGCCCCAAAGTGACAAGGTTAGAGCCTTGGGAAGATAAGGTTGGAACCCTAGAGTTTTGAGCCTCGTGAAGTCCAAGTCTATGCTTGGAAAAATACAGGTTGGAGCCTGGTGGGTTGGAGATTGATGTCTTCATCTAGGGTTGGAGCCCTAATTATTATTGAACTTGATTGATTATAAAGAGGATTGGAGTCCTCATCATTGATTAATAAAATTATTATTTTCATTATTCATTTTGTGTTCTAATTATAAGTGATCTTAACTGGTAAAATAACAATTGAAAGGAAATATTGATTCAGCCCCCCTCTCAGTATTTACAATAATTGGAATTAGAGCCAGTGCCTTCACTCAAAGCCTAACAACTTGAAGGTAAATCCTTAGAACACAAATGGCAAAGCCAAAGAAGAAAGCCCCCAATCCTTTTAAATATGTCTCTTCTTCAACCACGAAGTAGAATATAATCAAATTGGGAAAGCTCCATTGTTCAATGAAAACTTTGATATATGGAAGGCAAGAATGAATAATTTCTTAATGGCTCAAGATTTCGAAGTCTAGGAATCCATGATTATTGAAAACATGTTGGAATAAGAATCCAAAGAATATAATGCAAGAGCAATAAAAGAAATCTTGAGTGGGTTACCAGATCCTATCAAGGCCAAAGTGGAGAAATGTTCATTGACAAAAGTGTTGATTTGTGATAAAATCGGATGTGCTCTAGCCATGAAAATTGGTGGAGAGGCTAAAGCACATGGGATATCCAAGACCCATAAATGGTTTGGGGAAATTCCACCCAGTTAAAGAGATATTAAAATAACTAATATATTTAATGGAGTTCCTAAGTCTAAACTTAGGAAAATTAAAATATTAATGGGTATTAATATAAAACTGGGTGAGAATGTTCTAAATGACATGGATAAAGCCAAATCTAATATTAGCTGTTGATTAGTGACTTAACCTCGACTGTTGAAGACTCAACAGGAAAAGTATAAGAGGAGGCTTGAGGGTCAGTTGGAGATACACCAAGATTGATCAGTTAGTTCGATTTTCTGGAGCGAGGTTTGCTGAGAAAAGTTGAACAAGTGATTTGTTGTAGTGAGGGGCAGTGAGTACATACTAGAGAGGTAGAGATAGTGCCCGAGGGTCAGTGCAGAGGCATCTAGAGCTACATAGAGGCAGAAAGATCCGCGCAGAGGAAACTAGAGACTGCGCAGAGGTTGAGGGGCCTGTGTGGGTGACGCATAAGGCCAGAGAGCTGACGGAGAGAGGCAGAAGGCTGACGCAGAGGGTTCAGGACTGACGCTGAGGCTAGCGGGGTTGACATAGAGCCAAGAGGAAGTGCCAAAAGGATTTTCGTGGGGAAGACAAGTGTTGTGAGGATGAATATCAATCTCCAAGAGGAGGTATTACTATCGTGTAAAATTCTCTATTGGGTGAGCCAGTTCAACACCCTAATTGTACTCAATAAATATGCATAATAATAAAACCCGTAGAACTGCTGCACTTGTTTTCCCGCATTGGGTTTTTCCGGGGACGATTGTCTAAAAATAACGGTGTTCCTTATGTGTTTATCTAGTATTTCAGTTATTGATCTGTATATGAGTTAAGGATGCATTTGTGTTTATTTTCAGTATTTATATGTATAAATAACTTGTTAATGGAATAAACAAGTAGTCGAAATAAACCAGATAATGCAGTAGGGATTTCTAATGAGTCAGACTTAGAAATTTGAACATGGTATCAAAGCATTGCAGATCACAGGAGGACTGAAGGCACCAACATAAACACAAGTATTTGCAGTAGCAGCAGATGTGCCGAGAGACAGAGTTGCTCCTAAGCAAAAGGCAACAAAGAAGGAGTGACGCTGAGGGCCTGCGTCATCATTTTGAGCCAGAGAAAGGGCCATCACAAAGGCAGAGAGGCAGAAGAGGCTCATGAAGAGCCATGTCATCCTACTGAGCCAGGTAGGCTTGATGCAGTTGGCCAGAGGAGTGATTCAACCTTTAATGGGATTGCGCAGAGCTAGAAGGCTCAATTTCTTCGTTGTTGGGGCCTAGGGAGCTGTGGGCAGATTGTGGATTGGGAAGCTAGTGGGGTGTTGTTTCTATCAGAGTAGAACAATACTTAACGGGACAGAACCAATGTAGAGGGAGTCGCTTCCTTGACGGATTTCTAGGCAAGAAATCCATATCCAAGTTGCAGTTACAAAGAGGATTGGAAAGGAGCAGTTCGACAGTTGGCGGGAAGATTTCTAGCAGGGAAATCAGGACTTAGAGGGAGATTTCTAGGAGGGAAGTTAAATCTCATAGGGAGTCCAGAAGAAGAGCGGAGATGGCAGTGAACAGACTAAGGGATCAGGACAGGTCAGATGGGACTTCCAACTTTGTCATTTGGAAGGCCATGATCCTATCAGTCCTAGATAAACATCGCATCAAGGGCTTCGCCTTGAGAACATGGCTATCCCAGTCACCCCAGGTGGTAATGAGAGATATGAGGATGTAATGGCGAAGGCAAAGTGCATAATCCTAAATGGGGTAAAGGATCATACCACATATTGTTGAGAAGAACAAGACAAAGGAGATGTGGGATACTTTGAGGACATTGTATCAGGGCACTTCCATGCAGAGGAAGATGCTATTGGAGAATCAGTTGCAGTTGTATCAGATGAAAAAGGGGGAGCAGATAGATTCGTTCCTCCTCAGGTTGCAAGAGATTCTTGATCAACTTACTTCCATAGGGGCCACGTTGGATGAGGAGTTTATGGTGAGGACTGCCATGAATGCAGTCTCCGAGGAGTGGGAGACATTTGTCCAAGGGATTTTGGGGCAAAGCTACTCTTCCAGGATGGGAAGCGATATGGGCAGCTCTTCGCCAAGAAGAGATCAAATGGCTGACCAAGGAGGGGAGTAGTGGCAAAAGTGGTTGAATAAAGAAAGAGGAGCAGGATGTGCCTCTAGCATCTGTGGGACAACAGGGGGAGAGGAAGAAGAAGGATATCTCCAAGGTGAAGTGCTTCGATTGTGGGGAGCTGGGTCATTATGCATCCTAGTGTCCAAGGAAGAAGAATAAGGGAGAGGCTTATGACTCCAAGGCAGCTCCGACTAAGGCGGAGAAATAAGTCAAGACTAATGACGACAGTGCCATGAGTGCTCATGCACCTCTAGAGAGAAGGTGGGGAGACATCGAGTTGTAGTCGTGAGGAATACAAAAGATGAGGGGTAGGATCCTTGAGGTGCCCAAATTCTTAGATCATATTTGGCTATGGGAGCCCCAAATGATAGTAGCAGGATGACGAATGTCAGGTGGAACAAGATGTAATGGAGTGACAACGTAGTGCTAGAGTGCAAAGGTCTATAACAGCGCAGTGGGGGTTGCAGCAGTGCGAGAAGCACAGAGGTGTTTGCAGCTGTGCGAGAGGCACAGTGGAGGTTGCAGAAGTGCGAGATGCATAGTGGAGGTTGCAGAAGTGCGAGATGCACAGAGGTGTTTGTAGCAGCCCAGAGGCAACAGAGGGAGCACAGGATAGCAACAGAGGTAGCTTCAGCATCAGGAGGTTTCCAGGCTGACAAGGATGTCAGAAATTGGGTAGATCAGTTACTTACTTCTCAGTAACTGAGTTGCAGTGCAGCAGTTAGCAGTGGTAGTGCTATGGGCATCATGATGCAGCATGTTGAGAGGGAGTTGGAGTATAGATGTAGCAGTGGCAGAGCTGTGGGCAGTAGTACAGGAAAAAACAGTGCAGTGGATGTGGGGAAGCAAGCCAAGCATCAACATAGGTACTGGTGTTGGAGGATCAGTGTGATGCTCAGTGGTGGAGCATTACTAGAGCACATTCCTCGCTAAGAGGGAGTGTTGATTCGTGGCAGCATCAAATGTGCTCTAACCATGAAAATTGGTGGAGAGGCTAAAGCACATGAGATCTCTAAGACCCATAAATGGTTTGCGGAAATTCCACACGATTAGAGAGATATTAAAATAATTAATATTTTTAATGGAGTTCCTGAGTCTAAACTTAGGAAAATAAAAATATTAATGGGTATTAATATAAAACTGGGTGAGAATGTTCTAAATGACATGGATCAAGCCAAATCTAATCTTAGTCGTTGAAGACTCAACGGGAAAAGTATAAGAGAAGGCTAAAGGGTCAGTTGGAGATACACCAATATTGATCAGTTAGTTCAATTTTATGGAGCAGGATTTGCTGAGAAAAGTCGAACAAGTGATCAGTTGCAGTGAGGGGCAGTGAGTACATAGTAGAGAGGCATAGATAGTTCCTGAGGGTTAGAGCAGAGCCTAGAGAGGCTACATAGAGGTAGTAGGAGTCACGCAGAGGAAGCTAGAGACTGCGCAGAGGTTGAGGGGCTTATGTGGGTGATGCAGAAGGCCAGAGAGCTGACGCAGAGAGGTAGAAGGTTGACATTGAGGCTAGCAGGGTCGACGCAGAGCCAAGAGGAAGCGCCAAAAGGATTTTTGTGGGGTAGACTAGTGCTGTGAGGCTGAATATCAATCTCCGAGAGGAGGTATTACTACTATGTAAAATTCTGTATTGGGTGAGCCAGTTTGGCACCCTAATTGTACTCAAGAAATATGCATAATAATAAAACCCTCAGAACTGCTGCACCAGTTTTCCCACATTGGGTTTTTTCGGGGACAATTGTCCAAAAATAACGATGTCCCTTATGTGTTTGTCTAGTATTTAAGTTGTTTATCTATATATGAGTTAAGGTTGCATTTGTGTTTATTTTCAGTATTTAAATAACTTGTTAATGGAATAAACAAGTAGGCGAAATAAGCCAAATAATGCAATAGGTATTTCTAACGAGTCGAACTTAGAAATTTCAACAAAAAGGTATGTGGGACAAACTTCAAGATCTTCACTCAAAAGGAGAATTGACCATGGCTTATATTCATGAAGATGATGGAAAGCAAGAAGGAAAGATAGAGCCCAAAAAGGAAGCTGAAAACAAGAATTAAGACATAAAGACCAAGGAGGACCTAGAAGATGAAGAAATTGGAGATGATCCCAAAGAAGATCTCAAGGCAAAACTTGTAGCTGCCCTCGAAGAGATAAGCAGATTGAATATGGAAAATGAGGAGCTCAAGAAGCAAGCACAAGATGGTGACTATGAATTAGACAAAACTAGGAAGGAATTTGATCTTTTCAAGCTTCAAGTAAAAGAAAAGGATGAGGAGCTCACCAATATTAAGGAGGAATATCATGAAAACAAGAAAATACATCATGAAGAAGTCATATCCATGACAACAAAGAAAAGGGAAAACACTTTGTCAATCCATCTTGAACAAAGACACGAGGACTTGAACAAACTTGAAGGAAAAATTGGTCAATACAAGGAAGATGTCTCCTCCCTTAAATCTCAGTTGGAAAAATCAAAGAAATAAGCACAAGGAGCTGAAAGGGTGATGGAAGTTTTGGCCCTCTTGGAAGTACAAGTCAATGAAGCTGAAAAGGAAAGAAATGCCATGATATGCCAACTAGAAAAAAGGATGATGTCATCTTAAAACTAAAATTAGATATCACCTCTCTCAAGGCCAAAACATGTGAAGCAACAAGGATGAAGGAAGAAATGGAGATCAATCTAGCAAAGAAGGATGAAGAATGCAAGAAAATGAAAGAAGAAATTGATCTCCTAAAGAAATAATTTGATCACCTAAACAAGAGCCTTAAGAGCTCTCAAACCCTAGATGACATCATAAGTCATCAAAGATCTCCTCTTGATAAATTAGGTCTTGGTTATGCAGGTGAACCCTCAAATAGTAATGATGCAAACCCTAATAATTAAAACAACAAGAATGTGGAGAAGCTTCGAAGAAATATTGATGCTCCCAGTTCCAGCAAAGGCAAGGAGAAGAGTCAAGATGACATTGGAAGAAACCCTACTTCAAGAAGATATGCATATGGCGTCAAGAATACAAGAAGCAATAAATTTGATAAAAAAAATCCCAAGATAAAATGACTTTGGAAGTACTTCAAGGCAATCTCCATCCTCTAGGTACCGAAGTATATTTTTTGGTTATTGATATCCTTGTACAAATTTTTGGCACATGGCAAAGGATTGCAAGGCATACCACAAGGACAGATATACTGGTCCCCATCAGTCTCCTAGAAGCAGCTTTGCAGGAAGAAGTCATGCATCCTCATACAGAATGGAATGCTTCAATTGCCATAACATTGGACATATGGCTCGTGATTGTAGCATTTGGGTCCCTAAACAAGCTAAAAACATGTCTTCCAAGCACGAAAAGAAAGTCACACAAGTATGGAGAAGGAATAAAATTGGATCAGAAAATGTCTTGAACACTTAAAGCATCAACCCATGTTGTTGATTTGATAAGTACATCTTTGGCATATACATTCCAAGTTTTGATGATGAAATTATGCCAAGAAAAAGACCATGCATACTGATGAGCCCCAAAAATGGACAAATATTTGGGCTCATCCAACCTCCTAATTTGACTTGATCCACCATTCTCATTTGTTTATTGCATGTTTTTGATTATTTTTATGTTAATAGAGTGAATTTGGTTAGTCATTATGCCAACAAGTCTAATGGGTGCTTTGTGTAGCCTTGTTGGTCAACTTGGAGACAAAATTGAAGGTCTTAATGAGCACTTGGCAGCCAAATTCGTGGGAGAACAAGCTAGAGGATTTGTAGGAAGGTGTCCCCCTCATTTATGGGCCCTTACCTCGAATTCTCCACCATCAGCTCGGAGTTCAAAGGCCACCAAATCAATGAGCACAAGGGCAGCCAAGCAAGTCAAGTAGGACTGCTGTTAACTACACGTCTTGGGCAGCCAAGTCCCTAACTTTTAGGAGGACTGTTGGGTCCTCAAATTGTATAAATAAGAGGGCTTGGGGCCTCATTTTGGTTAGCTAGTGGGTAGTCATTTTGTAGCCAGTTAGTCATTTTGTTTTAGCCATTAGTTAGCTAGCTTGTAGTTCGATTTTTTATGCAGTAGATTAGCTTTGCTTTCAGCTCATGTTCAAGTTCTCCTTGTGGACAGTTTTGATGTACTTTTCATTTCTTGATTAATAAAGATGGATCCAGCTTTGCACCAGCTCTAAATCTTTCATGGGAGGCTGTAGCTCTTGGGGTTGGGCCCATCTCAAGCGCCCAGTACCTCCCTTGTTTCTCTTTATGTGTGTTTGTTGCGTTCTTGAGAAAAAATCTGCTCTTTAGATTTAATTCATGCTGTGTTACTTAGGTTGCTTTTGATGGTTAAAGTAGTTTCTTATGTTTAAGATAGATTGGTAGGAGTTATTCATGCGTTTATATCTCTTTGATAATGTTTTGTTCACAGGTTGTACGTGATTCTTTTCATGAATAAGGTTGCTGTCCACCGATTTCATTAACTTGTTAGATAGATCACATGATATTTCGATTGCATGCAAGATGTAGTTGGTTTGATCAAATAACCACTATGTAGGGAATCTTCATCACCTCCTCGTTCATTTGAGCCTCGTTCAGATCAGCTCCTCCATCATCAAGTCTGTTCCCTCATCTCCCATCTTCTCTTTTGCCAAGTAACCTTACCTTCTTCCCCATTGTTGTCTCAACCACCTTCAAGACAAGTCAGCTTTCCACATCACCTCACCACTCCATCCATCAGTTCCTGGGTCACTTCAGACCCCATCCTACCTCCATAACCATCCATGCATCTTCCATCAACCATCCATCCTCAAACATCCTGTAGAAGAATTACACAACATCCTGTAGAAGACTTACAGGACTTTCCTGTAGAAACCCCTGCAGACTTCCTGTAGAAGCTCATAAACACGGTTGCATGTCATCCAAACTTTGTGAAACTCTTAGAGAGAATGTCAGGTATCCCTTAGACCCTCTCTATACCATCCCAGCCTTTCCCAAAGCATTTCATCCCTTGATCCATCCCTGCACAGTGAAAAACTAGTTAGAAGCACATGCATGATAATTCCAACAACTTAATCAAAAATACAAAAAGATGTTCTCTTCAGATAGTGATAACTTAGACACATGCATTTTACCTTCCTAGAAGTAATGGCATCTCTTCTCATAGTTTGCATTCTCATTTTTGCATCCGTAGGACTAGTTGGTAGAATTAGGGTTTGCTAGGGTTTGTTAGGGTTTGCGTTTCTTTTTGGCTTTTAGTTTCTTTCCGCAAGTAGATTAGCTTCCTTTGAGTTAGCTTTCATCCATCAGTTAAAAAGATTCTTCTAAGAGCTCATAGAAGTTGGCTTGAGCCCCTAGCGGACTTGTGCCAGCTGACCAAGTGACAACTGCGGCAAGAGCTAGTACTTGTGCATACAGCACCGTAGCTTCCAAGTTTGTTACGAACTACCAGGTTGATAAAATTAAAGAAGGGAGTTCCAGGAGTTGTAGCATTATTGCTACAATACTGGAGCTCACCATCTTTTTGGTGCCGTTGCCGGGGAAGCGGCAGAGTATTGGTGATTGTTGCTATTCTTCTATTTTCTACTACAACTTTCTGCTAAGTAGTTTATTTCATTTCCATTCTGCAAAAGTAGCATAGACATTTCCTGCTTTCATAGATTAGCATTTCCTGCTTTCATATATTAGCATTTCAATTCCGCAATTTCATTTCTGCAAGCGTAGATTAGCATTTCAATTTCGCAAGCGTAACCTAGCATTTCATTCCTGCAATTTCATTTGAGCAAAATAGATTAGTCCTTTCCTGCTTTCATTTCAATTCCGCATTTTCATTTCAGCAAGATAGTTAGTTGCAGTTCAATCTATTTTAGTTTTGCAGGTAGAAGTAGAGAAAACAAAAAAATCAACCAAAAAGATTTCATTTCATGCTTTGTAGGAGTAGAGATAAGTTAGAAAAATGATTGCACAACACCCCCACTGCTTCACACAACCAACGTTCTTCTTCGATGGCTGTGATGAAAGAACCCCTGGGTGGACATCAAGACATATCTGAAGAACCTCTAGGGGAGAAGAAGAAGAAACATTCCTCTGAAGCAAATGGCTACAAGCGGAAATGTTGGGAGCAGTCCCTTGTCCAAAGATGAATTTGCAAATCAGATCGAAGATTTCAAGAGTGATATGAGGCAGTTTCTTGCCATGCAACTGGATACCTTGCGGATCCAAAAGAAGCAAGAAGAAGCCAAGAGGGCTTTGGCCATTTTTTGTCCTAGGTGCACTAGAAAGCATCCTAGGAACGAATGTCCAATGCACCCTCTAGAAGTGTGTTTCATCTGTGAGGAATACCATCCTACAGATCAGTGCCCTTCCTTGCCCAGAATCAAAGCTACATATCAAAGAGCCAAGGGAGCCACTGAATCACTCTGTTATAGGAACCAAAGGAGGCCACATGGACCCGTACCCTACCAACAAGAACTACAAGGGACACCCGAGACCTATTATGACCCCTATCAAGCCACTTTCATGCCTTCTTGGGATCCCCCTACTCATCCTTCCTGGTCTACACCTCCTCCTTGGTCATATTCTCCTTGTTCCTTCACAGATCCATATTATGCCCAACCAGTTGCTCATTCATTTCACTCTTATGCTCAACCACAGCCTCAGTGGAATGCACCTTATCAGGAGTGGAGGCCCCAGTACAACTCTCATCCCGCTCATTTTCCTCCACCACCTGCTCATCCACAACCATCGCCTCCTCCTCCACCAAGGCAACCCCAAATGCCTACCCAACCACAATGCCATCCATCTCCATCTCAATTTCACACCTCCCCTCAACTACCCATACCACCATTTCCAAAGCCATACAGTGGAGCAGCTCAACCCCATTGCAAATCTGAGGCACAACATGTGAAAATGACTCCTTTTGAGCTCAATGATGTTCACAAAAGCTCAGGAAGAGTGTTGCAAAAGAGAGAATCTATTGACAACATTGAAGGACCAAAGGCAAAAGAAGATTCAAAAGAGGAGATCAAAGAATCATGGGCTGCACTTGATGAAGAGAAGAGATCAAAATCAGAGATAAAGAAAGATCCTTCATGGTTATCATCAAATCCTCCATGTACTCAAGAGAAAGATCAGCAAAAAGAGGAAGATGAGATGGTCATGACAGAAGGTGACATGAAGAATGATCCAGATCAGCAAAGGGACCAAGGATATCAAAGCTATATTGAGACATGGTTCCAAACAGTCACTAAGTTGCAGCAGTACTCTCTTCCTCAGCTATGTTTGATCCCTTCAAGATCAGATCATTTGGTCTCTGAGATCTGGATACCTATCAAAGCATGCATTTCGAGCCTTCACATCATTTTTTCTCTAATCTCGATGTGCACATGGCTCCATTGGAAGTATTCTTATACTTGAAAATGATTTTGTTTTTCAAGTAGGGTAGGGTAGAAAAAAAAAGAAAAAAAGAGAAAAAAAGGAAAAAGAAAAAAATGAAAAAAGAGGAAAATAGAAATCTAAGGTGAAAACCTCCTCGGAGGCACCTTAGATTGGCTCATTGATTGAAAACCTCCATGAGGCGGTCAATGGGTTGAAAAAAAAAAAGAAAAGAGAATAAGATCTCTGGGTGAAAACCTCCCTTGGAGGCGCCCAGGGCAGGCAATTAGGGTGAAAACCTCCATGAGGCGCCCTAGTTGTTTTTCAAAAAAAAAAAAAGAGAAAAAAAAATAAAAAAAAATAAAAAGCTAATCTCCATTGAATAATTTCATGTTGCAGCAGTGACATTGCAGGTTGCAAGAAGGACATTGTAGGTCAGGTGGATCACTCAAACCAAAGACAAAGGAGTTTTTGTGCCTTCTACAGGAAGTTTTGTATCTTCTACAGGAAGCTTACAAAAAAGCCAAATTGATCTCCGAGGAGGACCTGAAGGCTTGGAATATGTCCATGAGGCCTACCCACATCCATGTTTCCATTCCTCACCCCTTTTCCATCATTTTTTTCCATGTCATTATGCCTCTTTCCTCAAAACTGTGTCTTCTACAGGAAGCTCTGTATTTCTACAGGAAACATCCTGTAGAACCTTTGGACGAGCCAAATACAATTTCAGAAGTGAATCTAATGGTGGGAATCTGTTGATTAGGCCTAAAAGCACTTGTGTGTCCATCCCTTTCCTTTCTCCATCATTCGTCCCCCTCATTGTGCTTCTCATTGTGCTTCTACAGGAACTTCCTGTAGAAATTGTGGGAAACTAGGCATGCATTTCAAAAAGTGGTTTGGCGAGCATGGTAGCTTCCTCAAGGGTTCAGAAGCCCTCATGCAATCTTCCAACTCCTCCTCCATCGTCTCCATACCTGCATCACAGCCAAAATTCATTTTGTCATACCATGCAAACACATGCAAAGTGCCTTGAAGCAAAAATCCATAGAGCAGAATTTGTTTTTGCCATAACTTGAGAACCATGCATCCATTTGACAAACCATCTTATGGGGGATTGTACAAGGTTGATGACAACATGCCTGAGCAGTTTTCATGCAATTCCGGTGCACGGTTTCCAAGAAATCAGCCTCCATCACCATCAGCCATTTTTGCATTTTCTCCATATCCGTGCATCCGTTTTAAAACCTGTTTCATGGGGAGATGCACGTGGGTGATAGTAGCCTACCCAAGCAGTTTCAGCTGATTTTGATGCACGGTTTCCGAGAAATCGAGCTCTGAAATCTTCAGCCATTTTCCATTTTTCTCGAAATCCGTGCATCCATTGATCACGAATTGGCTATGGGAGATGCATAATGATGGTAGGAACATGCTCACCGAGTTTCAGATCAATCCGATCTACCGTTTGGGAGAAATGGAAAAAAGAAGTTCTGGTTTTGTGACCATGCAGCAGCAGCAGCTTGAACGGGCATAGTTGAACGTGGAAATGATTGCATGCACTCAGATCCGGCCAGAGGACACCTGCACATGAAAAAATCAATCAAGGATTAGCAGCCAAGCCATATGCAATCAGGAAAACTAAGCATGCAACAACAAAATCAGAGCAGGCAGCAGCAAAAAGCTCACGACATCCATTCAACTTCGAGGTATGTGACAAACTCATTCCTCTATTGCATAAATTTAATTCGAAAACTGCATGAATTAATGGAATGGTGGGATTAAGCCACGAATTAGTAAGGTTCAGCTGATTGTCGTCCCTAAGAACTTAACCGGCAGTCACACAGCATGGTCATTCACGTGAAACTGAAAAAACACAGCCAGTTATGGATAGTTTAAACTCCAGTGAAACAAATGGTAAGGGATTACAGGTAGATGGAACTGCAGGGGACGAATAGTTTGCATGGGCTAAGTGCAGGTCTCTACCACCTCACCACAAATCACGCAGTGAATAAAGGAATGCTCGGCTGAAGACTCACGTAATTGTTGTTCAGGTACACTTGCTAATTGTTGTTCATTTACACTTGCAAATGTTAAACTCACGTCCTTCATCAAGTTTTGGGCTTGTTAACAATTCTCCCGCATGCAAAGATCATTCAAAGGCGCAGAGACATCCTACAGGCGTTTCTACAGGATGTCGTCTACAGGAAAGTGCAGCAGAATCTTCCCGAGCAGAGAAGCCTAAGGTTTTTCATCAAGTTTGGAGCTTGAAGAAAGATGGACAATTATCATATGGCCAAGGGTGAAAAACTTGTCCCTCCTTATGCTAGACAGGGGTATAATTCCTCTTGCAATACCACTATCAGAAGACCAATCAGGTGCTTTCACAGCTCTTCTAAAATGGCCAACCAGTCCAGAAAGCATGAGATGCCCATTATACGAGTTCAGAAGTATGGTGTGTCACGTTTAGCTAAGACTGTAAGCCACTGATTTCAAATTGAAAATGAAGCTCTTGAAGTTTTGCATGTGGATCAATAGGATTCTGGTAGAAGAAGATTGGAATGGCTATGAGGACGCAACAAATAGCCTTTATGTTGCTTCAGGAGATGCTAGCTGAAAACTTAGAAGTTAGCAATGCATGCAGAAAACTTAGAAGTCAGCAACGCATGGTGAACCTATACATGGGTGTGAAGGCTTGATTTCGTAAATTGGTTGTTAACTTGTGCAATTTATGCCATCCTCCGCAGCAAAAGCAAAATGGTCACACGTTTTGGCTTCATCAAATCCTCACTGCAATTAGGTTCACCCATTGTCATTCCTCATATTTCTTACCTTTGTTACATAAGTCTACTTGCCAGTTGCAGCATAAATGTTTTATAGCAGCACATAAGTTGTTGATACAACGAGTCCAAATAAAAACACATTCTGCCGCATGTTTCCCCAGCTCCATATTCCCATGGGTTCTTTGGGCATCCATGACAAGCTTCTTCTGAGAGCCTATAGAAGTTGGCTTGAGCCCTAGCGGACTTGTGCCAGCTGACCAAGTGACAGTTGCGACAAGAGCTAGTACTTGTGCATACAGCACCGTCGCTTCCAAGTTTGTACGAACTACCGGGTTGATAAAATTAAGAGACAGGAAGCCCCAGGAGTTGTAGCATTCTTGCTACAATACTAGAGCTCACCACATACTGTTAGGGGGAGCTTGTGATTCTTGACTATTCTTGTAGAAGCTATCCATAAAGAGCCCTGTGAAATCCTTGATGAGTCACACATGAATAATCATCTCTTGAGAGGAACTCAATTGAAAAAAATCATGATATTATGAAGATGTTTTCCAATTGATCACAAGGCAACAATCTTTCTTATCTTGAGCAAAAAGAAGAGCTAGAGGATTTTATGCAAGAAGGGGGAGTTGTTTCATTACATGAAGAAATGCAAACACATCTATCATAGATGACATTGCCAGAAGGAAGAGCACCATGATAGGGCGAGAAACATATCTATCATGGAGAACTATCATTGATGAAGAAATACGATGAAAAGAAGCAACCTCTTTGAGGGATTACTTGGGCACCCCATTTTCCATTGATGTCAAAGGGGGAGAAATTGTTGAAAGGGAAAGAATATTGACATAAACTGTTGGTCAAGGTTGTCATTGATGTCAATATGGAATTGTTTTTGATGGCAAATATTCTTGTGATACATGCGCTAACCTCATGCAAACCCTAGGAGAAAATCCTAAGCATGAAGTCGATACATGATCTAATGATGGATGAAGAAGTCCTTACCATAAAACCCTCCTAGGCACATGCATGCATAATAATGACAATTTGATGTTCTATCCTTGTTGAATATGATTATGATTCCCTAAAGATACATGAATGGAAGCCTATGTGTATGGAACCCTAAGCCTATGAAGAAGACCTTCACATACATGAATGAAGCCTTAATCCTAGTGAAGGTATAACACCCTCCTCCCACATCTACCCAAGTAACCAGCCAACCGGGGTAAACATGTGACAAGAGGCTATGATTGGATTTGACCTCCTATGTGACCTTAAGGAAGTGGAATCGATGGAAACATAACACACATACATTCAACATCAGCTTTAGGACCCTCAGGAACCAATCCAATACTCGACCACTTTCCCTTGGGTCCTACTGAAGTTTTGATCATATTAAGCCTCAGTCTCTCTCATGCTATAGGCATGACAACGTCTAGGAACCCAAAGTCACTCTCACAGGCTTTCCTGCCAGCGTCCAGAGTCTCATTTTGCTAGTTCCGTGCCACTGTCCAGAGTCTCATTTTGCTAGTTCTGTGCCGGTGTCCCTAGGATTTTAGCCACTTTTTTTGGCCCAGAGCCTAGGTCATTACCTAGAATGAAATGATAACTTAGGAGCAGTAAAAGAACATGGAAATAATGATACAAAATCAATTAGTTAAACAAGACCTTAATCAGAACCCTACTAGCCATGACAGACATTTCATCAAACATATCGCAAACATGTAATCTACAGGTGTAACTAACATAATTAAACATAGGGATCTCGTACTTATCTAAGAATCGCTAAAAACCATTTTTCCGTCATGTCATTTGCTGCATTATCATCTATTAGGTCATAAATACATTATCCATTCATTTACAAGTAAAAACATGCTAAGCGCCATACATAGCCATTGTAAAAAAAAACATATAACCAACATAGTAACAACATAAATACCATAAATATATCAACCATAAGATCCACATATAAATCAATAAATTTACACATGAAACTAAGGGAATGAATTCTTCCTTAATGAAAGCAAGAAACCAATCGGAGATGGGACTACCATGTTCCACCTGTCTATATATTGGTTGAGCCAAGTCTCTCTTCACCCAATCACCCCCATGCCATATTCCAAGCATGAATGTGGGACTCATAGAACACACCAAAAAAAAAACATCAAATAAGCATGGATGCCACCAGAGTTCTCCACCTACACCGTGAAGTATTTGAGTGCCTCCTAGTCTCTTAGGATTTACCGTAATCCACAGTCTTATCCAATGATCACTAGGCCCTACACCGAGACACACTCTCTAAGATTTACCGCACATCCCATCTTGGGACTACTAGGCCCAACAGAGAGAAATCCACCTCTTGGCTTCACTTTACATCGTGCCATTCATCAGAAAGGATTCCTAGGCCCACCGAGGCACACAATCTTGGCTTTATGGCAACCCACAGTCTATCTTAGGGGTTACTAGGCCAGTGGATTTACCGTGATCCACAGTCTGGTTCAGGGACCACTAGACCATGTGTTTGTCATTTCGAAGATCCACCCTAGCTTCGAATCTATCTAGCCATCCCAACTCAACCAAATATGATAACCCATCTCATCAAAGCTATCAAGAAATGGAAAGCCTAGGCTGAAGAACACTGTCACACCTGGAAAAACCCATGCCATGATAGAAAAGAACCACATTCAATACCATGCATGCTAAATCTAGCAAGGAAAATACACATGCAAGTCGATACATGCAATGAAGCCTATTATAGTTGTTTGATCCTGCCTTTCCCTGCTTGATCTTTGCTTCCTCTTGCCTTGTTTTCCTTTCTTTCTCCAATGCCAGAGTGCTCCAAGAAACTCCAAGTGTCCAAGAGTGAGAGAGAGACAAAATAATGAGAGAGCTCCAAAACTCAAATGAAAAAAGGTTACCAACTGATCCTCATAAGCCTTTTTATGAATGAGGCCTCTATTTTCTTCATTTTCCATTATTTTTCTTCATTTTCCTCCTCACATGCAACCTATGACATTTAACCTCATTTTTCTCCTAATTTCCATTATTTTCATAAATAAATGTGCCAAAAATGCCATTTTGCCTTTCCAAAGCCTTAGCCATTGCCTTTGCCAATTTCTTAGCCATAAACAACCAAATGAACACCCCCTAGGATGTCTTGCCCAACATTCAGCTTGGAATAAGTGTCCCATCAATCGTGGTTATTATTTTTAACTTTTATTACATGGAATTTTCACCAAGGCTATTACAAAACCCCCCCCGTTGAGGGATACCGTCCTCGATTTTCAATCAAACATATACCTCTGCAATTTATTGGAATGAAGACATACTGCTCATGGAGCTTTATAACATAGCTCAACGCAATATTTACAATGATCACCTTGCTGAGTACCAACCCACATGACATCATAGCAACATGATAACATAACCACATGATAACATAGTAACATGACAACATAATCATAGTGACATGACACCCATACCGCTTAGTGGAGCTTTATAACATAGCTCATGGCAATATTTACATCCACAGACATATGTACATATAGAAATATCACCAAAACATATACCAAGGCATCATATCAAAACATATACCAAAACACCATATCAAAACATGTACCAAAACACCATATCAAAGCATATACCAAAACACCATCTCAAGACTGCTTTGCCTCGACTAGAAAACAAGGAAGGATACATAGCTCGCATCTAATCTTCCATCTCCCATGTAGCTTCATCGGGCCCAAAGTGCTTCCGCTTCACTTTAACTTGTTTGATTTCTTGGTAACAGAGCATGAGCATCTTTTTTTGCGATATACACTGAGGGTTCGCCTGGAATTCTCCATCTAGTTCCACCTGCAATCAAACCAGATAATCACATGATCAACATATTTAATATACTTCTTAAGCAATGACACATGGAAAACATCGTGGACTTTTACTGTCGGAGGTAGTGCAAGTTGATAAGTTATTGGCCCAATCCTCTCAATGATATTGAAGGGTCCACAAAACCATGGTGTCAACTTGGTGCATGATCCAATCCACAAGGAGCTCTTCTTCGATTTGATGCGCAAGTACACTTGTTCCCCAAACTGGAGTGTTACACAGTAATTTGTCACCATTTGTCATTGTCCCTGTTACCCCTCTCCCGCACTTTGGAGGACTCATTCCGGGACCTGTGAGAAGTGACATAGCTTGAAAACACTTGCATTATGTTCCCCTGAGTATGGACTTCATATGCCCTGAAGACATCTCCTGCAGAATATCCTTAAAAAGTCCCCTTTTTCCATTAGCGCAGATCCACAGTGTATTACCCGCGCCAATGGGGGAAATCCTCCAAAGAGGGTGCGCCAGTTGGCACTCTGTCTCAGAACTATACCCGCGCCAACCAAGTTTGGAAAAGCTTTTTAACAAACGCACGCGCGAAGGTTTTTTCCTTCGACTCATGAAGCCTTTTAAGGATAACGCCAATCCCATGGATGTCCTGATTCATCGTATCTCCCTTTCCTCTATCCATAATAGCTTTTAGAGGATAAACCCAATCCCATAGATGGTGTGATTGATCTTATCTCCTTCTCCTCCATCTATAAAAGCTTGTTCCATTGCCTTTGACAAGCTAGTTCGAGCATAGGGAGAATTATACTTTCAGAAGTATGAGAGATTGCTGTAAGAGTCTTCTTTGCATTCATAATCAAAGAGAGAGAGGCTTGTCCCCAATCCCGACAAGCTTTGCAAGACATATGTAGCTGATCACCCAACCAAAGGAGGATTTGACGTCAGAACTATGGTTGTATTCTTCTTTGTTGTTTATCAATAATAGATGACTATCATTATGGTTCCACTCTTGTTGTTCATTGTAATGATGTTTGAGTTATATCTTTTCTGACCGATATATAATTGCATCTATTGGATTTTATGCTTGTATTTGTGTTGTTCTTTGCATGTGCAGGTGTCCATTCACGGAGATCGTGAGGATCGTGACCGGCCGGAGCAAAGGAATGGGAGTGTCGACTCTTCTACAACACTAGCGTTGGAATCCAAGTAGGCTCTCATCATTTACCTTTAATTTGTAATTAGGAACCTGCGTGTTAGCATTGTTTGATTGTTGCTAGACCCATTCTGGGCTAGTGGGGATCGCCTCTGTCCGCAGAGGGGATTTACCTCTCCAACATGAAGCCCCTTGAACAACCTGTTCCGATCTACATGACTCTTCTGCCTATCCCGTGTTTCCTTTAGGTTCTTCTTGATAACCTGCATTTATTGTTCCATGTCCGCCAACATGTATGGTCCAATCAACACCCTGTTAACCAGACCACTCTAACTGATAGGAGTATTTCAATTCCGCCCATACAATGCCTCAAAAGGACTCATCCTCAATGAATCCTGATAACCATTGTTGTATGCAAAATCAACCAAGGGAAGATACTCTTCCCACTTTCATTGTTGATGCATCACATACATCCTCAACATGTCCTCCAATATCTTGTTGACCCTCTCTATTTGTCCATCTGTCTGTGGATGATAAGTTGTGTTGAAGGCCAACTCTGTGCCCAAACCTGCAAACAACTCCTTCCAAAACTTGGAAGTGAACTTTGCATCCCTGTCTGACACAATCTTCTTCAGAACACCATGCAATATGACCACATCTCTGATGAATACATGTGCTACATCGCTAGCTGAGAATGTAGACTTCACTAGAATGAAATGTGCAACCTTTGTCAACATGTCCACAACAACCATGATGGAGTCACACTATCTCATTGTCCTCGACAAACCTGTGATGAAGTCCATGGAAATGACCTTCCATTTCCATTCTGGAATCGCGATCGGCTATAGCAGTCCACCTGGATGTTTACACTCCGCCTTCACTCATTGACAATAAAGACATCTAGCCACATACTCTGCTACATCCCTCTTTAGATTCAACCAATAATAAATTTTCTTCACTATAATCAATGTCTTCTGATAACCTGGGTGGCTTGAATATGGTTTCACATGAAACTCTCTCAAGGTCACCTTCTTGATTCTTGTTGCTATCTAGCACATATATCCTATCTTTGAATCTGACTAATCCATCCGTTGTAGACAATATTCCATACCCTGTGCACCTGCTCATGTACCTGTACCTATACCTATGCATGTACCTGTACTGCCACATGTACATGTAGTTGCACATGTACCTATAATATCACATGTACTTGTACCAACACCTTGCTACAACTTGTGCACAATCTCCATATACCTAACATCCTGCTGACTTGCCTGTAAGATCCTATCCTATAAGTCTGTCCCATAGGAGCTCATAGCTTCCAAGTGATTTACCTATACCTGCCTATTGAGAGCATCTACCACCATGTTCTCTTTTCTTTTAATGTACCTGATCTCAAAGTCAAACTCACTAATTGTGGCCAACCATCTAGCCTGCTTGGTGTTTAGATTCGACTGGTCAAAAAAATATCTCAACTCGATATGATCACTCATCATTACAAACCTCATGCTAAGAAGATAATGTCTTGACATCTTGTTAGGTCCCTATACTACTAGTGTAACCCCTTATTGTTATTAATACAACCCCCTTATTATATTAGTGTGCCCATGTAATCCCCATATCGTTATTATTGTGCCCCATAGAAGCCCACTATTGTTATTATTATGCCCTTACATTATTATTGTCATGTCGGCTCTGATTATATTATGACCCCTTAGACTCGTATATATAGAAAGGAGGTCTTGTCATTTGTATCATCTAAGAATTTTTCATTTGTGTAATGTAAAGGAGGTTGCCCCCTCGAAGAGGCTTATTTCTAAGGCGTTCATCTATATTTTCTATCGTTTTGTGAGTTGGTTTCATAACACATCTTCAATGCATGTATGATCGTTGCTAAATCAAGATCATGTGTTAGGTAGTTCTGCTCGTTCTCATTCAAATTTCGTGACTCATATCATGCCACCTGTCCATCCTGCATAAGGACTCCACCAAGTCCTCTCTTGCAAGCATCTGTCCATACTAAAAACTCTTTGTTCGGATCTGCAGTCTGTAGCACTAATGCATGTGCAAACAATTGCTTAAGCTACTCAAAGCTAGCCTCACACTCCTCTGTCCATTCAAACTCCTTACCTTTCCTTTGCAATGATGGGATAGGGTAAGCAATCTGTGAGAAGTTCCTCATGAACCTCCTATAGTAGCATGCCAATCCCATGAAGGATCTCAACTCATCCACATTCTTAGGAGCTACCCACTCCATGATGGCTCTTATCTTCTCTGTATCTACTACAATGCCCTCCTTGGAGACAACATGCCCCAAGTAATGTACCTTAGTCTGAAAGAAACTACATTTGTTGAGCTTAGCATACCACTGTTGCTCCCTCAACAACCTCAACACTGCTGCTAAATTCTCAACATGCTCTTCCTCATTTTTAGAATATACCAATATATCATCAATGAACACAATAAAAAACTTATCCGAGTACAGACACAAAACACTATTCATAAAGCACATAAATGTAGCTGGAGCATTATTTAAGCCAAATGGAACTACAACAAACTCATAATGCCCATATATGGTCCCGAAAGCTGTCTTGTAAATGTCCTCCTCTTTGATGCATATCCGATGGTATTCAGATCTCATATCAATCTTAGAGAACATTGTTGCTCCCTTCAGCTGATCGAACAAGTCATCAATCCTTGGTAAAGGGTACCTGTTCTTGATGATCACTTTGTTCAACTTCCTGTAGTCAATGCATAATCTGAGGGTTCCATATTTGTTCTTTACGAACAACATGGGTGCACCCCAAGGTGATACACTTGTCCTAATGTATCCCTTTTCCAACATTTCCTTCAACTGCACTATAGATTTAACTCAACCAACTCAGGTATGCTCATCCTGTAAGGTTCTTTTGATGTTGGAGATGCCCCTGGCACTAACTCAATAGAAAAGTCTACCTCCTTGTGAGGTGGAAACTTTGAAATATCCTCAGGAAATACATCCAAAAATTTCTATAAAACTAGGTACCTGCTCAACACATCTGCATCCTCAACTTCCTTACCCTTATCACCAGAAATGTGCACTACAAATAACATACACCCTTTCCTGCGACTTTGCTTGCATAGTTGTCACCATCCTAACTGATTGGCTTTCTTCTTACCTTGCAAGATTCTTTGTTCCCCATTGTCATCAACACACTCAATGGCTTTGTCATAACAATCTACCTTTGTTACGTGAAGATACAACTAATCCATGCCCAACAACATATTGTATGATCCCAATGTAATACATTTAGATGTGATACGATAGGCATACCATTTAAATCAAATGCACAATCTCTTACCCAATGATGAACTCGCTTCTTTGTACCTGTGCCCAATTGCACTAACTAATACTCTGCATGCACATCCTTACTTAAACCACAATTATCCACCAAGTCAGGATTAACATGGATATAATTAGATCTAGGGTCAATAAAAATAGAAATAACTTGATAACAAAGCTTATCGTCCATCTCAATGATAGATGCTTGGTGTTCTTCTTGCCTGTTGTCCGCTGCTACATAGATACGAGGAATACTCTGCCCTACATCTCCAACAATATGCACCTCTTGTGCACTGTATATCTTAGGCCTACCACCCTGATGCTACGGACAATATCTCCTAAGGTGCTCCTCTCCACATGTCCAACACTCCAACCAACCAGTGGCCTCGACTATATGTTGTTGTTATGAACCATGTCCATATCTAGCTGCATTGAAATTCTTTTGCTGTGCCATATTTTCTTTCCCATCTGCATTTTGAGGCCTTGTTCTCTTAGGCTTCCATTTACCTTTACCTTTGTCCTTCCCTTTCCATCCTTGTTGAGATTCATTCTTACGCTTTGATTGTTCATAACAATGCTTCAATTTCCCAATGACTTCCTCAAGTGACCGAGGCTCATCATACTCAATCCGATCTCTAAATGCTAATGGAAAACCACTGACAAATCTTTGAACTTTAACCTTCTCATCTGTAAAATACTATACATACCTCAATAGCTCCTGAAACTTGGTCGTGTACTCTTTATCTATCATTGACCCCATATTTAGCTAATAGAATTCTTTAGCCTTACTATTGTAGTACCTTTCTAACAAGTACTTCTTCCTGAAAATCCTCTTGAGCTCTCGCCAACTTAAGTCATCCTTCTTGATGTCTTTAACCCGCTTAACATCTTCCCACCAATTGTCTGCTTTACCTTTCAAGCTGAAGATAATGATTCTAGCCTTCATGTTATATGTGTACTCATGCAACTCAAATATTTTTTTCATCCCAAGTATCCAAGCCTCTACATCTTCCGGCTTCTTCACATCTCCATCAAAATTTGGTGGCTTCGCTTTCTTAAACTCGCTTGGAAAGTGTACCCTATCATTCCTCATGTAGGCATGATAATGATGAAGATCATGATGTCTGTCAGAACCAGAACTAGAATAGTACATGTACTCATCGCCCCTCCTATCCGGAGTGTCCAACGACCTACCATCTCTCACCATATCAGATCTATCTGACCTGTGTCTACTAGGAGACCTATTTCCATCCGCTCCATTAGTTTTGTCCTCCTATCCATGGATGATCCAAAGTGGCCCTTGTCGCTGCAATTCTGAGAAACTTTGAAGAAGTATATCATTAACCTCTGCTTGCTTCTCTTGTACATGTATGATCCTGTAATTATCCACCCTACAACTCCTTATTTCTTCCTTTAATATTCTCATTGTAACTGCCAAATTGGAAGAGTTCCCAACACCATACTGTTCTTCGGATTCATAGGGAGAGTCTTTCTATTCAACCATCTTGCTAGCCATTTGATATTTCTTTCCTGCAATGCATAATATGTCAGATAAACCAAATCACAGTAAATCAATGTACCTTGGTATAATTTGGGAAAGTTACCTTGTTTGCAAGATCAACAATTCAACATGATACATATATAACATAAACATAAAAACATATATACATACACAAATAAATGCATCAACACATAAACATCATTCTAGGTAGGGTCCAATCATTAATGCAAGGCCATATCAACCATGCATGCTATGACCTCATGCATGACAATAACCATTACTCTATTGTACCCATTACCACATGCAACTATCAACATGCACAAGCAATGCCTAATCAACTACATATACATGCAAACCAACATACAAGTATGTAATCAAGTGACATATAACAACATGTAAGAGACATATAACAAGATTTAACCAATCATATACTCATGACGATGCATTCCACAAAATCAATCATCAAGTTCCTCATGACAACCTTACTACAACCATGATCAACATTAAGCAATGCAACAAGTACATGGAATGCAAGTGTGAGAGACACACATGCAACTGACATGCATTTATGACTAACACATAGCCCATCCAGTTCGAGGGGTGAACCATACTCTGATACCACTCTGTAACACCCTCCTCCGACATCTACCCAAGTAACCAACCAACCGAGGTAAACATGCGACAAGAGGCTACTATGATTGGATTCGACCTCCTATGTGACCTTAAGGAGGTGGAATTGACGGAAATATAACACACAGACATTCAACATCAACTTCAGGACCCTCAGAAACCAATCCAACACTTTAGATAGCTTGCCCTTGGGTCCTACTAAAGTTTTTACCATCTTAAGCCTCAGTCGCTCTCATGCTATAGGCATGAAAACATTCAGAAACCCAGAGTCGCTCTCACGACTTGCTTGTCGGTGTCTAGAGACTCATTTTGCTAGTTTTGTGCCGACGTCCCTGAGATTTGAGCCACTTTTTCAGGCCCAGAGCCCGAGTCACTACCCAGAATGGAATGATAAATTAGGAGCAATAAAAGAACAGGGAAAGAATGATGCAAATGCAATAAGATAAACAAGACTTTAATCAGACCCCTACTAGCCATGACATGCATTTCGTCAAACATATCACAAACATGTAATCTACAGGTGTAACAAACAGAATTAAACATAGGGATCTTGTACTTATCTGAGAATCTCTAAGAACCATTGTTCCCTCATGTCATTTGCTGCATTACTATATATTAGGTCATAAATACATTATCCATTCAATTACAAGTAAAAACATGTTGGGATCCATACATAGCCGTTGTCATAAAACATACATATAACCAACATAGTAACACTAGAAATACCATAAATATATCAGCAATAAGATCCACTTATAAATTAGTACATTTACACATGACACCAAGGGAATGAATTCTTCACTAATGAAAGAAATAAACCAACTGGAGATGGGACTACCACGTTCCACCTGTCCATAATTTGGCTGAGCCAAGTCCCTCTTCATCCAATCACTCCTGTGCCATATTCCAAGCATGAATGTGGGACTCACAGAACACACAAAAAAAAAATACCAAACAAGCACAGATGCCACTGGAGTTCTCCACCTACACTATGAGGAATTTGAGTGCCTCTTAGTCTCTTAGGCTTTACCATAATCCATAGTTCGATCCACGGATCACTAGGCCCTACACCGAGACACACTCTCCAGGCTTTATCGTACATCTCATATCGAGTCTACTAGGCCCAACAAATTGGCTTTATCGTATATCCTGCCATTCACCGACAAGGATTCCTAGGCCCACCGAGGCACACAATCTTGGCTTTACCGCAACCCACAGTCTGTCTTAGGGGTTACTAGGCCAATGGATTTACCGTGATCCACAGTCCGGCTCAGGGACCACTAGGCCATGTGTTTGTCATTTTGGAGATCCAACCCACTCAACTTTGAATCCATTTGACCATCCCAGCTCAACCGAATATGAGAACCCATCTCATCAAAGCTATTAGGAAATGGCAATGCTAGGATGAAGAACACTGTCGCACTTGGAAAAACCCATGCCATGATAGAAAAGAACCATATGCAATACCATGCATGCCAAATCTAGCAAGGAAAATACACATGTAAGTCAATACCTGCAATGAAGTCTGTTGTAGGTGCTTGATCTTTGATTCCTCTTGCATTCTTTGCCTTTCTTTGTCCAATGCCAAAGTGCTCCAAGAAACTCCAAGTGTCCAAGAGTGAGTGAGTGAGAGAGAGAATAATGAGAGAGCTCCAAAACTCAACAAACAAAAGGTTACCAACTAATCGACATAAGCGTTTTTATGAATGATGCCTCTATTTTCTTCATTTTCCACTATTTTCCTTCATTTTCCTCCTTACACGCAACATGTGACCTTTGTAGAAATTCTCATTGTAGGTCACTTGGTAATGCAGTATACTAAAGCAAAATACTTGATCTACTTCTACAAACAAACTTGTAGAAGCTTAATCGATTTTGAGCAAGATCAAATAGAACACATATAACAGATGAAGAAGAAATCAATCACACACGAACACAGAAGAATACTCTGGGGAAAGCCTCTACGAAAAACTCCGATCTCTGTATTATCATACAAGTGGAAATATCTCCGAATTACACAAAGCTTTAGCTCACAAGCTATCCAACTCTTAATACAATCCCTCAATGCTGCTCATAGACAGAATAGACAACACATATGCCTTCCTTCAGTTCTCTGAGCCTCCTATATCCTTGTGCAGTTTCTCCTGGGTCCTCAAGCTGCCATCTGTGTGTAATTACTTCACACACTGCTCACCAAACTCAGAAATAACTGTGCAATCCTCAAGAAATGAATTCCTTCTGCATGCAAGAGATATCCTCATGGGTATATTCCTGCAACTGATAGTACATTGTTCCTTCCTCTGATCTCAACTAGGTCTCTGACTGAACTGACATGCATGAGTTATTTATGAGAGAATATTCAGTTATCTGAAGTACACTAGTTGCATGCATGCATGCATTAACTAACTAAACTCACAATCAGTTCCACAAACTGTTGGAACTAATCTAACTGGACTTAACTCAGTTAACTGAGCTAAGTAATTACAACTTAAAGTATAACTCATCATGATCTCCTTAATTAAGGGATAACTTCCTCAATCAAAGGGATAACTGTTGCATGTCTTCACATAGACTTCGTGTTTGATTTTCTCCAACTAATTAACTCAAGATGAATTAATTAATTATTTTTCAAACAGCTGCTAAGATCAAATTCGAATTTTAATTCTCAATTTTAGTTCAGGGAATAACTAAAATTGGAATTTATCTTGAAATGATATTTATAACAATGCTATTTTTAACACTTCTATGTTTAGCATTTCTTGTTGCTATTTTCAACACTCCCTCTCAACAAGAAAGGGATTATCTGTCACCCCGATCCTGTCTCTGTGGAACTTGAATTTTCATTTTGACAATGCCTTAGTCAAAATATCTACATCTTGCTCCTCGGTCAAAACATACTGCAACAACATGATCCTCTTCACCACACAGCCTCGAAGATGATGATACCAAATCTCGATGTGCTTAGACCTGCCATGAAATACTGGATTCTTAGAGAGTTTGATATAACTTTGATTATCACAATAGATCACAGTTGGATCCATCCTTTGATCAAACAATCCAACTAGAATTTTCTGCATCCAAATGGCCTCACATGCTGCCTGACTGGCAGCCATGTATTCAACCTTTGCTGAGCTAAGTGCAACTGACCTCTGTTTCCTACTGTACCAAGAAACTGCAGCTGAACCAAGGTTGAAAATTCCTCTTGAAGTGCTCTTCCGATCTCATGGATTCCCTGCCCAATCTGCATCTGTGAAGCCCTGAAGCTTCACTCCCTCTGTCCATCTATACCATAATCCATACTGAGATGTGCCTCTAAGGTATCTCAGCACATGCTTCACTTCCTTCCAAAACAGCTTGGTAGGCTGAACCATAACTTGACTCAGCTGGTTCACTACAAAGCACAAGCCTGGTCGTGTGTTCACTAAATACATCAATGAACCCACAAGCTGTCGATAAATAGTAGCAGCTACTACCTCACTTGAAGTAGCATCCTCCTTCCTCTAGTTACCTGCTAGAGGAGTTTGCATGGGCTTGTACTACTCCATGTGGAATCTCCTGAGTATCTCATTGGCATACTTGCCTTGAGACACAAACACTTCCCCATCCTTCTGCCACACTTCTGTTACACAGTAATTTGTCACCATCCTTGTTACTCCTCTTGTCGTACTTTGGAGGACTCGTCCCGGGAGTTATAAGAAGTGACAAAGTCTAAAAACACTTGCATTATGTTCCCCTGAGTATGTACTTCATGTTCCCTGAAGACACCTTCTACAGATTATCCCTGAAAAGTGCTCTTTTTCCATTGGCGCAGGTCCACAGTATCTTACCCGCGCCAATCATGGAAATCCTCAAAAGAGGGCACGACCATTGGCGCTCTGTCTTAGAGCAACAGTCGCGCCAACCAAGTTTGGTCATGCTTTTTGCCTTAACGCACGCCCGACTGTTGTTTCCTTCATTACATGGAGCTTTTTGAGGATAAAAAATCAGTCTTATGTCGAGTTCTATCCTATCTCCATCTTTAATGGCTTTTGGGGGATAATGTTAATCCATAATAGGTGTCCCAGTTCATTGTATCTCCTCCCTTCTTCATCTATATAAGCTTGTCCTTATGCATTTGACAAGCTAGTCATGAGTCATGGAGTGCTAGATGTTGAGTTCTTGAGTTCTTGGAGGAATGCTGGTTGTGATTATCATGAGTACTAGAGAGGTTATGCTGCCGGAGAGGAGAGACATTGCAAGACACATATAGTTGCTCGCCCAGCCAGGAGAGGTTCAACGTCAGAACCTTGGTTGTAACTTTTCCTGTTTATTATTAATTAATGAGTGACTGCTATTATAGTTCCAATCTCATTGTCTATTATGGTGATGTGTTGATTTATTTCCTTTCTGACTGAAATATAGTTGTGCCTTGGTAGATTTTATGTTGGTATCTGTCTCTTCCTTTGCATGTGCAGGTGTCCGTTTATGATCTGCTAGAGCGAGGGAGCGGCAATATCAACTCTGCTTCAAACATAGCGTTGGATTCCAGGTTGGTCTTCTTAATTCACCTTTGATGCATAACTAGGAACTTGCGTGGCAGCGTGGTTTGATTGTGGCTAGTTATGTTTTAGGCTAGTGGGATCGCCTTTGTCCGCAGAGGGGATTTACCTATCCAACAATTTGGCGACTCCGCTGGGGAGAAGCTAGTTTGTCGTGCATGTTAATTTTCTCTTGCTTCCTTGAGTGCATGAGCTTCCTGGGTTAGTTTTGAGTTTATTCTTTACTGTTTGATCCATCTGAGCACTGTCAACTCGACCTGAGGTCGTGTTATTTATTTTTCTAGCTGGCAAGCTTCATTGGCGCAGTTATTACTCTGACAGTCGCGCCAGTTGGTGCATGTTGCTCAAAGGCAACTCGCGCCAATCCTTTGGTAGCGCAAGTTACAGGCTGACAGTCGCGCCAGCCCTGTAAATTTTGCCTGTGTGTGTGTGGAAAGCTCTTTCAGCCTCTTTTTATACCTCTTACAGCCTCTGGAAGTGTGTTGAACCTCTGTTTGACTGGTTTTAGCCTTTATCCTTCAGTTGTTTGCTTATTTCTATTGATTTTTGTCTCAGCCCTAGGACATCTAGTGACTTTGCATGTCTAGCCTGCTGTGGGAAGTTTCGATCTCTTGATTATCCAGTCAACTTGTTGGTTGTGTTCTGCACCTATCCAGTGATTTGTCAAAGCTTGATCTTCTATACTCTGAGTGATTCACTTCTAGCCTCCTTGGATTTTACTTGACTTCATTTGAACTTAGATTACATGGTTCATTGAAAGTCTTTGTGTTTTTCCTTGCTTGCATAGTTCATTTTGGTGTTTCAGAATTGGTTCTATTTCATTGAGTAAACTTGGATTGTGCATATCTCCTAAGATTTGTTTAAATGCATCATGCCATCTTAAAGGAAAGAAAAACAAAATATCCTTTGCATCATATTAGTTAGCATTTGTTGTTATTTGTTGCTATTAAAAAGAAAAAGAAAAAATTTCATTTCTTGTTATTAGCTGCATTAGGATCTTTGTTGTTTGTTGAGTGATCACTTCGTTTGTGTAAAGATCTCAACCCTCCTGTAGATAGAATTCATCGAATCAAATGATATAGTTTTGGCATATAGTTTGCATTTAAGAAGTTTCTGAGATATCACATACGGTAGGACCAAAAAATTGAAACATAATCGAAGATAACCTTTAAAATAAACTCAATGAACATAACAACGCATTGGAACATAACGCAAATACTCTAGAGGTCTAGGTTAGAGACGTGTTCCGGCGTCTTTAAACCTGGTAGTTTATCGTCGAGTGGTTGGGTGATTCCTCCACGGTGAAACGATAGGTGCCAATACGGACTGAGCTCCCACGTACCGTCGCGTATATACGGGAGACCCCTATAGGAATAAAGCCTTTATCCATAGGAAGCCGTGTCAGCCACCCTACGATTCGCAATGCAGTGAACACAGCATTCACGAAGATCGACCACCCATACCCTAAAAAGTATTCTGTGGTTTTGCGAAAAGTTTGGCACACCCTCTACCTACAATTCCAGAGTAGTCACTTTTGATCCTTTTCGGACTCCCTAAAAGAAAAGGTGCCTGTGAGCGTCTAGTCACTTCGTGCTCATTAAATATTCGAAGGAGACTAGAGTCATATTTTATCCTTTTCTCGACTCTTAAAAAATGAAAAGGTCAAGTTCAGTGTCTTAAAATTTATTGGCCACGATAACATCTACCCAATTAGCTTTTGTTTCTGTTAGTTCAAAGTAGGGGTTATCTCGGTAGACTTCGTAAGTTTCATCCTGGCAGAATTACCAGTTTCGTCTTCTACCGAAACACTGGTTGTGAGTCTTCCTGTGGTTCTAAGTATACAACCACTTAGTTCTCGTGCCCCAGGTGACGAGACTTACCAGTTTCATTGGAACCCTACGTGGGAACCTTTTGAGGACGGTGTCCCTTTTTGGGACCATACTTCTCCTCGTGTGTCAGCCCCACCAGTTTCATCCGACATGGATGATTTTTCCCCTACAACGACCGATGAGTCCGTTGCGACAAGCGGTGAAATTCCCACCTCAACGGACCCTATACATGTTAGTAGTACACCTACTACTACCAATTTAGCACCAGGCTATAAATCTTTAAGAGATGCTACGCCTTCTGGAACTCCGTTCATAGGTCCCATTTGGGAATCACACACTTTTCCTACTACGGAGCCTTTTACTCCACAAAGTCGTAGTCTATCTGTTACCTCCGTCACAACCGCTCCAACGGTTTGTGCAGCCTCTTCGACTCCTATTTCTAGTCGTCCCTCGGCTTCTTTGTTTGGAATCTTTGACCCCATGACAAATGTCCCAGTACAGGGGCCATATGATCCATATTTTTCAT
Organism: Pinus tabuliformis; assembly: GCA_031772625.1. Classification (NCBI taxonomy): domain Eukaryota; kingdom Viridiplantae; phylum Streptophyta; class Pinopsida; order Pinales; family Pinaceae; genus Pinus; species Pinus tabuliformis. The sequence continues at coordinate 1,141,322,505 of CM062820.1, read as the reverse complement.
CTCAACCTGTTGCTGAGGTATCAGTCCCATTTTCAATTGATTGGACCTCCACCTATTTCCATGGTGGTCAAGTTTTATCTGTGCAATCTCCAAGACAACCCTCTCAAGACCAACCAGGGCAATCCTTTCATGGAAACCCTTTCGTTACTGGTGCTCCTTTTTCCTCTTCTTATATGCAACCTTCTGGTAACTCAGGTCAGTCGTCTTTTCAACAAGTCCAACCTGGTATCCAGCAAGGTTATCCCATTGGACAAACTGGTCAACAAATTATTAACCCAAACCAATCCAATGTCTAGTATAGTCCAATGTCTGGACAAGTTACTCCACCACTTGGTCAACCTACTGTCCATTATTCACAACCCTCTGGGCAAGCTGGTCAGCCTCAAACACAGTTGGGCCAACCAACTGCCCAGCTCCCTCAGCTATCTAGTCCGTTGGGACAACCTTCAGCTGCGCAACAACAGTTCCAATTCCAACAGGTAGGCCAAGCTCAGTATCAGCAGGTACAACCTTCTGGACAAGTTGGCCAACCTCAGTATCAACAAGGTTTTCCTTCTGGCCAGATAGCCCAACCTATAGGACAGCCTATTGGCGCTGCTCAATCCGGTCCATGGCCCCAGACGGGACCCCAATACCCATCTAGCCTTCAAATGTAGGCTGGGTCTCAATCACAAACTTTTTATCCAACCCAGCCTGGTCCTCAAACTCAATTTGGAGCCCTACCATCGTATGGCTACCTGCAACCTCAAGGGCAACCTTCGTTTGCCCCACACCAGAACTACCAACAACCGCAAGCGAATCCCTCGCAAACTTATCAACAGCCATATGGCACATCTGCAGCATCGTTTGGTAATCCTTATGCTGGGGGGCAATATACAAATCCCTATGGCCAATACACTATGGGGCCAAATCCTTCCGGACAAAATCCATGGGGGCAACCACCACCTGGTTGGAACCTTGGTGCTCCACCCTACCAGCAGCCCCAGATGTCTTTCAATCCTCAATTACCATTCTTAGTGACTTTAGAATTACCGGATGTATCCAAGTTAACTAATGATCCTATTCTTCATAATCCTTATTGGCCTCCAGTTCCAACTAAAATACCTGGTGATTGCCCAAAATTCGATGGTAAAGCTAATGAAGACCCACAAGCCCATGTTATGACTTATCACTTATGGTGTTCATCTAATTCATGGCTTGACGATTCAATTCGGCTTCGCCTTTTCCAAAGGAATCTCACTGGCTCTGCTGCTAAGTGGTATATCGAACTTCATCGCGGGTCCTTTCAGGATTTCAATTCTTTGGCTATGGCATTTCTCACTCATTTCCAGTTACCCATTCGATACGAAACGGGTACACACCTCCTTACTTCCTTAAGACAAACGATGGCTACGCATATCTCTGATCATATCCATGAATGGAGACGACGTAGACGTATGATCAAATTTTGGATTCCTGACCAGCTTCTTACCGATTGGTTTACGACTTCGTTCGTGCCTCCAATAGCTCGGGATATCGCCATGGGGGCGTGTGTCACTGAAGAGCAAGCTATTGCTCGAGCACAGTACCTTGACTTGGTTTATTCGCAGTCAGGTACATTATATGATTATTTTCCTGATGTCCCAAGACCAGGAACGTCTAAAGCCCCGCCAACACCCACTGTTGACGGTATCATTGGTTCAGTTAATTCATCCTCAAAGAAAAATCCCGCGAACCTTGCAAAGCAAAAAACATCTGCTTCGAATGGAAAACCTTCCCAGGCATCGCCTGGTTCGAATGTTACTTCTGAGGTTAATGTCGTCCAATCTAATACGACAAACAAGGCCTTGAAAGAAAAGAAAAAAGGGAAAGCGAAAAATAAGCCAGAACAACCTAACTAGGAAGCCCCAAAACCTCAACCCGAGGACGGCACTAAACGCAAACCCAGGTATCCTTGTTTTATCTGCGATGAGGATCACTATACCAAGGATTGCCCGAGGCGGTACAAAGTTAGTCGTTTGTTAAAAGGTGCCCCTGGGACTCCTGCGGTGCTCAAAGAGCCCTTTCCCACTCAACACACTCAAAAAACTCAAATGGTGGCTGACCCTACTCAGCCTCCCTCTTCCTTTGGTTCTCAAGTGTTTATGGCTGGTACAGTACCCATTAATATCAGTACTCGAACGAAAGATTATCCGTCATCTACCGGGAAGGAGCCTGAGGTTCCCTCAAGCGCTCCTCCGTTCAGTTCAGGTCCACTCCACATCGAGAGACCTACCACTGAAACGCCTCTTCGACCCCCTCCAAAGGGAGTACTCCGGAAATCCTCGTACAATCCGAATGCTCGTGCTGCACAACACTACAACATCATTGAGGACTTAGCACAGACTCCGTTGGCTATGTCCGCTTTAGAGGTTCTCCAGAGCTGCCCTTCTCAGAGGAAGTCCATGCTATCTGCCATTGGTGGCATAGACCCGGCCGATTCGGATTTAATAACTTTTGACTTAGAACGCCACACTCAGAGACTGCCTCCCCAAATCGCCTTCCTCATACAGGTAATTATTGATTCCAAAACGATTCATCGTACAGTTATTGATGAAGGTGCCTCAACTTGCATCATGTCTGTTGCCTGTTGGAAAGCTATTGGGTCTCCAATGTTGAGCCAGTCTCCCACTACCTTGGAAGCTTTCGATGGAAGAGCGTCCCGTCCTTACGGTATACTCCAACGTTTACCAATCTCTTTGGAAGGGAAGACGGTCGAGATGGAAGTTGAAGTCGTTGATGCTACTCTAACTTACAACCTCCTTCTCGGACGTAGCTGGATATACGCGATGCAAGCTGTTGCTTCATCTTTCTTCCGAATCATCCGTTTCCCTCATCAAGGGAAGATCGTTACCATTGACCAGCTCTCCTTTTTTGCTTCTTCTTCCGAAGGCACCATCCCGTTTGTGGAGCATACCTCCAAATTACCTAAAAGTCTGGGAGCTGGACTTTTCAAAGATCCCGATCTTATGGGTGTTTTTCCACTCCCTCCTCTAAATATCACCTCTGTCAATATGATCACTACTGGCTCTGATCCATGGTTCGTACCCCCCACAGACCAAGTAGATTCCTGGGGCGACCGGATGCCGTTGAGTCCTGCCGAGCTTAATTATGTTGAAATCATTGCTACCTCGGCTCCCTCTTCTGCGCTTACTCCATCCTCAGGGCTTCTAGACGAGGCTTATTCGGATTCCCTAGGAGAAACATTCCTCTCTGACGAAGCTATTATTGAGACTATGTCTCTGGAGGAACCTCCCTGGCATAATTCTCACCATCGTTCCTCATTTCTCCCTGCCCCGCAACATTTTCTGACATGCCTCGAGCGGTTTGCTCCTTGTCTCCCATCACAAATCCTTCAAACGCCTATTCAAATTGATCAGGTTTTTTCTGAAGGGAATATGGCAAACATTACGTGAACCCAACCCATCGACATCTCTGTCAAACCCGGGATCGTCGAGCATCTTCACATTGGAGTCACTTGTACTCCAGAGGAGATTCAACTTTATTCCAAACTTTTTTGCGAATTTCGTGATGTTTTCGCATGGTCCTATGAAGAAATGCCCGACATTGATTCTAGTATAGTGATGCATGAAATAATCACGTACCCAGATGCTAAGCCTGTTCGTCAACGTTTACGCCCTGTACACCCCCGAAAGGCTGCAGCGATTAAGGCCGAGGTAGAAAAGCTTCTTAACGCTGGTTTTATTTACCCTATTCCTCTTACAGATTGGGTTTCTAACATTGTGCCTGTAACTAAAAAACAGGGTACAATCCGGGTTTGTGTCGATTACCGTGATATAAACAAAGCCTGTCCTAAAGATAATTTTCCCACACCATTCATTGATCAAATCATTGACGAGTGTGCCGGCAGTGAAATTTATTCTTTTATGGACGGTTTCTCTGGTTATAACCAGATCAATATTGTTCCCGCTGATCAACACAAAACTGCTTTTATTTGCCCATGGGGGACTTTTGCCTATAAGAAGATCCCTTTCGGTCTTAAAAATGCCGGTGCTACCTTCCAGCGTGCAATGTCTTATGCATTTCATGACATTCGGCATATTGTACAACCTTATCTGGATGATCTCCCTGCTCATTCAGCTAAACGTCAGGACCACCCTAAACACCTTGGCGAAATCTTTCTTCGCTGTCGATACTACCGAATCAGGCTAAATCCTCACAAATGTGTCTTCTGCGTTGAATCTGGCAGACTTCTCGGGTTTATTGTTTCTCGAGAGGGCATCCGTTTGGATCCCCTTAAAGTCGAGACTATCGTGAATCTCCCTCCCCCCGCTTCTTTGCATCAATTGCAGAGTTTGCAGGGAAAAGCCAATTTTTTACGTCGTTTTGTTCCTAACTATGCCGAGGTGGCCAAAGGTTTTACGTGATTACTGAAGCATGATGTCCCTTTTCATTGGGATGCCACAGCTCAGGAATCTTTTGAGCGTCTCAAGAGTCTCCTTGTTTCGGCTCCATTGCTCCGTCCTCCGAATTATTATCGCGACTACACCTTGTATTTGGCTGCCGCCGATACCACTATCGGCATGGTTCTTGTCCAAAATGATGATGATAACACTGAACATGTTATTTATTATCTCAGCCGCAACCTATTAGACACGGAAACTCGATATGCTTATATCGAAAAGTTGGCACTAGCTGTAGTTTGTGCTGTACAACGCTTCTGTCATTATATTCTTTTGCGTACTACTACTATGATTTCTGACTGCAACCCCATGACGTATATATTGTCATGCCAGTTGCTGGGGGGCAAATACTCAAAGTGGATTGTTATCCTCCAAGAGTTTGACTTGGAATTTACCACTGCCAAGTCTAAGAAATCCCTTGTGTTTGCTGAGTTAATTTTCTCTTTGCCATCTTCTCCCTCGACCTCGCCTGTAGAAGATCAAATTCCGGATGAAACCCTGTTCCTCATTAGCACCCTCGATCCATGGTATGGAGATATAATCACATATCTGCAAACGTCCTCCTTCCGCCCGGGTGTGTCTAAAGACGCTCGGCGAAGGATTCGTCATCAATCTCAACCATATCGTATCATTGGAGATACATTATATCGTCTTGGTGCAGACTCTGTTCTCCGCCGTTGTCTTACTCTGGAGGAAGCTGAACGGGTTCTAAATGACTGCCACTCTGGTGCTTGTGGCGGACATATGTCCGGATATGCTACAGCCCAAAAAATCCTTCGTGCTGGCTATTTTTGGCCCTCTATTTTCAAGGATTGCATCCTTGCCGTCCGCTCTTGTCATGAGTGTCAGATATACCAGCGGAAAATGCGAGCGCCTTCTGCTCCGTTGCACCCTGTGGTTTCCATCGGCCATTTTGCAAAATGGGGCATTGATTATATGACCTGTAACCCTCGCTCGGCCGGGGGGCATGGGTTTGTCATCGTTGCCGTCAATTACTTTACTAAATGGGCCGAGGCGATGCCTACATTAACTGAAGACGGCCACACTGCGGCACAATTTTTATTCAATCATGTTATTTTGTGATTCGGCGTCCCTCAAGCCATTGTCACCGATCACGGAAAGCATTTCCGTAATCATATGATGTCGGAATTAACAACCCAGCTAGGCTTGCAACACGATAGTTCAACTCCATACTACCCTCAGTCCAATGGTCAAGTTGAAGCTGTCAATAAGATCTTGGTTACAATGCTTCAACGTATCGTTGGTGTGCATAAGTCTAACTGGCATTTGATGTTATTCCCTGCCTTGTGGGCTTACCGAACCTCCGTGAAGGATGCCATTGGTTTCACTCCATTTCAACTAGTTTATGGACTAGAGGCTACCCTTCCAATTGAATGTGAGATCCCTTCATTGAAGTTAGCTGTCGAGCTACTTCCCAACACCACTCTGTTAGAAGAACGCCTTCTTTACTTAGAACGGTTAGATGAGACTCGCCGCCTGGCCTCTTTGGCCATCGAAACGCAAAAGAAGTGAGTCAAGACTCACTTCAATTAGACCGTCCGTCCACGTTCTTTCGTTGAGGGAGACTTAGTCCTACTCTATGATCAAGCAAAAGATAAGCTAGGCGCAGGAAATCTCGAGTCTATGTGGCTAGGCCCTTATATTGTCAAGAAAGTCCTGCAGAAAGGGGCCTACGAGCTGATTGATTATGAAGGAAACCCTCTTGGGAAGCCCCGAAATGGGCTTTATCTGAAAAAGTACTATGCGTGATGCTGGTACATTTTATTGTGTACATGTACTTTAGTGTATTGTGTGTCGGTTTTCGAGACATAGCTACCACTTATTGTGTTTTTCGCTTCTTGTGCAGATGCCGGATGCACCTTATGTTGGTTTCGCTGATGGTGCCTGCCGCAGTACCCGCGATTTGTCTTCTGCGGCATGGGTAATATACGATCCTCGTAGCGAGCTAATAGATTGCCAGGGTGTGTGTTTAGGCCGTACTACTAACAATGTCGCCAAATACTGTGCTGTAATCGAGCTACTTGCTAGAGAAATTAATTTCGGTATTCGCGCATTGATAGTTAACCTGGACTCTCAACTTGTTGTCCACCAGCTCAACGGGCAATATTCCATCAGAAACCATCATATTCTAAGGTTGTATTTACGTGTAAGGTTGTTAGAAAGGCATTTTGATTTTATTGCATATCAACATGTTCCAAGACAATTAAACACATTATCTGATGCATTAGCCAATCATGTATTAGATAGACATTTGCATAATTTGTAATTAAAACAGTATATAAGCAAGCACATGAAAACACAATAATGAACCATAAACATATGTATATATATATATACGTGTGTGTCATAATGTTTACGCCACGCACATTACATAACCCAAAAATAATACATGTCCAAGTCCCATACAGCCGCTGACAACATGTCTCTCAAAATGTACAAAAATGAAACCTAGGCGTCTAAGCACGGTGATGCTCATGATAGCATGTCACCGCCCGCACCAAACGTCTCAACAAACGATGGACGCGAGTAGATACTCCCACCGTGTGTCTCTGATACGCTCTAGGAACGTCGGCCAATCTGCCATAATCTGGTATTCCTCGAGTAAGGGCCTCAAGATTCTGGACTAGATCATCCTCACCCTCTACTTGAGGGTTTGCGGCAGGTTGTGCTCTCCGCACGTTATGAGGCAAGTCGGCTGGTCGCTCTGCACCAACATCTGCATACATATAGGTGCTGTAAGGAACATACATGTATTACAAAAACTTGGATATGTTAAAATATTAAAAACATAAAGAGTTCTTACCTAGCTCCTCGTCCCAGTCCTCTCCCTCAGGCAACGGGAGGTCTGGATCTCCAGTAAAATCAGTGCCCGCATAGGGCCAGTCTTCCACGACGATCATCTGGTGTTGGAGCCAAATGAAGAACTCGGGCCTCCAGGCCATCTGCTGGCCCCCACCTCCTCTAGGCATAAGCGGTGCCCATCGAGCCAATCTCGGCTCCCGTGGCACTGGGTCTGCCACTATGCCTCCCGGGATCCGGAATATCGGTAACCGCTCCAGGAAAAACGACACTATAATGGATCCATATCCAAACTGCTTATTGCCATCACGCTTACACTTGGTAAGCTGCCTCTTTATATTTGTTGTCACTGCCGATGCCCAATCAAACAGTGTCGGTTGCAGACACTCAGTTGCCAGCAGTAAGAGATTCTTGCTGGCCTCGTGGGGTGCCTGTATCCCAGCCGTCCGGGTGATAGTAAATAGTACCACTCGTAGCACCAAATTTGGGATAGTGACAATGTCTACCTTGGCACTGTTGGATCCAAAATGGGCCCCAGGACAAACCCTTTCCATTACCTCACCCATCTTTTCCCCGGAAGGCCTGCTACCGGACAAGATGGGCCATACACCCTGCCGAGATAGTCCAGTAATAAAATAGACATCAGAGACATCCAACTCTAATGTCTGGTCCTTCAGGCGGAATACCTGATCCTCAATATCCCAGGCGTCCACGATAAATCTTAGTAACTCGGGCTGTGCACGTAGGTATGAGGTAAGGAAGAATTTTTTCAAGCCATAGTCTCGCAACGCGTCCATGCATGCGTCATCTTCCATTGCCATGGCATCTATGGCCTCGTGTTCCCTTTCTCTCCATTCTATTGAAATTTTGACCAATACCTGCAACCAAAAACCGAAGATGTCATCAATAAATCAATGATGAAATCGAATATCAAAGAAAATTGCAAATCCAACGGTGAAAGAGGGTAAAATTTAGTTCGCGCGATTGGCGCGACTGTTTTCAAAACAGTCACGCCAATGGCACGCCTCCTTTAGAGAAAATTGCCCATTGGCATGGACCCGCGAAGGAAACTCGCACCAATGGGCGCAACCCTAATTTTTGCAATCTCCCTTGCAGAGGATCATTCTGTGGAGGGAAAACTAAATAAATGGAATAGAAATGGAGCTAAAGATGAGGCCTCTTACCTGTTTCAAACGGCGGCTCGAATGGTCTCCTGGATTGGTCGCAATCAACAGTTGAAATTTGCACCCAAAACCCTCCAACGGTAAACCCACAAGGTAAAAAGTGAAAAGTAATTTTATTTTTTACCATTTCACTATTTATAATTTCTTTTGGCTTAAAAATACATTAAAATAACATTTTGTGGAATATTTTTATGTCAAAGTAGGGTTTTACGCTGTTTTTGTATGTTGGCAGGGTTTAGTGCCACTCAAGCAACATAACGAGCTCCTTTTTTGACTTTTTCGAGCTCGGTAAAACACGAGAAAAGGTTACTTTAAGGTCTGCTTTCAGCTCTTTTCTGACCATTTAAAGAGGAAAAGATTGCCGAGTCGCTCCTCTTGACTCGTTAAATGTTAAAAAGGGGCGGTCGTTTTAAGTTCTTTTTGTTGACCGTTAAAACATAAAAAGATTACCGGGTTTTTGTCGTTTCAAACTCGTTAATGGTTACGAAATGACGTGTTTTTGACCGCTTTTTTACTTTTTCAGGTCGAAATCACTAATTATGAAAAGTACTCCTCGATCGTAATGATCGGGCGGTTCTTTCGGGTATTATTTTATACTTTTTCGGGCCCGAGAGACACAACTTTACGAAAAAGGACATGCCTGGAGTTTCCTTTTCTGTTGTCTTTTCAAACTCTCTAAACATGAAAAGACGCCGAGTTCTTCCTTTGTCAGACTCGTTAAAACTTGATGACATCGGATTTTGTCACAACGCAAGCATATGCTATCCCCATCAAGCTTGTTAAAAATAACTGGGGTACTCGCCAAAAATGGCGGGGGGAAAAGAAAATTTTTGAACCATAATTATTACCGTGACGGCAGTATGTCGCTCTTGAACATGGCACTTTTCTGCTTTCGTGTCCAGGGTGGGGATATATCATCTCATATCTTTCACTTGCTTCCATGGACTTGGGTACCTTATTTGACCTCTCATCCACTCATTGCCTCGTCATCATGACCTTTGATACATTGATGTCAAATACTGCCGATTCCATTAATGTGCCGCCGATATGTTCAAGAGAAGTTGACCTCTGCAAAGAAACAACCTCCCTCTGATAGTTCGCACAATCTTGATTCACAACATTATCTCTTTGTCTCGTGTCGATGATGTGGGAAACATTATGGCCCACCTTCGATCAAGGTTACTTCCTCTCGACTTCAACTCATTATCCAGGAAGTTGATCTAGAGACTCCTTTCCGGTGCCTTGGAGCCTGCATGCCTCAATGGCAGGTTCTTCGTGTTCGACGTGAGGTTTTCATCATTGGCCTTCGATCGAATGATTCTACGGGTGTTCGACTTCAGATCATTAATTCACACGTCGTAGATTGTACCTATAGTACCTTGAGGGCCATTGTCATTATTGGTGGTACCTCTCGCGTCTGTTAACAGTTTCCATTATTGACTGGTAATCAGACGATGTTCATGCATGTTCGACTTCAGCTCATATATTCACATGCTTGAACTTGTACTCTTGTTCGGGTCGAGATGGAGCGCAAGACCCTGGATTGTGTCTGTTGTAATCCAGGCGTGATTCTTGATACTTGACTCATTCACTGGATGGTTGCAACCATACCTGAGTCAATTCATTGATCCTAACCAGATGGCTGCGTCCATACTATGGATCTAGATTATTTATGTACTCTCTTATGGATGGCTGTGACCATACCACGTACATCATGTAATTGAATTATCAGTCATGTCTCTTAAAACAGATCCTCGGCGGCAGCTCTCTATATGTGTTCTTGTGTGTTCTTGTAAAGCATTTCACCCCTCTCCACCTCTCGGACCTCATGCTTTAGGGGGCATCTGTTACACAATAATTTGTCACCATCCCTGTTACTCCTCTTGTCGTACTTTGGAGGACTCGTCCCGGGAGTTATAAGAAGTGACAAAGTCTAAAAACACTTTCATTATGTTCCCCTGAGTATGTACTTCATGTTCCCTGAAGACACCTTCTACAGATTATCCCTGAAAAGTGCTCTTTTTCCATTGGCGCAGGTCCACAGTATCTTACCCGCGCCAATCATGGAAATCCTCAAAAGAGGGCGCGACCATTGGCGCTCTGTCTTAGAGCAACAGTCGCGCCAACCAAGTTTGGTCATGCTTTTTGCCTTAACGCACGCCCGACTGTTGTTTCCTTCATTACATGGAGCTTTTTGAGGATAAAAAATCAGTCTTATGTCGAGTTCTATCCTATCTCCATCTTTAATGGCTTTTGGGGGATAATGTTATTGCATAATAGGTGTCCCGGTTCATCGTATCCTCCTCCCTTCTTCATCTATATAAGCTTGTCCTTATGCATTTGACAAGCTAGTCATGAGTCATGGAATGCTAGATGTTCAGTTCTTGAGTTCTTGGAGGAATGCTGGTTGTGATTATCATGAGTACTAGAGAGGTTATGCTGCCGGAGAGGAGAGACATTGCAAGACACATATAGTTGCTCGCCCAGCCAGGAGAGGTTCAACGTCAGAACCTTGGTTGTAACTTTTCCTGTTTATTATTAATTAATGAGCGACTGCTATTATAGTTCCAATCTCATTGTCTATTATGGTGATGTGTTGATTTATTTCCTTTCTGACTGAAATATAGTTGTGCCTTGGTAGATTTTATGTTGGTATCTGTCTCTTCCTTTGCATGTGCAGGTGTCCGTTTATGATCTGCTGGAGCGAGGGAGCGGGAATATCAACTCTGCTTCAAACATAGCGTTGGATTCCAGGTTGGTCTTCTTAATTCACCTTTGATGCATAACTAGGAACTTGCGTGGCAGCGTGGTTTGATTGTGGCTAGTTTTGTTTTAGGCTAGTGGGATCGCCTTTGTCCGCAGAGGGGATTTACTTGGCCTCGTGAGGTGCCTGTATCCCAGCCGTCCGGGTGATAGTAAATAGTACCACTCGTAGCACCAAATCTGGGATAGTATACATCAATGAACCCACAAGCTGTCGATAAATAGTAGCAGCTACTACCTCACTTGAAGTAGCATCCTCCTTCCTCCAGTTACCTGCTAGAGGAGTCTGCATGGGCTTGTACTACTCCATGTGGAATCTCCTGAGTATCTCATTGGCATACTTGCCTTGAGACACAAACACTTCCCCATCCTTCTGCCACACTTCCATGCCTAGAAAGTAGTGCATGAGACCCATGTATTTCATCTCGAACTCTCTTGCAAGGTCCTCCTTGCAAGACTTGATCAAATAATCATCACCTGTTAATATCAGATCATCAACATAAAGAACAATGATCAATGGCTTACTTTCTACCATGATGTGGTATAGGTTTGCATCTACTTCACTCTTTGTCAAGCCCAATTTGGTGAAATAATTGTTGATCTTGGTGTACCAAGCACGAGGTGCTTGCTTCAGCCCATACAAAGCTCTCTTAAGTCGGCACACATGCAACTCACGATCTAAGGTCTCAAATCCTTTCAGCTGCTCTATGCACACCTCTTCCTCAATCTTGCCATTGAGGAATGTAGTCTTCACATCCATCTGATGGATCTTCCATCCCATCTGTGCTGATAGTGCCAACATCAATCTGATAGATGAGTACCTTGCTACAGGAGAAAAAGTCTCATCATAGTCGATCCCCTCGACCTGTGAGAAACCACGGGTAACAAAACTTGCCTTATGTTTCTCCACACTACCATCAGCTGCTTGCTTTACCTTGTAAAGCCATCAAGAACTCACCACTGACTTGTTCTCTGGTCTTGGAACAACATCCCAAACATTGTTTCGAACTATGGAGTCATACTCCTCCACCATAGCATCAACCCACACTAGCTGCTGCACTGCTTCCTCAAACAAAGATGGTTCGATCTCTACAAACTCCCCAACAAGGGCCATGTACCCAGTGTACTGCTCAGGTGACCTCCTCTGTTTGCGCTGAGAAGATGGCTGTCCCACATTCTCTCTCGCATCCATCAACAATTTGTTAGCTTCCCTTGAGCGTTTCCGCCCATCTCTGGAAGACTCTGCATGAATGGATGTCTCCACTCCTAGATCCTCTGCATGTGGTTGCTTTGCATCAGTCTGAGGCTCATCCTCCTCAAGAACCAAATGTTCCTCCTCTGCATGCAACTTGAGCTCCCTCTTAAGGGAAACTCGCATGGCCTTTTGCTCATCGAACTTCAGATCTTTGCATACCACTGTCCTCTGACTAGTAGGCAAGAACACCTGATAGTTGTGGGGTGTATCAGTGCACCCCATAAGTATCCCCAACTCAGCTGTTGGATCGAGCTTCTTCCAGGAATCTTTGGTCACATGGAAAAATACCGATGAACCAAAGATCTTGAAATGACTCACATCTGGTCTCTTCCCGGATAAAGCCTCCTCTGGTGTCTTCATCCCCAGTGTACGATGCAGGCTTCTATTCTGCAAGTATACCACTGTATTGCATGCCTTAGCCCACAAATGAAGTGGTAGGCCTTGGTCATTCAACATCGCCCGAGCTTCTCCCATAATTGTTTTGTTCTTCCTTTCGGTCACCCCATTCTCTTGTGGGTTATGGGGTGCGGTCAACTCCCGTTTAATTCCTTCTGCTACACATAAGTCCTTAAACTGTTGAGGGACATACTCTCCACCATTATCACTTCACAAGGCCTTATCTTCTTTCCTGATTCTTTCTCAACCAAGGCTTTGAACTCACAAAACCTTGAGAAGGTTCGATCCTTCTTCTGCATGAAATAGATCCAGCATCTACAAGAAAAATCATTAATGAAAATAACATAGTACCTTTGTTTAGCGGTGGAGGCTATTGAGAATGGTCCATACACATCTGTATGAACTCGCTCTAGGATTGCTCTAGCTCGACTATCTCGATCCTGAAAGGAAGATTTCGCATAGTTACCCAAGGTACAACCTTTGCATGTATCCACTTGCTCTAGTTTACCCTTGGGAAGTTCAGTAGAAATGTGTTGCATGATCTTCAACGCCCCATGGTGCAAGTAGCCCAATCTTCTATGCCATAGCTTGCCAATATCTTGGCTGCACCAACTCTACTTTGGAACTCAATGCAACACAGTCATCTACCTCCAGCTTGTAGAGATTCTTAATTCGAATCCCAATCCTCTTGGTCTGTCTAGTGCCGATGTGTCTCAGGAATGCCTTTCCTCTACTAAAGACTACATCATAACCTTTGTCTTCCAACATTGCGACGGACACCAAGTTCTTCTTCAGTCCAGGCACATAATTTACATCAGTCAGGGTGAGAGGAGCTCCATGCTCCCTCTGAAACACAACCGTACCTTCACCTGAAACACGGTACTTTCCATCATTGCCCATCTCTATGCGCATCTGGAGGTCCTTCTCCTCCAAGGTACTGAATAAACTCTCGTCGCTGGTCATGTGGAATGAGGCTCCACTGTCCAAGTACCAAACATAACCCACCATTGATGAAACAACACATGCGATGAGGGTGAAATCCAATTCGAATAGTGCCTCACCATCTGATCCTTTCAAGGATCCCTTCTTGGATTTCTTCTGTGGATAATTTGTTGCATAATGGCCCACCTCATGACAATTAAAGCTTCACACTTTAAATTTGTCAATCTTCTTCGCACCATGGGAAGAACTCGATTTGGAATGGGAAGCCTTCCCTTTCCCTTTCCCCGCCTTACTCACTAAGGTTAGATTTTCTTCATCGTCATGCTTTGATGAAGATCCATCTCTGGTGCTTCTCCTGATCTCCTCCTGCATCAGATCCGATCATAGTCGTTCCCAATCTGGTAGTTTCTCTCTTCCATTTACTGAGTCTTGGTAGCTATGCCAGCTCTTAGGAAGACCGAGGAGAGCAAGACTCACCATATCATGATCGACTGTTGTGATTCCTACACTTCAAAGCTCATCTCTGCAGGTGGTGAGCTTGTTCAGATATGTAGAGATCGTGTCGCCCTTTTCACACTTGATTTTTCGTAGCTTGTCTTTCAACGCCAACTTCCTCCAATCACTACTATTCTGATATAGATCCTTCAATGTTTTCCACATTGAAAACGATGTCTCCTTCCCATGGAGACTTGAGACAATGTGGTCTTGAACTCCCTCCAGAAGAATCCTCCTCGCTCTCGCCACACATTTCTTCCATTCCGCAAATTCTTGGGCATTAGCTGTTGCTGGCTTGGGGACTTCTTGATCAATGAAGTCATTCAAACTATTATTCTCTAATACCGCTTCCATGCGATCCTTCCAGGCTATGTAATTCGAGCTGCCATCCATGGCATACTCAAGTCTCAAGCCATTGAACGCCATTGGTGAATTTTGAGATGTGATAAGAAATCGATTCTGTACCTACAATCAAGAACTTCAAAAACTTTGAACTTCTCCCTTCTTTGAATACTGTTCTCTGCTTTGATCACCTTTGCTTTGATACCATGTAGAAATGCTCACTGTAGATCACCTGATAATGTAATATACTAAAGCAAAATACTTGATCTACTTCTACAAACAAACTTGCGGAAGCTTAATCGATTTTGAGCAAGATCAAATAGAACACATATAACAGATGAAGAAGAAATCAATCACACATGAACACAGAAGAATACTCTAGGGAAAGCCTCAGCTAAAAATCCCTATCTCTATATTATCATAGAAGAGGAAATATCTCCGGATTACACAAAGCTTTAGCTCACAAGCTATCCAGCTCTCAATACAATCCCTCAATGCTGCTCATAGACTGAATAGTCAACACATATGCCTTCCTTCAGTCCTTCAAGATTCCTATTTCCTTGCACAGTTTCTCCTGGGTCCTCAAGCTGCCACCTGTGTGTAATTACCTCACACACTGCTCACCAAACTCAGAAATAACTGCGCAATCCTCAAGGAATGAATTCCTTCTGCATGTAAGAGATATCCTCATGCGAATATCCTTGCAACTGATAGTACACTGTACCTTCCTCTGATCTCAACTGGGTCTCTGACTGAACTGACATGCATGAGTTATTTATGAGAGAATATTCAGTTATATGAAGTACACTAGTTGCATGCATGCATTCATTAACTCTGAACTCACAATCAGTTCCACAAACTATTGGAACTAATCTATCTGGACTTAACTCAGTTAACTGAGCTAACTAATTACAACTCAAAGTACAACTCATCCTGATCTCCTTAATTAAGGGATAACTTCCTCAATCAAAGGGATAACTGTTGCATGTCTTCACATAGACTTCATGTTTGATTTTCTCCAACTAATTAACTCAAGATGAATTAATTAAGTATTTTTCAAACAGCTGCTAAGATCAAATTCGAATTTTAATTCTCAATTTTAGTTCAGGGGCTAACTAAAATTGGAATGTATCTCGAAATGCTATTTATAGCAATTCTATTTTCAGCACTTCTATGTTTACATTTTTTGTTGCTATTTTAAACAACCTTTCACCTCATTTTTCTCATAATTTCCATTATTTTCATAAATAAATGTGCCAAAAATGCCATTTTTCCTTTCTAAAGCCTTAGCCACTGCCTTTGCCAATTTCCTTAGCCATAAACAACTAAATGAACACCCCCTAGGATGTCTTGCCCAACATTCAACTTGGAATACGTGTCCCATCAACCGTGGTTATTATTTTAACTTTTATTACATGGAATTTTCACCAGGGCTATTACAAGATATCATTTCATTAAATATCTCGTAAACAATGGAGAAATATTGGAATTTTGTAAATTAAGAAAACAATTAGTTAACATATTCACAAAACCTTTGATAATAGATGTATTTAAGTTTCAATGACAAAACTTAGGTGAATAGCATGACCAAGTGGTTGTAATTAAGGGGAAGTATTAGAGATAATCACACTGGATAACTACCAACTAGCTTATAATTTTTAACAACTTATGATGCGTATAAATTTAGGAAGTGTGAGGCATGCATGTGTAAGCTAAGATTAACATATCTATTGTTATCCATTTTGAGTTTATTTAACCATGTAGCTTCAAGCAATGAAATCAATCCATTCGAGTTAGGTAACAACAATTTTATTATCATATTATGTGGTTTCCTCCTCTACAAATAAAAAAATAAAAAGATAATTTTGTAATCCATCTCTAAAATTTTGTCAACCAAAAAATTAACTAAATATGAAGAACAATAATTTCATTTTTTTTTAAATTCTTTTCTTCAATCACAAAGAATAAATACTTGATGCCAATGACAAATGGCCTTGACACTTCATTGTTGATTTTAGTTGCAAACACATTTATCATTACCTACTCTTCTGCGTACCAACATTGTTGTTAATGAATGAAAACTAGATTGAACTTTAGCACATTAATGTTCTAAAAGTTATTAAAAAATCTTATCTTAAGCTTTAATCAACTTAGAGATTATTGGTTTCTTCAATATTTTATTAAGTGCTTATCAATCCAGTATATAGATATATATATATATATATATATATATATATATATATATATATATATATATATATATATATATATATATATATATTTTGGATAAAGACTATTCTATTAAAAAGATAAAAAGAAAAAATATTTACAGAGAGGATTAAACCTCTGAGGGGGCCGTAGCCTGCCCATCACCAAAAAGACTATTGCAGGTAGCAAGCTGCATTCCTTTTACAAAATTGAGAGTTTTAGAAGCGAGAATTGTAGTGAGCTTGAGAGACCAAAAACTAAACTGTTCTATAGGTGATCGAAGCTTCAGAGGTAGCTGATCACTTACAAAAATGCTATCCTTTAAAACTGCTATTACAAAAAGATTCAAAACCAGACTTTTGACCTGAAGACTGTAGTATTTCATGCTGATATCAAAAGAAGCCGGAGACATGCACATAATGAACCATGGGAACTTAACACGAGTACCAGAAATCAGAAGAGGGATTGCTGTCATGACACTAGAGCCAGAAGTCTTTAAACCTGCGGAGGAGAGCCTGTCGCGTCCACGTTTGCCTGGTTGGGGGAGCCAATCCAGGTCACCATTACATTGTCTTCAGCTTCCATCATACTGCCTTCTGGAGGAAGAACAAGATTCAGAACGCTTCCAGAAAGGCGCGCTGGTTCACAAGCAAGAATTTGCTCTTGTGGTGAAGCTGGCTGGGGTTGAGGGTCTTCCTGAAGGCCATCCTCGTGCTGCACGGAAGTGTCATTGAGGACAACTCCAGCCATGTCACCCTGAAAGTCACTTGAATTCTGAGACTGAGACTGAGCCCTGGAGGTTTCATCCGAGCTTATAAGCTCATCTTCCTCCTCCGAGAAGATAACAGTAATAGTGGCTGAGATTAGAGGCTTATTGAGCCTACTTCTGAACTTGAACCGGGTAGTTTGAAAGGAGCTATTCAGAGAGGGCCGAGAATGATCAGAGGGCGGAGAGGACGGAGAGGCAGAGGCTAAAGGAGTGATGCGTTGAGGGGCAGAGCCACCACGACCCCGAGAAACTCCACGAGAACCTGAATTGCTTCCACGCCGGGGGACGCCGCGTCGACGAGCCATTACAGGGTGCGCAGGCAGCTTGGGTGAATAGGGAGACCGAAGCTGGGGGGAAGGCGACCAGACACAGGCTGAATGGACCCAGTTAAAGGACCAGACACCTGCGTGATAAACCCAATTGCTAGACTCGCCACAGATGGAGTAGACCAGGTTAAGAAACCAGGCACAGGCAGAATGAACCCAGTGAGTGGACCAGACACTGGCGGAGAAGACCAAATCAATAAACCAGACACAGGCGGAGAAGACCAAATCAATAGACCAGACACAGGCAGAGTGAAACAGGTTAAGAAGCCAGAGGGGCTTCCATACACCCTGAGCTGCGCAGGGGTGCTGAAAGCATAACGAGCAGAGGAAAACCAGATTGCAGATGTCTGAAAAACTCATATCGAATGAGCCGTGATTAAAGCACGCCATGATTAAATCCCTTGCCTGAAGATCTCGAGTCGAATGAACCATAAATGCTGTGACCAGAGCCTTGATATCACATACCGTAAACTGCTGGATCCGTCCAAGTGTGTGGACAGCTGCCTCTGTCGCATGCATTGAGATTAACACGCAGTTATTACACCCGCATCCGGGTATCAATCCAGTATACCTTAGAAAGTACTAAAGATATTCAATTTTAAAAGATCCATTGATCAATGACAACTAAGTAAAAGATGAAGGTGGATATTACAGTTTTAAATTTATAGGCCGTTTGGAATAGTTCACACTAGTTCGGGTGATGCATCATAAAAAATTGGAGAAAAAAAGATTAAAATAATTTTAATTAAAAGATAATCAATAAATATATTAATTAAATTGTAGGATATTAATTGTGTTGAGAGGCGTATTTTACATACCAATATGAGGGTGATATGTGATTGCACTGAGAGGAGCTCTATAACCCATTGTATGAGGGAGATGTTGTCACATAACATTACATTAAAAAAAAATTAAAAATATATGTTAGTTAATAATATGTATATGAGGGAGATGTTGTACATGATATCACATTATATATATATATATATATATATATATGTGTGATGGCTACTATTGAATATGTTAGCTCAATTAAATTTTTAACAATTAATAATAATAATAAAATCACTTATATACAATCACAAACATATATATACAATATGTTTGATTCTGTTTAATAACAAAGTAAATTAGGTATTCGATTCGGTTAGCAAAGTATATTACGTATTCGATTCCATTAGCAAAGTTCATGGACAACAAAGTGTATTTTGATTTTATCAAGTGAGTTGATTATGTTAATACCCGGGTAATACGGACATCTTCTCGTGACCGATGCAAATGCTAATCCCTTTCAATAGTACCTCACTTGAAGCACGGGCAATCCCATCTCTCTAACTCGTGTACCATTCTGCCAAGGCTTAAGGCTCCTTCCTCTTAACCTGTAAAGTTTATATGAATATAAGACACCCCGTGGGTTAGGAGAAACAAACCCCAATGCTAGTAATTTGAACATATGAAAGCAAGAAATCTCCTTTCCCCTTAGACCCCTGCCAGCCTATCCTTTTTGTTCCGGGATTAAACATTTACATTTTAGGTTTTAGGTCAAGAATAGTTATGTTGAGTTTACTATTATTTGGCTTTATATGTTTATGGTCTTTTTCATTTACTTTTAATTTATATTGGGTCCATAAGCTTAGTCCAACATGATGAATGTTAATTGAGATTAAATTCTATTTCAGAGACATGTTTTCTTTTTTTTATATATACGCTTATAGGGAAAACTGTCTTCTTAGCCTTTAGATCAAGGGTAATTATGTTTCAATTCTATTAGACTACACTTTAAAATGAATATAGAGTGATTATAATGACTAAGAAACATGATGTGGAGTTAATTTTTTTTGAATTATTTATTAGCTTTTGTAAGAGAATTCTATTTTAGACATTAATATAATTGTACATTCAATGCAATTCCAACATTAAGAAACACATGTACAATGTCTATATATTTCGTATAAAATTATAATCTTTTTAAATAGTACAATGCAGATATCACTGATATTCCAGGATCCAGATAAACAATATAGCTGGAGCTAATATTTTAGTTTATTTCTATGAGAGAAAATTTCCCTATTAACGATGAATGCAACTCAATACAACGGTACCGCAAACACAACATGGCTTCCACCTTTTTGAGTTTAATACCCAAAGTAAGACTGTTAAATGTTTTTTCTTTTTTACTCACAATTCTATTTTAAATATATATATATTTTTTAATTGTATATACCACCTTAAGTTTGTTCTATGGAAGAATTTATCTTTTAAAATAGTACGGTATATAACATTTATAGTACGATATACAAAATTTATCTTTTTAAATCTATAAAAAACAAGTTATGAATTTATTAACTTTTAAAATTAATATTTTCATATTTAAATTTAATAGTATCACATTATAAAATTATTAATCTTTAGAATTATTATTTTCAAATTTAAATTGATAATATCACATTACAAAGTTAAAAAAAAAGTATAGAGAGAATTATAATTTGTAAAGTTTTAATCATGAATTTATTATATTTTTTTAAACTAATCAAATTGCAAAGTTAAAAAAGTAAAATTAGAGAGAATTATAATTTGTAAAGTTTTAATTATGAATTTATTATATTTTTAAACTAATCAAATTTTGAGAATTATAATTTTTTTTTTTTATATTTTGATACTAATTTTTAATGTCTTACATATCATTATCATGTTGAATATGAAAGGAATTATACATGTATCTTATAGTGAACATAATACCTTTAAAATGCATAGAAAATAGAGATCTTAATTTTCAACTAATGCACTAGTTTAACTGTAATTTAATTAATTGATTGCATTGATTTTGGTGAATATTGTTGGGTTGCATTGATATCAGTATATATTAATGGATTGGAGGGAAAAGATATATATATATATAGTGAGATAGTGACGAGAGAGAGAGGGGTATGACTTAAGAGAGATAAATAGAGGGAGGGAGAAAGAGAGGGAGTTGGAGGGGGGGAAAGAGAAAGTGAAGAAGAAAGACATAGAGAGAGAAAGGTGGAGAGAGAGGGGGAGTGACAAGGAAGAGATGCAAGGTTAATTTTAGGGGCGAATAATAGCCCATTGGCGAAATTTAAGGCTTTTTATATTTTAATGGGGCGAATTTTTAATTAAAATAATATTTTTTTTTTTATATAATTAGCCCATATTTTATTTAAAAATTAATTTATTTTTTTATTTTAGCCCAGGGCGGATAAACTAACCGAATCGTATTTGATCAAAATAGCCCCATTTTGATATTTGCGGAATGGTATTTGATCAAAATCGCCCCCATTTTGATTTACAGTTTGGGTTTTCTGGTCTGGGAGTGGTTTGTGAGGGTCGATTTGGTCCCGGGAGTGGTTTGTGAGGGTTGATTTGGTCATGGGATGAGGGTCGATTTGGTCATGGGATGTTAGATTTATTTTGAAATGGAGGGCGGCTCCCTGTTTTGACGGATTCAGCCCGCTGTTTTGGTGTATATGGCTCCCTGGGTTCCTGTATAAAAATGGTTTTGAAATAGGTTTTTTCATCCTAGTTCACAAATCTAGCAGCAGCAGTTTCGGTGGGATATTCTTGCATTTTCAGATTTCAATCCGCTTATTCTTCTCTGGTTTCGGTATCCATTGTTTCTTGGATTTGAACGGCTCATGATTTCTTTTCTCAGGGATTGCAATTGCTTTCCGGAAGATGGGGTATACCTGTTCATGGTACTTCGTAATATTCATTTGTATTTGTTGATTTTATACTCATGGAACTTGTTTCTTATTTGCAGCGGTTTATAATTCACCAAGTACTCGGTATAACCCACGCATTCGTGTACAAACCAGTGTAGACGAAATAACACGAATATCTCCGGTAGTCAGTCCATTTCCATCAGTCGGCCGGTGGGAGCGGTAAGTGTCTTTTGGTTTCTTTTATGTGATAGCTAGTTGATGTTCTGTTGATTGTTTATCGATGGTAGTCTAGTGGATTCAATCTCTCTAGTCAATGAGATGGTCTGATCAGATGTAAGTGATGATTTTAGAGTTGATGTAGGTTTTCTCTTTCAAACCAGCAGCACCCAGCCGGGATAGCCTTTCCTTAATGCTTCTTCTATGAAGTGCCAGGACACAGATATAGGGTTGGTTTCAGGGCATAGGAAGTGAAGATCTGAGATTGCATTACACGATCTAAAAGAGCGAAAGGCTTCCTAGTGGGCTCGGGTTCCTGGTATAGGTATAAGAAAGCCAGTAGAGCTAAATAGAGAATGGCTGGAACATAAGGTGGCGTGTCTGCTTGAACCACCTCCTATCTAGTAACATTTGCCTGCCGTTGTACTCAGTTCTTTAGTGCTCTCGTTCTCCTTTTGGACCAGTTGTCCATTCTCCTCACATGCAAAGCATGCATTCACATAAAATTCACCAATTTTAAAAATAAAAGGTTACCTGGCCTCTTCTGATGCCTCCAACATCAAATTTTGTCTTCCTTCCATGCTTTAGGAAGGTACTCCTTCTCTTTCTTCTATTCTTATGACAACTATGAATGATTGTCCCTCTTGAAAATCCTTATCATCTGCATCTATACACATAGCATCAGTATCATAATCACCAAGCTCTTTAGCCCCATATGGTATATATGCTAGTGTTACGAGCACTTCTAGCTAACCTCCCATGAGACTTTCATTTATTGTCTCATCGACATCCTCTTTGTGTAGCTCCCTCTACTGTTATGATGCTTTTTCCACCATATCTTCTATCAACAAATCCATATGTTGATTTGAACTCTTTATGCAGTCCATGAGACTCTCTGATTGTCTCTCTTCAACATCTTCCTCATCATCAAGGACTATTCCCTGCTCTGGTTCAAAATAGTGAACTAATTCAACTTTAGGCTCAACAGGTGCTTCATCTTCCTCCCTAGCTTTCTAGCTTTAGGGGGCTTCCTCTTAAAATCTTTTTTCTGACAAGTAATTTGGCCTTCTTCCTTAGGTCCCATCTCTACCTTTGGTATTCTCTTTCAAGCCTCATTTTGACTATGTTGAATCTCTCCTTCAACTCATAAATCTCCTTTTCAATTTCTTCTTTACTCATGCCATTTTCCTTGGCATGCTTCTCCCTTTTGTTATGGCCTCTCTTTGAATTATGTCCATCAGTAGCCATCTTCTTTCCTCCTTTCTTGTGAGCTTTCTCTTGCTCATTGTGAGCTACACTCAAGCCCCTTTAACAATTCTTCTCCATCACTTGTTACCCAATATCTCACCCACTTCACCTCAACCTAGGCTTTTGGTATTCCTCTGGTTCCCTCCTCTGGAACCCACTTGAGAATGCTCTGGTCTTCTATGGCTTCTACACTTTTCTCACCTTTTGAGAACTCCACTTGTTCTCTTCTCTTTGAGGACCTCAGCTAGAAACCTTCTATGTTTTGTTTTGTAGCCTATTTGTCGTAAGTTTCTTGCCATACACTTTAAGAACTTTATTGGTCCTCTGTTACCACTCCTTCTACTATTACCACTGTAAGGATTAACTCCTTGTATACATTTAAAAAAAAATACAAACCAGTTACCTACTAGTTCCTTAACCTCTGAGGTCTCAATATCTCAGTTCTTCCTAGCTCTACACTTGGTTGGTACTTCTTTAATATGCTCCAATCCTGTATTCCGTTCTCAATCTCTTTCTCTCCTCACTTTTTTTCTTAGGTTCCTCTTGCCCAAAATTTTCTTGGTTTCTTTGTCTCAACTTTGATGTCTCTTCTTCACGAGCAAGCTTGAGGTTTGGCAGTCTCAGAATTCAGTCATACATTTTAAGGACAGAGTTAACTGCATATATTTTAATACAAAGAGCTTGGGGCTGGCCACAAGGTGAGGATGCACAGGAGACATGAGCTGCATTGTAACCAGATATGTCAAAATAGAAACTGAGCAACCATTTGAAGCTGATTTTTCCATTTGTGTTTCCAAAGTAAACATGGTGGCCATTGTGTGTTGAGTGAATTGAAATTATCCTTGTTTGAAGAGTCTTGGATGGTTTGAATATTTCTCTCTGTGGGAAGAAAATAAAATCTGTGTAAGAGTTATATAGTGTTTCCTCTATATGAAAGATGCTGCCTATAGTCATTAATGCTTAATGGTGAATTCTCATGTATAGCTATGATTGTTCCACTCAAAATTTTATTATCCATTGGTAATTGATAAATGCCAACATCTCTCTATTCTCCACCATTCATTTTTCTTTGAAGTTGAAGATATAAGGTTGCCATTAATTAAATGTTACAATTAGTTAGTAGGTTTCCTAATTTCTTTCCACAGAGCAGCAAAGTTAGAAGCCTGAGACCGTTGGTATCCCATACCCACTTGCACGCTAAGGAATGCACTTTTGTGAGGCCATATGCCTCAAATCTATTTATCCCTAGTGAGGCCATCCACTGTCTCTGGTTGTTCTTTGAGCCTATATGCATGCCGTACAACCGTTGCTTGGTAGGCATCTTCCTCATCCCTGAGTGCGTAGGATTGGTGGCTGGGTGTTGTTTCAACTTCAATTTGTTGGACAGTGGACTAAGGTAGTCCATTATAGATTGGTCAGGAGGAATCACACCAGTATTTAATTGTTTTCTTTGGCAAAGCATTGATATGAAGATGTTTGTCTTACTCTCACATTCCGGGACAGTCATCTCTTATAATTCAATTAAGACTATCTCTCATATGTTTAAATAATAAACCATATTTAATTGTTTTCTTTGGCAAAGAATTAATATGAAGATGTTTGTCTTACTCTCACATTCCGGGACAGTCATCTCTTATATTTCAATTAAGACTCTCTCATATGTTTAAATAATAAACCATTTCATATACATGATTTGTTTAACTGCCAACTCATATGTGTGGTTGAATTGGTTTTTAATGAAGATGTTTGTCTTACTCTCACATTCCGGGACAGTCATCTGTTATATTTCAATTAAGACTATCTCTCATATGTTTAAATGATAAACCATTTCACATACATGATTTGTTTAACTGCCAACTCATATATGTGTGGTTGAATTGGTATTTAAGTGAAGGGATTTGAGATAAGTATAGGAAATCTTGAGAAGAGAAAGATATTCCATGGCATTTAGCATTGTGGTTTTGTCATATTTCATTTCCTCATGAAGCCAACTCATTTATATATATTAATTTGTGGCTATCTCTAGAGTAGCAGCCCTCTCTCCTATGTTTAAGGAGTAACCATTTCATAAATGGTTTTAACTGATTGCCTTATGTATGTTTTAATAAGTGGTAGTCGATTTGAGTTGGAGTATAAGTTGGCTTGGTTATAAGCACAGGAAAGCTGGAAGGATGGGGGCATTGAATGAGACACACCATTCCATTGTGAAGGCATTGCGATCATATGCCATTTACAGGTTCATTGAGATCAGTTCATTGGTTATCCAAACACTGAAAAGCAAGCTGGCTCCACTGAGAGCAGATTTATAAACCTTGTGCATAGGCAGTTTGGTGGTTCATGTTTAAGCCCAACAATCTCGACCAATAGTTGGCACCATTGGCTGGGTGGTTTACCCAAAGCATTGGACTTTTGGGATACAATTCATCAAACAAGCCACTACAATAAGAAGTGAATGCACACACAGGACCATGACAGTGTCTCAGACTTGATCATCTTGATAGATCTAGTTCAATTGGATATCAACATGTAGAGGAGTTGCACCAAACACAAGGTTCTCAGTGATAGAGAAATTGCCAAAGTCCTGGATATTATTGGCATTGTCAACGGGTTGCTTGTGTGTAAGTTATACCAGAAAACAGGCCATCTCACCAATCCTGAATAGTTTTGCAGAGTAGTTTGCACTCAGAACTGGTTTTTTGTGTGTAGGTGAACCAAGAATAGCAAGCTTGGATCCATACTGAAGACAGGGGTCTCAGCATAAGACTGAGAATAGAGAACAAATTTAAATTTCCACAGAGGATCCATGTTGGTAAAGTGAGTGGGATATAAGTCCCTCTTTTAGGGATCAAACAATTGACTTGTTCTTTACACATAAAGGCACATATTCAGAAAAAATCATATTTTATTTTCACACATTGGTATTTCAAGCACAATACAAGAAATGCTGTTGAAGTAACATAGTTCTCAACCAGATTCTTTAGTCGAACTGTTCACCTCTATATGTCCTGGTGTGAAGATAAGATCAAATTCTGAAAAGATACTCCAGGGACCTTGGCCTTCTAGAATCAGTTCAACGTCTGCAGTAGGAAGTTTTATCTGGTACACATACAATCATGGATTAAAGATTTTAAAAGACGGAAATGCTTTTAAGAATGAAGAGGTTATAACTTATTCTATACCTTAATATTTCCAGTTGAAGTCAGGCAACTCCCCGTTATATTTCATGTTAACTTTCAACGTAAAAAGTTAAAAGGTACATTGTTGCTTAGTATATTCTTAACAGTTATAACTTTTTTATGTTCAAAAACACAAGAGACAACAGTTTTGAGAACTCCACTTGTTCTCTTCTCTTTGAGGACCTCAGCTAGAAACCTTCTATGTTTTGTTTTGTAGCCTATTTGTCGTAAGTTTCTTGCCATACACTTTAAGAACTTTATTGGTCCTCTGTTACCACTCCTTCTACTATTACCACTGTAAGGATTAACTCCTTGTATACATTTAAAAAAAAATACAAACCAGTTACCTACTAGTTCCTTAACCTCTGAGGTCTCAATATCTCAGTTCTTCCTAGCTCTACACTTGGTTGGTACTTCTTTAATATGCTCCAATCCTGTATTCTGTTCTCAATCTCTTTCTCTCCTCACTTTTTTTCTTAGGTTCCTCTTGCCCAAAATTTTCTTGGTTTCTTTGTCTCAACTTTGATGTCTCTTCTTCACGAGCAAGCTTGAGGTTTGGCAGTCTCAGAATTCAGTCATACATTTTAAGGACAGAGTTAACTGCATATATTTTATGTTAAAAAACACAAGAGACAACAGTTTTGAGAACTCCACTTGTTCTCTTCTCTTTGAGGACCTCAGCTAGAAACCTTCTATGTTTTGTTTTGTAGCCTATTTGTCGTAAGTTTCTTGCCATACACTTTAAGAACTTTATTGGTCCTCTGTTACCACTCCTTCTACTATTACCACTGTAAGGATTAACTCCTTGTATACATTTAAAAAAAAATACAAACCAGTTACCTACTAGTTCCTTAACCTCTGAGGTCTCAATATCTCAGTTCTTCCTAGCTCTACACTTGGTTGGTACTTCTTTAATATGCTCCAATCCTGTATTCCGTTCTCAATCTCTTTCTCTCCTCACTTTTTTTCTTAGGTTCCTCTTGCCCAAAATTTTCTTGGTTTCTTTGTCTCAACTTTGATGTCTCTTCTTCACGAGCAATCTTATAAATCTTTTTGGTTCACTGCAGAAACCTCCTCAATCACTTGTCAATCCCCAAGAGCATCAATATTGCTCTAGTACCACTTAATGCATACCTTTTGGCTACTCTCATATTTCCATCATTCAACGTAGTCCATCTCATTCATTCACCTTCCCATTTTTGGCTCTTCCGGTCCCTTTTTCTAGCAGCCTTAACTGTGGAACTTTACGTTATGACCCACTAGTCAATTGCTCTATTCCTTTGACCTTTGACATAACAAACAATCTTGATTTTCCCAGATTTTCCACAAGTTCTTTCTCACAGTGACTATACTCGCCCCTGTCTTGCGTTCTAAACCTCCCTACTACCTTCAACACAACCACCCTTAATAAATATCTTCGCATAACCCACTTAGTTGTTCTAGGTCACTAGACAGTTCTCAACCTCCTTAGTTGAAGATTTGTTCCCACTGTGCCTTGAAACCTCACAGAATCTGCTTAAAGTGTGTAATAATTCTCCCAGGCCAAACTTGAAGTCAACACACACACCTGTCTCTTGGTATTTGAAAGCACTCAATCTCAATAATAAAGGTGCTTAGGCCTAACTTTACTCATATTACACTTGAGGTACTTGAAGCGGCAGCAGCTCTCTTCTCAAGCGGTATGTGTTCTAGTTCTCAAGTGTAATATGATTAAATTTAGAATGTACTGCCGTTTGACAATACTTGTAAACACTTTGAAGCAAATGTGGCCTGAATGCTGTTTGAAACTGGAGATACTGATGACCTCAATGATGTGAAAAATTGGAGATACCGTATGGCCTCAATGGTGTTTGTAATGAAAATCTGGATTGAACACAGTGTCTGTATAGACTGTTGTATAGACTGTAGTCTAATTATGTATAGACTGTTGGTCTTAAGAGCATGCGATCATTGATCAAGCCATCATGACCCATGGCAGCTTTGAAGGGATAAAAGGAAGACGTGTTGAAGCCAATGCTGCCATTGGAGTTTGATTCTTGAATATCATGGAGATTAAGAAGAATTATGTTCCATGCTCAAGGTTAATTACAGTAACGTTTTATGTGCTTACTCTACAAATGAATTTGAACAAGTTTTTCATGGAAACCTTTCGAAAAGAGAAAAAAGACCTTGCATTATAGTTTATTGGTGGATTCCTATATTTTCTTGGTTGTTGTTACATGTTGACTATTGGAAGATCTGCTTATATTACTGAGAATCTTTCACCTGAAAATGGAGCAGTAAAGGACATATTAACTGTTATACGCTTTTGATTTTTCTGCCTTTGAGAACCTTGTGAGTTGTATGTCATTGAAGGGTGACTTGGTTTGAATAGTTAGCTTTGGAGAGCAGTTAGAGGAAGAAATAACTCAAACCCAAACTCAACAATGGAATTTTTATCAATGTGTCCATTCCAATAGATTATTATTCTAAATCTGGATGATGTGGCAACAATAATTATATATTTTTTGGAATGTACCTCAGTGAATGATCACCTTTTGTAATATTTTAAGTGCCGCTACATAGAGATGTTATTTCTATGCTTAATTAATTGCATTGATGTGCCATAGAGCAATGCAATGCATCTGGATACTTGAAGT
Source organism: Pinus tabuliformis (assembly GCA_031772625.1). Taxonomy (NCBI): domain Eukaryota; kingdom Viridiplantae; phylum Streptophyta; class Pinopsida; order Pinales; family Pinaceae; genus Pinus; species Pinus tabuliformis. The sequence goes on along the minus strand of CM062820.1, from coordinate 1,141,293,604 downwards.
CTTGGAATTGCAGAGCAGCATTTGCTTGATTCCTTGGTAGCTGTTTGAAGATCCTAACCAAACTGATGTTTCTTTCAGAATTGTGGTTCTTTGTCATAGTAGTATAGTACGCTGTTCCTGAGATTACCTTTGGTTCTGTTCTGAGATCTGTAGAGAATTGTTGAGCAAGGGGGAGGATAGCTTCATCTTAAAGCATCCCTCTACCCAATGTTAAGCTTGATGGGAAGAATTATCCTATCTTCAAGTGAAGGGTGCTAAACATATAATTGAAGAATTGATTGTTAAGACTTGTGGAGGGTAAGAAGACAAATTGCACTGTTGCTAAAGAATTAGTAAAGCTATAAGACAAATTGCACTGTTAATTATCTTAAACAGTGAGACATTTTATTATGATATTGATTTTAATATAATTATATTTGATCTGCTCTTTGTTTTTCTTCTAGTTGAAGATTGTTTTCAGCACTAAGCTTGTGACTAGATTTAGGGAATGGGAAGTATTGTCCTCTCGCAACGTTCCCAAATAAACCCTGTAGGTTTTATGGTTTAAATTAATTGTAGTGGTCACATTATTTGGCAGAGGTTTTTTATAAGAGGTTGGCTAGCCCCATATCATTCCAACTTGGTACATAGCACGGTGATGTGTCTCTGGAATCCTTGGGCATAGTTAGCGTGGAGAAAACACCTATAAAATCCCTCTTGTCTAAAGGGTGTAGATTTTGATATTTGGAGTCCCCTATTCATGAAAGGGTGGATAAATTTCTCCCTAGAATCTCTTACTATGCTGATACATATCTCTAGAGAACCACATGGGTTGCAGGGTGGAGGAATCTTTGCTTTGGAACCCCCACAGCAGCCACTGACTCAATACCTTACACCATGAGGATGGATGCCAGATTAGACCTCTGTAATCTCTATAGGTCTAGTAAATGGAAAAAATTACACAAGCTAGGGGGTGACAGTTACACAATTTCCAGCATGTCAATGGTTGGGAGAAGAATAGTTGATTTTATCCCAATACCCATCAATGAGATACATAGTGCTTAGTGCCTTATTAATTGTGATGTCCAAACTATGCATGGATTGATCACAACATACCCATCTATTTGTGATCCTCATATTGTTGTACTGAGTGTGGAACTTCTATTGGTCCTATTTTTTGGAAGTAGCTTTCTTGTACTCACTGTCTTCCTAACCAAGAAGATGAAAGATACTATGATTATAAATAAAGTTTTGTGTATATTGAAATCATTCCTCTTCATTAAATGATAATTACTCTAACTCCTTTCTTAGGAGATGGGAAGTAGCTAACTATGTGAGAAATTGTATAGAAAATCCTTACAGGACCTGGAAAAGTACACGATAAATTTACCAATAGCCTATTTCATCTTTGCAGCAATGCCCATCGCACAAAGCCTCAATTGTGCCGAATTCACATTATCCATGTGAAAGGAAAAGAAGGAAAAATTGAGTTCATAAAATGGGTGCTTCTTCTTAATCTAAACCATACATCATCGTCATTGTTGCCATGAAACGTTTCATGGCCTCTTTTGCACTTCGATGACTTTTTATTGTTTTCTCAATATCGTACCATTTTGGATCGAGGGGTCATAATATCAATTACATGCATCTATCTTTGTAACCACATGGAATATTGTTTTAATGTATTCTTATCTGTTTCTTCTAGAGGTTACAGTATACATGCAAGTATGCATGTTACTGCAAGGCTTCATCCTTGTAACATCTATTAGTGACTCACAATTTCTAACCATATATACCTAAAATTACATGTTCAAAAACCTATTAGAGTCTGTGCCTATGGTAATATTCAATGTGTTCGAGTACGTACAATAGATTTGTTGTTTTATATTACATTAGCATCATATCTAATCTGTAGGTGATGGTAGCCATGAATAAACAATGAGTGGATGCAACCTTAAATTTTCCTTCTATTAGTTAGTGTGCATGTGTGCACGAGTTTTAGGTAGGTAAGGATAGGATAAGGTTATCTATGTCCTTAATCTCCATTCAAAGTAGATAGTAGATTGAAGATAGTACAATTTTATTTTTAGAATCTTTTATGTCTTGGAGTTTGACCTTTATTTATGGTGTAGATCCGAAGGTAATATGAACTCTTGGCTTGGATTTCACCACATCATCATCTTGAAAATCCATATATCTATGATTAGATCTAGTTTTGTATACCCTAAGCTCGCCTTTTCATTTCTATAAAATAAATGTAAGGGTATAGATCAATAACAAAGACTTAAAATTCAACAATTTAGTGGTTCTTCTGTAGTAGACTTTCATGTGCAGAATTAATGATCATTAGTGATAGGTTTTGATAAGAAGTTGGTCATTTATGTTATTGTTTTCTATAATATGTGTTTATAAATTTATTACATATATTTTTTACGAGAGGTTGCTTAGTTTAGGTTGTTTTGGTTTCCTGTGGTAATTATTTTCCAGTTTTGAATCTACATTCCATGTTTAGATAATTTTTCACTAGTGATGTTCTATCAGATAGTACACACTCCAAATTCAATAGGTTGAAGCTGTGGTGATAAGATGACATTTTTTAGGTCCAATTTTTTACCATAAAGTAGGTCGACGAGATAGCTGATTACAATAGTGTTAATACAATACCAAAAGATAAAGTAGCTCGTTCTTGAAGATAGGACACTGAAAGTAGACCCATATTTTCGATAAACACTAGAACCCTACAACATGGAAGTATGTGCATTGTAATGAAGACCTATTTTTCTGTATTCACCATCGTTGTGTCACACGAATTCCCAAGCTAATATTTCTCACTAAGGGCTCACGCTCAGTTTTTCCAGCAAACATGTGGTTACAAAACTTCCATTAACCATAACTGTGACCTATAGTCGAACCATGAGCAACTCCATGGTATGCTTTTTCTCAAAAATATCTACATCCCATTCTATAAGTAAAATTCCCTACAAGCTTAGGTAGAGTAGCCTTGTCAATTTCAAGTACTACCCTAACTATATTCCCAATAGCTTTCAAGATATTTAGCTTCACATCCAATGGCATACCCAACAAGGAAATACTAAGGGATACTATAATGAATGCTCACTTTATCTTTGGTTCTTTTTAATGCAAAAATGATAAGCCCCTTTTAGTTTTTTTTTGGTGCCTCTTATAAATTCCCTCAATCAAGAATTGGAGTCTATTTTCATAGGAATTTCTAAATTATAAATGTAGGAGCCTTCTTTGGAGAGGATAATTCTTTCAAAATGCCTAATAGGAATTTCATTTGCATGTCTTTTCATACAAATTCATGTCCAAACATGTTCAAACCTTGGATCCAATGCCACCAAATCTTAGCTCTGAAAAATGCATCTAAGCTTGAAGTATGTCTTAGTTTTACTCTTATTATTTGATCTTTCAACTCCTTTGGAATCAAGATATTGATGCTGAAATACAAATAAAGGAGAAAGCCAGTTGTTAAAATCCAAGGGAAGATGTTGAAAAATACCAAAAAATATAATTGGGACATAGAGAGGTTACCCATAAATTATATTAGACTACTAAAATTAGATCATATCTAGGTGAATCATTCTTGTTATGATCCCATCGGTTTAAAATTGTACTCTTTCAATATCTTTTGTGATAGAGTTAACTTAGAATGTATAAATGTGATTTTTCACAAAGTCTCCATTTCAAATAGTGTGCTCATATTTGGTTAGACACACTATTTTTATATTTTGGAACTCATTTATACCACTTGGTTTAGGTTTTCCACCCATGGATCAAATTCACAATGTGTTTTTTGATGAAGTGATTTGCAACTTTGCAAAAAAATATGAACCCTAAACCCATTATTTTGTCGGACTCGTGAGATCAGCAGATATTTGTAAGCATCCTTCTACTATGATTCCATTATCAATAACTTTATTTGTTTGAGGATCGCTAGAGCTATATTCTTTCTTGGTAAGGATCAATGTAGTTTTTGTTGAAATGGTTGATTTTGGACAAAGTTGGCTTGGATAATTGTGGCTTGAACATGCTAACATTGGCATTGGCCAAGAAAACTTACCAAATCTTATAGAAATTATTTATTCCAAAGAAAACTTACCAAATCTTATAGATGGAGGCTCTACCCTTTCCATACTTAGATTTCTGGTTGTTCAAATTTCTTCCTCAAGTAGCAATACCCTTTCATTTGGCTTAGCATTAGCTTTTGAGTTTTGGGCATGGTAGACATACTGTAAGCTGGCTTGGGAGGAGGGGACCAGGTCCTGAATCCTGTCAACCAACTTCTGTAGGAAATTAGGAATAATTCAAATAAAGTGATGTTGTTTCAATGTTATACAAATGAATTATTATATTTTATGTCTTAAAATTTAATAGTTTCCCATTATCATTGTTAAATAATTTTTGTGAAATTCCATTTTGCCTCAAAATTCAATTTCTGATATATGTTCTTTCAATGTTGACTCAACAATTATTTTGCAAAGTATAATTCTATTTTCTATGAACAAGTGAATTTATATGAAGCATATCTCAACGCTTGAAAACTGTTGATGCAGGTTTGCAGATCGATTGGAAATTTTACTTGTGGAATATTTAGTGAGATGTCAAAAGATAATCATGGGAAGAAACCATCAAGGCAAACAGATGTATTATCATACTTTCAAAAGGCTCCATCCAAAAATACACATCCTCTTCATGATTCAAGCTCCTTTGAACAATCTGTTACTGAGAGAGAGGTTAACTCTTGTGGAAATGCATTTGATATCCATACGATGGATGAAGAAATAGGTTCCTCAAGTGGTCAGGGTGAGATAAATGCAGTTTCAACAGAAATTGGTGATGAAAATGTTAAAGATTTTTCCTTGGAAAGTGACACAATCCATTCGCGGAAAAGGAAAAGAGGCCAGTGGGCCATAGGAAGACGATTCCAAGAAAATTGGGTCTCAAGTTTTCCATTTATTGAAGAAATACCTCCTACAAATGAGAAAGAGCTTTTCCGACAAGTTAGATGTATTGCGTGTAGTTGGAAAACTCAAAAGGAAGTGAAATTTCAGATGAAGCTAGATATGGTACAAAAGCATGCAGGAAAGGTGTATGAAAAGAAAATTGTAAATGGTAAAGAGAAATCTATTGTTAGATGGAAATCTTCCGAGGAATGTCGACATGTTGAATATGCAGAAGAATATAAAAAATATTTATTATGTAAGAGGAAACTTGAGGCGGACGGAGGAACCATCATATCTCTATTTGAAAAGACGATGGAAAGAAATTTGTTATCCAAGACGATACAATTGAGCACTGTATTTCACATCTTATCTAAAGGTCGTCCTATGACAGATTATCCAGATCACAGGAAATTACTATCTTTTCTTCAAGTGCCAAACTTTCCATCTTCTCATTGGTCTGTAACTAGTGGTTGGGGATGGGCAGGATATCTAGCTCAAGTAGAAAAGGATGATTTGAAAGAGAAGATTGCAAATGCTAGGTTTTTAGCATTGTCTTTAGATGAGGTTACAGCTATAGATAATACTTCATGGATTTGCATGAGCATTTATATGGTTAATGACCATATTAGACATTCCTATCTACTTGGGATTAATAAGATGAGAGAGACTTCTACAGCTGAAAATATTTATGAACTTGTTCTTAATGGATTGAAGGAAAGTGGTATGGATGAATTAATGATTGCAAAAAAGTTGGTATGTGTTGGAGCAGATGGAGCAGCGGTAATGCAAGGACAAAGGAATGGCCTTTGTGTTAGGCTACAACTATCAGCTTCCCCATATATGCTTAATATTCATTGTATGGCTCATAGGATGAATCTTGCATTTAAAATAGTAAGCAAGTTTCCATCAGTTTCAAAAGTTGAAGATCTTGTACGTGAGACTCATGCATACTTTTCTCGTAGTCCCAAACGATTTTTAGAGTTTCAACAATTTGCAGATGGTATTACGAATGGAAAAAAACTACTGAAAGATGTTGATACAAGATGGATCTCATTAAATGGACCAGCTCAAAGACTATTTAGTGAGTTCAAATCTTTGGTAGGGTTGATGTATGAAAATCGCTATAATGTAGACAAAGCTCAAGATCTTCTTTCTCAACTAACTAATATAGAGACATTATTGACATTGGCTGGAATTCTTCCTATGCTACATGAAATGAATGTCCTCGTGAAAATGTCTCAGAATCACACAATGTATATTGCGGAATACACAAATGCAAGAAAGTCAACATGTCTTGCATTGGATAATTTGTATATGATGCCAGACTCTTTTACTGGTCCAGAGTTTAAAAGTTGGACTGAGATCATCAATATAGAAAATACTGAAAATTTTTTGACCTTTGATGAAAAAGGGATACTATGTATCGTAGTGCGTGGGTATATGGTTCCCTTTCATTATATTAGTAAGACAGGACGAATCACCAAAGATTGCCCCGTGTCAAGAGACCAATTTGATAATATTGTGATTTCAGTGAGACAAAATTTGATAGAAATTGCAAGATCACTATCATTAGAGATAAGAGAACGATTTCCTCGAGATGAATTGTTGGAGGCCATGTGTGTGGTATACCCTCAATATTGGAACAATTGTCAATGTCGAAGAACTTTAAAAGCTGATTTTCAAAAAAGATTAAAATGTTTAGTAGACCATTTTTGCAAGAAAGTCTGGATACATGGAGAACAAATTGAAGGTATTTTAGATTCATCAAAATTGTATCAACAAGGTGGACGCTTTGCTGAAACAATGTGGAAGCAATATCCTTTTTTGGAGAATCCTAATGAAAATGGTGCTATAACAAGATTATGGACTACTTTAAGTGCTAGCCAATACCTGCAAGAAAACATATCAGAATATTTCAAATTAGCAGATTTGTGTCAAACCATGATTTTGGGATCAGTGGAGGATGAGAGAATGTTTAGTGCATTATCATTCTTGAAGTCAAAGTTGAGGAACAAGCTTGATAAACATGTGGATACATGTTTAAGATTATATGTAACAAAGTATGACATTGACAATTTTCCATATGAAAGAGCGCTAACTCTTTGGCGATCAGATTGTGATAGAAGGGGAGAAAACAATATAATAAATCTATCTAATGAACTTGATATAGAACATAATGTTTTGGAGGCTCATAATGACAGTTCATTTAGAGAAGATCATGTTCACAATTTAGAAAATGAGGACCAAGATGAGAACTGGGAAATTGAAATACCCTAGGACTCTTATTTTGGTATACATGTTCCATTGATCATGCAAAATTACTATATGTCAACTTCAGGTAAAAATAGGTTCTATATTTGTATTTTTCATTGTAACATTGCAGCAACATTATTTTGATGTGTGTTATTTTAAGATTGATGTTTCATATTTAATCATTACATTGTTTGTTTCTTATCCGTGACAGGAAATAAAGCTGGATTTGGTGAGGTTGGGACATATTTCTTTTCATTTGCTAGCCATTTCTTGTCAGTGATTTGTCAGCCATGTTTTCAAGTCTTTTAGGTACTAAGTTGTTCGGGTCCCCACATGTCCTTAGGACCATTAAGGGATGAGATAACATGAGTCAGTCCAACTCATGCCCCGAATTTACTTTTTACCTATTGATGTAAGTGTTTTTTTACCACTTATCACCAACAAAATTCTACCATAACATAAACCAACTTGAAGACGACACTTCTCATCTTCCTTTTACATAAATGCTCTATGGATCTCCCTACTATACTTTTCCGAGACCAACGTCCCTTCTTGGTAGGTCTCTCCACCATACCACTAATCACACAATAGTAACTACTGCCTTCTATAAATCTCTCTAGTCTCAGTTATTTGTGTCCTTGTCACACTCGACCAATATAATCTTGCAGGTCTACTTTTTTATCATATCTTTATTTTTTGTTATTTTGTGTATTTAACATTAGTACCATCCAAGAGTAACGAGTTAGTGTCCTTTGGATTTGATCTTTGATTTGAAATGAAGTCAGATTTGATGAAGCTGGGACCTATTTCTTTTCACATAGACAGTGTCCTAGTATTAAATGATAAATAACTAATTTAAGAAGTCTAACGCTAAGCAACAATGGGCTTATTCAAGTAGATGAAATTGCGTTGATGTCTAGCTCTAATATCTTAGAAAATTTTAGCAGTTTGTTTGCTGCTTGTTTAGAGGATTTTGTCAAGTTTGAAATTTTTGGTTTATTTTGGTCATATTTTTTTAGTTGCTTGACTTATTTCATGCATAGATCGACAGATCTAGTTTTATTTTTATAATTATTGTTGTTTTCTTTATATATTTGGTGGTTTGAGGAAAGATATTTGATTTCCTTTCACTTTGTGGCATGATTTCAACATCTTCACCTTTTAGAATATAGTAAAATATTATTCTTATTTTATGTTTTCTTGGAAAAGAATTATTGATATTTGGAAAGGGAAATAAGCCCTAGGTAGCTAAGCGAAGAGAAAAATGGTCTATGTACTAGGTTCCTGCGCATTCATCGTAGGAGACCTATTGGCATGAGACCGACATTCCTTTTATGCAATTACACTTTTTCAAGGCGGAGCTGAGTTTGCTGACTTGGGAAGAACACTGACAGCTGATCATAATGCTAAGGAGATTATAATGTTGGTTTCAAAAACAGGATTGTGAAAATTGTTTGCACTAGTTCTTCTTTTGGTCATATTTACTACCAAATTTGTGTCTTGCTGATTTTTTACATTTGTAATGGCCTTGTGCAGAGATGGTTTGAAGAGCCCGATGTTAGAGTGTGAAGACTCTCTACAAACCACAAGGACTACATTTTCTTGGAGGGCACTCGATGTTCTTGGTGTTGCTGAGTCTCTTCGCTCGAAGTGTAAATGGATACAATGGTATGGCCATAACATCACTTAATTTGATCCTCTTTACTAATCTCCTAATATCATTTCAATACATCAAATTGCTTTGTTTTCATGGAATCCAAAGATACATCAGTAATGTTATTTTGTCTTGGAAATACTAAATTATTTTGTTTTGATATCACCCAGTTTGAGTTGTTCTTTGCAACTACCACTTGATCATTTAACAAGCATTTGAAATTCAAAGTGAAATAAAGCTCTTTTAGTTTTTTTCCAGAAGAAGATTAGATGTTGATTGATTTCATTTTCCAACAAATGTGGTATTTAAGTTACTTTCTTCTTGCAAGTCGATTTTACCATTATTAGTACACTGCTAGTAGATTTGTTTGACATGATCATTTTCTTCAATTTCACGGTCGACTAGCTTAATGATAGTGTCCTTTTGCTTCAGCTCATGTTCATTCATCAGTTCTCAATTGATTCTCTCTGTGTTCAAAATGGATTCAAGTAGCTTAGGAATTACATCGATTTCCATGTTCATTCATCAGTTCTCAACTGATTCTCTCTGGTGTTCAATGGATTCAAGTAGCTTGGAAATCACATCAATTTCCTTTTATATTGTATTAAAATGTATAGGAATGTCATAGTGGAATTGCTTTCCACAACAATACTTCTTTGTAACTATGGACTTTATCTCAACTCAACTGGATTTCATTTCTAACAAGAGATTTCCTTAATAAATTCCTCTTGACAAATTTTTTTGTTATAAAACTTTGCAAAAGCATACCCTTGGTATAGCTCACTACACAAGAAAATTCATTTTTGAAGCATAATTCTTATACTTGCAACTTTCATTTCTCTGTATAGACTTTCTAGAAAATAAATTGCGTGTAAAGATTCTATATTCCACTCTTGGATTCATTTTGTTCGAGAGTTATGTGAAGGACTAACGAACCTAGTAGTCACAGGACGAAACAAACCCTGAGGCAGTAAAAATTTGTACATGGGTCCACATTTGCTCCCGTTATGGTCCTTACAGAGAGTGCATTGAAGGTAGGTATGTTGCAGTTGGTAGAATATGACGAATGTGCTCCCTTCATGTTCTCTAAGACGACAACTTACAATTATTTGACAATTTCCTCATCCAAATGATTTTGAATGAGTAATTTCATCTAAATTTAACTGATTTTCAAACTGGGATTTAGTCTTCTTAATTTAACTGATTTTCAAACTGAGATTTAGTCAGTGTTATTGAGGAGTGAAATAGAAACTGATTTTCTCTTGCAGAGAATAACAAGGATTGGTGTGAGCTTATACTCTGCCTTATAGACCTTCAAATACAAATAAGCTCTTGTATCCCTGTTTCAATCACATAATTTAAATGAATATAATGCCATTTTATTAGAAAAATGCAATGAGTATGAAATAGATCATCAGAATGGCCACTGTAGCCCAGGCTGGTGAGAACTTGAGTATTTTATATCTGACTAAACACATGCACATGAAAAGAAACATCACCTGACACAGACATGAACAAGATAGAATCTAGATATTAGAATTTTGGGGAAAAACAATTGTGCCTTAACAGAGAGCTTCTTATCCTACACCACACATTTCACTCTTTCAAGGTGGAGTTACAAACTGAACATGCAATGACTGAGCTGCATGGTCACCAAAGTTGTAACACACCCAAAAAAACAATGCTTCATATCGGCTTCTTAATTATGTGTGTTGAGCATTAGTGATATAGTCTCTTCTGAACTTTTATTTCAAGTAGAAATTTGATTAAATTTCAGAAGTGCAAGAAATCACAGAAAACCCTCCGGCAGTAAATTGATAGGAGAAATCTTCAAAAAAACCTGGAAGCTGTCCTGTTCATATTGTCCTGGACTTTTCAGCCAAGTTAATATGTCTGTAAAGAATACTATTTTATCCTGAGAAAAGATTGACACTTTGTTTATCGCCAGATGAAAATAAATTAGAAGCAAAACATCAGGTTGGTGACAAATCCAAAACAAGTTGCAAGACTGTAACCCAATCTGCAAAACATCAAAAAATTGATTGTCCCAGAGTGGGATGCACTATGGGAAGCTGTGCTGTCCCATCTTTTACTAGTGTCAGCTTCATAGCACCTGCTTCCATTTCCAGCAGCTCTGTCTTTAAGAGAGCATCGGCCTCTATCTTGATAGTGTTGTCATCAAGAGATTTGTAGCTGATTTCCATTTTTAATCTTTATGGCAGCTGTTTATAATCCTGTAGGACTGAACGCATGGATGTTGCAAAGCTTCATTAGCTGTTATTCTTTTGTTTCCATCCACTTGTAACATTTGTTTAAGCAAATCCACACCTTCTAGACACCCAACATTTTTAACAAATCTTGTGAGGGATGGGAAAGGCTTTCCCGGATTTGGAAATATGATATCCAACTACTCCTTTACAGATTTCCCACGAAATAGCGGCTCACCGATGAACAATTCTGCCGACATGTTATTTGTTGCTTTTTTCTAGACTAGCTCTCACAAAGCATTTGAGTTGTTCCTGTTCCTGGTTGGTTTTTTTATAATTTTATAGACAAGTTCCATGTCGTGGAAATGTGAAAAAAGATAGTGATATTGCCACCATGTGGCTCTTATCATATATGGTTTTATACTTCTTCAAAAAATTCTCTAAGAGTTCACAATGCTAAAATTCACTAGGACTTTACAAAGTTTTATTATTTAGTGAAAGACTTGCCAAGTTCTTACAAGATTTTATAATTCAGTAAAATATTCGCCATGCCTGGTGAGAGATTCGCCAGAAAATTATATATACATATTATATTATTGATAAAATCGCCTTCCATTTTTCCTATATACCATGGAGATTCGCCCAATTATTATATTTATAAATTTGGGGGGGTTCTTAAAATTTTCCCTGAAGAGATGGAGGGAGAGTGAGGGAGAGAGGAGAGTGGGCGGGAATGAGAGACAGGGAGAGAAGGGGAAGAGAGAGAGAGAGAGAGGGAGAGGAACAGGGAGAGAGAGTTAGATAGATATGGATATATAATGTGTGTGTTTGGGGGTGAGATAGAGAGGCAAAGAAGGAGAGATGAAGGGAGATAGAGATATAGATAGAGAGGGGAGAGAGAGAGTAACAAAGATACAAAGAGAGAGAGAGAGTTTGTGGGGATGAGATAGAGAGACAAAGAAGAACATATTGAGGGAGATATAGATACGGATGAAGGGGGGAGAGAGAAGGAGAGAGGAAGGGAGATAGATGTACATTAACTAAATGTATGATGTACATTAACTAGATGTATGATGTGCATTGATTTTGGTGTAAGCACAAAATAATTATTGACAACATGCATTGATTTCTGTGTTACATTGATTCAACCATAAATAACATATTTGAATCTTCATCTTAAATAAAATGTTCACCAACCTGAAATGTTTGTTTCTTGAAACTATAAAGTATTTGTAATTGACTACTACCTTTTAATGTACCACATGTCAATATCATGCTGAATATGGAAGGAATTACACATGCATATCATAGTGAGCATTATACCATTAAAATGTATACAAAATAGTGATTTTACTTTCAACTAATACATGTGATTGAATTAATTGATTGCATTGATTTCAATGAATATTGTTGGATTGCATTGATTTCAGTATATGTTAATGGATTGGAGAGAAAAAGAGAGAGATGTAGAAGAGAAAGGGAGAGAGCGGAAGGAAGAGAGAGAGGACTCAAGAGAGAGAAAGAGAGAGGGAGGGAGAGAGAGATGGATTTAGAGGGGGAAAGAAAGGGAAGGAAGAAGAGAGAGAGAGAGTATGTTTGTGGGGTGAGATAGAGAGATAAATAAGAGGATACAGAGGGAGATAGAGATATTGATGAAGATGGAAGAGAGGGAATAATAGAGATATAAAGAGAGGGAGGGATGAAAGAGATAGATAGATATGAAGAAAGAGCGTGCGTGTTTGGGGGGTGAGATAGACAGACAAAGAAGGATATATGGAGGGAGATATAGATACAGATGACGGGGAAGAGAGGGGGAAGAAGAGAGAGGCGGAGATAGAGACAGAGAGAAGTGGGAGAGAGAGAGAGAATGAGAGAGGGAGGGAGATAGATGTACATTAACTAGATGTATGATGTATGATGTGCATTGATTTAAGTGTAAGCACAAAAAATTATTGACAATGTACATTGATTTCTGCGTTATAGTAATTCAACCATAAATAACATATTTGAATTTTCATTTTAAATAAAATGTCCACTTCCCTAGAATGTCTGCTTCTTGAAAGTATAAACTATTTGTGATTGACTACATTCTTATTATTCTCATTTTCCATCATTCAACATTGTTAGTCACTTTACATTCAAACGAGGTAATATAAAACAACTACCATTGAATCTTATTTGGGTTTAACACTCCATAAGTCACAATGATTGACTTTGGAGAAAGCTACAATTAATATTAGATAGCAAGAGAGACAAGGTATGTCGTTTACTACAATATCTCAAGTTAAATATTTGAATGATCTATGATTTCAATCATCCTTTTCATATGATCAAAATGAAAACATGGAAAAACTAACAAGTATGCCGATAAGAACAATACAAGAGTATAGTTTGTGATTGATGACAATGAAGACGATGTTACATTGTCACTTTGCATTCAAAAGTTTTATTTCATGATTTTTCATCATTCAAGTTATTAAAAGTATCTATCATCTCAACAAATTGATGTAACTAAGCAAATTTAAAATTAAAATGACTAGATTAAACTTATACATATTTAACATATTTAAAATTATCAAAATAATTAAATGTTCAACAAATTTTGTGTGACTACTCATAATTGAAACCAGTATAAATTCCTCAACTCTCTATCTATCAAACCTTACGTGCAAATCTTTTTCATCGAATCAATTGTTTATTTCACCACCTTCCCCAATTGTAAGAGTGGAAATAAAATGGCCCAACTCTCATTGACATGCATTTTCACTGCGTAAATCACTCCTGCTAAACTTAAATAGATGATAAATTTTGCTAAACTCAATTAGATTTTAAAATTTTGGGAATATTTAGAACTCATGCTAAACTTAATTAGATTATAAATTTTGCTAAACTTAACTAAATTATAATTTTTTGGGAATATTTCAAAATGTAATGAATAAGAACAAAGTTAACCTTTGGTCATATCCATCCGATTTTAGCCTAACAGTTACCATTTTTCATTCAGATTCAGGTACAACACAAGGTGGGTTTAATGCAGAATTTTGCGTGAGTTCGAATAAAAAGTATACTTCCAAATCTTTAACTCCCCTGGATCATCTCTGTTGGTTCGTTAAGCAGAAGTCACACAATCACGACAATTCTACGCAACAACATTGACACGACAACCCTGCCACCATATAATACGGTTCCAGCGTTACTTTGCAGCAATTGACTTTTGATATATATATATAAAAGTCTTCATCGTCTGCAATCTAAGCGATGGCTGCCACCAGATCCAGTAATCTCTTTTACTTCATTGGCTTTTGGATATATATGATTTCTTTTTATCATCCCCAATCTAATGAAAAGCCGCTCATGGAAGCTCATAATTAGCTCCATGGTTTCCGGTTCAAGCCACACACACCTGAATTTTATTAAAAAATTATGCGATTAATCAGTAGCCCTCCCAGCCTGACGCATTGGAGTTTGTACTTGTGAGTGCAATAAAATATATGTGTTCTTTTGAAGCAATGGAGTTTGTACTTGTGGGCAAATAAAATGTGTTCTTTTGAAGCAATGGAGTTTGCACTTGTGGGCAAATAAAATCTGTTCTTTCTTGTGGGGAAATAATATTTTATTTTGGTACAATATAATCTTTGTTTTCTCTCGGTGGAATGGCGTTTGCGAAATATCTCTAGCGATTGACAAAAATCCTTCTCCGATATATATACTTCGTTCTCATATTTAATAGAAAGTAGTTTTTTCTATGTGGAAAAAACTATGATTTACAATTAAAAAAACAAAAAATCACTTTTCTTTCCCGTAGAATCCTGCTCTCATTATTTTAATCTCACTCTCTTTCCGTCGGGACATGCAACTTTAATTTGATCAGATTCTAACAAATCCATTCCCTTATCCCTTCATAACCAGGTGTACGGAAAACGCCAGGAGCAGTCCTTTCATCGATCGCTTATTGTCTAATCACACGCTACATACATTATGAAAGAAAACCAAAGCTATATATACTTCGTTTCACAGATCGGAAAACCAAGGCATTTTTCCATAACGACCCACATACAATCTGATCCTGTTGCCCCTCCATTCAACTGTTTCCTCCATACGGTCAACATTTTTGAAAAGAAGTGTAGTGTTGTAGAACAGTGAATTTTCGTTAGATCGATGGATCAGATGAATTTATCCCCTTCTGCACCCTTCAAAATATCAATTTCTACTGCAGCAGCAACATGGATGCTCTTAGCTGTAGTTTCCCTGTTGTTGCAGGCCTCCTTGTCTTCTTCAAATGGCACCAGCTCTAACCCCATTGACAACTGTTGGAGAAGAGATGTAAAATGGGCACAAAATCGAAAGAAGTTGGCAGATTGCGCTGTGGGTTTTGGAAGCGCGGCCTATGGAGGAAAAGGAGGAGAAATCTACACTGTAACCACACCTAACGACAATCCTACAAATCCATTGCCTGGTAGTTTGAGATATGGCGTGACTCGAAAGCGCCCACTCTGGATAGTTTTCGCCAGAGATATGAACATAAAGCTTCAAATGCCCCTGTTTGTCACGAGGCACAAGACTATCGATGGCAGAGGAGCCAATGTCCACATTAGCAATGGGCCTTGCATCCGCCTTTGGAATGTGAGCAACGTTATTATTCATGGATTGCACATCCACGACTGTAAGCCCAACGTGCCCGGCAATGTTCTGCTAACAGAGATGGCGCCCTATGGTACTAGCGGTGTGGAAATGATAGAATCACAGGACGGAGATGGTATATCTGTTGTGACTTGCAGAGATATATGGATAGATCACAACACATTCTCCAATTGTGCAGATGGTTTGGTTGATGTCACCCTTGCTTCCACTGCAGTTACAATTTCCAACAACCGTTTCTCACACCATGATAAGGCAAGCTGGGCTCAAGCTGGGGTCATTAAGCTTTTCATGAATTATGCTCTGTATGAAATGGAATATAGATTTCAATAATTTTCTTTATTAATTAGATTTCAAAATATCTTTTGAATCTGCAACTCATACAAAGATAACTTATATCATTTCTAAAGAGTTAATGAATGCAGGTCATGCTGTTAGGCCATAGTGATGAGTATGCAGCAGATAAAACCATGAAGGTAACAGTTACATACAACCACTTCGGACCAGGTCTTACACAAAGAATGCCAAGGTAAATTCATCTAGTTGAATTTAATTCAGGTGCAAATTCTGAAAATATTTTGAAATCAAAGGGACAAACAAGATCCAAGTGATTTTGTATCTCTCTATCAAATTTTAGAATATTTCAAAAATCTGCAATTTGATAAAAATTTCCAAAATATACACTTAAGATAAAAATACTCATTTATCCTTAGTTTTTTTTTTAATATAGAATTTAATTAAAAGATACTAATATTCATCTAGTTGAATTTAATTCAGTTGCAAATTTGAAATCCAATGGACAAACAAGAGCCAAGTGATTTTGTATATTTCTATCAAATTTTAGAATATTTAAAAAATCTGCAATTTGATAAAAATTTCCAAAATGTACACTTAAGATGAAAATACTCATTTATCCTTAGTTGTTGTTGTTGTTGTTTTTTTTTTTTAAATATAGAATTTAATTAAAAGATATTAATATTCATCTAGTTGAATTTAATTCAGTTGCAAATTCTGAAAATAATTTGAAATCCAATGGAGAAACAAGAGCCAAGTGATTTTGTATCTCTCTATCAATTTTTAGAATATTTCAAAAATATGCAATTTGATGTACACTTAAGATAAAAATACTCATTTATCCTTCGTTTTTTTTTAATATAGAATTTAATTAAAAGATACTAATATTCATCTAGTTGAATTTAATTCAGTTGCAAATTCTGAAAATATTTTGAAATCCAATGGACAAACAAGAGCCAAGTGATTTTGTATCTCTCTATCAAATTTTAGAATATTTCAAAAATCTGCAATTTGATAAAAATTTCCAAAATGTACACTTAAGATAAAAATACTCATTTATCCTTAGTTTTTTTTTAATATATAATTTAATTAAAAGATACTAATATTCATCTAGTTGAATTTAATTCAGTTGCAAATTCTGAAAATATTTTGAAATCCAATGGACAAACAAGAGTCAAGTGATTTTGTATCTCTATCAAATTTTAAAATATTTCAAAAATCTGCAATTTGATAAAAATTTCCAAAATGTACACTTAATATAAAAATACTCATTTATCCTTAGTTTTTTTAATATAGAATTAATATAGAATTTAATTGAAAGATACTAATTTATTTAGAATATTTCCAAAATCTATGATTAAAATTAAAAATGTCAATTTATCTTAAATTTTTTATTATTATTAAATGTGTGATTAAGATAAAAAAAATACAAATTTATTTAAAATATTTCCAAAATTTACCATTTAGATAAAAATGCACTTTATTTTTTATTAACACAGTGATAAGATCTTTTGTGCATTGTGTTAATGCATTGCTTAAAATATTTGCAGGTGCAGATATGGGTATGTGCACGTAGCCAATAACAATTATGAAGAGTGGGGAATATATGCAATTGGAGGAAGCATGCATCCCACCATTAGAAGTGAAGGGAATCGGTTCGTGGCTCCAACGGAGGAGTATAAGAAGCAGGTGTCATGGCGCGAAGGGTGTTACAGTGCTGCTTCTTGTGCGACAGGGACATGGTTGTGGAAGTCAGTAAGCGATATGTTTGTGAATGGAGCTTACTTTGTTCCATCTGGGAGAGGAAAAGCTCTCCCAATGTACAAAGTTGGCGAAAGCTTTAAAGTTGGCAATGGGAAATTAGTACCGAAAATGACCCAGGATGCAGGAGCCCTCGCCTGTATTCCGTCGAAGCGCTGTGGCTGATGCTAACAAATATACATTATTTTATTGCTTATTGTCGATATATTTAGTTCAATGCAGTCACTAGCAGGTCGCTCTTCTATCTTTGTGCTCACACACTTTTGCTATATTTAGAGAAAAAAATTACCATCAAAGAATTATGTACCAATCATTCTTTTGACAGTTTCTGGATTCCCAAATTCATTATTCATAAGGAAGCCACAATAAATGTTGATATTGTCATACCCAAACCCTTGAGACTTCCCAGTTTCGGGGTTTGGATGAGGTACTTAATGACCAAGAAATGGCATCCTCTTGTACACCTTACCTGCTATTAAAAGAAACTGTCAATGGGCAGCAAGTATCTTATGCTCAGTCTTATACAGTTATATATATGCTTGTTTGATTTTTATAAAGCTCCTCCAATGCTTAACTATATATTCAAAGCAACCCTCAAGACCTCTAGGTTTTGAGCCCACATAAAAATGACAATCAGACTATAGCATAAGATGGGTATCAAGCTGGAAATTATTCCATTAACCCAATTTCCTACTTGACCACCACAGTGAAGATATATTTGCTTTTGCACACAGTTCCCCCCTTTCGTTTATCGATATTACTACCCAATGTTGTTTTTTTATTTGCCCATGCAATAGTAGAAGCATACACAAACAATTGATTTGCACATAATCAGTTTTTTTAAAACATACATAGTCATGGAAGACAAAGACCAAACAATAAGCAGGGAGTACAATAAAGGGAAAATAACCTCACATGATAAATATGGTTTCTGATTAGCAGATTATTGTGGTCTCGGACTTTATGTATTTTTATTTTCATGGACAGATTGCAGCTTTCAGCTTAGTTTTTTTTTCTAAAATAATTGTATATTACAGTGTTGCAGCATACATAGTACAACATTATTATCTCAAATTTGGGCACATTTTTACAGTAATATATGTGCAATTTTGATTTGGCACATTTTTACAGTAATATATGTACAATTTTGGTTTCAAGATACACATTTGGATTAGCATTTGCAGGGTTTTTTTGGGAGGATATGGTTGTTTATATGGTTGAAATATCATATATTATGTGGCCAACATACACATTTTGGATTAGTATTGTAAGGTTATTTGGGAGGATATGGTTGTTTATATGGTTGAAATATCATATATTATGTGGCCCTTTCTTTAAGGCTTACACATGTAATAATGTTGGAAGGGACAAGGACTTTTTTCCATATGGTTATTTAATTTTATGATGTATGATTATGGATGGCAAATAAGGGAGGCACAATGTAGATATGTTTCTTTTTTTTCTTTTTCTTTTCCACCTTATATTTATGATGCTTATGGCACATTGTTACATGGTTTATGATTGTTTATTGGCACATGCTAGATTACCATGTGGTATGTTTAGACAACAACATTTTTGAGAAAATATGCATGTAAATTTTAATTTCATATTGCTTATTATTTGATAAATATAAGTAGTCAAAATTAAAATTAAGAATAAATATAGAGGAGGACTCCACTTACCAAAATATAATAATTAAGATTTAAATTTAATTTAACTCAACCCTTTGGAACTTTTCATCCTCTTGAATTAAATTAAACATGACTAAAATTAAAGTAACAACAAGACATGTATAAGAGGATGGGACCTACCAAGGGAAAAGAGAAGACACTATGATGAGATGTATGTGGTGGCATTTTCGAGTTGTCATTTTCCTTTAGTTTAAATTCTATGAATTACAAAGGCTAATATGTTGGTGACAATAGACTTCCTTCAAAGTATAGACATGGATGGAAAGATAAATTTAATCCTTTTGTATCATTCTATAAGTATATTTGATTTTTTTACATTTAACCTACATGGATGGAAAGATAAATTTAATTCTTTTGCATCATTCTATAAGTATATTTGATTTTTTTACATTTAACCTATAGGTATATTTGATTTTTTTGCATTTAACCTGTTGATAGAATGTCTAGTTTGTTTTCCCAACCAATGGTTAAAGATCCCTAAATTTGCAAGGAAAATTAAGCTTATTTGAATTATATCAGAATTCCATAAGTTGAAAATAAGTTTATTTGAAAATTAAGGTTATTTGAATTATTCCAGATGTAACATACATGGATGGAAAGATAAATTTAATTCTTTTGCATCATTCTATAAGTATATTTGATTTTTTTACATTTAACTTATAGGTATATTTGATTTTTTTGCATTTAACCTGTTGATAGAATGTCTAGTTTGTTTTCCCAACCAATGGTTAAAGATCCCTAAATTTGCAAGGAAAATTAAGCTTATTTGAATTATATCAGAATTCCATAAGTTGAAAATAAGTTTATTTGAAAATTAAGGTTATTTGAATTATTCCAGATGTTGTTTCAGACCCTAATGCTATCATGGATGCTTGTATATGGTTTTATAACATTGTAGGCAGGTCGAGGGACCTACCATATAGATTGTTGTACTCATTATTTTAATACAAAAAAAACAATAATTTGTGCCTCATTTTTTGTGCATACCTCTCTATCTTTTACTTGTTTACTATAATAATTTGTTTATGAATTTTTTTTGTTAATTCACAACATGTGCTTTAAAGTTTTTTGGAGTCCTCATTTTCCCAAAACACAGATTAGTAAGTTGTTAATTAATTATTATCTTTGTTATAGATTGTTGATATTACTTGTACAATCTATTTTTGTATAACATTTTAAGCCTTTTTATGATTGAATTGTAAATATTTCATTTTGTTTTATTTTAGTATTATACATAGTCATAAATCATAATTTTTATCTAAAATGCTCACTAGCTTTTTAGGCATGAAGCAAATAGGCTTTAGTCCCATTATCTCATAAGCTCAGTGAGATTCAAGGGAGTTTCTCATAGAAGTATAAAAAACCTCTCTCTTGATCAACATTCTTTTTGTAGACCATACTAGGGAACAAATGAGTGACCCCTCGTTTCTAATTAAATCCTTATTTATCAAATGAACATACAATATGCTCACCAGCTTGATATTGGAGCTTGTTTCGATAATTGACGAGATATTTCTCATTCTTTATTTGGGTTCATTATTGACATCTCAAACATGATTGAGGAATTCCAATGAAATTGGGGTGTTATAACTGAAGATATTGAATTACAAGAGCAAAGAGAGGTATTGGAAATATGACTCTGTGAATGTGATGAACATGTTGCTTGTAGATAGTCGATTTATCACCAGTGAGTCTCATTTTAAATTTTTCCTTGTTTGAGTAGTCATACACTTCCTACCTAGTCTAATCATGTATAAATCCAATTCTAATTTGATTAATGTTGTATTTATGGTTGATTCTCCTATTTTCAAAGGTAATTTGTGGAAATCTTCTTATGATCACATCAATGACTTTATTATGTTTTTTCAATCTATTGGTATTTATGACGTATTAACTTCTTTTGACTTATTTCTATGCTTCCTTCATGGCAAAGCCAAATATTGGTATAGGTGTGTAGTACATAATCCAAGATTTGTAGGAGAAAATATTTTTATAAAATTTATTATTGGCTTTCCTCCTCCCAAACACTTTGGTTTTTTCCCTTAGGACCTTCAATGTGAATTTTGCGGTAGCCTCCATGAGCAAATTATTTGTGAATTGTTCTTAAAATTTAAGCTTGAATATCAAACAAACCCTCATCTCTTCTTGACCATCGAAGAGGATAATCACATAGTTCATCTTACTTCATCTTTATAAATTTGTAAGGAATCTTCAACGTACGAATCTCCCCTCACTATCTCTGATCATGAAGATTTGTTTGATATCTTCCCTTTCAATGATACTATTTTTCAGAAACATACTAAACAAAATCACATGTTCCATCCTAAGCTTCGAATTTCAAGTCAACCTCCACCCCACTCCTCCACTCACAGGGGCTTCACTTGGGGAGCAATACCATACCATGTGGGTTCATATTGGGGGATATATATTGAGGAAAAATTGACATAATATATTGGGGAATATGTTGGGGGTAAAGGGTTTTTATATTGGTAGGTATAAAAAAATGAGCTTAAAGTTAATGAAAAGATATAAAGGGGTATTGAAAATGTTGATGAAAAAATGGATACCTACAATATCTAGTGGAAGTAGGGGTTTTTTAAATTGGGAAGGTGTATTGCGTTCGTATTGGTAGGGGGTTAAATAATGTAATTTTTAGGGGTATTTTCCAATATGTAGTTAAATTAAGGGTATTGTTTAATATGCCACAAATACACGTGATAGGTCAAAGGTTCATTGAGTGAGGCCCCCGTGCCTCCACTAAAGCTTCTAGTTTGGAATATGGCTATGACTCTTTCACCATTTGTGATCAAGAGCGTGAATGCTATGATGATTACCATCAAATGATGACACTTAATGATCACCTTATTTTCTCTTATATGAAGGCTTCTATGTTTGATGATGATCTAAGTCAACCTCATGATTATGTTTTCCCTTTAACCTCTCATATATGCATATACAATGATGTTCGTCACAAAACAAATTTTGACCTTCTCTACACTATAAAGGATGTTATCTATGATAATATTGATGATGAAAGGTCAAATTTTGGCTATGAAAGTAGTTTTATTGAATTTCCTGATGTATCCTTCTTTAGGGATGTTGATAAAGAAGGTGTTTGAACTTGGAAGATGCCACATCAATTGATTCAGTTGAATTTGAAGCATCTAATGATTACATGGTCTTTTTCGTTTGTGATGAAGAATCTTCAAGATCACATTGATGTTTTTCTTGATGTGAGCTTTAGTCATGATGTGCATGAAATTCTTGACGTTCCTAGTATGGTATGCAAACATACGAATGCAGGTTGGTAAGTCATACAAGATGACAAGCAATTCTTTTGGCTTCTTATCAAACCTCTGTCATCTTATCATATGCATGTTGGTTCAAATGACATTTGCCATTTCTTGATTGTCACCCTTGAAACCACGAACCCTACATGCAAGGTTCATGATTCATTTCTCTATGCTAAATTTCACCGAATATAAATACAAGTGCATCCCACATAAAATTTACAACTAGACTGTAGCGTTCGATGGTATCAAGCTAGAAATTATTCTCTTAACCGAATTTCCTATTTTACCACCAAAGTGAAACTATCTTTGCCTGTGCACGTGGTTTTTCTTTACCCTTTCCCTTATCAATATTATTACCCACCGTTGTCTTTTTATTTTCCCATGTAATAGTAGAAGCATACAAATACAATTGATTACATTTCTTACAAAGTATACATCATATTTTTGCCCAAAATGAGTTCTTTCTAAACATGCATAGTCATGGCATAAATATGGTTTATGATTGGCAGATTAATGTGGTTTTAGATTGTATGTATTTTTATTTTCATGGATAGATTACAACTTTCAACTTAATTTCTTTCCCAACATCATTCCATATTATAGTTTATGTTACAATTTTGCAACATACATAGTATATCATTATTATTGTAGTTTTTGGCACATTTTTACAACATTATAGGTACAATCTTGGTTTTAGCATACAAATTTTGGATCAGTGTCATATGGCATGGTTATTTTTGAGGATATGGTTGTTTATATGGTTGAAATATCATATATTATGTTCTTGGTTATTTAAGGTTTACACATGCAATAATGTTGGGAGCCACATGGAGTTTTTGCCATGGTTATTTAATTTTATGATGTGTGATTATGGATGGCAAAGAAGGGAGACACAAGGCATATATTTTTTCTTTTTCTGCCTTATATTTTGTGATGCTTATGACACATTGTTACATGGTTTATGGTTCTTTATTACCATAATTAGATTACTATGTGGCATGTTTGAAAATAACATTCTTCAAAAAATATTCATGGACATTATAGTTTCATAATGTTATTATTTGATAAATATAAGTAGTCAGAAGTAAAATTAAGAATGAAGATAGAGGAGGGCCCCCACCTACAAAAACATAATAATTAAGAATTAAATATAATTTAACTCAACCCTTTGGAAAATTCAATCCTCTTGAATTAAATTAAACATGATTAAAATTAAAATAACAACAAATTCTAGAAACAATTGTATTGTTCAACTACCATGAATACATGCATAAGAGGATGGAACCTACGAAGGGAAAGAGCAAACATTATGAGGAGAGGTACACAATAACATTTCTAGCTTTTAATTTTCCTTTGGTGTCATTTCTATGAGTTACAAAGGCTAAGTTATTGGTGACAACAAACTTCCTTCAAAGGAGAGACAAGGTTGGAGAGCAAAACTTTAATTCTTCTGCATATTTTTATAGGTATACTTGAATTTTTTGCACTTAACCTGCTAATAGAAGGTCTAGTTTGTTTTTACAACCAATGCAAATAGCTACTTAATTTCAAAGAGAAAATTAAGCTAATTTGAATTATATCAGAATTACAGAAGAGTTTTCAGAAGTTGTTTCATACCCTGATGTTTTCCTCGATGCTTGTGTTGGGCAATTTAATTGCTTAAATTGCTTTCATTAAATTATCAACCAGGGATACTCGTAAGCTTGTGATGATGCCAGCAAAATATATGCAGGAGTAGGAAACTAACTCTATGTCTAACTAAATGATTTATGATTCAATATAATATGCAAGGGAAGAGGCTCCTAATTGAGGAGGTCCTGGTTGTCCTTCCCTACAGTATTATAGATTGAAAAGAAATCATTGATTACATAAAACCAGAAACTTGAAATAAAGACAAGAGAATGAATTTTGATTGTTGTTTAGATTCAAATAGAGAGAGAGACTAACTTAGTCCCTTGATTGTCCCCTCGTATACTGATCCAAACTAAACTAAGATTCATTCATAAGCATAAGAAATGAAATAACTTGAATCTTAAAAGCAAAATAATGAATTTCAATTATCATGCAAATCAAATAGAGAGAGAGCCTAACTTAGACCCTTGGTTGTCCCCTCATATGCTGATAAGATTTTAATTTAAAACTCATTCATCAATCACAAACAAATCCTCAAACATCTAAGCAATTAAATGAAATAAGATCTATTATGAAATAAAATGTTTCTTTGATCCTTTTAGAGTGAGCTCAATTCTCTTAAGAACAAAGTGACAAATTATTCCATATACTACATTAAGACAACTTATATCTAAAACTATAGAATGGAAATTTATGTAAAATGAAGCTTTATTCTATTCCATCATAAGTTGGATACATGCTCCAAGAGTCCTTCCTTTTGGAATGGAGGAGGTACTCCTATTTATACAATGGGATGAGATAACAAACTCATAATGATGATCCACTAATCTCTCTTTAGTTCCATACATCTCTCAACCATCTAGACACATAACCCCCTTTTGTCCTTGATCTTCTCCATGAGATCATGATCTTTTCCATGAGGCTTATCTTATCAAATTCGAATTTGATCATTCAAGGCCACATAAAGATGCCTTGGAAGCTTCCTTTGTACCTACACATGTCAACAAACTCATTCTAATTGTTAGGTATAAGTATAAGCATATTATTTTCTAAAGTTTAACCATAAATCCACTTTAAAATGTTAAGAATTAATAAACTTTGGAAAAGCATAGTTATAACCCAATGATGAGGTAAATGTAATGATGTGGAGGTGGAATGGAGGTGACATGAAGGTAATATGGAAGTAATGTGAAGGTATTGGTGAATAATGGAGTGAGAATAAGGACTATTTTGATGCCCAACAACTTGTTTATGGTTTTGTAATATCGTAGGCATTTTTATCTAAGTCTGGTCATAGGGTTTTACAGAGACCTACCATATTGATTGTTGTATTTAATATTTTAATACAAAAATAAGTAATTTTTGCATCATTTTTTGCGCATACCTTTCTATCTTTTACTTGTTTACTTTAGTAATTTGTCTCTGAATTTTTCTATAAATATTTGTTAATTCACAACATATTCTCTACAATGTTATAGAATCTTCATATTCACAAAATTATGATTAGTACGTTGGAAGGACCACACTGGAACCGATCAAGCTTATTTTTTGTCAATTTCTGGAACCATGTAGGAGAAGAAAAAACAGGTGAAAGACGAACTGGAGCAGCTCCGAAAAGTGGAAAATAAAAGGATGTGTCTTGAAAAGGAATTGGCAATGTTTGTTGTTATCTGTTATGAATTAAAAAATACACAGAAAAGGAAAGAAGATTCCGAGGAGACATCAAAAATGATTTTAAATGTGGATGAAAAGGTTGGCCTAGCACAATGTCCTTATGTCTATATGTGGGCCTTATGCCTGGGACCTCAACCACTACTGCTAGAAACATTGAGCTCGGTCTGACAGAGCAAAAAAAGGAACTGTATTGGAATAACATAAAGTGCTATGGAGACATGAAAAATTCTCAAGGTTCTGGTAGGAGGGAGAAAATTGTTGATTCAAGGGAAGTAACATGGCAAGAAAATATAGTAAAAAAAAAAGAGTGGAAGGTGCCTCATTGTAGAGCGATTGGTAGAACAATTAGGGATAACTCTGAAATTTATGGGAGAGAAGTTGTCTTCAGATATGGATGGAGTCAATGGAAAAAATTTTGCATGGTCGATCATAAAAGAATAACATCTAATCATAGAGCAAGAGCTGCAAAAATGTCTGTAGGATTGGCTACTACTCAAGCTGTTGCAACCCTTCAAATAACTGAGGAGGCACGAGCTAAGGCCAAGGCTGCCAAAATGGAAGCAGAAGCAACCATCAATAGAATTCTGGATAAGAAGAATTTGGTAGAGAATTTTGATTTTGTTAATAAGGTATGTGGCTTTTGCTAAACTGACTTCCAGTATGTTAATTAACACATTGAGTTGTTTGTATGCTAGATTTTCTAGGTAATTTTAAAAATTGAATGTGTATATGGTTTGCCGAGGGGTAAACCTAAGAGTGAAATCTTATTGGAAATGTTTTTAGATCTAGTATATTTATTGAATATCCTTGTTCTACTAAACTTTAGATATTAAATAAGTTCATTGAAACTCCATATTAGCAAACTTTGATAACAAATTCAACTCATATTACCTTATCAGGTCATCTTTTCAGTTCTCTATAAAGTTTATTTTAATCCCTCATGGATAGACAAAATTACATTAGTTTTGATGTAGGTTCTCTGCATTGATGCAATATTACTATTATATCTCAACTATCTAAGCAAAATTCTGGTTTTTCCTTTGTGCCATTATTTTGGTGTCTGTTAACAACGATATATCTTGATAAACAATAAAACTCTAGAGTATTGAAAAAGCTTGGATTCTGGAGTCTAAATATTAACTAAGTAATTTTTGTTTGTTTGTTTATGTATCTATTATGTAACATTGGGTGATGATTCATAATTATAGACATTTATGACTCATGGATGTTGGAATATGTACATAATGACTAATTAAAATTATTTTCTAGAGAATTCATAGTAAAAAAATCTTTATTTTTGTTAATCTTTGAAATAAAGATTAGGGTTCATCTTTGAGATAATGAGTCGATCCTCAATACTTCAATGCCATACTATTATTCAAATATCCATGGTTTTCTTGAGAAAATTTATGACTTGCATGCTTAAACACTTCATTTCAAGG
Source organism: Pinus tabuliformis (assembly GCA_031772625.1). NCBI lineage: Eukaryota > Viridiplantae > Streptophyta > Pinopsida > Pinales > Pinaceae > Pinus > Pinus tabuliformis. The sequence goes on along the minus strand of CM062820.1, from coordinate 1,141,266,122 downwards.
TAAAATCTATTTCAATGCCATACTGTTATTGAGATATCCATGTTTTTCTGCACAAAATTTATGACTTGCATTCTTAAATGCCCCATTTAAGGTAAAATATCATTGAATGAAGCTCTTAAGAGGATATGGTTGGTGGACTCTAAGGTCTCTCTCTCACACATACTTGCTCAACCCTATACAACTCAACCCCGATTTTAGCACATCATTATGAATAGTGGGTCAATGAATCATATAGTTTTGATCCAAACAAAAGTTTTCCAATCTACATGGGGAATGCTAGCGCAAGCTTGTGCCCTAATGTGGTGATAGATTCTATGGCGCTAATTACATGAGATCTATGTATGTTGAAATGGGGGCTGGATATGACCTATCCATGAGAGAAAAAAAGGTGGTGGACTCTACTAAAAAAATCATGAAAACATTTGTGAATGGTGATGAAGTTGAGAGGTTGCATTTGGGTATTCATCTTCACAACTCCTGAAAACTCTTAGCCATTGTTACCTCAATGTCCTTAAGGAAGGGGATGAAGTGATTGTTCATGAGGCTAATCAAGAAGCAAATGATGGTACATGGGTTGAATTGGAAGAGTAGAGAGACCTACCTATGAACGTTTGGAAGGTGAATGAGGATTTCGGCTCAAGCTTGGACTCACTTGGTCGGCTCATTTCCACTAAGACAAGAATTGTAGCAGTAGCCCATGTTTCCAACATCTTGGGAGAGATCCTTGATTTGGAAAGAGTGGTTAAATTTATCAGGGATGAGATGGGTTGCATAATTATTACAGATAGTTCAATGAATATGTAATATGTACTATAAATTATGTTCCACCAACACCATTTCACTAGACATGCTTTCCTAACCCTCAATCAATTTATACATAAGCTTGCAAGAACAAGGATGTTATATTTGACGACAAGAAACTTCTAATACAATCCATAGTTTATGCATATGGAATGAATTATATGTTGGTTGTCTAACACGAGATTTAAAACACTTTAATGAACAAAATATTGGTTTGCGATCAATGAATTACTATAATTTGTAGCACATTTTTGTCAGATAAAAAAATGCAACAAAAGGTCTTGTTTCTAAATAACTAGACTTCTATTGTTAAATGTTGAATAGATCGAGTCCTGGTGCTTTAGAACATGGTATGCATGAATTTAATACAAGATTTAGGAAAAAGGAGAGAGATCTAAACTCAATAGAAATAATTTAATTTCTTCAAAAAAATTGACACTAAAAGTTACTAGAAGCTTTGATTGAGTTACTATTGACCATAAAGCTGTTGCAATATCTCTCATTTCTAGAATTGTATTCTCAACTCTTTTCCACCAACAAGAGACTCATAATCTTGGTTAGGGAAGCCTTTACCTAGTATCATCCATTGAACCTGGTTATTTTGTAGTGATAGGCATGCCTCATATGGTTGTTGTAGGACTCATCAAAGTTGTTTAAAAGGACTCTAATAGTGAAAAGTTCAACAAGGTAGTCGCAAAGTAGTGAATGTCCAAGAAAAGTAATAGGGAATGGAGAAACACATGCTTCATTTTATGTGCTATTATGCTTCTCTATTTTTGCTATGGTATATTAGTAGAATTAATTTTGGAACACCTTAAACATGTGCTAACTGTTTCTATTTCCCAAAGGAATCCACCAACCCTGTAAACTTGTACTCTATAATGTTGGACCAGTTATGGAGTAGAATTAATTTTGGAACACCTTAAATAATGTGCTAACTGTTCTTGTTGCCCAAAACAATCCATCAACCTTGTAAACTTGTATGCTATAATGTTGGACCATCTATGGATTGTGGATAACCTAGGCATGAGGGTTCATAACTTTCATCATCCCTAGAAAGAAAAAGCAAATATTTAACTAGTGGGATGCTTGTTGGTATTGCAGTAGTAGCCCTGCTAATTGTTACAATATGAGGGTTGTTAATTGTTATTGTAGTTGTGCTTGCTATTATATTCTTTGTAGAAAAGAAACATGATTCATACAAACTTGCCATATTCCATTGCACAAAGTATTGTCTTCCAAAACCAATTGGGGCTAGGGTTTCTGAACTAGGAGACCATAGGGGAAGGAAGGCTCTTAAGAAAATGGGACTAGGGAATTTTCAAAACCCAAGCAGGAAGAGGGGACAAGGAGGGAGGACAAGAAAAACTAGTAGGGAAAGGTACAAGTTCTATATGTACCTTTAGTTTCTCTCTCGATTTCTAATTTCAAGAGATTGTTTCTCTCTCACCTTCTATTTTCAAGTTTCTCCTTAAGTTTGTGAACTTGTTTACATATTATCTTCTTAGTCTAAACAATCAATGTGAAAAGTTAGTATGCCTCTCATACAAGATAATTCAACAGAGGCAAGAGAGAAATGTAGAGTAATGCAAGAAACTGGAACATTATAGGATGAATGCTTAAAAAAATATATTTCAGTTTGCACATAACAAAGCACTAGAACCCACATAGTTACATTATTATCATTCAACAAACACTATGTGGGTTCTAGTGCTTTGTTATGAGTGCCATGTTAATGACCTAGGTTCAAACCATGGTACTCATAGAGCCCTAGATTACAAGTTAGCTCAATTTGATATGATTCATTTGAAAAATTAATTAAAAAAAGAATAAATTTCAAGTTTTGGCATTTCACGAGAGCAAGGTTTAATGAAAAACTTATTTTTCATCTATTTCATTGTTCAACCTTATCAGCTAGATGACCTTTTACCTTATAAACAGAAAGTGTAAAAAATACAGTGGCCTATTTCTATTTGTTATGAAGCCAGCTCACAAAAAGATAGAAAAGATAGATCAATGACTTAGAAATCAGCCTCTTCGAGGGGGCATTCTCCTTTACATTACACAAATGAACAATTCTTTGATGATACAAATGACAAAACCTCCTTTCTATATATAGGAGTGTAAGGGGTCACAATATAATCAAAGCCGACATAACAATAATAATATAAGGGCGCAAAAATAACAATAGTGGGCTTCTATGGGGCACAATAATAATAATATGGGGACAATAGGGGCACAACAATAACAATAAGGGCTACAATGACAATAGTAATGGGGGAATCAATAGTATTATAGGGACCTAACATGCTCCTCTCCTTCAAAAAAGTGTTGTCCTCAATGCTTGAGTAGTTATGGATGCTTTTGTATAAAATTATTCATCCTCCCATGTGGAATCTTCAGCGGATAACTTCTTCCACTTGATGAGATACTCTGAAATTGATTGATTTCGTAGCTGTCGAGTTCTTGTTTCTATGACTTCTTCATGTTCCAATATTATTTTTCCTTCCTCATCAAGTTCTAGTAATATTGTTTGAAATGGGAATTTGTCACCTATAACCTTCTTTAAGCATGAAACATGGAAAACTGGGTGCACTTAGGAAGCTGCAGGAAGCTCCAATTTGTATGCCATAGTACCTATCTTTTGCAACACCTTATATGGACCATAATACTTTGGTGATAATTTATTATCCTTCTTAGCTTGCTTGAGGGACATTTGTTTATATGATTGTAGTTGTAGGAATACCCAATCACCTACATCAAAACTTCTTTCGCTGCAATGTTGATCTGCCTGTTGTTTCATTCTATTTTGCGCCAAAGTGAGGTTATCCTTTAAGAGTTGGAGAACTTGTTGTTGATGCTTGATGTGATCTTCCACTGCTTGAACCTTAGACTTTTCTCTTAAATATGATGTGATGGATAGTGGATGATATCCATAAAGTGCCATAAATGGGGTCATTTTTGCTGCAGTATGGAAGGAAGTGTTATACCACCATTAAGCCCGAGGCAACCATTTGACCCATTGTGTCTATTTATCAGATACAAAGAAACGAAGATATCCTTCCAAACATTTGTTTACTATCTCAGTTTTCCCATCAGATTGAGGATGATAAGATGAGCTATGAGCTAACTGAGTACCAAGAAAAGAAATAATTCTATCCAAAAATTTCTAGTGAAAATGGGATCTCTGTCACTTACAATAATCTTTGGGTTTCCATGTAGCTTTTGAATTGTTTCCATAAATGCAGTAGAAACTGTACTCACTTTAAATGGATGAGATAATGCACAAAAGTGTGCATACTTGGTAAGTCTATCAACTACCACCACGATAACACTCTTTCCTTCGGACTTGGGTAAATCTATGATAAAATCCATTGAAACCTCCTCCCAACGTTGGCTTGGAATGGATAAAGGTTGTAATCGACCTGGGGTCTTAATTGTTTCAACTTTATTTTGTTGGCAAACCAAACATTCCACCACAAACTTTTGAATATCCGATTTAAGGCCATCCCAAAAAAATTCCTTCTTAACCTTGTGGCAAGTTTTTAGAAATCCCGAGTGCCCTCCTAAGGGAGAGGTGTGCAATTCCATAAGGATCTTTTGTTTGAGTTGGGAATTCTTACATAGGTATAAGCAACCTTTGTACCATAACAAATAATTTTCCTAGCTAAATGTATTAGATGTACTGGGATCTTGTTGTAACTTTTGAATGAGTACTCACACTTCTTCGTTATTCTTCCATTCATCCCTTTCTTTGTTTATCCAATCTGGTTGGATAATAGAAATGGCGCAAAGAAATGCCTCCACATCCTCATCCTTTCTTGAGAGTGCATATGCCACAACACTTTTCTTCCCTTTTTTGTAGATGATTTCAAAGTCATAACCCAACATCTTTGTGACCCATTTTTGTTTCTCTTCTGTAGATAATCTTTGTTCTAAAAAGTATTTAAGACTATCATGATCCATTTTTACCTTGAAGTGTCTTCCCATTAGGTAGGGTTGCCATTTCTTAAGTGCATGTAGTATTGCCAACATTTCCTTCTCATAAATAGCTTTGTGTAAATACTTTCCTTTGATTGGGTGACTTTCGAAAACAATGGGTCTTTATTCTTGCATTAAAACAACACCAATTCCATTTCCCGAGGCATCACATTCCACAATAAAGGTTTTTGTGAAGTCCGACGTAGCTAAGACCAGTGATTGACACATTGCCTTTTTAAGATGTTCAAAGGCCTTCGTTTCTTCTGGAGTACATGAAATGGATCTTTCTTCAATAATGTTGTTAGAGGTGGTGCTATTCTCCCATTATTCTTAAAAAACTTGCGATAATACCCTGTCAACCCGAGAAATCCTCGCAGATGTTTTATGGATGTGGGGATTTTCCATTCCTTAATGGTTTTAATTTTTCTAGGGTCTACCTTAACATCTTCATGAGATATAATATGACCCAAATATTCCACCTCTTGTACTCCAAAGAAAAATTTGGAGCTTCTTGCATATAATTGTTTCTCCTCCAATAGTTTGAGCACCTTGTCAACATGTTGAACATGATCCTTCCAAGACTTGTTGTAGATCAATATATCATCAAAACATACTAACACAAATTTTCTAAGGAAGGGTTTGAAAATGGAATTCATCAAACCTTGAAATGTAGAAGGTGCATTGGTAAGGCCAAAAGGCATGACCAAAAATTCATAATGACCCTCATGAGTTCTAAATGTTGTTTTTGGAATGTTTTCAGTCTTCATTATGATTTGATGATATCCTGAACGAAGATCCAACTTGGTGAAGTAATTTGATCCATGCAATTCATCCAATAATTCATCAATTACAAGAATGGGAAATTCATCTTTAATAGTAAGCTTGTTTAACTCCCTATAATCCAGACACATGTGCCATGATCCATCCTTCTTGTGAACCAATACTACTGGAGTAGAGAAAGAACTTTGACTAGGTTGAATTATACCAGCTTCTAGCATTTCTGCAACCATACGTTCAATTTCACTCTTTTGGGCATATGGATATTTGTATGGCCTGATGTTTGGAGGAACACTTCCCGAAATCAAATGAATAGCATGATCATGATCACAAATAGGTGGGAGACCTTTGGGAGTCTCAAATACCTTACAATGATTGTCCAAGATTTTTTGGAGATCCAGAGAAATAGATGATTTCGAAGTGGGAATCTCTAGCGAACATAATTGTGCAATTATGCCTTGTTTTTCTTTCTTTAGAAGCTTTGTCATTTCATTATATCTGATTATATTTCCTAGTTTCCCTGTGATACCCCTTAATTCAACTTCCTTTCCTTCTGAAGAAAATTTCATGAAAAGTTCTTGAAAATTAAAAGATATTGTACCCAAGTATTGTAGCCATTGGACTCCTAGTACAACATTAGCACCACCCATTGGAATGGAAAGCATGGGTTATTCAATATATATTCTCCCATGGATAGCTTGATATTATGGAACTTTCGAGAGAAATTTATTGTTGCTCCACTTGCAACCATCACTTGACACTTTGGTTCTGGATATAGGAAGCAATTCAATTCCTTGGGTATCTTACAATGAATAAAATTATGGGTACTGCTTGAATCAATCAACACTATTACCTTTTTCTTCTTGATATGTACTTCTATCTTGATAGTTTGAGGAGTGTAATTTCGATAAATGCATTACAAGATATGGTTGGATTCATTTCTTCATTATCTATGGTTTTTTCCTAGTGTATATCCTCTTCTTTTGACATTTCTTGTTCCTTTTCCTCCTCCTCTTCACAATCTAGGTAAAATAATTTCTTCTCAACACACTTATGACCTTTTGTGTATTTTCTATCACAGCTGTAACAAAGCCCTTTTGCGCTTTTTTCTTCCAATTGTTGTGGTGTAAACCTTGTAGGTTGTGGAAGGCTAGGGGCAACAACACTTCCATCTTTATAATTATGAGTGGTAGGCTTCCTTGTTGCCATAATTTTGCTTTCCATTTTTCTTGCCAACCTGATTGCCTTCTCCAATGAATCAGATTCCCAAAGGAGAACCTCATGTTGGATGTTATACTTTAAAGTCCCTATGAACACATCAATCCTATGCTCCTCTGGAATATATTTTACCCTTATATTCAATTTTTTGAAGTCCTCAATGTGCTCCATCATTGAACCCTTTTGTTTAAGATTTATCAATTGGCTAAAAAAAGTGTTTCTTTTTGTATCCTGATAATGTGTTATCATTTCATCCGTAAAAATTGCCCAAGTGACAATTTGTTTACAAGAGCAAAGCCATCGATACCATATAAACTGATTTGGTTCCAAATATAAATTTTCAATGCATACCTTTTGTGTGTTTTGCACATTATGGAGATCAAAATATTGCTCCATCTGTAGTATCCATGTTAGAGGATCCTTGCCATCAAACTTCCTCATATTGATCTTTGGAACATGGTGAGTCTTTGATCCAATGTTAGAGTATATGAAATCACGATGAACATTTGTTTTGTTCTCATCATGAGTTTCCTTTACTACCCTTTCGCATTAGTAAGAATTTCTTTTAGAAACTTTGTCAAATTTGTCTTCAATTCTTCCATGTTGCCTTTAAGTTTTTCTTCTAAACCATCCATCTTAGCTTCCACGCCTTTCTTTAAACCATCCATCTTAGCTTCCACACCATCTATCTTAGCTTCCACTTCATTCATCTTAGCTTCCATGTCATTCATCTTAGCTTCCATGTCATTCATATTAGCTTTTACGCCTTTCTTTAAACCATCCATCTTAGCTTCTGTTACTTTTTGTGAGAGTGAATTTTGTTGCACTTGGTCTCGTAATTTTGATATATCAGGTTGCATTTCTTCCTCTTCTTCATGAATCATGCTATAGCTTTCATGTTGCTTACTAGGTGTTTCCATTTTATTCCTTCGGGACATCAATTAAAGATAATTATGCTTCACTATGCCTTGTTAATTCCTTCAAACTGATTTTTCAAACCAAACTTATGCAAAATTAAAAAAAAAATTACACACGTTTTTTCACTTTCTAGGAGCTCGATATCCGATGTATCTCTGAAAGTTCAGATCTTCAAGGTATGAAATTGCAAACTGTGGTATCCCTCTTAGTCCTATTTCTAACGACACTAGTTTGTTCTAAATTGGATTCTCCAAGAAAGCGTTATGCCCAATCTCCCAAGATGACCTGATTATACACTTTTTCAGTAGAGCGAAGTTTTACAAAGTGCCACGTATCACTGTTTCAACCTTCAGACCTGAAAATGATGCACAAAAAACTATAGTCCATCCTATTTCTGTAACTTCTTACGGAATTTCAATCTGATACTCAGAGAGAAAGTTAAGATGATTTTCCCAAGGTCACATTTTTGGGATGTAATTCTGGAGCCTGAAAAACCCTAACTTCCTTGGATCATATCTCTGAAAATATAGCGAGACAAGACCTGAAATTCAAAGTCAAGGATCATCGAGATTTCGTCTCAAATGGGTTTTTTGTTGTTGTTGTCTGAAACGTCGTAGAAAAACAGTTATAGTGAGAATAACAAGATGCCCTGTTTTGGAGCAGCGAAACCCTAGAATCCAAAGCTCTGATACCAAATGTTATGAAACCAACTCACAAAAAGATAGAAAAGATAGATCAACGACTTAGAAATCAGCCTCTTCGAGGGGGAAACCTCCTTTACATTACACAAATGAACAATTCTTCAATGATACAAATGACAAAACCTCCTTTCTATATATAGGAGTCTAAGGGGTCACAATATAATCAAAGCCGACATAACAATAATAATATAAGGGCACAAAAATAACAATAGTGGGCTTATATGGGGCACAATAATAACAATATGGGGACAATAGGGGCACAACAATAACAATAAGGGCTACAATGACAATAGTAATGGGGGAATCACTAGTATTATATAGACCTAACACTATTTCAGCAAAGAGAACCATTGACTTAAAAATAAAACATTGAACTTATCTATTTGATAATACACTATAACTATGTTGACTTGATACATGTATGAACCCTTGGATATTTTCAATGGCCATCATAATGTTCATGTAACATCTACATTGTTTAACAAAGAAATAAACACGTCATAGCAAGAGATTATGCTACTTATTGTGGAACGATTGGATCTTCTTCAATGGCTTTACTGTAAATTAGTTTTGTTGATTGTAAATCAGAAGATAATTTGTTCATGATTTCTCAAAATATGTATTTTCCAATTGTGGCTATCCATTCAGGATTTGTAATTCCCATTTGGAACTATCCATTCAAAACTAACAACTATTTGAACTTGAAATTGGAAACATGACTGATAAAAGTAAGTACTAAATTATGAGACGTTGCTGGTTAGAAGACATAAATGAGAAAATATGATTGATTGCAGGAACGACTTAAAGTTAACAAGCACAACCGATCAATATTAACTTGAATTTGAAAAAAACCTAATAATATCAAGTGTTATCACATCATGTTTACACAGATTTATCACATGAGTGTACAAAGAGTGTCTTTAAACATCCTTGTACAATTTTTGTTAAATCCAGGATAACACGTCTAAATTCATTTCATTAAAATCTCACATATCATGGAAGTACCTTATTGTTTAATCCCTAAAAAAGTAGTGGTAATGAAATCACAATAGAGATAAATTCTATCACCCCTTCTGGCCTTCCACCACTGAGGCAAGGTGACTTGCATATTCTGGATTCTACACTACATATTAACAATGTAAAGGCCATTGCACAATTTTTATAATAAATTTGTAATTTATGTAAAAAATACCTGGGTAATTGCAAGGATCTTATAGATAATATATAAACCTTGAGTAATGTGAAGTAACATTAAATTCATTTGCAATATAACAATAGTGTTTCCAATGGACAAGAACAAATGGGAGGTGCAAGTAATTTAAGCATTCAATTATTACTATTGTAAAAGCCTTGTAGGGGTTGGGGGTCAATGTTTTATTTCTTCCTTAATTGTTCAAATATATGAAATTGTTTTCCTGTTAGTATTATCTTTAGTATCTGGGTTTGCTCTCAGGAATGCAGGTTCTCATCTACATTTACATCAAAACTTTATTTTCTGGCCCAAACACAATTTGAGGAATGACAAAATCTTGTGAAAACTATACCTATTTGTATACACTGTCATTAGTGTAAGTTATTACCATGATATTCTTGTCTCACCTTTAATGTTTAGAGGTGTTGGGAACAATTCATATGAAGCCTTCCCAATTTCTCGTTACATTTAGAATCTCCCAAAAATGAGGAACTTCAAATACTTTCAAATGAAACAATCAAAGGCTTCAATTATTACTACACATTTTGAACTTCCTAAAGGAAAATGCTATCATTTTTGTATGGTTTGTATCCTTCTTGCGAAATCACTGTAAAATTCAAACATACTCCATGGTGCAAGACCAATGCCTTTGAATTTATTCATCCAAGATTGCATTATCCTTCAAAGATGCTCCGAAATCATTCCAATAATAATTGTGATTGGCTATCATCTTTAGGTTGGTAGGGTGATAGGAGATTAGAGGAAATAACTTATCAAATAGGCAAAAAAATTCTTAGTGCAATGCTTTAGTTATTTTCTATCTCATTAGATTGTTTGGAAACTTTTTATATAGCTTTCTAAGCTAATGCTAGCAATTATAAGACTGAAATTTATACAACCCCTTCATGTCCACATTTTTCCTTAGGAGCCCCATTCCTTAGCAACCTTTCTCGGTTCCTCAACCTTGGCCCTTACAGGATATGGGTGGAAGGCCTTGCAGACTATGGATCCAAATGAAAAAAAAGAAGAGTATATGGAACTTATGTAGTCCAAATTACCAGGATTTAATACTGACATAAGTTAGATGTACACATTTCTAACCAATAGGCCAATATGACATAAAGTAAAAACAAATTGCATGTGAAGAATACATGCTAAAAAATGTTAAACCCCAAAGAAATGTCACAAAAACCCACTGGCACATACCTGTCAAATAGTAAAGTAAGTTTTGGAAATTGTTGAAAAGTGGACTTTAAAGATTATAATAGTTGATTGCTCTAAAACTCTAATATATAAACAATATGCTCCTGAAAACGCCTAAAGTGCGCACTCAAAAAAGTTAAACACAAGAAGCCTTTCAAAGGTTACATATATCCGAGGTTGTGAGCACCTCAACATTCTCTTAGAGATTTTACAAAAGACATTTGTAAGAAACCTATAATACATGTAGAGATGTCACATATAAAATACTTTGACAATTGAATTAAATATAAATCACCACGTCTGATCCTGTGGGACCAAAATTTTACCAATTGTTTGCCTTTATGGGCCCACGACCTTACTACTTGTCTCTCTTACGATAAACCAATGCCCAAAGTGCACTATGGAAAAAAGGCACTTTGATATTTAAGATATACCCAACTTAACCCCACCATCAAATGAGGTTTTGGATATTCATTTAGCTTTCTAAATCAAGCTTTCCATAACTTATTTTTTCTTTTGAATTTGAACTCATGAAAGTGGAAATTGAGTTCAAGTTGGGTTATATACCCATCCCTCTACCGAGGGTGCTACCATTGTTAATCAAGACAATTGCCTTTCGATGCTTGATGTAGCCTATCCGTTTTAGGTTCTAAGTAGTGAAAGTTCCATATCAAGCATGAATGGAGATTAGGGGTTCCTCCAGGGGAGTATTTGGTTCTAGTTTTTCATAACGGGTAAGAGTTGTGTCAGCACCATCAAGCTCGAGGGTGTCTTCCACAGGCATGTCTTCCAACTCGGTTGGAGGGGTCACATCTATTTGAAATAAAATATTCTCTTCACATTTGTGACCTGAGACATACCTCTCATCACAATTATACCAAAGTCAGAGGCACTAGTGACATTCTTCCATTTTTGCTAGGGACAAATTATGGACTTTCAATGGATGAGAATGCAAGGGTTTAGGCCCCGGGGATGTGGGTTCGAAACCGAATAAATAATTTGTTTAGGGCCCAGGAAAGAGGGAAACTGAAAAACTAATTCATTTAGGGCCCAAGCAAGAGGGCACACTATGAGAGTTGACGAGTTTCAGTTTATGTAGGTTGGAACCTGAGCCATGGATGAGAGGTTGGAAATTAACTAGGCCCACGAGGTTTGATTTTGGTGAATGATAAAAATAGTAGTATGGCTGGAGTGATAGACTCGGCTCAGTGGTAGATTCAACACTTGCAATAATAGGTGAAATAGTTTCAATGTAAAAATTTCCCCTTAGAACTTGATTTAAGGTCTTACTAATTCAGTTGATTTAAGGTGTTTTGTGTAGCCAATTTGTTGGGCTTTCTTGTGTACTTCTTTCATATAGGGGCTAGGCAGTGGGTCCCTACCCACTCTAAAAGCTTGCATATGCCCACAGAAAGGGGGTTTGCTATAACAAAAAGGGAGAAACCAAAGTTCAGAGAGCCAAAATAACCAAATCCAAAGCCATGGCCTAAATATCCAGATCCAAATCCTGACGATTCCCTTGAGCTTGAGCCTTTTCCTTTAGCCTCATGACCCATGTATGATGATAATATTTTTGACATAGGATTCTCACTCTTTCGTCCTCACATGATGGATATAACACAATTGAAAGCTCCCTTGGCCCTTACAAAAGATTCGATATGAAGGAAATAACATCTCCGACTAGAAAAACTGAGAACCATGCTAGCTCTATGCCTAGGTCACCCTTAGATCAACTAACTACCATGGCACAATTGGAACAATTGGCTCAAGATCTGCGTTGATGTCAGGCAATGCTATACCCATATCAAAGCCACTCGATGATTAAGTAGCAGAGTGATATAAAGTTGACCGAGTGGATTCATAACCAGGTTGTATAACAATCCTCCTAGTTGTATAGTTGGTTATTTACAATGTTATTTCACTAGTTGCTTGAACTACTATGACATGATTCATTATATATGAGTTATAAGGGTTTCTAATTTACAACAATTGCATTTAAAATATCATATCAAGGATTTGTTATTGCACATCTGCATGCACATCAAAATTGCATTGGATTTTTCTCACTAAAAATATCTTACATTTGGGTTCTTTGCAACATAAGTGATCCGGTGGATAAAAAATATGCTCAAAATTCAAAGTTGTTGGAATGGATTAAAACCTAAACAAATGTGTAGATATTGTCATTCTGAATCCAACACAATTTGTTTCATGAAAAATGGACGTTGTATTCTCCCAGAAACACGATTCTTCTTTTTCTTCTTCTTCTTTTTTATTTTTATTTTTATGCAGGGTACTGGGCCTGCTGACGTGTCATGCTAACTAGACTACATTGGTCAATGGTGGATCAACACGTGGCAGCTGATTGTGTGCATGGATGACACAATTTTATTGGTTTACTGGTTTGAAGTGGACCAACGAGACGCTGCCATGTGGCATCCTGATGGCCACAAAAAATGTGTGAAAACCAGAATGGCACACCAGGGATTGAAACTTGTGACCTCGCACCAATGAACCGCGGACTTCACAAACATGCCACTATGTTGCTTGATTAAACTTTGTGAAACAAATATTATATAAACATTGATTTTGGTGCATTTATTTGGCATGGGGGTCCGACCCTCAAAACCTTAGCACTGCACCCATGTGACCTTCGCCGAGAACCGAGAGCTAAGCTGCAGGGGCCAGCCCATGAAGGGCCCGCCGATGGTCATATGACCCTGATGTGACTGTAGGTGCGGAGGAGACAAGGGCCAGACAGAGGCCCCAAAACTCGGCCCCCAACGTGGTTGCATGGGCGCCATGTGACCGAGATTTTCAGGATAAGGGCTATTGGCGAATTTAATGAGGCAACAAATTGCCTCGGTGCAATGGGAATCTCGCTGGTGCGGGGCAAAATTTTCTCCCCACGTGGCCGCCAAGGGCGGAAATTGTGGAATAGTTAGCAGATAGGTGCGATTTGTAGAACGAATAGTAGTAAAACTTGGGGAGATCATAACTTTCTCAGTTTTTGGTCTTTTGGGAGCAGAAAGAGGCTAGACAGGGGTTTTTGATAGTTTTGAAGCCATTGGAGCTATTGTGGAAGCCATTTGAGAACTTTATATTGATGTAATCACTATTTTTATGAGCATAATGATATAGGCCCAACCATTAGAAGCTGGACCAAGAGTTTATATTTTAGTTTGATTTGAGTTGAGTTTGTATTTGAATATATATTTTTCCCTAAAGAAATGAAAAAGAAAGATGATAATCAAAATATCCATGTGAATTTTTAATCAATTCATATTATATACCTCTAAAATAGCCAGGCCATCCTTCTCTTCTATTTGATAGAGATTTATTGTGCATAGAAGAATAATGAATTAACTATAAAACACAATGATGCAATATATTAACCAAGGAAAGAAAAATGACATGGTTGTGGTATTTGTGTGCTCAAAGGAAATCCAACAATGGTTGCATGCTTTCTTTATCATGAAATAGTCTTGAAGACAAATGTCAGTTCAAAAATTGAACTTAATGGAAGATGGAATATCAAAATAAGAGTAAATCTATGTTATTTTATCTACAATGATGATAGAGTTTTAAATGCGATAACTGAATACAAGACTTCCAAGTTTAAGAAAAAAAGGAAGCCCAACATAGAGCATACTATAGCACATATTTTAAAGTATGTTTTTCACTTCTAATAAATGAATTGAAAGAACATTCCCTAAACAATTTGTTTTGAAAAAGTCACCATAAATCTAGAGAAAAATACCTTGTGATTTCATAAACCAGTAACGCTCCAACTACTCCTCTGTAATAATATCTTGTGATAGATCGAAATGACTCTTGTTCGGCATGCAAGATGCCAAAAGAAATGTTTTTCAATGATTATGTAGTTCCAAACAAGGGATATGCCATTGTGACTTAGTAAGCTTGCAGTTAAGAAGGCATCATACAGAAAATCACGACAAGGGGGGCCCACAAGAAACCATTTTGCATATTCAATTGATTGTTTAAAATGTAGGGAGAAATTTTTTCTCAAACAAAGTTATTATTAAAACTAGGAAAAAATCACTTATTAATCACCTTGTGGATAAATATATATTCCAAACAAAAACAATCAACTTGTATGGATTTGTTGTGTATAATGAAAATATATAGCAATATTCCTCCCAACTTTTATTTCACACTATCCTACCCACTACAATAGAAACTGGCAAAGATGCTATAAAGCTCTAATCATAAACGATGACAAAGTACATACTTGGTGATAAGGAAAATGTATGTTTTAAAGAGTTATCAGGTTGTCATGCAATATAACTTATGTTAACATTGCCATGGACTATTTTGTTTTCAATCCATTCTAGAGATTTCCTTGGCTTTAGTTTGCAAAGACATTCTTCTGATAAGGCCATCCATAGCTAAGTTCTCTTGCCACTCAAACACTGCCAAGAAGTGAATATGCAAGTAAATTTCCCTTTTTAACATTATAGCAAGAACTAGTGAATCATGCATGCAATATTTCCTAAACAGATCCAAATTGTATGCACAATGTTGAAGCTTTTAATATTTTTATGGTTTCCTTGTCCAACATTATCCATAAAGAAAAGTTGCATGTCATACTTCAGTGGACAATTTTGACTAGTAATTGTGCAATGTGCATCAATATGCATTGCTTTCTAAGTTGTCTTGACTCCTAACTTAGGAATGGCTTGTAACAAGAAAAATTCATTACTAAGTTGTCCTGACTCCTAACTCAGCCAACAATGGCTTGTAACCAAACAAATTGAAAATGAACTTATTGATAGAGCCTACATCTAGAATAATGAGGCCTACTCATATAGGTTTTTTCTATGCATCAAAAGAACACATTGGCAGAGGTGTTCATACCTTAAGGTGCAACATAAGAAGCATATGAAAGCATTAGCACTAGAGGAAAATGAATAGTATCATGCCCACTTAAAATGCAAGAAATCCATAAAATAAAGGACCAGTTCAATTTGCACTTGTTCATCCTCTTCTGCAACAAAAATGCTATAAAAAGCACCTTGCCAATTTGAAATTTGTATTCACTTTTCCATTTCCTCTCTTTTGGTACCTACTGAACTTAAGTAGAGTTAGAAAGTTAGAAGGAATACACTTTAGGCATTTTATTTTCCAAATTTACTCCCTGACATTGAATGTCTTATCCCACTGACTACATCATGCCATTTCTAGACATCAAAAAATTTATCTTTATCTAAACACACATGCACATAATTACTTACTTGTCAAAACATCATCTTCAAAAAGATTTACTAATGAATTCCTTGAGTGTCTCACACTTTCAGAATAAAACTCATTTGACAAAATCAAGTTCTTTGAGTTGAATGGAACTTGGAAGGGACATCTATTTAAAATTTCACTCTATTTCTCATAAAAAATACTATAAGGCTTTTCCACCAAAACAAAAAATTTCATGAAAGTTTCTTAAGGGGCTCGCTAAACACCAAGCCACAACACAACACGACCATGAAGGAAAAATGGCAAACAAAAGTAGAAACTATATATATCAGCGCACATAGATCTGTGAATTAATTTAATTTCTTTATAGCATAAGGCATAACTATACATTATGATTAACAATCAACATGTAATTATTTTGTAACACCCTCCTCCCACATCTACCCAAGTAACTAGCCAACCAGGGTAAACATGCAACAAGAGGCTACTATGATTAGATTTGACCTCCTATGTGACCTTAAGGAAGTGGAATTGATAGAAACATGACACACAATCATCCAACATTAGCTTCAGGACCCACATAAACCAATCCAACACTTCAGACAACTTTCCCTTGGGTCCTACTAAAGTTTTGACCATCTTAGGCCTTAGTCGCTCTCATGCTATAGGCATGACAACGTCTAGAAACCCAAAGTCGCTCTCAGAGGCTTATGTGCGAGCGTCTAGAAACACAATTTTCCAGTTCTGTGCCAACGACCCTGGGATTTAAGCCACTTTTCAGGCCTAAAGCCCAGGTCACTACCCATAATGGAGTGATATATTAAGATCAGTAAAAGAACAGGAAAACAATGATGCCAAAGCGATAAGTTGAACAAGACCTTAACCGGACCCCTACTAGTCATGACACACATTTCGTCAAACATATCATCAACGTTTAACCTACAGGTGTAAACAACATAATTAAGTGTAGGGATCTCATACTTATTTGAGAATCGCTATGAACCATTGTTCCCTCATGCCATTTGCTACATTGTCATCTATTAGGTCATAGATACATTATCCATTCATTTACAAGTAAAAGCATTATGAGATCCATACATAGCTGTTGTCATAAAACATACATATAACCAACATAATATTAGTAGAAATATCATAAACATATCAACCATAAAATCCACATATACATCAGTACATTTACACATGAAAATAAAGGGAATGAATTTCTCATTAATAAATGCAATAAACCAATTCGAGATGGGACTACCACATTCCACTCGACCATAGATTGGCTAAGCCAAGTCTCTCTTCAGCCAATCACCCCCATGCCATATTCCAAGAATGAATGTGGGACTCATAGAACACACCAAAAAACACCAACAAACATGGATGCCACCAGAGTTCTCCGCCTACACAGTGAGGAATTTGAGTGCCTCCTAGTCTCTCAGGCTTTATCGTAATACACAGACCGATCTAGGGATCACTAGGCCCTACATTGAGACACACTCTCCAGGCTTTACCGTACATCCCATCCCAGGACTACTAGGCCCAACGGAGACAAATCCACCTCTTGGATTTACCACATATCCTGCCATTCACCGGAAAGGATTCCTTGGCCCACCGAGGCACACAATATGGCTTTACTGCAACCCACGGTCCAGTTTAGGGATTACTAGGCCAATGGCTTTGCCATGATCCATAGTCTGGCTCAAGGACGACTAGGCCATGTATTTGTCACTACAGAGATCTACCCCACTAAGCTTTGAATCTATCAGGCCATCCCACATTAACCGAATATGAGAAAACCATCTCATCAAAGATGATAGGAAATGGCAAGGCTAGGCTGAAGGACACTTTCACACCTAGAAAAACCCATGCCATGATAGAAAAGAACCACATGCAATACCATGCATGCCAAATCTAAAAAGGAAAATACACATGCAAGTCGATACTTGTAATGAAGCCTATTGTAGCTGCTTGAGCCTGCCTTTCCCTGCTTGATCTTTGCTTCCTCTTGCCTTCTCTACCTTTCTTGCTCCAATGCAAAAGTGCTCCAAGAAAACTCTGTGTGTCCAAGAGTGAGAGGGAGAGAGAGAATAGAAGAGAGCTCCAAAACTGAATTGATCAAGCTTGCCCACTGATCCTCAACAAACTTTTTATCAATGAGGCCTCTATTTTCTTCATTTTCCATCATTTTCCTTTAATTTCCTCCTCACATGCAACCTGTGACTTTTCACCTTCCTTTTCTCCTAATTTCCATTATTTTCATAAATAAATGTGCCAAAATTCCATTTTGCCTTTCCAAATACTTAGCCATTTCCTTAGCCATAAACAACCAAATGAACACCCACACTAGGATGTATTGACCAAAATTCAGCTTGGAATACGTGTCCCATCAACTGTGGTCTTATATATTTTTACGTGGAATTTTTACCAGGGCTGTTACAAAAGCCTCCCCCTTGGGGAACACCATCCTCGGTGTTCAATGACACCTATAACAAACAAGATTACTGAAAACAAAACATATTTCCCATGGAGATTTATAACACAAATCATTGCAGTATTTACAATGAATGACCTACTCAAAAGAAAAACATCAAATAACAACCACACCACATATTGGAGCTTTATAACACATCTCATTACAATATTTACAATAACCACATATACACATATGCACATTTGCTAAACCAACAAATAAAGGATATGGTGCCTGCATCTGCAACAAGGGAATCGAGAGGCTCACACCTCTACCCTCAAAGTAATATTAGGATTCACCTCCTTCCTAGGAAGTCTAGAATCCACTGCCATAGTTAAAGTTGCATCCAATGTCCAATGCTACAATCCTCCACCACTTGTCCTCTCAGTAAACAATTAGCGACTCATTGTTCCGGGGCGCACTCCCAAGGTGCATATGATTCCATTTGGCAATGCTCATGACCAAAACAAATATATCCCTGGCATTCCCTTCTCTACTACACAGTCCCTCGGGCAATCCGGTCACCCCTTCCATGCAGTCACTCACCTTCCAAGTTCCCTGACATCCCCTATCCCGGGTGATCCATCCCTTGGCAAGGATTCCTCACATCGGAAGGTCAAACGACCAAGGAACATACTTGCCTCAAAACCATCATACCAGTCTTAGCATGCTTATGGAAATCAATGGACACTATTGGGTACCAATGTCCCACAATGGCCCTGCTCCTGAAGTGCTTTACCATCATACTGCTGCATGTTCCAATTTATTTTGCTACCACTACCAGTTATTGCGGTCAATTTCAACCACCCAACTGGGCATGTTCATGCATTCCTGTTCCAAGCACATAATTTCCATTAGATTCAAATAAATTGAAACAACCTCAAGTCATACCTCATTGGTAGTTCATCAATAAGGTACACTTGCGATCCTGTTCGCTTCCTGCCACAACAAGTCAAACTAACTATTTGATAAAAACATAATGTATAAACATATCACATTTGGTTACCTCAAAACACAACCATCATAGGTCAACATCATAAATCACATGTTACCATCATAAACTAGAATCATAGAACATATGCATAATAAAACTAAAATAAAACACTGATACTTTCCCTTTAATTAATCCTTAGCTTCTATCTTTGTCTTTATTCCGTACGCACTTTGGATCAGTTGACACACCCGACAATCACCAGTGCCTTCTCCTCAACCATGTGCACGTACACATAATGTGCATCACACGCATACAATCACACACTACATACAACACCATGCAATACATCCACCTACACTTGACATACAACACATACACCTACACTCGGTGTACAACACAACATAAATTCATATATGGAGTGCAAAACAATGAATGCATATGTCACAATACCATGACTACACAATGCATACATATAGTACCGCATGCCCGCAACACAACATGTATGACATGCACTCAATCCCATATGTACACCAATACCACATGTGCAAAGCACCACCTGCACAATGTGTGCACAACATCACATGTACATGGCACCACTTGCACAACGTGTACAGAACACCAAATGTACATTGCACCACTATACAACATGTACACAATACCACATGTACACAGTACCACACACACGACAGGTACGTGACACTACATGTACATAGATCCACATGCAAGACATGTACACAACACCACTTGCACACAAGCCACTTGTACATGCATGCAACACCCCTTGTACATAGCACTACATATCTAACATGTACATAACATCATCTGTACACAAAATTGCATGTCCAATCATGCACACACCACCATATGCAATATTCACACAACACTATTTGTACCATCCTATACATAACAATGCATAAATAACATGTTCACACACTATATATACACAACACTGCATGTGCACACATCATAGATGCAACATGTACAACATATACAACATATGCACAACAGTAGTAATGCACATCCAAAACCACACTTTCCTTATCAAGAAACCTTGCTTCCAGTGTCTTATCCATGCTTATCATAGCATGTTGTAGACCACACTGCTTTCACTTTGCTGATGTATCTCTCAGTATAACCTGTCCATAACATAAGCATACACATAATATAATCATACAATATAAATTCATATTCACACCTCATATATTTGTCATGACTACTCTTCCCACTTGATTCCTCATAGCCAGGAACTTCTTCATGCCATTCACCTGCATTAGTAATCATCAAGCCACAAGAATGATTCTTGATGATTTGTCAGACAGTGACATAGATACATGGATACATACATACATATATGTAAACATTAGCATAAACAATCATGATCTTGTCAAACAACGATATGCATACATACATATATATACACATAAATGTTAGCATTAATAATCATGATCCATGACGACCTTGTCAAACATGACATACATACACACCTACATGTATACATATATAAACATCAACATAATCATGATCATAACATAATTACGAGTTATTAAGGTCAAGGGTTAAGAGAACTTCCTTTATTCATGCAACACATGCGCAACATTAAGAATAGTCATTCCCAACATAGCCAAGGCATATGACGCCTCAGATCCATTTACTTTACCTTTTTGGTTACCTTTCTCATGACTTTATTGCCACCGTCCATTTACCACAATGGACCCAACCAGTCCAACCAACTGTCATAGTCTTACCTTCCGCTATGCTTACTCATGCACAAAGCTTCATCCGTGTCTTACATTACCTGTTGGGTACCACACAACTCTCCCCGAGCTCCATTAACTTTCCTCTTTCCCAACCAATTCCCAAGACTCAAAACAATAAAAGGCAAGAATGAAAACAACAACAAGAAGACCATGAAAACCAAAATCAATACGACACCACAACAAAGTGGCATAGATATGCACCAGACACAAGAAAAATCACAAATCAAGTGCAACAATCACAAAAGACCAAAATCACAAGACTAACAACATACACCATGACTCAATCCCCATGGTTCCCAAGGAAACCTCAAGCATAGCCTTCTTCAAAATTTCATGGAAATTTCTTTGCCATGCAATCCCCTACATCATACAACCATAAACACATAACTGTTAGTGCATAAATAAATATAGAAATACAACAGCTACCTCATATTGTTGTGCCAAGCATGTTGCTTGCAACTGAACACACCTACACCATCTCTCAAGGGCTCCAATCCTTTGACAAATCCACCTGCAAGTACGTGTTCATGAATATAGCATGTATCCATATAATTTCCAACAAGATTAAGGTTAAGAAGACTTCCTCCAGGCAAAGCACTCATTCGTTTGGAATTAGGGTTTCCAAACATAGCCAAAGGAATTCTTGCCCAATTCCTTTCTTTGAACTTTTTACCTTGTTGTAATCGAGGCTTAGTTATATAAACACATCAACTATTACCTTGTGATGCTAATACCAAGCATGTTTCTTGCAACTTCTCGCACATGTCAACCACATGCTCCAAATATCAAGACAATCATATCTATCAATTTGAAATCAAATTTTACCAAGACTAACAATCATGTCATAATCCCTAGTCAACTCATAGTCATTAGACATAATGCTACAACTTTCAACTACATATCAACTGTCTCAACGCATATGTTTTAATACAATATTCTTAAAAAAAAATCATTTGAACACATACTCATATTGTGAAATTCATCAAACGTTCAACCAAGTTGCAACATACCATGCTAAATAAATTAACTAGACGACATAATCAAACAGTCAAGCACGCAATATATGACATAAGCAAACTAGTACCTTACGGTAATTCAGGGAGGCGATCTTGTCTGCACAATCAATCTAGGTTAGCACGGTACCACTTCACAACATATCAACTCAAACATAAATCATGATATCCATAACAATAACTAACTAACATGTTCACATCATGAGCTCATAAATTTTTTTCGATCATGCATAACAATCACATATGTATGATCAGTCTAGATTAGTACGACACCATATCAAAAATATGTCATCTCCTACCTAAATATCATAACCATAACCATCTGCATAGGTAAAACCATGTTAACACAATACATATAACATCAATATCTTCAATGCAATGAACATAACCATCACGCATATGACCAATCCAAATTACAACATCAAGATTTCAATGAAATAACCCTAATCATCAAGTTAATAACATATAACAACAATAAGTTATATATCATGCTCATCAACAACATATAACCTAATCATTAAGTTATCTAACATAAAACAATAACAACAATGCATACAACCATATGTTACCATCATTCTTGACTATCTGACTCATGTGCATATGACTATGCTAATCAACTATCATCTATCATGTACGTAACCATAACATCAAAATACATGTACATAAACCCGATGTATATAACCCTAATTCATATAACAATCCTTAACCTACGTACCTGCATTCCCAACATACAAACCTGTATGACGACATGCTCTTGCCTTGATGTCCAATGCTGCAACTTCACTTTGATTATATGCATCTCCTACTTTACCTCATTCAAGACATTAGCATCATAACATACCAATAGCACCATGATGACCTAAATTGTATAGCATGACTTCACAAGGCATGTTTGACCTACTATTCATGCATAACTATAACCAAGACCATACATGCATAACAAATGCATATAGACATAAAACACATGAGTACAAAACCATATACACATCCTTCTAGTTAGAGTCTAGACATCAATGCATGACCATATCAACTTCACAAACCATGACCTCATGCATGACAACAACCATTAATCCACTGTACAAATTTCCCCATGCAACCATCAACATGCATAAGCAATGCATAATCAACTACACATACACATGAACACATGTAGTCGAGCATAAGCGATCAATACTTGTAACCAATCTACAAGACTGATACATGTAATCAAACATACAAGAATGCAACCTAACATACAAGGATGTAATCAAGTGACATATAACAATATGTAACAAGTCATATACTCATGATGATGCATTCCACAAAATCAACATCAAGTTCCTCATGAAAACCTTACTACGACCATGATCAACATTATGCAATGCAACAAGCACATGGAATGCAAGTGTAAGAGACACACATGAAACTGACATGCATGCATGACCAACATACACCGCCCATCTAGTCTGAGGGGTGAACCATGCTTTGATACCAATCTATAACACCCCTCCTCCCACATCTACCCAAGTAACTAGCCAACCAGGGTAAACATGCGACGAGAGGCTACTATGATTGGATTCGACCTCCTATGTGACCTTAAGGAAGTGGAATTGACGAAAACATCACACATAATCATCCAACATCAACTTCAGGACCCACAGAAACCAATCTAACAGTTCAAACAACTTTCCCTTAGATCCTACTGAAGTTTTGACCATCTTAGGCCTCAAGCGATCTCATGCTATAGGAATGACAGTGTCCAGAAACCCAAAGTTGCTCTCACAGGCTTATGTACCAGCATCTAGGGACCCAATTTTCCAGTTCTGTGCCAATGACCCCAGGTTTTAAGCCACTTTTTCAGGCCCAGAACGTAAATCATTTCCCATAATGGAGTGATACATTAATATCAGTAAAAGAACATGAAAACAATGATGCCAAATCAATAAGTTGAACAAGACTTTAACCAGACCCCTATTAGCCATGATAGGCATTTCGTCAAACATATCATCAATATGTAACCTATAGGTGTAAACAAAATAAGTAAGTGTAGGGATCTCATACTTATCTGAGAATCACTATGAACCATTGTTCTTTCATGTCATTTGTTTCATTATCATCTATTAGGCCATAGATACATTATCCATTCATTTACCAGTAAAAACATGCTAAGAGCCATACATAGTTGCTGTCATAAAACATACATATAACGAACATAATAGGGACAAAAATATCATAAACATATCAGCCATAAAATCCACATATAAATCAGTACATTTACACATGAAAATTAAGGGGATGAATTTCTCATTAATGAATGCAATAAACCAACCGGAGATGGGACTACTACGTTTCACCCAAACATAGATTGGCTAAGCCAAGTATCGCTTCAGTAAATCACCCCCGTATCATATTCCAAGCATGAATTTGGGGCTCATAGAACACACCAAAAAACACCAACAATCATGTATGCCACTAGATTTCTTTGCCTACATCGTGAGGAATTTGAGTGCCTCCTAGTCTCTCAGGCTTTACTGTACTCCACAGTCCAATCTAGGGATCACTAGGGCCTACATCAAGACACACTCTCTAGGATTTACCATACATCCCATCTTGGGACTACTAGGCACAACAGAGATAAATCCACCTCTTGGTTTTACCATATATCCCACCATTCACCAGTAAAGATTCCTAGGCCCATCGAGGCACACAATCTGGCTTTGCCGCAATCCATAGTCTAGTTCAAGGGTTACTAGGCCGGTGGCTTTACCATGATCCATAGTCCGGTTCAGGGATGACTAGGCCATGTGTTTTTCAGTTTAGAGATCCACATCACTCAACTTCGAATCAATATGTCCATCCCACATTAATCGAATATGAGAAACCCATCTCTTCAAAGCTACCAGGAAATGGAAAGGCTAGGCTGGAGAACACTGTCACACCTGGCAAAACCCATGCCATGATAGAAAAGAACCACATGCAATACCATGCATGCCAAATCTAGCAAGGAAAATACACATGCAAGTCGATACTTGCAATGAATCCTGTTGTAGCTGCTTGATCCTGCCCTTCCCTGCTTGATCTTTGCTTCCTCTTGCCTTCTTTGGCTTTCTTACTCCAATGCCAAAGTGCTCCAAGAAAACTCTAAGTGTTGAAGAGTGAGAGAAAGAGAGAAAATAGAAGAGAACTCCAAAGTTGAACTAATCAAGCATTCCCATTGATCCTCAAAAGTCCTTTTATCAATGAGGCCTCTATTTTCTTCATTTTCCATCATTTTCCTTCAATTTCCTCCTCACATGAAACTTGTGAAATTTCAAATTCTTTTTCTCCCAATTTCCATTATTTTATAAATAAATGTGCCAAAAATGTCGTTTTTCCTTTCCAAAGCCTTAGCCATTGCCTTTGCCAATTTCCTTAGCCATAAACAACCCAATGAACACCCATACTAGGATGTCTTGCCCAACTTTTAGCTTGGAATACATGTCCCATCAACCGTGGTCTTATATATTTTTACATGGAATTTTTACCAAGGCTATTACACCTTTATAAGGAAGAATGTGGATAGAAGTCTCTACTACTTTAGATTGCTGGACATTGACTGACAGAGTAGAGGATGGGGGTGGAAGAGTAGGTGACTTTGTTGCAAAAGAAGCAATATATATAGGTGGATTTGAAAAGTGTGGTATCATAGATGGAAGATTTGCAGTATTCGCACCATCTTTGGAAAATTGAGGTAGCAATGTATCAAGACAACCTTCTTGAGCTCTTTGAGTTATGCTCTGATTCTCTATGACATCCAGGCCAACCAAATTCTTTGAATGTTTCAATGGGATACTTCCCATGCTGTATGAATGCTTTCTGAAGCCAATTCCAGGGATTCCATTGACAACATGAACATATAGCTGCTCTAAATTCCTTCTATCAACTAGTGGATCAAATTGGCAAGATCTTGATCAACTACAATGAAGAGAAAAATTAAGAGTCTAAAAGATCCATCACTATCTTCTAGTTTTTTGTATTATTCCATCATATTATCAAGATCGTCCTCAGGTAACAAAAACAAGAGCATCAAGATCCTCACCAGGTAGCTGATACTTCAGAATAAGAGACATGCCATAAATGTCTCTAATCTTGTGCATAAGTTCCTCATTGCTAATATCCTTATTCACATTGATGATCTAGGTCTCACCCCCCACATACCTGAGCTTCCCATCACTTGGCCTGGGTAGGATTGTTCCTCCAAATATGCACATGAACATTACCTTCCATGAGGGAGAATCATTTTATGTCCTTGAAAGGTAAGTTGATATGTGGAGTTTGAAGACATTTGTTGAAGTCTAGTTTGCATAGAAGAATGAGCAACCAATCCTCTATCCAGTTGATACATACTATCATAAAAATAGTGGGAATTTTTCATTTCTTGGACAAATTCAACATATGTAGGATTCAAGTTTCTCCCAAAATCAACAAGTTACCTTTGTTTGTTTGCCACATAGATATTTCACAATTTCTACCCGAATCTATTCGACTTATGCCAAGTATGTATGTTATATCCTCATAAACATAGGGGTTAGCCTTAGGAAAATTTACCTTTGGAACTGGTACCTTTCCAAATCCAGAGCCCTTTTTGATCCTTGATCATTCCCGTGAAAATTCCTCATTTAGTATAAAATAAATGGTAGCCCAACATAGAGCATACTATAGCACATATTTTAAAGTATGATTTGAACTTCTACTAAATGAATTGAAAGAACTTTCCCTAAATAATTTGTTTTGAAAAAGTCACTATAAATCTAGAGAAAAGTACCTTGTGATGTCATAAACCAGTAACACTCCAACCACTCCTCTGTAATATGATCTTGTAATAGATAGAAATGACTCTTGTCCGACTTGCAAGATGCCAAAAGAAATGTTTTGTCAATGCATATGTAGTTCTCAACAAGGGATATGCCATTGTGACTTAGTAAGCTTGCAGTTAAGAAGGCATCATACAGACAATCACGACAAGGGGGACCCACAAGCAACCATTTTTGCATATTCAACTGATGGTTGAAACTGCAGGGAGAAAAAATTTCTCAAACAAAGTTATTATTAAAACTAGGAAAAATTCACTTATTAATCACCTTGTGGATAAATATATATTCCAAACTAAAACTATCAAGATGGATGGATTGTAGTGTATAACACAAATATATAGCAATATTCCTCCCAACTTTTCTTTCGCATTATCCTACCCACTACAACAGAAACTGGCAAAGATGTTATAAATCTCTAATCATAAACAACGACAAAGTACATACTTGGTGATAAGGAAAATGTATGTTTTAAAGAGTTATCAGGTTGTCATGCAATATAACGTATTGTAACATTTCCATGGACTATTTTGTTTTCAATCCATTCTAGAGATTTCCTTGGCTTTAGTTTGCAAAGACATTCTTCTGATAAGGCCATCCATAGCTAAGTTCTCTTGCCACTCAAACACCTCCAAGAAGTGAATATAATGAATATGCAAGTAAATTGTCCTTTTTAACATTATAGCAAGAACTAGTGAATCATGCATGTAATATTTCCTAAACAGATCCAAATTGTATGCACAACGTTGAAGCTTTTAATTTTTTTATGGTTGCCTTGTCCAAGATTATCCATAAATAAAAGTTGCATGTCATGCTTCAGTGGACAGTTTTGACCAGTAATTGTGCAATGTGCATAAATATGCATTGCTTGCTAAGTTGTCCTGACTCCTAACTCAGGAATGGCTTGTAACAAGACAAATTCCTTACTAAGTTGTCATCACTCCTAAACCATCCAACAATGGCTTGTAACAAGACAAATTCCTTACTAAGTTGTCATGACTCCTAAACCATCCAGCAATGGCTTGTAACCAAACAAATTTAAAATGAACTTATTGATAGAGCCTACATCTAGAATGAAGATGCTTGCTCATACAGGTTTTTCTATGCATCAAAAGGACACATCGGTAGAGGTGTTCAGACCTTTAGGTGCAACACAAGAAGCATCTGAAAGCATTAGCACCAAAGGAAAATGAATAGGATCATGCCTGCTTACAATGCAAGAAATCCATAAAATAAAGGACCACTTCAATTTGAATTTTCTCATCCTCTTCTATAACCAAAATGCTATAAAACACACCTTGCCAATTTTAATTTTGTATTCATTTTTCCATTCCCTCTCTATTGGTACCATAGTAGAGTTAGAAAGTTAGAATAAATACACTTTAGGCATTTTATTTTCCAAATTTTACTCCCTTGCATTGAATGTCTTGTCCCATTGACTATATCAGGCCATTTCTAGACATAAACACATTTATCTTTATCTAAACATACATGCACATACCGACTGACTTGTCAAAACATCATTTTCAAAAAGATTTACCAATGAATTCCTTGAGTGTCTCACACTTTCAGAATAAAACTCATTCGACAAAATTAGGTTCTTCTAGTTGAATGGAACTTGGAAGGGATATCTATTAGAAAATTTCACTCTATTTCTCATAGAAAATTGCTATAAGGCTTTTCCACCAAAAAAAAATTATTTCACAAAAGTCGCTTAAGGGGTTGGCTAAACACCAAGCCACAACACAACACGACCATGAAGGAAAAATGGGAAACAAAAGTAGAAACTACTTAGATCAACGCACATGGCTCCATGAATTAATTCAATTTCTTTATAACATAAGACATAACTATACATTATGATTAACAATCAACCTGTAAGCCTTTACTAGAAGAATGTGGATAGAAGTCTCCACTACTTCAGATTGTTGGACACTAACTGACATAGTAGAGGATGGTGGTGGAAGAGTAGGTGACTTGGTGTCAAAAGAAGCAGTAGATATAGGTGGCTTTGAAAAGTGTGGTATCATATATGATAGATTTTTAGTATTCACACCATATTTGGAAAATTGAGGTAGCAATGTATCAAGACAACATTCTTGAGATCTTTGAGTAATGCTCTAATTCTCTGTGACATCTAGCCCAACCAAATTCTCCGAATGTTGCAATGGGATACTTCCCATGTTGTCTGAATTCTTTCTAAAGCCAATTCCATGGATTCCATTGACAACATGAACATATAGCTGCTCTAAATTCCTTCTATCAACTAGTGCATCAAATTGGTAAGATCCTGGTCAACTGCAATGAAGAGAAAGATTCAGAGTCTAGAATATCCATCACTATCTTCTAGTTTTTTGTATTCTTCCATCATATTATCAAGATCCTCCTCAGAGGTAACAAAAACAAGAGCATCAAGATCCTCACCAGGTAGTTGATACTTCAGAATAAGAGCCAAGCCATAAATGTCTCTAATCTTGTGCATAAGTTCCTCATAGCTAATATCCTTATTCACATTGATGATGTGAGTCTCGCCCCCCACATACCTGATCTTCCCATCACTTGGCCTAGGTAGGATTGTTCCTCCAAATATGCACATGAACATTACCTTCCATGAGGGAGAATCATTTGATGTCCCTGAAAGGTAAGATTGATATGTGGAGTATGAAGACATTTGCTGAAGTCTAGTTTTCCAAGAAGAATGAGCAACCAATCCTCTATCCAGTTGATACATACCATCATCAACATAGTGGGAAGTTTGCATTTCTTGGACAAATTCAGCATATATAGGATTCAAGTTGCTCCCAAAATCACTCAAGTTTCCTTTGTCTGTTTCCCACGTAGAAATTTCAGAATTGATACCTGAATTTGTTCGACCTATGTCAAGTATGTATGTTATATCCTCATAAACATAGGGGTTAGCCTTAGGAAAATTTACCTTTAGAACCGGTACCTTTCCAAATCTATATCCCTTTTGGATCCTTGATGCTTCCTGTGAAAATTCCAGAGAAAATTCCTCACCAGTTTGCAAGGAGTGATTTGCAATGCACATTCCTCCATTTGGTTTAATTAAAGATTATATGACTTAAATTTGATGGAATAAAGTTTGACTCACATGCTATCCCCTGCCCTGATTGTAAAAATGCCTCATTTGTGATAGTCTAGGGTCTACAACCATCCTTCCTGTAAACATTGGTGTTTTTAACCGGTCTCTCCACTTTTTCATCCATCTCAATAATCTTTTCTCGATGGAGTAAGTCTTGTTGCCTTGTAATGGGCATGGCAAAATTTTCTCAATTATAAAAAGAAGAATCACAACCACGTTATGTGTTTCTTAGAGAAATGAATAACAAAAGTAACTACTCCATTTCCATTTGTTCCCTCCAAGTCATTTCAACATAGCTAAATATGTAAGGAAACCTCAAATCCCTTGTATTAAACTTTGATCAGTGTCTAGAGATAATCTATCTACATGAAAGTCCTCTCAAAACTAAAACTTCAACTCTGCTTCATGTTTAATTCTTTACAAACCATATCACTCTTGAACTCACTCTCCACATAAAACTCCAATCTGAGTATCAAATACTTATAAGAGGACGCCAAGCTATGTGTCTGGGGAAATGACTCAGACAAATTTTGGCAACTGAAGCACTGCATAACCTGGACGTTTTCATTTATGGAAAAGTTTAGATAGATAAAGAAAGATAAAACTTATATTATGAGAACAAACTATAAAA
The DNA here is from genome assembly GCA_031772625.1 of Pinus tabuliformis. NCBI lineage: Eukaryota > Viridiplantae > Streptophyta > Pinopsida > Pinales > Pinaceae > Pinus > Pinus tabuliformis. The sequence goes on along the minus strand of CM062820.1, from coordinate 1,141,235,377 downwards.
AATGATTAATGGCTCTGGTTGGTGCATCATGATTAGGAACATTTGATCAAGTATGTTGTCAAGGTTGCATTGTTTAGCAGTACTAATGATATTGTTGACTATCTGTGTGCCTCTTCCACTGTCCTTTAGTGACTGGTATGAAGCTATGAGTTCACTCAATTGTTTTAAACCTTTGTATAAGTCAACATTCTCTGTTGGAGGTGTTAGGTAACTTGTATTGGCATAACTGTAGCATTTGGCTATAGTAGCTTCAGAAGGATTGTTTGCAACATAGTAGTATATGTTGGGGATATTTCCTATCAAACTGTCTGGGTAACACACATCACTCATCCCCACTTGCTTTCTAAGCATAAATTCTAAGGATCCATGAGTTCCAAAATGCAAGACAACATCGGCCTTAAAGATTTTATCCAAAAATGAGTAATAAGAAACAAATCCATGGTGTGGACTTGTTGATTTTGTGAAAAGAAGCCTCATTGGATTGCCTTCATATCCAAAAGTTGGTTTCACTCCAATGAAAACATTTCCAGAAAGTTTTCCATATACAAGTAGGTTCTCCCCATCAGAATTAAGGTTCCTTGGAGGCTTGCCCTAGTTTTCTTCCAAAGCCTTAGCATAAGGTGTGAGCTGTTGGTACTCTCTCACATTCATTTTGTAAGAAATATTAAGATTTGGGATGTTGAACTTAGCTTCTTCATCATGAATTATGTCTTCAATTAGTGCTTCAAAATTATATGACAAACCTTCTACATTAGAGCCATGTTTCTTTAGTTCTTGTAATACACTGAAAATTGAAGAGAACAAGAGGTAGGTTGCAGTGCCAACATTGCCTTTGTCGGGTGGGAAGCTAAATTCTATTATGGATATTTTCTTATCCTCCTGCAGACATGTAAGTAATAATATATTGCATTAGTGAAGGCTATCGTTACAACTAACTTTAATTATCTCATCATGTTGTAACATGAAAAATAAATTAAAATGGCATTTTGACATGATCACCTTTGTTATTCTCTTTAGCTGAGCCCACTTGATAGCCCTTATAAAAATATGTTAAAAATCTTATGAAGTGTGTGGGACTTACCTACACATCAATATAAAGAAGTTAGAAACAAATTTTTATAGCCACTTCAAAAGAACCCTGCAATGGGTAGAGAGAAACTTTGATCCTACATATTTGTATGGTACCATGGCCCTGTTTTGGTATTCTAACATTGATGTAATGATAATATGGGTTTCAAAACAAGGTTAACAATTTTAGAGAGATTAGATTGTCATGAGATTATCTAATTGATGAACTTGCTGAAACAATGTTTAGAAAAACAATGAAACCTACCTGTTCTTGCATCTCAACCCAAGAAAAAAATTGGCTCCAAACCACCATCAAGCTCAGGATGAGCAACCTGCAATGTAACTTGAATTGGATGCAATCCCAAAGTGCTAATAATCCATTCCTTTGTAGTCTAGAACACTAGTGGAAACGCCACAATGTAGGGAACATCAAGCTTGGACAAAGCTTGTATAGCACGAGGATGATCCTATCTAGTAGGTCCACCCACAAGTGCAAACCCAGTCAAGGAAACCACAACAACTACAAGATATTTCTTTGTTATTGGATCATACAAGAAACACTCCACCAATATTAATAGTCTTACCAAAATTGGTTGGACTACTAATAGTACATTAATAGTCTTAATATTAAGACCAATATTAATAGTTCAACCAATAGTCTTACCAACAGTACAATGATGAAGATGTGTATTCTTCTGAAATTGGTATTTCATCTCTATGGAGTAGTTCTGATTTCAACTTAGGAGGTGGTGCTACAAATCTGATTGGTTATTCCTGTTGACAAATAATTTAAAGGTCCATTTAGAAAAAAAAACTCCCATCATTAAAATGCCAATGTGAGAAGCTTCTAACAGCTAAACAAGGATGGTTGATGAGGTGCAGAGCATGTTGTCTTCATGTAGAGCAGGCATGGGAGGAACAATCTATTGGTATCAGGGATTGAATCCCATGGCTTGTTGAAAATTATATGAATGGCCATGCTATTACCCCTAACCATCCTGTCATTCATTATCACTATTTTGCTACAAGTAGAGATGTTGTTAGTGTTGTGAAATGTTAACTAGACTTGACTAATGTTTAGAAAATAGCTCTTCAATGACTTCTAATAATGCAATAATAGATTGGGCATGAAATGCTACTTGAATTCTAGGTTCAATAGTAAGTGTTGTTCAAGGAATTGTCAAATGTGCAATTTGAGATAGTCTTGCCAACAATACAATGATGAAGATGTGTATTCTTCTGAACTTGGTATTTCATCTCTATGGAGTAATTTTGATTTCAGCCTAGGAGGTGGTGCTACAAATCTGATTGGTTATTCATGTTGACAAAGAATTTAAAGGTCCATTTAGAAAAAAGAAACTCCCATCATTAAAATGCCAATGTGAGAAGCTTCTAGCAGCTAAAAAAGGATGGTTGATGAGGTGTAGAGCATGTTGTCTTCACGTAGAGCAGGCATGGGAGGAAGATCTGTTGGTGTCAGGGATTGAATCTCGTGGCTTGTTGACAATTATATGAATGACCATGCTATTACCCCTAGCCAACCTGTCATTCATTATCACTATTTTTCTACAAGTAGAGATGTTGTTAGTGTTGTGAAGTGTTAACTAAACTTGAGTAATGTTTAGAAAATAGGTCTTCAATGACTTCTAATAATGCAATAGAATATTGGGCATGAAATGCTACTTGACTTCTGGTTTCAGTAGAAAGTGTTGTTCAAGGCATTGTCAAATGTGCAATTTGAGATAGTCTTGCCAACAATACAATGATGAAGATGTGTATTCTTCTGAACTTGGTATTTCATCTCTATGGAGTAGTTTTGATTTCAGCCTAAGAGGTGGTGCTACAAATCTGATTGGTTATTCCTTTTGACAAAGAATTCAAAGGTCCATTTAAAAAAAAAAAACTCCCATCATTAAAATTCCAATGTGAGAAGCTTCTAGCAGCTAAACAAGGATGGTTGATGAGGTGCAGAGCATGTTGTCTTCATGTAGAGAAGGCATGGGAGGAAGATTTGTTGGTGCCAGGGATTGAATCCCGTGGCTTGTTGACAATTATATGAATGACCATGTTATTACCCCTAGCCATACTGTCATTCATTATCACTATTTTTATACAAGTAGAGATGTTGTTAGTGTTATGAAATGTTAACTAGACTTGAGTAATGTTCATAAAATAGCTCTTCAATGACTTCTAATAATGCAATAGTAGATTGGGCATGAAATGCTATTTGAATTATGGGTTCAGTAACAAGTTCTCTTCAAGGCATTGTCAAATGTGAAAAGGAAGTTCTGGACCTAATTGGTGTTATAGATGTAACTGGTCAAGGCAAAGATATGAAGTCTAAGCATGTGATTAAAAGTGAGGAAGAGTATAAGAAAATTCATGTTGTTTCTTTTTGAACAAATACCCTAAAAAATTTAAATTTGTAAGGCAGAGAGATTAATTCTTAGTTTCTTATGAGTGAATATGAAAAGGGATTTCTTAGTTCCAAACTATTGATAATCATGAATTGAATCCAAAACTAATGATTTAAAAACATATTTTTGAGTGCAAAACTTGAAGAAAGCTTTGCAACTCAAGAGATTTGATTCCCACTAGGTAGATCTAGAGTTAAGATGGATCTATGTTGGTTTTAGATTAGTTTATGCATTCAAATGTCTCCTTCAACAAAATTTGAATGTAATTGGCATCACATGGGAACTAAGAATATTAAGATGTCAGTTCTTTTAATCAAAAACTTCAGAATCATGTGTTTGATTATGAGTCAGCAAGAGTTTCAGTTATGCCCCAAGTTGAAGGCTCTAGTGTAAGTGAAGGGGGTTCTTCTAGTGACATAAATATAATGAAAAAGAGGGTCTTTAAATCAATAATACTATTATAAATATATAATGTGCAAACCAAGGAAGATGTAGAGGATGTAACTAGGGTGTATTATGCGGCTAATGGCATTGCTTCCAATGCCACCCATTCTTCTTAATGCTTAATATATTGAGATGTTTAGAAAATTGATAATTTTTTATCCAATATTTTTACTCCCAAGTGACCACAAACTAAGGACATACTTGAAGGAGAGGTGGATAGGATGGAGAAGATGGTGCAAATATTAGGTGAACTTAAGTAATGATAGAGTGCCCCATTGTATCAATCGATGTGTGCTCGATTGAATACTGAATACAATAGACTCCATTTAGACCACCAAAGAAAGAGAAGGCATAGGGAATGAGTTCAAACATAATTGTTGATGATACATGTTTTTGAGCAACTCCTCAACCATGGATTTTGTAGGAATACAATACATATTTTTAAGTAAAAATTTAACTAGGTAAGGAGTCAACGTTGATGGGTCAAAAGTAGTGGTTTTGGGTCCATGGTTTTGTGTGTGGATTACATGTAATGAAGCATTTGAAAGGCTTGGAAAAACTTCATTGTAATGAACCAAAGAGGTGAGCAATGAAGGCTAAATTTGGAAAATTGGCGGGGTTTTGGCTCAAAGATTAAAAAAATTTCGTTAGCTAATTTTTATCGGATTGAGGATTTACAAGATAAACTTTTTGTGTATTATATTGCTCTAATTTATTTTGTTTTTTCTCTTAGTAAATTGGTTTTCTCTCCAGTTAAATTTAACACATATCTTTAAATACTTTTCCATATCTATTGAATTCGACCAAACTTGTCAGCTTCCATAAAACTAGCAGAAGACCAAAATCAAATGACACTGAAAAATGACTTATGGAGTTATGGCTAGGGCTGAAATTAAGCTTGAATCCACAACTCAGCTGGCTAGTCAAAGTTTATTATGTGTCAATAAAATGGTTATATTTATCTATATTATAAATTTTGGAATATTATAGAAATCAAATAGTAACAAAGTCAATTGTTTCACTTTGTTGTGCTTCTATCAAATATATTTCAAAATTTTAATGGATGAAAATATTATATTTTATTATTTTAAATTCTACCATTCTACCACCTACTGCTATTGGACTGCATGAGGGACCTATTCTTCCCAATTAGGAGAAGAATAAGAATATGTGGTCCCTTATTACAAATATTAGCAAGAGCACTATGATAAAGATAAGAGTGAAATTTCAAATACCTATGACATGTTAGTGACAATCAAAGATATTTCAAAAGTTTTTGGGTACAACCTATGGAAGATGGAGTCCAATTTTTCTCTGTGTGTCTTCCCAGTTGGTACATGAGGAATGTCTCCAACGAGTATTAAAAATTGTTCTGGTTTAGACTCTAATGAATTTTACTCCCTTGCTCTAAGTTGAAGAACATGCTTGTAGGTTTTCTACAGAACAACATATGTTACAATTGAAACCCAGTACGCTGCAACCACAAAATCCCGCAATCGTTTGCTTTCTTGCTGCAAAACAAAAATGTTAGGCTATACCGTTGTAATTTGATTTAAAAATTAGGAATCAGAACACCATCAAAAGACGAGGATTTTCCTGGCACCTAAATATTGACCAAAGAAAGTTTGTCAAAATCATCATAGTTGGAACTAGTTTTTTTATTTTCTTGCTTCAGTGTTATGCAACCAACTCACAAAATAGAAGAAGAGATAGATCAATGACTTCAAAATTAGCCTCTTCGAGGAGGAAACCTCCTTTACATTACAAAAATGAACAATTCTTGGATGATTCAAATGAAAAAACCTTCTTTCTATATATAGGAGTCTAAGGGGTCACAATATAATTAGAGTGGACATAACAATAATAATGTAAGGGCACAACAATAACAATAGTGGGATTTTATGGGGCATAATAATAACAATATGGGGACTACATGGGCACAACAATAACAATAAGGGGGCTACATTGACAATAACAATGAGGGAATACACTAGTATTATAGGGACCTAACATGCCCCTCTCCTTCAAAAAAAGTGTTGTCCTCAATGCTTGAGTAGTTCTAGATGCTTTTGTATAAAATTATCATCCTCCCATGTGGAATCTTCAGTGGGTAAGTTCTTCCACTTGATGAGATACTCTAAAATTGATCGATTTTGTAGTTGTTGAGTTCTTGTTTCCATGATTGCTTCAGGTTCCAATATGATTTTTTTCTTCTTCGTCAAGTTCTGGCAATATTGTTTGAACTGAGAGCTTATCACCTATAACCTTCTGTTGATGGTGCTGGACCAGCCAACATCAGGGGATCTCCCCAGTTTGAAGTCCCAACTAGACCTCACACTGTTTGGTGTAGGATTCCTATCTGGTACAATGGCCCAGTCGCTGTTATCTTAAAGATATGCCTTAGCTCTTGCTTGTCAGCATGTGAGAGTGGTCTTCTTTGTCTTTGAACAATGAGGTTCGCGTGCCTGGTGAGCATTAGTGTTACTTGTGTCAAGGTTCTTTCACTGCAAAGGGAGAGGTTGGAGGTGAGTATCTAGTTGAATGGGAAGAGTCCCAACTCTGTTAGAGATACAAAAGACACAAGACATGCATAACTTTCAGCGGATCAGTCCACACGGTTGCGGTAGTAAAAAAACAAAAGAGAAGATAACACATACAACACCCAATGGAGCAGTCCACGTGAATGCAATGATCATTATAACAAGTTTATGGGAAAGGTTCTGTCTTATGTTCGATGAGGCAACCCACGCGGGCAAGACAACGTTAACAACTCATACAACACATTTTCATAAACAGATATATTAGAGCAACCGAAAGAGTTCAATTGTTTTAACACAGGTAAAAGCAACATGCATTAAAAGTGTTCAAGATTAGTCTTACAAATAGTTACAATACATGTGTGAAAACGTGTTGACCTATTAATAGGCTTCTGAATTAAGAGAAAGTTCCAAGACACATCGGTACACCATTACATCATTAACCCCGTAGGCAGGGCATTGGAGCCACTGCTTGCTCTCCAAAGAAAAGATTACAGACTCTCAAGGCTATGTGGGAGGAGCCAAGGTGAAAATTCCTTTGCATGTACAAATGAGGGCTATTTATAGCCAAGGGTAAAACTGGCCCTTGTGACTATTCAACTTCCCTCATGACTGTTTGACTTTCATGACTTTTCAACTTTACATGATTCTTCAGATTACAAGTGGGTCTCTTGGAATTCCACGTTACATTACATTGATTGACAACAATATGGCCCATAGTAGTGATGTGGCCGACATGACTCATGACATGACTCGACATGATAGTGCTGGTATGTTCATGCTGCTGTTGGTGTGCATGTCGAGCTGTAGTGTTGCTGAGTGATGGATGTCCTCTTGGTGTTTCACAAATTCACCTCTACATGGCAATATGTGTAGAGTCCTTGATGGTCATTGGGTTCGCTTGATGTTTCATGTGTGCCTTTCTCCATACTTGTACTTTGGCATGCTTGACATGTTCGTACATTCACGAAAATATCTCCTCGTTTGTTTGTTCGACCGTTTGTCTATGAACACATCCTTTCATGTTCGTCTGTTCGTCCATCTGCGGACACATCTTCGCATGGTCGTCCATTCACGAACACATCTCCTTGCATGCATCGTTTGTTTTTCCATTCGTCTGTTTTGTTGGGTTGTGTTATGTTCTTTCCACGACTATCCCACTTAGTTAACCAGGGGGTTAGAGGGGGGGGGTGGAGCACCCCCTTCGTTGCACCGATTGTGTAGTGGGGGGGGGGGGCACATGGGGTTTGAGGTGTACTCATAACCCCACTTTATGGGGTCTAGGGCAGCGCCCCAGAAAATTTTTGGTTTTGGACTCTATGTTAGGTTGGGCAGACCCACCTATGGTTTTTTGCATGATTTTCGCACATCTTTTTGGACGCGATGGTTTTCGGTCCATGGTATTGGACGCGATGGTTTTTCGGTCCATGGTATTTGATGCTTCGGCATGTATAAATATGTATTATAACATTGAAAGGAAAATAATGAAAAATCAATCTGGTAGTCTCGATTTTGGGATCCAGGGGAAAATCTCTATTTATATGTGTTATGCTCTCACATTGTTTATTTTCCGTGTTTTAGAATTCATATGCAGGTAATTTCTGTACGAGGTTAAAACCTACATTTGGTATCAGAGCAGTTTTGGCTTCAAGGGGACGCCTTTGTTGCTGAGGGGTTTCACTCGGGCCTGTGGTAGACCCTGTTCAGTGGGAGATCTGCGAGATCGATTTTGGTGGTGAAAGAAGATGGCGAGCAGTGGAAAGATAGAGATCGAGAAATTTAATGGTCAGAGTTTTGAGTTTTGGAAACTCAAGATGGAGGATCTGTTGGTGGATAAAGATCAGTGGATCGCAGTAGATTTGGGTACTAAACCAACGGGAATGTCCGATGAAGAATGGAAGAAGTTGGATAGGAAGGCAAAGAGCACGATACGATTTTGTGTCTCAGAATCAGTATTGCTGAATGTATCAGGGGAAGCTACGATGAAGGCTTTGTGGGACAAGTTAGGGACTTTGTACCAATCTAAGTCTCTGGTGAATAAACTGTTCTTGTGGAAAAAGCTGTATAACCTGAGGATGAAAGATGGAGACTCGGTGACAGAGCATCTGAATGCATTTAATACTGTGGTAAGTTAGTTAGCATCTGTTGATATTAAAATTTCAGATGAAGATAAGTGCATCAGTTTGTTGTGTTCTCTACCAGATTCATGGGATAGTCTGGTTATTGCAATAGGTAGCATGGGATAGTCTGGTTATTGCAATAGGTAGCAATGCAATTGCCTTGCAGTTTGATGAAATAGTCTCATCCTTGCTGACGGAGGAGATGAGACGGAAAAATATGGAGAGCCAGAATGGTGATGCCTTGTCTGTACGAGGACGGTCCCAGAACAGAAACAAAAGTAAGTCATAGAGTGGGAGATCTAAATCCCCAGGAAAACCTGTAAAGGTGGTGTGCTGGAAATGCAGAAAGGAAGGGCACTACAAAAGGCACTGTAAATATAAAGCTCTTGACAAAGGAAAGGGATCTGATGATGCTCCTTCTGCAGAGGCGAAAACCACCTCAGATGAAGGTGGGGATGTGTACTTGGCTTCTTCAAGTACACATGTAGATCATGAGGCATGGTTGATTGACTCAGGTGCATCCTTTCACTTCACTCCCCATAGAGAGTGGTTTTGCGAGTATGAGAAATATGATGGTGGTGATGTCTTCTTGGGGGATTACAGGAAGGCTAGAATCGTGTGTCGCAGAAAAGTAAAGTTGAAGTTGCAAGGTGGAAGGGTTAGAACACTTCCGGGTGTTTTGCATATTCCTGCATTAGCCAGAAATATGATTTCTGTAAGCAAGCTAGATGATGCAGGTGTAAAAACAGTGTTCGAGAAGGATACCTACAAAATGGTTCGGGGAGCACTGGTATTGATGCGGGGAGTTCGAATTGGAACTCTGTACAAGCTGCAAGGTAGCACTGTTATTGATGGGTGCAACAGTTCTATGGTTCCTGAAAGTGGAGCAGAAAATCTAGTGGTATCTGGAGAGAAGACCATGTTGTGGCATCAAAGGCTTAGACATATTGGAGAGAAGGGCCTTCAAATACTTCATGGTAAAGGTATGGTAGAAGGTATGAGTAATAGCTCTCTGGATTTTGATTTCTGTGAAAATTGTGTATACAGGAAGCATAATCGGGTGAGTTTCCGTTCTGGTAGTAAGAGGGTGAAACAGATATTAGAGCTTGTGCACAATGATGTGTTTGGACCTGTGAAGGTTGCATCACTGGGTAAGTCTGTGTACTATGTATCATTTATAGATGACTTCTCAAGGAATACATGGATATATTTCCTTAAGAAGAAATCTGAAGTCTTTGACAGGTTTAAAGAATTTAAGGCTCTCGTGGAAAATCAGACACAGAGAAGAAGATAAAGGTGCTGAGGACAGATAATGGTGGAGAGTTTTGCAACAAGGAATTTGAAGAATTCAGTAAGAAGTGTGGTATATCATGGCAGAAGACTACTCCATATACACCTCAACAAAATGGAGTTATAAAAAGAATGAATAAGACGTTGATGGAAAGGGCAAGAAGCATGCTCATTGGTGTTGGGTTAGGACAAGAATTCTGGGCAGAGGCGGTGGATACTGCATGTTACCTAGTCAACAGGTCACCTTCATCAGCGTTGGAGGATAAGACTCCACAAGAGGTATGGACTCGTAAGAAACACTCTCTTTCACATCTAAGGGTATTTGGATGTGATACATATGTACATGTTCCAAAGGAGAAACAAACCAAGTTGGATAGTAAATCTGAAAAGTGCATCTTTATTGGATATAAGGATGGTTTAAAGGTTATAAGCTTTGGAACCCAGTAACAGGGAAGGTTGTGTACAACCAAGATGTGGTGTTCAGAGAGGTGAAAGATGTTACTAAACATGAAGTCCAACCAAAGGAACCTGAGAAGATAGAGTTTGAGCTAAAGGAGGAAGAATCAGACTCTACAGCAGAGGAGGAATCAGAAGATGAAGAGCCACAAATTCCGGCTGTGAGAAGATCAGTTTGAGAAAGAAGGCAGCAAGAAAGGTATAGTACATCTGCTTTCTGTTCAAATTTTGATTTGTCTGTTACTGATGATGATCCCAGAACTGTGAAGGAAGCAGTGGATTCAGAGGATGGAAAACTTTGGAAAGAGGCCATGGTTGATGAAATGGCATCTTTACACAAAAATGAGGCTTGGGATCTGGTGGAGTTTCCAGCTGGAAGGAAATCCATTGGCAGCAAATGGGTGTTCAAGAAGAAGACAAATGTAGAAGGAAAGGTGGAGAAATACAAAGATCGGTTGGTAGTAAAAGGCTATTCCCAGGTGCCGGGAATTGATTTTGGTGATATTTTTTCTCTTGTTGCCAAGGTAAATTCCATTAGATTACTTCTATATGTTGCTGTTGCTTTTGATTTTGAGGTAGAACAGATGGATGTGAAGACAACATTTCTTCACGGGGATCTACAAGAGGAAATATACATGAAGCAACTTGAAGGTTTTGCGGTGAAGGGTAAGAAAGAACTGGTATGCAAGTTAAAGAAGTCTCTGTATGGGTTAAAATAGTCACCAAGGATGTGGTATACAAAATTTGATACATTTATACGAGGACTTGGCATCACCAGAAGCAAAGCAGGTCACTGTGTGTATTTTAAATTAATTGGTGACCGTGTTATTTATCTGGTCTTGTACATGGATGATATGTTGCTGGTTGGAAATGACAAAGAAATTATCCAGGATTTGAAGACCCAATTGTCCTCCAAATTCGACATGAAAGATATTGGTGCTACAAACTATATTTTGGAATGGAAATTAAAAACCAGTGGAAGTATGTCGATACAATACTGCAGAGGTTTAATATGCAGGATAGTAAACCGGTGAAGGTTCCTATTCCTGTAGGTGTGAAGTTATCTGCTGAACAGTGTCCCAAGACACAAGAAGAGGAAGAGGACATGTCGCATGTTCCATATGCAAGTGCAGTTGGTAGCCTGATGTATGCAATGGTCTATACTAGACCAGACATTGCACATGCAGTGGGAGTATTGAGCATGTTTATGTCAAAACTAGGGAAGGAGCACTAGACAACAGTGAAGCGGGTTTTTTTAGGTATTTGCATGGCACTAGTGATTATGGTTTGTGCTACCAAGGAAGAGCAGGATTGGACAGAATGTTGGATATTCGTGGCTTTGTTGATGTAGACTGGGCTGGAGATCTGGATCAGAGAAGATCTACAAGTTGGTATGTGTTTAACCTATTTGGAGGTGCAGTCAGTTGGATGAGTAAGAAACAATCTGTAGTGGCATTATCAACTATAGAGGCAGAATACATGGCAGCCACTCATGCAAGCAAGGAAGCAGTTTGGTTGCAGAGATTGTGTTCAAGTATGGGGTTAGTACATGGAGCTATAAGGATAGATTGTGACAGCCAAAGTGTAATTTTCTTGGCAAAGAACCCCACATATCATTCAAAGACAAAACACATTGATGTTCAATATCACTTTGTGAGGGATATGATAGAAGACAAAAAGGTGTTGTTGGTAAAGGTGGACACTTTGAAGAATACTGTAGATGCATTGATAAAATCTGTGAGCTTTGAGAAGTTCTCTTGGTGTAGAGAGACAATGGGCATTTCAAGGCTGGAAAAATGACTAAGCTCTCTTTTGGCCCCCTGTGGAAAGAAAACAACAAGTGGGAGAATGTTGGGTTGTGTTATGTTCTTTCCATGACTAGCCCATGTAGTTAACTAGGGGGTTAAAGGGGGGCCGGAGCACCCCCTTCATTGAGACGATTGTGTAGCGAGGGGTGGGGGGGGTTACATGGGGTTTGAGGTGTACCTGTAACCCCACTTTATGGGGTCCGAGGCAGCGCCTCGGAAAATTTTTGGTTTTGGACTCTATGTTAGGTTAGGTGGACCCACCTATGGTTTTGTGCATGATTTTCGCACATGTTTTTGGATACGATGGTTTTCGGCCCATGGTATTTGGTGTGATGGTTTTTCGGTCCATGGTATTGGATGCTTCGACATGTATAAATATGTATTATAACATTGAAAGGAAAATAATGAAAAATCAAGCTGGTAGTCTCGGTTTTGGGATCCAGGGGAAATCTCTGTGTATATGTGTTTTATGTGTTATGCTCTCACATTGTTTATTTTCTATGTTTTAGAATTCGTATGCAGGTAATTTCTGTACGGGGTTAAAACCTACATGTTCACAAACACATCTCCTTGCATGCATCATTCATTCATCCGTTCGCGAACACATACTTTTGCATGTACTCTCCTTGTTCATCCCATATGTCGTCACGTCATGTCTATTCATGTACTTGTATCTACAATCGCTCATGACGAGACGACATCAAATCCATAAACCTCATAGTCTACCATGATGCATGGTTGTTTGCTTTCAGATGCAGGTGACCGGGAGAGAGGACACAACTGCGAAACTATGTGAGGAAAGTTTCAAGCTGGGATGCAAGCTCTGGGCACTGCTGGGGAAAATTGGGTAGAGGTCACTAGGATACCGAGAAGGACAATTCGGATCAGTAGTGACTGTTAATAGGATCTGGCTCAGCTGGAGGACAAATCTACGCAATTTTCGGAGGGAAGCAGTGCGGGCAACAGAGGGCCTTGGCAGTAAAAACTATGCAATTTTTGGAGGGATCTAGCTGCAGGCTGTAGGAGGCTCGGCAACAAAAGCTGTGCAATTCCTGGAGGGAGATGGCAATGGGCTACGAGATGGCTTGGTAGCAAAAACTGCGTAATTCTTGGAGGGAGCTGGCAGTGGGCTGCAGGGTTTCTGGAGACAAAAACTGTGTAGTTGCTTGGAGGCTAGTCTGCTGAACACCTCTGCATAGATTATGAGCTGAGAAGGGTGCTGGGAAGTTGAGGGATTACTCATGAAATCTACGCAATTTTTTGGGTGAGAAGCCGACCGGCTTACTAGGTGGCTGGCCGGAAAAACTGTGCAATCTTGAAGGGAGACAGGGACAGACACTGGGTGTCTATCTGGTCTGTTTGTGCAATTTACTTAGTTAGCAGAGCGGGAAAGGTTGGTAGCTTCTGCGTAATTTTTGAGGGGAGTGAGTCCCGGGGTGATTGACCGGTCAAACTCTCTAGTTGACTAGCAGGAGGGTTGGTTGATCAGCTTGTGGATAACACAGACTGAAATGACTTATTGGACATTTCTACGTTGTTCTGGGTGACAGTCGGTCGAGTCAATTACGGGGTGGAGGTCTGGCTGTTAGAGGGTGATCCGGACGTTAGAAATTCAATAAAATGACTAAATGTGTGAGCGAATGAATTTTTGCATACACGACCTTGCAAACGCACACTCACATGAATTGATGACAAGATGCCTCAAACCATCAAGACAACATATGCTCAACATGACTAACTGATAGTGCAAGCGACAAGTGCAATGCCTGTGATAGATCGTTGAATGATTGCAATGATGCTTGCACGATAGTGTGTACAACTTCATGTGTGAGTGCGACGAATGTTTACATAGCGAGCACAACATGTACACACGAAGCGAAGACCTTGTGCACGACCAAAACATGGGTGCAAGCGTGACATTGTGACGAACATGAAAAAAGTTGTCTATTTAATGGTCAAGCAAGAAGGGTGAAAAGACTCAAGATGAGACCACAGGGTGAGCCCGAGTGATTTCAAACATCAAGTAAAAAACCAAGGGAGGCTCTGAAATTGGATGCGGGCCAAAATTTTGGAGGGTGTTGCAGCCACTACAACACTTGGCAACACACTGGTAGAACTCCAGCTTCTCTGTTTTGGTTCATTGACAACACAGGGCCTTGGTCTTTCTAGGGAGTATTGAATCACTATGCGGGTTACTTCAGCTTCTCCACTTACCCCATGGACAGACATGGTTCACCTTTTTCCAACTCAGTCAAACACACCAAAACGTTTAAGATTGATCACAATGTTTCGAAATTGGGAAGGGTAGTTTGGATTGCGAGTTGAATTTTTTCAGAGTATAAGTTTTCATCTCTTGTGTTGCTCCACTACCAGAAGGCCTAGACAATACCCCAACAGAGTCACTCAAAAACACATGCATTTCTCCATTACCAGCGAGCCTGGTTAGTATCCTGGTGGAGTTGGATGCTTGACCATTCTGCACAGGAAGCCTTTCTCTTATTTCGCCTTTGTATTTTTTAAAGAGGACTGTGCATAGGCACTTATTAATTTTGGGGCGGAAGAGGGATCCTGACTTATTGAGAGCAGAAGAGTTTGTTCCTTTCGAGAAGCATGTAATACCTCTGACATAGGTTTGCTCGTTTAGATTTTCCCCTTCTCCATTTCTACTAGTTGGATGAGCTTGATCACATAAAGCAGAAAGATGAGTGCAGGCATGGGGTTTCCTAGTGTGGGCAAAAGTTCATGGTTGGACCTAGTCTTCCCTTGTAACTGGTTCATATTTCCCATCAAGACTTCATCAGCCAAAGGTTATACCCAAGCACATAGAAGACAGACACAAGACTGACCAAGTGCTATAGTTTCACAAGACTATTTAGATTTCAGCCACATACTCATTCAAAAGCCAGAACTTAGTAGAGTGCAACACTTATTTACAAAACTAAAAATATCATGATAGTAAGAAAACAAAACAAAATGAAACAAAAACATTAAGCAAAGAAAACAAAACAACAAGCAAGGAAAGAATGTAGACAAACAAACCAGAGCATGTAAGCAAGAAAGCAAACATGCAGACTAGAATGCAAAACAAAGCAAAGAAAAGAAGCAAAGACTGCTCCTACTTCTATGCTAAACAATGTATGGGCCTACTTACGTGAAGTGATATTTCCAATGCAGCCACTAGAGCATTGGCTAGCCCATGTTGGTGAAGGCATGGTTCGCAAATAGCACAGTCATGCAAACCAGCAAACATGAAAGATATAACGAAGAAGACAAATACACTCTCAGTTTAAGTGCATCCATAGAAAAGAACTGAGTGAAAGCACATGACATGCACTCTGTGGACTTGCCATGGTGCTGCGCGACACTGCATTCATATGTTAAGCATATGCATTCTCTTGACTGTGACATGCAAGCAAACGTGAGAAAGGTAGACTAGTTACACCGCACAAGTGTGCTTACTATATACGATTCCTCCAATGCAAGAGAGATGGGATCATGTGATTTGAGTGGAGGAAGCAAAATCTAGGTGTTTGATTGATATTCAATGTGAAGCAAAGAGTGATGAGGAGCCTTGCGTGTTTCAACAATTTCCTGAGCAGAAGTGAAACCAACCTCAGGACAACGAGGGCATGACATAACCATCAGTTCAGGATGAAGTGCCTCGACATCCTACAGAGTTTCGACTTAGTCAACAGGTATATCATCGGAGATCGGTGGCCTATACATATTAATACTGAGTGAATCAACATCGTGATCGAATGAAGAAGTACAGAGATCACAACAACCACGATCAGAAAATTCAGGATGTTCGTCGACATCCTCATGATTTGATGAATCGTGTAGAGGAGTAGATGAGAAGCAAGGATGTTCACCCTCTGTGTTTTCAGAAATGATAGATGATGGATTGGACGAATTTTCTGACGAAGATGTGTCCTCTCCATAATGTAGTGATATATTGAAATCCAATGTGTCCTATGAACGATCAAAAGTAGAAACATCCAGAAATGAATTTTCACAGGGGAAATCAACAGCAACAGAATCACAAGGGATTTCAAGATAGAGAAGATGAGGCGCGAATGGAAGGGAGTCATCCTTCACCTCTAGTTCTTCTTTAGATTCCTGTACACACTCATCATGAATGATAACGTAGGTTGGATGCACAACACCAACTTCGTCAACAACTTGATCCTTGTTCACAACACATGTGGAGTCAAGAATGAAAGAACACAAGATAGTACAATTCGGAGGATCAATGGAACACAGGGACGGAGGTTGAGGGAACAAATCCATGTGACAACCAACAAGCTTGCAAGCCAAATCTGCACAGATATCAAGAACATATGGGGTGGGAGGATGTGACAGTTCAACAAATGTGTGTGCATTTTCTCCCACATCACTTTGTGGTGGTGCAGCTGTTCGATGAGGTGAAGGTGGACAATCACTTGTGACAGTGACTGTGTTTGCCTGTGATTGCGCAACTCCATCACTGAAGTATGCTGTAGGATTTGATTGATTTCAAGAATTTCGGATTTTCAGATGTGTGAAGAAGATACTCAAATCTTCCATCGAGAAATTACCAATCAATTTCATCTTCGGGAAATCGATATGCAAGATTACAAAAGTGTGTGTGAAACTGTTCAATGGATTCATCGGGTTCTTTTTGTAATTCTAGAATTTCTTTGTTGAGTGATTTACGGTCAAAGTGATTGAAAGCACGATTTATCTTTGTGACCAGATGAGAAAGAGAATGGATATATTTTTCGGGAAGCGTGGCACACCAATGCATTGGGTTCCCTCAAAGTGTGTAGGCGAACAACTCACAGGTCATGTAATATTCAAAGATTTCATGTTTTTCACAGGATCCTACAACATTGATCGCATGTCTGACCAAGGCTACTTGGCCTCCACCATCGTATGTTTTATGTGAGAAGTTATCCCAGAGCTCTTCCAAGATTTCAAAGTTGTTTCCATAAGACATACACTCTGGAAGAGAAACTATGTAGTTAGTCATGATGGCTATGCAGACATTCAAAACAGATGTGAGGACTCAACTTGTCATTTGGCCCTCCTTCTAGCGCTAGAATGTTGATGGTGTTAGACTAGCCAACATCAGGGGATCTCCCCAGTATGAAGTCCCAACTAGACCTCACACTGTTTTGTGTAGGAATTCCATCCGGTACAATGGCCCAATTTCCATTATCTTAAAGATATGTCTTAGCTCTTGCTTGTCAGCAAGTGAGAGTGGTCTAATTTTTTTTCGAACAACGAGGTTCGCATGCCTAGTGAGTGTTAGTGTAACTTGTGTCAAGGTTACTTCACTATAGAGGGAGAGGGTGGAGGTGAGTCTCTTGTCGAATGGGAAGAGTCCCAACTCTGTCAGAGACACAAAACACACAAGACATGCATAGCTTCCGTGGAGCAGTCCACGCGGATGCGGTAGTCACAAACATAAGAGAAGATAGCACGTACAACACCCAGTGGAGCAGTCCGCATGAATGCAACGGTCATTATAACAAGTTTATGGGAAAGGTTATGTCTTATGTTGGGTGAGGCAACCCACGTGGGCAAGACAACATTAACAACTCATACAACACATTTTCATAAATAGAGGTATTAGAGCAATCGAAAGAGTTTAATTGTTTTAACATAGGTGAAAGCAACATGCATTACAAGTGTTCAATATTAGTCTTACAAATAGTTACAATACATGTGTGAAAACATGCTGGCCTGTTAACAGGTTTATGAATTAAGCGAAAGTTCCAAGATACATCGGTACACCATTACATCACTAACCCTATAGGTGGGGCGTTGGAGCCACTGCTCGCTCCTTAAATAAAATATTATAGACTCTCAAGGCTATGTGGGAGGAGCCAAGGTAAAAGGTCGTTTGCATGTACAAATGAGGGTTATTTATAGCCAAGGGTAAAACTGGCCCTTGTGACTGTTTGACTTCCCTCATGACTGTTTGACTTTCATGAATTTTCAACTTTGCATGACTCTTCATATTACAAGTGAGTCTCTTGGACTTCCACGTTACATTACATTGATTGACAACAATATGGCCCAGAGTAGTGATGTGGCTGACATGACTCATGACACAGATCGACATGACTGTGTTGGTATGTTCATGCTGCTGCTGGTGTGCATGTCGAGTTGTAGCGATGCTGAGTGATGGATGTCCTCTTGGTGTTTCACAACTTCACCTTCACATGACAAGATGTGCGGAGTCCTTGATGGTCATTGGGTTCACTTGATCTTGCATGTGCACATTTCTCCTTGCTTATACTTTGGCATGCTTGACATGTTTGTCCATTCACGAAAATATTTCCTCGCATGTTCGTTCATCTGTGAACACATCCTTGCATGTTCATCCGTTTGTCTGTCCGTGGACACATCTTCGCATGGTTGTACGTTTGCAAACAAATCTCCTCGCATGCATTGTTTATTCGTCCGTTCGTCTATTCGCAAACATATCTCCTTGCACGCATCATTCATTCGTTCATTCGAGAACACTTACTTTTGTGTGAACTCTCCTTGTGCATCCCATATGTCGTCATGTCATGTCTATTCATGTACCTATATCTGCAATCACTCATGACGAGATGACATCAAATTCATAAATGTGATAGTCTACCATGATGCATGGTTGTTTTCTTTCGGATGCAGGTGATCGGGAGAGAGGACAAGGCTGCGAAACTGCGTGAGGAAAATTTCAAGATGGGATGCAAGCTTTGGGAACTGCCGGTGAAAATTGCGTAGAGGTCACTGGGATACTGAGAAGGACAATCCAGATCAACAGTGACTGTCCGCAGGATTTGGCTGAGCTGGATGATAGATCTGTGCAATTTCTGGAGGGAAGTAGTGCGGGCAGTAAAGGTCCTTGGCAACAAAAGCTGAGAAATTTCTGGAGGGAGCTTGCTACGGTTTGCAGGAGGCTTGACATAAAAAACTACGCAATTCCTGGAGGGAGCTGGTAGCAGGTTGCAGGATGGCTTGGAAACAAAAACTGCATAATTCCTGGAGGGAGCTGGTAGTGGGTTGTGGGGTTGCTGGATACAAAAAATATGCATTTGCTGGGAGGTTGTCCTGCTAAACACCTCTGTGCAGTTTCTGAGCTGAGCGGGGTGCTCGACAATTGAAGGCTTGCTCATGAAACCTGCACGATTTTCTAGGTGAGCAACCGACTGGCTGACAGGAAAAAATGTGCAATTCCTAGAGGGAGAGAGGGATGGGCATTGGGTGTCTGTCTGGACTGTCTGTGCAATTTCCTCTGTCAGCGGAGCAGGCAAGGTCTGTAGCTTCTGCACAATTTTTTAGAGGAGTGAGTCCTGGGGTGACTAACTAGGCAAACTGAACTGAATGGAAAATGGCATCAAGCCATAGTATTCATCCACCCATGTAATTTACCCCTGGTATTGTAAGTGGCATCCACCCACCCATGGTATTGTAAGTGACATCTACCCATGGTATTCATTCACCCATGGTATTGTGGCATCCACCCACGGTATTCATTCACCCATGGAATTGATCTGTGGTACTGTAACTGAAAAATACTATAAGTAACAAGTTGCATTTTGTAAAAGGACAGATTTTCCACTACAATGTAGCTTTTACAATTATTCTCTGTTTTAATAAAAAGTCTCTTTGTGTTTTTATTTACTGTGTTTTCTCTCATTTTCTTTCTGGCATTGCAATTTTCAGATCTTGGGGGTCTCCCCCCCAAGATCCATTTCATTTTTTTTTAGATCTTGGGGGCCTCCCCCCAAGCTCTGGATCACAAAATCTTTGGTTGATTAGCATGATGGTTGGTTGATCAGCTCGTGGGCATCGCAGATTGAAATAACTTGTTGGACACTTCTGCGTTGTTCTGGGTGACAGTCGGTCGAGTCGATTGCAAGGTGGAGGTTTGGTTGTTAGAGGGTGATCCGATCGTCAAAACTTCAGAAAAATGACTAAGTGTGTGAGCGAATGAATTTGTGCATACACGACCTTGCAAACACACACTCACATGACTTGACGACAAGACACCTCAAACCATCAAGACAACATATGCTCAACATGACTGACTGATGGTGCAAGCGACAAGCGCGATGCTTGTGATAGATCGTTGAATGACCGCGACGACGCTTGTGCGATAGTGCGTACAACTTCATGTGTGAGTGCGACAAATGTTTACATAGTGAGCACAACATGTACACACAAAGCGAAGACCTTGTGCACGACCAGAACATGGGTGCAAGCATGACATTGTGACCAACATGCAAAAAGTTGTCTGTTGAATGGTCAAGAAAAGAGGGTGCAAAGACTCAACACGAGCCCATGGGGTGAGCCCGAGTGATTGTAAACATCAAGTAAAAAACCAAGGGAGGCTCCAAAATTGGATGCAAGCCAAAATTTTGGAGGGTGTTGCAGCCACTACAACACCTTCTTTAAGCATGAAACATCGAAAACTTGGTGCACTCAGGAAGATACAGGAAGCTCCAATTTTTATGCCATAGTACCAATCTTTTGCAACACCTTGTAAGGACCATAATACTTTTGTGATAATTTATTGTCCTTCTTAGCTTGTTTGAGGGACATTTGTTTGTATGGTTGTAGCCGTAAAAATACCCAGTCACCTACATCAAAACTTCTTTCGTTGCTATGTTGATCTGCCTGTTGTTTCATTCTATTTTGCGCCAAAGTGAGGTTATCCTTTAAAAGTTGTAGAACTTGTTTTTGAGATCAATGCAATATTCCTCTGCTTGAACCTTATAATGATTGTCCAAGAATTTTTGGAGATTTGGAGAAATATATGATTTTGATGTTTGAACCTCTAGTGAACATAATTGTGCAATTACACCTCATTGTTATTTCTTTAGAAGATTTGTCATGCCATTATAGTTGATTATCTTTCCTAGTTTCCCTGTGATACCCCTTTATTCAACTTCCTTTCCTTCCCAAAAAAGTTTCAAGAAATGTTCTTGAAAATTAAATCTATTATACCCAAGGATTGTAACCAGTGGACTCCTAGTACAACATCATCACCACCCATTGGAATGGAAATAATTGGAATATTAAATACATATTATCCCATGGATAGATTGATATTATGGCACTTTTTAGAGAAATTTATGGTTCCTCCATTTGCAACCATCACTTGATACTCTGGTGCTGGATATAGGAAGCAATTCAATTCCTTAGCTATCTTACAATGAATAAAATTATTGGTACTACCCGAATTAGTCCACCCTATTACCTTTTTCTTCTTGATATGCCCTTATATCTTGATATTTTGAGGAGTGGTAATTCCTACCAATGCATTACAAGATATGGTCAGATTCATTTCTTCTTTCTTCGGGGTTGGTTCTTGGTGTATATCCTCTTCTTTTGATGTTTCTTGTTCCTTTTCTTCCCCCCCTTCATAATCTATGTAAATTAATTTCTTCTCCGCACACTTATGATATTTAGTGTATTTTCTATTGCAACTGTAATAAATCCCTTTTGCTCTTTTTCTTCAAATTTTTGTGGTGCCAACCTTGTAGGTTGTGGAAGGTTAGGAGCAATAACACTTCCATCTTTATGGTTGTGAGTGGCAGGCTTCCTTGTTGCCATAATTTTTCTTGCCAACCTAAATGTATTCTCCAACGAGTCAGGTTCCTAAAGGAAAACCTCACGTTGGATGTTATCCTTTAAAGTCCCTATGAACACATCAATAATATCCTCCTCTAGAATATCATTTACCATTATATTCAATTTTTGGAAGGCCTCAATGTGCTCTACCATTGAACCCTTTTGTTTGAGATTTATCAATTGGCTAGAGAATACGTTGCTCTTTTTATCCTCATAATGTGCTATCATTTCCTTCGTAAAAATTGACCAAGTGACAAGTGGTTTATGAGAAAAAATCCATTGATACCATACAAACTGATTGGGTTCTAAATATAAAGTTTAAATGCGTACCTTTTGTGTGTGTTGCACATTATGAAGATCAAAATATTGCTCCATTTGTAGTATCCATGTTACTAGATCCTTTCCATCAAAATTTCTCATATCGATCTTTGGAATATGTTGGGTCTTCAATCCAAGGTTAGAGCCTATGAAATCATGATTAACATTTCTTTTGTTCTCATCATGAGTTTCATCTAATACCCTTTCGGCATTAGGAATAATTTCTTGTAGCAAGTTTGTCAAACCTTCCATGTCTAATTTTAATCTATTCTTCAAACCATCCATCTTAGCTTCCATTTAAATTTTGGTTACTCTTTGTGAGAGTGAAATTTGTTGCAGTT
The DNA here is from genome assembly GCA_031772625.1 of Pinus tabuliformis. Lineage (NCBI taxonomy): Eukaryota > Viridiplantae > Streptophyta > Pinopsida > Pinales > Pinaceae > Pinus > Pinus tabuliformis. The sequence goes on along the minus strand of CM062820.1, from coordinate 1,141,212,966 downwards.
GGTCTCGTAATTTTGATATATCATGTTACATTTCTTATTCTTCTTCATGCGTCATAGTAGATATTTCTGGTTGCTTACTATGTGTTTCCATTTTCTTGGTTCGAGGCATTTTGAAATCAAACAATGATATATATGCTTCACTATGCCCTTTGAATCACTTCAAACTGATTTTTCAAACAAAAGTTATGCAATTTTAAAAACAATACAAACCTTTTTCTTGCTTTTAGGATCTCAATATTGAAACGATTATAACTATGTAATTTCAAATCTCCAAGTTCTGAAATTTCTTCTTGTGATATCTCTCTGAGTCCTCTTTCCAACCCCACAAGTATGATCGAGATTGGGATTATTCAAGAAATACTTATGCCAAATCTCTCACGATGACCTGATTATGGACTGGTTCAGTAGATCGAAGTTGTACGAGATGCAACGTTCATTGTTTCAACCTTCAGACTTGAAATTTCCACAAGAAAAACTATAGTCTGTGGAATTTCAACAAACTTTTACAAAATTCAAATCTGATGCTTGAAACAAAATTTATGATGATTTTCCCCAGGTCACCTGTTTGAGACAAAATTTTGGAGCCTAACAAAACCCTAAATTCCTTAGAGCATATCTCCGAAAATATAGTGAAACAAGATCTGAAATTTTTACACGTAGTTCTCTAATATTTCAGCTCCATGTGATAAAAATTTCAGCTTCTCAAGTCTCGTAAAAAAAAATGTTATGACAATGTTCCCTAGGTCACCCGTTTGGGACAGAATTTTGGAGCCCGAAAAAACCTACCTTCCACAAAGCATATCTACGAAAATATAGTGAACCATAATCTGAAATTTTTACACAAAGTTCTATGATATTTCGACTCCACGTGGTAAAAATTTCAGCTTCTAAAACTTAGTAGAAATTTTTTTATAGCGAACATTCCAAGATGACATGTTTGAAGAAGCAAAAACCCGAGAATCCAAAGCTCTGAAATCAAATGTTATGCAACCAACTCACAAAATAGAAGAATAGATAGATCAACGACTTCAAAAGAAGCCTCTTCGAGGGGGAACCTCCTTTACATTACACAAATCAACAATTCTTGGATGATTCAAATGACAAAAAATCCTTTCTATATATAAGAGTGTAAGGGTCACAATATAATCAGAGCCTACATAATAATAATAATGTAATGGCACAACAATAACAATAGTGGGATTCTATGGGGCACAATAATAACAATATTGAGACTACATGGGCATAACAATAACAATAAGGGGGCTACACTGACAATAACAATGAAGTAATACACTAGTATTATAAGGACCTAACATTCAGAACCCCAACAATCATTATCCACAGTCTCTGTAACCCTAACAATAGAGACCTTAAGCTTCCTCTTCTTGACCTCTTCAAATATGTTGATTTCTCCCCTCATGGTTCCATCCCCACCAATGATATAAACCTGGTTAAAACTATGGGCTTCGATGATATCAAATATCTTGTGCAGATCAAAGCCCCCTCTTGAGCTCCCCACCACTACCCCTCCCCCACCCTTCTTGTGCCAATTATGCACCAACTTGGGATTCAAAACACCAAGTTCAAATGAATAGAACCCATGATAATACGACCTAATTCCCTTGATATCCCTTACCCCATACTGAATCCAGAGACCATCTACAATCTCCTTGATAACAGTATTAAGCCCAGGACATAAGCCCCCACATCTAATAATGACAACCTTGACTTCATTAGGGATAAAACATACCTTAGACCTAGGTCCAGCTCTGTGATAAAACCTCTACATCTCTTTCCCTATTGTTTTCATTTCCACAACTATATTCTCCATGACCATATCACTCTCAGTGACAAAAAACCCTCCACCGGGATGAATATACTTGTTCTGCATCAGAGGATTATGAAAACTAGGTACCTCTAAGTAATCTCCTAAATGGGGTAAATCCTGAATCCTCACCTGGGTAGGAAAATTGATAGTGAATTCATCGAAAAGAGATCCAGGGCCTACTATTAATGGCTTGATTGCAATCCTCTCTGCTATTGCAGATATCACAAACTCTTAACAAACTATAGAAGAGAATGAGAACTGAGGAATTGTGCAATTACTCTACAAGCAATAGATCCCAACTATTAGAACTGATTGTATGAGATGATGATAGCAATAGATGAAAAAATATCCCCGCTATTAGCATCGCCCTTCTCAACTTCTTTTCCTCCTGAGGTCTCGAACCCTTTTCCATCATGAACAAATGGATTCTATAACCCAAGTTAAGGATCCACACGTTCCTCTTGAATTCTACAACAGAATCTAAGAGATGATTATGCGTAGAGGAAGAGCATTGAACCCATCCCAACCTGGGAAGGAAGAAGAGTAGTAGGAAATTAAATTTTAATGGGTTGATTTTAGATTTTAGAGTAGGCCAAGCTTAGATTTTAACAATTTGTCAATTTTTTATGTTGCCACTATTGAGTTAAGTTCTTTTTTTCATTTGAGTAAAAGGAGGTCACTTCACATAGAGGCTATATATTTAATATTGTTGAAGGCCTAAAGAGTGATAATTTTAGTTTGAGGGTATCAATAAAAATTATAAAAAACCTTATTTTGAAAAATGTCTTCATGATCCATCACATGAGAGTATTAAAGACCTCCCTAAGAAAGTATGTTCACATAAAGAGGGAAAGAGGACATGAGGTTTACACATAAGGGGAATATCAACTAACCCTTAAGGAGGTGGAAAATATACCTAATTCTATGAATAATGTTATTAATAAACTCAAATAGTACTAGGTAGCTCATTATTTTTGGGGAATAATGTTATTAATAAACTTTAAGTAGTTGTAGATAGCTCAAAATTACCCTATTAGAAGTTAGCCATAGTTTAGTTTACATTAGTCATTTTTAGTTGTATTACTTATTAGCTAGTCATATATTTTAACCCGCGACTAAATTAGTCATTTATGTTAATTTTTTATAGTTGGGTCACTTAAAATTGCTCATTTTTTGTAGTATTTCACTTGGAAAAGTTGTGATGGCTAACTTTTTTAGTCACCTAGTTCCTAATTTCTCATTTTTTACTAGTGATGATATTATTATTAGAAGGGAATTACAAGTCACCTTCATCTCATCAATCACTTCACACCTCTCTCTTTGATGATTCTCATGGCTCTATGTAACTCTCTCTCTCTTTTAATAATACATTGCACTCTTTTTTATGCACTCATCAAATAATGGCATATTCCTCTTACACTCATTAAATACATCTCATAAAAGATTCCTCTTATGCTCTCTTTAATGCATATGTTACACTCTCCTTTACTAAGGCATCGATACCTCTCCTTAATGGCATGAGTTACAATCCTCTAAATGGAATGCAAGGCATGCATATTAATCCTCCTTTATGGCAAGAATTTGTTTCTCCTCATATGTATTTGTCTCATGTATTCTCACTTGGGGAAGGTGAATTGTGATAAAAAGAGTTGGAGAGATTTAAAAAAATAAAAATATTAAGAGAGGGAGAGACTTGGAGAGTAGCTAATTGCTTTCAAAATGAATTTAAAATTCCTAAACTAAGTTATTAAGTAGCTCTACCTGGTGGAGCTAATCATGATTGGTATTGAGAGGAAGTGAAACTTATCTTCCTTAGTTTTCCTTGTATACCTCTCTACTGCTATATTTTGGTACTGCTTGTGAGCTCTTACAGCTTGGGGGTTCTAGGGGGAGAAGTTCTCCCTGGATATGGTTGGATGGAAAACCAAATGATTCAAATGAGTTGGTTAAGGGATCAAAGATGAATCATACTCTCAACAATTAGAAACAATGTAAACTTTGAAACGGGAACTATAAACTCAAAACGAGAACTTTGGCAAAAAAACCTTGTAAAAACATCAAAACAGTGCTAAAAACGAAAAGTGTTGATGCTAGAATAACACCTTTTTTTTTTTTTTTCTAAGGTAAATTTTCAATAAGTTTTAAAAATGGCGGTGAAAACCAATTTTTTGTGCAAAAATTGTCCAAAAAACACTCTCAAAACGAAAAGTGTTGATGTTCGAAACAACACATTTTTTTTCAATAGTAAATTTTGTGCAAAAAACACCCTCAAAACGAAAAGTGTTGACGCTTGGATAACATTTTTTTTTCAAGGGTAAAATTTCAACATTTTGAAATAATGGTGTAAAATATTTTATCATGACCTCGAAAAACATTAAAATTTCAAAAAAAATAATGAAAACATAAAATAAAATAAAATAAAATATTAAAACAATGAAAAAACACAAAACAAAAAAAAGTAAAAAAAATAACAAAACATAAATTAAAATATATACTAAAAACAAAACATAAAATAAAAATAAAAAACAAAAAAAAAATCAAATATATAAAAAAGACAAAAAAAATCAAACATAAAAAAAAAACTCAATCATAAAAATGTAAAAGAAAACAAAATTAACCTATAAAAGATGAGAATTAAAAAACTAAAAAAAAAACTTAAAAATTATAAACAAATAAATAGTAAGAAAAACATATTAAAAAAAATGGAAAATAAATAAATTATCTTGTAAACCACAAAAAAAAAATTGGCAAAGGAAAAAAAAATATGGAAAAAAATAGAAAAATTTAAAAAACATTAACACAAAACTATAAAAAAATTTGAAAATTAAAAACAAACAAGATTAAAAAAAAATAGAAAATTAATAAAAAAATAAAAAACTACTAAATTAAGATTAAAATGTTGATTACTTAAAAAAACAAATATAAAAAAATATATAAAAAAGACAAAAAAAATGTTAAAAAAAAAAAAATCTCATAAGCCATAAAAGAATTTAGGAAAAAATGTATATATATATATATATATATATATATATATATATATATAAGCAAAAATAGAAAAATTAAAAAAACATTAACAAAAATTAGGAAAAAAATTAAAAACAAACTAGATTAAAAAAAATAGAAAATTAACGAAAAAAAACTAGTAAAATTAATATTAAAAAGATTTAAAAAAAACTTCAAAAACAAAATAAACTCAAATTATAAAAAAAAAAAAAAACAAAAAAAACGAAAATTTTAAAAATAAATATATTTTTTCAAATTAAATTAAAAACATTTAAAATTTAAAAAGAAATATGTATTTTGATTTAAAAAAAAAATTGTTGTTGTTGTTGTTGTTGTTTTTTTTTTTTAATAAAAAATGTAGGGCAGAGGGGTGATTTCGAGAATAGCCACTCCGGCCGCCCATGGTTGTGTGGCCCTGGGCGGAGTGTCTGCATGCAAACCCCTCCGCCTAAGGCTATGTCAACACAGGCGAAGGTAATTTTTTTTTTTTTTAAATAAAAAAATCTGTTTATTTATTTATTTTTATTTTTTAAAATTGTTTAAATTTTTTTCTTTTAAAGAAAAAAATATAGACTTAATAAAAAATAATTAAAAAAATAAAAAATGCATATTTCTTTTTAGACTTTTTTATTTTTATTTTTTCATTTGTGAATATATATATATATATTAAATTTTGATATATATATATATATATATATATATATATATATTTGAGTTTATTTTTGTTTTTTTTTTAAATGTTTATAATATTAATTTTACTAGTCTTTTATTTTATTTTTTGTTAATTTTCTATTTTCTTTTGATCTAGTTTGTTTTTTTTTTTTTTTGTTTAATGTTTTTTTAATTTTTTAATTTTTACTTACGTAATTTTATATATATTTTGTAATTTTATTTATTTATTTTATTTTTTATTTTTCCAAATTCTTTTATGGTTTATGAAATATTTTTTTTAAACATTTTTTTTTTTTAATATATATATATATTTTTATATTTGTCTTTTTAAGTAATCAATATTTAAAAAAAGAAAAATAAAACAACTTGAAAATTCGTTAGTAATGATAATTTAAAAAAATATTGGACATAATAAATTTTAGAGTGTGAAAAATAAGTCCTCTTAAAAAAGGTATGCTGCATCAACACGTTTCAAAATCAGCATAAAAATCACTAACATTTAAAAACAAATATTTATATTTGATACATAAGAAAATTTAAAGTGTCAAAAATATGCTCCAAAAAAAAAAATGTATTCTGCACCACCATTTTTCAAAATCGGGTCACGTATTTACCACCCTTACGAAACGGGTAATCGTATCGGTTATTTAAAGTGTCAAAAACTATGCTCTAAAAAAATATGTGTGTTCTGCATCGCCCCTTTTCAAAATCGGGTCAATTTTTTTTCTATCTTTACGAAACGGGTAACAGTGTCGGTTCCCGTTTCAAAGTTTATGTTGTTTAGAGTTGAATATCTCTTCAAGTATAATTTTCATTGTCCTAAAATTGTAGTATAACTTTAGTATAAAATAAAGAGTAGAAATTTAAATTGTTGTAAGCATCTAATTTTGTTTTAAGCTTATGTTATCTAGAATCTTATTGGCTAGTTGAAAATGAAGACTAAGAGTGGTCTATATGTATGGATGTTTAGATCTCAAGATGTTATGGAATTATTATTGGTGTAGTTTATTGTACTAACCTTGGTATTGTAGCATTTGAGAAAGGAAAGCCAAATATTTCTGAAGGTAATTGCAATAAAGAAATTCCAAAGGACTTGGGTAAGAGTTTCATGAGTTATGGTTTTGTTTCAGGTAATTAGAGGCATGTTTTAGAAAGGGTTTTAGGATATTTTGCAAAGTGTTTGACAAAATCCCTGAATGGGAAATGCTATTATTATTTTTAATCATTATGCATGGATAAGTGTTAACTTGCAGCCTACCAGAGTAGGAAATGGATGCATACTCGAAATATACCTAGAGGATTCACTACATCAACCCTTAAAATGAAAATGCAAAAAAATGATGGCAACCAAGAGTTTCAAAGAGAATCATTGAGGTAATTTTCAATCATTATGTATTCCAATAGTTCAGGGTGCTTGCCATGTGTTTGTAGGAATGATTGAATGAAAATAATGCTTGATGAATCTCAAGTCCCTCAATTCACTTATAGTGGATGAAATAATTTCAAAAAGCATTTAGACAATACATAAGTAATTATAATTTAATTCTATGTTGTTTGTTTTGCATAGTTGTAGATTCAAGCTTGCATTCCATCTGTTGGAAAGAATTTGTAAATGAAATTCCTGGAGTCAACATATTTGCTACTTTTTAAAAAATGCATCTATGTGTGGTTTCGTAATGATTTAGGAAAACATCAGGGAGTATCCGTGCCAGTTGGACCTGTAACCCCCGGTTTGATTCCCAAAAAACACTTTTCAGAATCCATATCGTAAATATGGGCGATTTTGCAAATTGTTGCTATCAATTATGTGCGCTTGTTGTTGAGTTTTCAATGAAAGACTAAGATTATTTATTCCCTGTTTTAAGATGCCAACATTTGAAGTTCAATTGATGAATTTTATGAGATAAATAGGTTGAAGAATAATCTCAAATTCATTGCTACCAAGTGTTTGACAAAATGCCTCAATCATTTTTGATTGCATGCTTGCAAAGTGTTTGTAAAAAGGCCTCAATGGTTGTAGATTGCATGCTTGAAAAGTGTTTTTCAAAAGATAAGAATGTCATAGGGACAAAATGGATTTTCAAAAATAAGCTGAATGAAAATGGAGATGTGGTTAGAAACAAGGCAAGACTTGTTTGTAAAGGATATGCGCAACAAGAAGGCATAGATTTTGAAGAAACTTTTGCACCAGTTGCCAGACTTGAGGCTATAAGAATGTTCCTTGCTCTCTCTAGCTTTCAGAAGTTCAAAGTATTTCAGATGGACTTAAAATCTGCCTTTCTGAATGGAGATTTGAATGAAGAAGTATATATTGAACAACCAGATGGGTTTATTCTTGGAAATGATCCAAAACGTGTATGCAGACTCAAAAAGGCTCTCTATGGCCTTAAACAGGCTCCAAGGGTGTGGTATTATCAGTTGGATAAGTACCTCCATCAACAAGGTTTTATAAAAGGATCAATTGATAACAATCTATATATAAAAATTGACAATGATAAATTGCTAATACTTGTTGTGTATGTTGATGATATCATCTTTGGTAGCAATGAAGAAGACATGAGTCAAAATTTTTCCTTGGTGATGCAGAAAGAGTTTGAAATGTCCATGCTTGGTGAGCTCACATATTTTCTTGGTTTGCAAGTCCAATAAAACAAAGACGACATTTTTCTATCACAAACCAAGTATCTTAAGCAGATCTTGAAGAAATATGGGATGGAGGATTTGAAACCAGTATGTACCCCTATGGTGACAGGATGCATCCTCAAAGCAAATGATGAATCGGCAACAGTGCATCAACCAACCTATAGATCCATGATTGGTAGTCTGCTCTATCTAATAGGTACCCAACCAGACATTATGCATGCAGTGGGAATAGTTGGAAGGTTTCAGGCAAATCCAAAGGAAACTCATCTTCAGGCAGTTAAGAGAATTTTCAAGTATCTTCAAGGAACTCAAAACTATGGCTTATGGTATCTTAGAGGTACAAATCTCACACTTCATGCATACACTGATGCGGATTGGGCAGGAAGCGTGGATGACAGGAAAAGCACTAGTGGTGGTGCATTCTTCATGGGTCCTAGATTAGTATCTTGGTTCAGCAAGAAACAAAGCTCTATTGCATTATCTACAGCTGAAGCAGAATATGTAGCTGCTGCATCTTGCTGCACACAACTCCTTTGGATGATGCAAACATTGCAAGATCTTCAAATCACTTGTACTCCACCTATCTCCATTTTCTGTGATAATACAAGTGCAATCAATATTTCAAAGAATCCTGTCATGCATTCAAAGACTAAGCACATACCGATCAAGTATCATTTTCTCCGAGAACAAGTGCTTGAACAAAAGGTCAAATTGGAGTATGTTCCCTCTAAGGAACAAGTTGCTGATATTCTCACCAAACCACTGCCCAGGGAGACCTTTGAATACCTCAGACAAAAGCTGGGGGTAGTTGATGCATCATCTTGCTGTTGAATCTTATTTGTTGGTTGTACGCGAGTTTCATATGGGGTATACGTGTACATACACTGGTTTATGTGGGTACAATTGACTTGAAGAAAAGCAAGGATGAGAAGAGTTCGATATGGGTCTGTCAGAGACCATCTGGCACAGGTTCAAGGGGAGCATATATTCTTCTAATAATGCATTGTTGGCATTATCATAGAAGATCTTGGTTCAATTCTTCAGTTGTTTTGATTTCAAGAGGAGCAAGTGCAGAAGGAGAACATGGATACTGATCTAAATAATGATTGACAGATGCTGCTGATATTTTGTCTCTATATTTCTTTTGTCAAGGTCATGTAACGACCTATCTTGGTTGCCCCACTATGCCTGGGATGGATAATGTAATATGCTTATTATATCATGTATCCCCACTTGGTTGGGAGTCGTATGTATGAGTCTTTGGTGATAGGAAGGTCAGTTATGATGTATAAAGTCATATTTCTTTTGTAGAACATCTTCTTGCAGATCTTGCCTATATGTCAGGGGGAGCTTGGACAACACAACAGAGCAGAGATTTCAGCATGTACTCAGGGGGAGCATAACCCTTTGCCCTTGATGTCAAAGGGGGAGAAAAGACTTTGAGTGACTTTGGGTTGCCATCAAGTCCAAAGGGGGAGATTGTTGGCATTATGACACAGGTTTGGCACAGGTTTGGCTTGATGACATAAGTGTTGTCCTTGATGGCAACTAACTCAAATGGTAGATCATAGTTTAGGCTCTCAGAATGGAAGAAAATGAGATACCCGCAAGTTCCCTTTCACAAAGCTGCGGACATATGCAGGTGCACTGAACAAAAGGTGCATACATATACGCAGGTGTACCGAAAAAAAAGTGCGTACGTAAAATTCACGCACTTTCATGCAGAGAAAAGCGCACACACGTGGGAAATCTTATGGTTGGTCCATGGTATTTAGTCCAACATTTTTGAACCTATGGTTTTGGTCCGTGGTTTTGCATCTAAAGTATTTCACCCAGGTATTGGGTCCCTAGTATTGGATCTCTATGGTTTTGGACCATGGTTTGAGTAAGGCCTAGACTATAAAAAGGAAAGGAGATCATTTGGCTTGGGTGACTAATGTGTTGAATATCTTGAGAAGAGTAAGATCTGAAATACTGGTGATCAGTTGGTGAGTTATAGGTGGACCTGAATCAAGGAGAAACCTGAGCATTACAAGAAGGATCTACTGATGGGTCGAGATCTCTTTGGCGCATGATCAGATCTGTAAATCTGATAATCTGGGTATAATTGAAGTCTGATAAATTATCTATACCCGCAGGTCTGACACAGCGCAGGCTTGACACAGTGCAGGCGCGGATATACGCAAGTTTGACATAGCGCAGGCACGGATACCTGCAGGCTCGACACAGCGCAAGTGTGGATATACACGGGTTTGACACAGCGCAGGCGAGGATACCCGCATGCTCAACACAGTAGAGGCGCCGATACCCATAGGTTAAGGAAGTGAATACTGCGTACGTACGCAGGTTTCTATTGGTGAAGTTGCAGACTTTTTCTTGAAATATGTTTTAGATGCTTTTGTCTATTACTGCAGCATTCAGGGTTCTGAATTGGTGTCTGGTTACTGGTACTGTGTTCTGAGAAGTTATTGATTCAGTATTTGTACAAGGAATTTGGTTGATTGCAGATCTATTTGATGTTTGATTGATATTCATGGATCCAGTCTGAAAATTTATGAAACATGGTCCCTGGAAGAAAAGAGAAGTCTTCTGTAGGTCAGCACCTATGTACTAGTACCTCAGCTAGTACAAGAGCTAAGGGGGTTGTAGCTCCCTTCCAGGAGAGTCTGGAGAATGAGAGAAGGTTGTAGCCTTCTACAGGTTGAAGCCTGCGTGCTGGTATAAGACTGCACCAGTACAGAATCATTGTAAAAAGAAGTTTCTAATTGAAAGAAGATAGAGACATATTGCAGCAGGTGGTTTTCACCCACATTGGGTTTCCACCTTATATCTTGTGTTATTTTGTGTGACTGTCTACTCTACTTTTCTGTTCCTGCTTACTATTATATGGTTCTGACACACAGATTAATGATCAACATCTGAAGAATAAATTAAATTATAATTCTGGAAGGTATTTGCAAGTTTCATTAGTCAGATCTGCAAATCCTTGTATAAATTGAAAAAGAATTTGATAATACTGATTCACCCCCCCCTCTGTATTGTTTTCAATAATAGGCTATCTGTTTACTATAGATGGAACAATTGTTAGTTGGGTTTCAAAACTGCAAAGTGTTGTTGCACTCTCAACGACAGAAGCAGAGTATGTTGCTACTACAGATGCTAGTAAAGAAATGATTTGGTTACAAAGGTTTCTAGATGAATTGGGTAAGAAGCAGGAGTTGGGCAGGTTACATAGTGACAAACACAGAGTGGGATATTCTCTACAGAAAGGAACTTGGAACAATATGGCTGTGCTTAGCGGCGTCGGTAGCCTTTAATATTTCAAAGGAAACGACAATAGAGGGTTTAATGTCAGCATTGGAAAAAATATATGAAAAACCCTCAACCTCAAATAAGATATTTCTTATGAAGTGTTTATTTACTATGAAGATGTCAGAAGGGGGATCTATCGCTGATCATTTAAATGAATTTAATACAGTTACCAATTAGTTAAGTTAAGTAGGGGTAACTTTTCATGATGAAGTTAGGGCTCTGTTATTTCTATGCTCATTGCCAGAAAGTTGGAGTTGTTTAGTTATGGCTATTAGTAACTCTGTCTCTGGATCTAGTACTTTAAAGTTTGATGATGTCGTTGATGCAATCTTTAGCGAGGAAATCCAACAGAAAAGCTCCAGTGAGACATCAGGTAATGCTTTCACTGCAAAGACTAGGGGAAGAAAAATGGAAAGAGAAAAGAGCCCAGGATATCAGAGTAATTGAAGGAAAGGCAGATCCAAGTCTAGATTGGGGATAGTGTGCTGGAAATGTGGGAAGAAATGACACCTGAATAAAGACTACAAGTTTCGAAAGGGAAACGAAGGAGATGCGCAACAAGAAAACAATCATGAAGCGAATGTGACAGGTGATGTGTTGCAAGATGCTTTGATTCTTTCATTAAAAAATATTATTGATGCCTGGGTGGTAGATTCTGGGGCGTCATTCCATGCCACACTTGATAGGAAACATTTTCATGATTATGTTCAAGGATATTTTGGACAGGTTTGATTGGGTGATGATAAACCATGTAAAACCATTAGAATGGGTACAATTTTTATAAAACAACAGAATGGAAATCAATGGCTGTTGAAGGAGGTAAGGCATGTTCCAAATCTAAATAAAAATCTAATTTCAGCAGGGTCAGAAGGGAGGAAAGATGACCTGAGAGAGAAATAAATTTGAGTGGTTGAGGATTGTTCAGCTGGCTCTAGAACTGCACGCCCACCTGCTTTCTCTTCAAGAGGCTCGGGAAGGTATTGAACTGCCCGAACTTGTCAAGGATGCCAGACACATTTAGGAACATTGGCATGGGAGCCGAAGCCACAAGTGTTGAGGTAGGCACGATGGCAAGAGATACGAGAGCGAAGGTGATCGTGAAGATCATGATGCAGATGGGGACCATTTTCTCTATATTGAGACTCAAGGATTGGGACCATCAGTGTACACGAATCAAGCAGCTGGTGATGGGAGGACTACCATATATGTTTTGTCTTGGGAAAATGCAAGGGTATGAAAGTGTTGGAGAGGCTTCATGGTTTGTTGTGGTAGTGGAGGAGAATGATGGTGCACCAAGCCTATACATTGGCCCCATCATTCTTTGGTAGTTTTGAGGGCCTCGAGGCTGTGAGCTACATGTCTGCTTACCTTTGTTCATCGTTATAGTGGATGGAACAACTAATTAAAGGAATGGAAATGAGTAGCAAGAAAAATGTGTCATGAGAGATTCAGTGGATGAGGAGAATATGTGCACATGGATCAATTAATTGATGAACCATGTATGTGAAAAGAACACCTAGATAACTGGTGGTTACACTGGTGACCCATGTAATCGGTAGATGGGTTCTTTTTATATGGACATTGATGTCATATGTACAAAGATAACAACAAGGGTAATATATATATATATATATATATATATATATATATATATATATATATATATATATATAATGGAGTCAAATTTTATTGCATGTAAATGGGCATACTACTGTAAGACCTAGTATGGCATGCATACCCCTTGGTAATCACTGGTAAAGTCTGGGTTAGGCCTAGGTGATAGGGGGATGTCGGGTTAACTGATACCCCAGGTATTAAACTTTGAGGGGGGTAAGGGCTAGAGTGAGAGGGATTGTCTCACTTAGTAGGTTTTGGCTAGATTTAGTCAAGGAACCCCAAGTCAAGTTTAAGGGGGGAATTGTTAGGTAAAATTAACTCGGGGTTTGAGTCAAGGTTGTCCTAGTTAAATAGTACTAGTTTTGGGCACATGGTATAGTGTACCCATGGTATTATGGTCTGTGGTATTGCATGAAATGGAGCCTATAAAAGGCTGGGAATACTTCATTGTAATGTAGGCCTGGAGGTGAGTGGTGAAGGCTCACTTGGCCGTCTTGGACAAGTTTTTGGCCAAGGATAATGAGATCTCATTGGGTTGGGTTTTTCCCCAGATTTGGGGTTTTCCCGGATAAACTTGTGTGTTTATGATTGTTGTTGGTTATTGTTCCTCTCTGTAAATCTCAGTAATAAATTTATGTTCTCCGCTAAATCTTAACACTATGATGGAAAAACAAAAGAGTTCTATGAACTCAAGATGGGACAAATGATAGATGATGAGCATGTCACTAAGTTCTTGTAACTATTGAGGTATGTGCCATATCTTAGGGATGAGAAATCTAAGATTCAAAGATTTATGAGTGGGCTACCTATGAAATTCAGAGACAAAATTGAATTGTTGGAACCATAGACTCTGAAGGATGCCTTTAAGAAGCTAAAGCATTTCTATGAGCAATAAAAATACTTACCGTAACTTAAGGTTGCCTATAAGGCAAGGAACAACACTGGAAATAAGAAGAAATGGCCTAAGAAAAGTTTAGAAAAGAGGGAAGGTAAGCATCCATTCCCTACAAATAACATTACTGCTAAGGGAAATGTGTAAGAACCAACATCAGGTTAACACAAGCTTGAAGGCATAAAGAAATTAAATTGTTGGACATGTTGTGAAAACAATAGGAAAATGGACTTTCCACACCAAAAAAATGATAGACCAAAGGTTTAGAACACCCATGAGGCTTGTATAGTGGGTGATGCAGCTCAAAGTTTGCCCATAATATATGTAGTTGTAGACAATCGCCAAATAGACCACCAGGCATCCATCATTGATATGGAAGGTAAGTTGTGTAATCAAATTGTATCTATTCTAATTGATCCAGGTTCTAACTACAACTATGTTAGCCCAAAATTGTTGAAAAATGCAATTTGGTCAAGGAATTGAATGAAGAACCATGCTTGGTTCAATTGGAAACCAGAAAAAAAAATATTGATTATTGGGTGCGATTATGTGCATTTGAGCTCAATGGAATGCCCAGAACAACACATTTGAATTTATTTCCATTGGGTTCATAAACCATGCTATTGGGCATGGATTGGAGGTACTTGCACATGACCAAAGTTAACTATTTTGGAAAGGAAATTGAATTCTTAGATGAGCAAGGGAAAAAAAGGGTTTTGCAAGGAAAGAGAAAGCCTACTTTAGTAAGGCTAATCATGGCTATGCAAGCCAAGCACAATATCATAAAATGATGCATGTTATTTGCAGTGCCAATATTTTGTGATGTGAATGTTCGAAGTGATGTTGAGAATGAAGAAAGTGAACTGCTAAAAAGGTACATGGTTCTACAAAAATATGCATATGTATTTCCAGTGGAGGTTATTGAATTACCTCCTCATAGAGAGGTATATTTCTTTATTGAATTGGTTCCTGTAGTAGCACCAACATCCAAGGCACCATACATGTTGAGAACCCCTGATTTAGTTGAGCTAAAAATACAACTAAAGGAGATGTTGCACAAGGGCTGCACAAGGCCGAGTGTGTCAACATGGGGAGCTCCAGTACTATTTGTAAGGAAGAAGGATGGTACCCTTAGTTTATGCATTGATTACAAGCAATTAGACAATTTGACCATAAAGAACAGGTACCCATTGCCAAGGATTGATGATCTCTTTGATCAATTAAGGGGAGAAACAATCTTCTCCAAGATTGACTTGAGTCCAGGATATCATCAAGTAAGGATCAAGGAGGAGGACATTCATAGAACTAGTTTCTAGACAAGGTATGGATACTATGAGTTTCTAGTGTTACCCTTTGTGCTTACCAATGCTCCTGCCACATTCATGTGCTTAATGAATAATGTGTTGCAGCCTTATTTGGATGAGTTTGTTATTGTATTTATCGATGACATATTAGTGTATTCATAGACTGAGAAATAGCATGAAAATAATTTTGGTTGCAGTACTACAGTTACTGAGGGAGCACAAGCTCTATCAAAATCTCAACAAGTGTGATTTCTTCCAATCACGAATACACTATTTGGGGCATATTGTCTCCAAGGATGGGATATTAGTTGATCCAGAGAATATCAAAGATATGGTGGAGTGGCCAACACCAAAAAATGTGAAAGAGATTAGATCAATCATGAGATTAACAAGTTATTATAGGATATTTATTAGAAATATCTCCAAGATAGGCCATCCTATCACAACCTTGCACAGAAAAGGAAATAAAATTGAGTGGATAGCTCAAAGTGCAGCAAGCTTTGAGAAATTGAAACAATTGCTCACAAATGCACCAATGTTGAGGATCATAGATCCTGGCAAGGATTTTGTGGTGTGCACAGATGCCTACAAGGAAGGGCTCAGTGGAGTCTTGATGCAGGAAAGACAGGTAGTATGTTATGAGTCAAGAAAACTAAATGAGCATGAGGTAAATTATGTGACTCATGATCTAGAGTTAGATGCCATCATTCATGTATTAAAGATGAGGAGGCATTACCTCATTGGCAAGAAATTTACACTTATGAAAGACCATAGTGGGCTCAATTATTTGTTTGGGCAACCCAACTTGAATGCAAGACAAGGTAGATGGTTGACCACACTTAATGAGTTTGACTTTGAGATAAAGTACATCAAAGGAAAAGAGAACAAGGTTGCTGATGCACTTAGTAGGAGGATTCAAGTGAATCACTTGGAAGCCATAAGCTCTTACAAAATGGACCTGGTAGAAAGGGTCAAGAATTGAGGATAGCATGATGAAAAATATCAGCAAACGAGAGGAAATCTACTAAAATATGGTGGGGATGAGGAATATACCCTCACTGATGACAACCTAAATAGGTTCAAGAACAAAATTTGTGTGCCAAATAATGATAAGTTCCATGTTAAGCTATATTCAGGCCACCCAAGATACCAAAAGACTCTCACAACCATTAAAAAGTTATACTATTGGCCAAATTTTAAGAAAGAAGTAGTTGATTTTGTGGCTAAATGCATAGAATTGCAGCAAGTGAAGGATGAATGCAAGAATCCAACATAATTGTTGCAATCCAATCCCATTCTGAAATGGAAATGGGAGCTAGTTTCTATGGATTTCATCACATGTTTACTTGGAACCTCCAGGAAACATGGTGCAATTATGTTGGTAGTTGACATATTAAGCAAGGTAGATCATTTTGTAGTCAAGTCCACCAGCTTGGCTAGTGTGGTGGCACAAATATTCATAAAGGACATTGTGAGAGTGCATGGAATTCCCAAGAAAATTATTTCAAATAGAGATGCTAAGTTCAATTCAAAAGTTTGGAAGGAACTGTTTGTATGATTAGGGACAAAGTTGACTTTCAATACAATATATCATTCATAAACGGATGGGAAAAGAGAGAGGACAAATATGATCCTTGAGGACATGTTGAGGATGGATGTGATACATTAGCCCAAGAATTGGGTGGAGTATATTCCACTTGTATAGTTTGCATACAACAATGGATACCAAGAATCCATAAATATAGTCCATTTGAAGCACTGTATGGGAAGAGTTGCAATACTCCTATCAACTGGAGTGATCAAGTGAACAATTTCCTTATTGGGCATGACATGCTCAAGGAAATGGAGTAGGAAATTCATACCATCAAGCATAATCTAAAGGTGGCATAGGATAGGAGAAAGCTATGTATATCAACATAGGGTGCATAAAAAGTTTCAAGTAGGGTAACATGTTTACTTGAGAATCAAACCCAAGAAAATTTCTTTGAATATTGGGTCATGTGTCAAGTTGGTACCACGGTATTGTGGGCCTTTTGATATCGTTGAAAGGATTGGACCAATGGACTATAGGTCGAATTTACCTCTTTCAGTTAAAGTTCATTATTTTTCCATGTTTCTTTGCTTAAAAGGTATGTACAGGATTCTAATAATTTGATTCATTGGTTTGTGCTATGGGTGGAACCTATGTTGAAGAATCTAGAGCTGATGTAGTTAATGAGATTCTTCTTAGCTTGATAACTATTTGTGAGGTGTTTTAGCTTTTTCTTCTTAGAAAAATATTCACTTGTTATTATTAGTGTGTGTCTTCTTAGTTCATCAAATAGCTACCAAAAACAAAGAGACAAGAACACAAGATGTTTGGCTTTCTACCCAGTCCAAAACCTCTCCCTCTTGGAGAGGAAAACCCACAAAAGTTCTACTTATATAGATTCCAATTGACTAATACCAATATCATGACCCTTGACATGTTGTTCCCCTCCAAGACGAAGACATCAATCCTCTTCTTTGTCACTGTTGAGATCATCATCATCATAGTTGTATTATAACTTCTACTTCATCTAGATCACTGTTGCATCATGAATGTTCCTTAATCTAGACCATTTCTACACCCTGATTGCACCTTACCAAAAATCTTCATCACTAGTGCACTGAGATCATTTCTATACCATTGATATCCTCATTGAGACACCACTAAGACCATAATTGCATCTATGTCGAGATCATGAGAGTATGACTGCGTTGTATGCCAAGACAGTGAATGAAGAGATTGAGTCATTATCTCTGCAATACCCTTTCGAAAACAAAAATGCTCTTACCCATCCAAGAACCTAAATTATTGAGCTTGTTCAAAGTGACTATCCCACTGTACTTGACCAAGATTCTTGTACTCCTATACCCATTTGAAGTTCTGTGCCTCTGTCATCATCCAAATTTATAGAGAGATCCAAGTTTTTGTGATTCCTATGGTGACTTTAGCCTCCTATTTATAGTAGTTAGTCTCCCATATTTAGCTGACATGTCCATGTGAACTGATGTGTTTCTTTATTGAGCCGACATGATATTTATGTATACTTTTAGGCTAAATTGAATGTATTCTACCTCGCTTTTCTTGTAGGCTTCTTTGTGCTTATCTTGGAGGGTTGTTCTAGGCTTGTATACATTTTACATAGGCTCATGAAGAGCTCCTTATTCATGACTTTGACTCTTTGAACTTAAATATAAATCCTAAGGCTCTCAATGGGAGCCATCTATAAAATAAAACTCTTGCTCATGAAACCCATGCAACAAGGAATAATAAATTTATTTTCTTTCTTTACAAAAATCATAATTATAATGTCATGAAAACCGAACCTAGTTACATTTTCTTCAACACTCCCTCTTAACTAGGGAGGTATTCATGATGGTACTTGGTCATTCTCAATCTGAAGAATTTCTCATAAGAAGAATCAGATTGGTAGCCCATATGTATAGCATCATAGTAACCAACATTGTTTTCATAGTAAGGCATTGACTGACATCTCTATTAGAATATATACGCGACATTCACAAGACATATCATCGTATGTACGTTCTTACCTTGCACAACATCTATGTACAAATTTCAACATATTGCAAACTTTATCTCAATATAGATATGCGACCCTACAAGGATGGATCAATGTATGAAAACTTTCATTGCAAACACAATTTCATTCTCCACAACCTTTACTGTTAGAATTACAGACTTCTGAATACTTCATTTAGATCATAACATCATTATAACCACATAACTATCATTGTTAGTTACTTAGACATTTTCAACAAGTAAATCAAACAAGCATATATGTCAACATACTTCAGATCTTTCATAAATGAGTCTTATCCTTGCTCCCTAGTGCACGCTTGTTTTAGATTAGACTACACATGAATAACCCATTATATGCACACTTAACACCTTAATCTCCATCTCCTTATATATTTTTAGCCTTAGCTAATACCTTAGGTAAATCCATTGGTAATTTTGTTAGTATTCTTTGACAGGATCAAATAATTGTTGTTGCACCCATTACTAGGGCCAATACCATGGTAATGACCCCTAGTATCCAAAATACCATGGTTCAGATTCTGTACACAACTTTTCTTCATAATACCTACGTATGTACGTGACCTTGCTTCTCAGTACCTGCGTATACTTTCTCAAACTTTACCTTTTCCATCCATCTATCTCTGAAATGACATTCCTTTGTCCATATCACCTGTAACATTTGTACTAGTCTGCATAACCATCATGTTGACATATTTATCAAGTAGGTTTCCATCAAGGACAACACATTAGCCATAATACCAACCACCCACATACGTTTCTAAGGAAATCTCTTATAGTCAAGCATATACTGTAGCTAACTGCTTCCTCTCCTTCTTCCGACAACATTTTTTTCCCTCCTTCCAAAATTTCAGTAGTTCTTCCATCATATTCCTTTTCTAAAAACTTCACAATGGCTAGGTACCTATTGTAGCTACTACAACACCCTCCAAATTTTTGGCTTGCACTCAAATTTCAGAGCCTTCCTTGGTCCTTCCCTTGATTGTTGCAAACAATTAAGCTCATTTCACGAGATTTCTCCACGTTCTTTGAATCCTTTCACTTGGATTAATTTTTGTCTTTTGGCATGTTTGTTTGTTATGCCATGTTTGCGAACCTTTCTAGTGGTTTTGAAGGTTGGTTTTTGTGTATACGAGTTTTCCTAGCCATGTAAACATCTAGCGCGCTCATGCACAAAATTTCGAGCTTTTTCGCACAAGTGTCATCATGGTCATCCTAAAGTCTATCTCAAATGTCGCACTTGTCGCTTCTTGTCATGAGACAATCAAACAAAGGTTAATGTTTTGTTTGTTACTCCAGTGGTCTATGTTTTCGTGTTGTCGAAGTATGTTAAGTGTGTCATCACAAGTTCAAGTCCATCACAAATCTATCTTCCTCCCGCACTTAGCCATTTTTGGAAAATCTTCCCAACTTGGAAACTCAGCTTCACCGAGCCTCGACTGAGCTACGCACTGCGGTCTCAACCCTCATTGATGTGACCTTGCTTCCTAAAACTGCGTAGTGCGTAGTCATTGTCCTCTAGGGCAGTTGTACTGCGCAATTCCAGAGCCTAGTAGCCTTCCTTGACTCCCATAATTGCATAGTTGTTCCTCCCGGTCTGCCTTGAACTGCGAACTTCACACTTTCACTCCTCAAGCTTTTCCCTTGCCTGCTGGAACCCCGCAATGCGTAGAGAGCCCAACCTCCCTTGGCCTCTAGAACTACACAGATGTGTCCACCAGTGTCCTTCTTTTAGCCAGAGCTC
Source organism: Pinus tabuliformis (assembly GCA_031772625.1). NCBI lineage: Eukaryota > Viridiplantae > Streptophyta > Pinopsida > Pinales > Pinaceae > Pinus > Pinus tabuliformis. Next base: position 1,141,192,368 of record CM062820.1, on the reverse strand, counting down.
ACTAACCTCAAAAATTGCGCAGATTTTTCTTCCAAGCCTGTTTGCTACCCAACCCCAATTTCCTCTAAAAATTACGCATAATTTACCTCTTAGGGCCTCATCCCACATCAACCACTACTAGCTTGAACTATGAAACCTGACTCCCAGTGGCCACTCCGCAATTTCTTTCCCTAGTGGGGACTGTGTTGAAAAGTTGCTCAGTCAAGCCTGAGATGCGCTCTGTGTAGTCTCAGTGGTCAAGCTCTCTCCCTCTCACCTAGAACTGCACAATGCACAGTTGCTAGGCCCTCTCTCCTAGCCTGTCACTTGTCGCAGGCTCAGTTCATGGAAAATAATGCATCATCTTAGACTAGGGAGTTTTCAGATTGATGTCGTCCCGTCATGGGTGAATTGCAAGAACATGTACACTATCAAGTCATGGAATGATGATGAAGTAGGATAAGAAGGAGGGAAGCATGCCTAAAGACTCACTTGTAGCTGAACGAGTGAGTGGACCTACCATGAATAGGAAAAGGGACACAAAATTTCAACCACTCTCCAAGACCGAAGATCATTGAAGACCCCACATTACCAAGATATGCGGAGGAGAAGAGAAAGCACATCTAAGAACACATCTAGCACTCAACAACAACAACGAATTGACATTGCCACATCATCAAACCAGTCCATGTTAGCAATTCCATGTCAATTTGTGTCATGAGTTGTCATATGCCACATCACTATTGTGGGCCATGTATATTGTAAATCAAATGTATTGTAAAGTGGAAGTCCAATGGACACACATGAATATGAAGAGTCATGTAAGTTGAAAAGTCATAGGAAGTTGAACAGTCATGAGGGTAGTCAAAGAGTCACAAGGGGTAAGCATCACCCCTTGGTTATATATACCCCCTCATTGTATGAGAAGGGGACTTTTCACTAGGGATATTCCCGCAAGGCATTAGAGAGACCAACTAGTTCTTTAAGGAGCAAGGAGTGGATCCAATGTACAACTACTGGGGCTAGTGATGTACAATGTAAATATGTGTCTTGGAACTTTTGCATAATAACAAAAGCCTTTTAAGGCCAACACATTCTTCATGCATGACTTATGAATGTTTGTAAGACTATTTTGTGGACATTTATATTTCATGTTTTCTTTCACTGTACTAAGATAGTTGAATTATTTCGATTATTTTAGTGTTTATCTTGTTGAGAATGTGTTGTAGTGGTTGTTATTATTGTCCCATCCTTGTGGACTATTCCACAAGATACCAGACAAATATTTCCTTTCTTATTGGTTATAACAATCGTCACATCCATTGTGGACTATTCGGCTAGATGTTAGAAGGATCTTCCCTTGTTTGTTGATTTTAATGACTGTCACGTCCCCTGTGGACTATTTCGCAGGATGCTAGATAGGTCCTTTGGGTCTGTGTGTTTCTCTTCCTGGATGGTACTATTACCTCTCATTTAGAGGCTCACTTTTCTCTACCCCCTTTGTAGCAAGAGAACCTAGACACAATTGTGTTGCACACTCACCAAGCACACTCGCATTGATTTTCGAAGATACCATTGCATCACTCTCTTGTGTTGATAGCTAGAGCCAAGGAAAATATTTAAGGATTTAGCAATCGGGCCTTTATACCATATGGGAACCCTACACCAAACAGTGTGATGTCTAATTGGGACTTCATATCAGGGAGATCCCCTGAATGTTGGTGGGTCCAACAATGTCAACATTTTTGGTGCTAGAAGGAGGGTAGCTAGTACTTTATGGCTGATTATCCCACCGACCCCACTCATTCATCTTTTAGTGAAGGAAACAACGTTCACTCTGTCTCCCCTTCTCATAATTCAGAAGTTGGTAACTCTTCACCGCCTAGGCCTGAACGTGAAATCATGTATCATCAAGTTTGGGCCATTCGCCCCATCACCCGTCAGTTTGCAAAGTTTGTTGGATTGATTCCAAGAGTAATCACTCTTCCATATTCTCAAAATAAGAACAAAACCACCCCCATAGGAGTAGTGGTCTCATCTATTGAAGACGTGGTCCTCGACACTCTTGAAGAACTAGTAGATGTTGTTGAAAGGGAAGAAAAGCATCCACTCTTTCAAGGAGGAGAAGGAGGTAACTCCTTACTCTCAGGTTTGACTTCTCACGGGACAGACAGAGAGGAAGAAAATGAAGAGGAGGAGGAGGAACCATCAGATTCAGAAGAGGAAGAGGAGGAGGAGGAACCATCAAATTCAGAAAAGGAAGAGGAGGAAAATGAAGAGGAAGACATGGTAGAGAAAAATTTGGATTGGATGACTTAGGGCCCACTGGCACTTCCGGGTGTCTTGCACAAGATGCCGAGGCACGCAGAGAAGGTTTTGACAAAAAATGACCCTAAAAATATAGTGAAGGTTGAAGATCACTTGGACAAATTTTACCTACATCTGCAAATACTTGAGGTACGTTACAATGACGTTGAATGCATACTTTTTCCATGTACTTTGGATGGTATAACAACTATATAGTATCACAACCTTCCTCCAAATTCCATCTAGAATTGGAGGGGTTCAAAAGAATATTTCTTGAGAAATTTGTTGAAGATAAGACCCCCGCCATGTTATTAAAGGAGTTGGGTAGTCTTAAGATGGAGCAGAAGGAAAAAGTTAAATATTTCAATCAAAGGTTCAATCGCATCTTGAACAAGTTTTTAGATGACACAAAACCCCATGACTCCATCACCATATACTACTACACTTCTGCCTTGTTGAAAAGTATTACGCAATTTGTAAAGAGAACTATGAAACCGACATTAACAAAAAAATATGAAGAGGCTATTATCATTGAGAAGGACTTGTGTGCTATTGGATTCATCACAGATTATCAAAAGACTCCAAGGACACAAGCAAGAGGTCTCAGGCCTCTGTGAGCAAGGCTAAGGAAATGGAACCGAATGATCTTGAAAGCCTGACTCGTCTTGTGAATTCCCTGACCACTAAAATGGATGAAATAAAACAAAGGACAAGCAAGACTACCATGAGTAGTAGGGCCCCAAAGTTCATGCTTAGAAGGACTTCAACTTCTGGTAGCAGCAACAATCAACCAAAAAATCTGCGCAGAGTTCCAATGTGGTTCTGAACATTGAGAAGATTGTCACAGATTCGTATTGCACGTTTCATAATGAGCATCATTTGGAGAAGACATGCCCACAATGGAACCAACTCATGATCATAATGGCTGCCAATTTTGTTGACTCAGTCATGGTTGAGGAGCAAGCTAAGCCCGATGAAGAGAAGGAAGAAGCTGTTGCAACTGATGAAGCTCCAAGCACTAGGCATGTAGTGAACATGTATCATTGCATTCTCGTAGCCCAGAAAAGTACTTCCAATATGCAGACTTTGAGTGATGGTCTGACCCAAAAGCAAAGAAACCGATACAACTTAAGAAGCCAAGGGTCGACCACTTTGATTGAGGTGCTGAAATAGAAATTCAAAGAAAACTTGTTAAGAAAACTCAATCCTCTAGCAAACTCAACACTGAATATTCAGAGCAAGTTCGGGAAAGTAGTTTCAACGAAAAGTGTTTCTGAAAACAACAAAGACAGAATCATCCCTCTGGAAACCACAAATCCAGTTCCATCCCCAGACACCTCGACCAGTATTCCCACTGTAGATTATAACATTGTAGAGGATATGAAGAAATTTATTGCAAACACCTCCCTGTTTGAACTTACAAATATCATGAGCTAGCGGGACATCCTTTTGCAAGAACTTAGAAAACATTCTACCAGTAATGCTACCTCTTTAGACAAGGGACCTAGTAAGTCTCCTGATGCTCTCACATCTGTACTTAATGCACTCACGATGGAAGAAAACACACTTTGCCGACCTTTCTTGTTAACATTTGAAATATTCAACTTCAATGTACATAATTGCTTGGTTGATTTTGGTGCATCGGTGAATGTCATGCCACTATCTGTGGCCAAGAAGATCAATGCTAAATGGGACAAGACAGATGTGAAAACATTCAGCTAGACATAACTCACATCCAGGCAATTGGTGAAATTAGGGATGTCATCATTCGGTTATCATCTGATGGGCGAGTCCACCAATGTATCAATATAGTGATTGTGGACATTTTGGAAGCATATGGAGTGTTACTGAGTAGAGATTGGTCAAGCAAGCTTCAAGGGTACTTTTCTACAGATTGGTCACACTTATGGCTTCGGTAGAGGGGCAAGAACAGTCAGATCTGGGTAGAGTTAGAGAGATACATGAAGCACACAATGAATCCCTTGAATGGGCATAACGAGCTAATGGATTTCACATAACTTCTATTTGGAAATTATTTTCTGGAAACACAATTGGGGTGATATCTTGCAGATCCATCACTAGTTCCACAAGATACACAGTTGGATCTCCTTCCATGTCCAACTGGTGATAATGAACTTTGTATAGTTAGTAGTAGTAGTAGTAGTACTAGTGTAGTGAGCAATCCCTATACATATGATATGTGGAAAATGTACTTTGATGGATCCAAGACACAGGAGGGCTCTGGAGCTAGTTGTGTTTTAATAGACCCGCTGTAGAGAAAACACTTGATCTCTATTTTCTTGGAATTCAAGTGCACGAATAACACTACAGAGTATGAAGCACTCGTCTTGGGCTTACAGAAGGTCATTGACCTCAACGTTGCTGTTCTAAAAGTGGTAGGTGACTCCAAAATTGTGGTGCATCTGGTACGTAACACTATACACTGCGTGTCACCTCATCTTAAGAGCTATCAACAAGAGGTATGGCGACTCATCTCTCATTTCCAAGCTTTCAATATTATTTCAGTACCAAGAATGTGTAACGCAACTGCGAATGCCTTGGAAAATGTTGCTGCTAGGATGTTACCTTCAAGGGATGAATTTTCTATTGAAATTTTGTATAAACTGTTCGTCCCAAATAACATAACTAACTTACACATTTTTTATGATGACCAATAGATACTGTACTTTATGGTGAACGCTGACGTGTTCAAAGACACATCGATCGACGAGGATAAGCACGAACGCAATAAAGGAAACCTCATCCCTCAGGGTGTAGTATCAATTGAAAAGCTATATGATCTGCAGAGCTACTTCCGAGGACCGGTTAATGCCAAGACCCACAGTTCTACATTATTGCATGAGAAAATCAACTTGGGAACTGACAAAGATTTGAAATATGTTAATCTTGGTACTTGCAACACACCACAAGAGTGGCAAGAATTCTTCCACTTATTCAAGCAGTACCGTGATATCTTTGCGTGGAAATACGATGAACTCAAGACATATGACACGTGAATCATCCAACATGTGATACCAATCAAGGAATGGGCCAAGCCATTTCAGCAGAAACTAAGGAAAGTTCACCCAATGCTTGAGCCCCTCATACAGAAGGATTTGAGAAAACTGTTGGATGCTCAGATCATCTACAAGTTGCAACATTCAACGTGGGTATCAAACTTGGTCCCTATGAGAAAGAAGTTTGGGGAGATCCACCTGTGCGTAGATTTTCGCAATCTCAACCGTGCCTCGGACAAGGATAATTACCTTGCACCATCCATGGAGCAAATACTGCAACTAGTATCAGGGGCCAAAATGTTTTCTATTCTCGATGGATTCTCAGGATACAACTAGGTTCTGGTAGTAGAGCCTGACAGACTTAAAACTACGTTCCAGACAAAGTGGGGAACATTCGCATTTCAACGAATGTCATTTGGGCTAGTCAATGCCGGTGCAGATTCCAACGTGCGATGGAAATCGCCTTTAGCGGACTTATTGGATAGAGCATAGTGGTCTACCTTGATGATGCGACAATATTTTCCAAACAGAGGTTAGACCACCTGCGCCATCTAAAGAAGATTTTTGAGTGATGTCGTAAATACAGGATATCCTTGAATGCCAAGAAGAGTATCTTTGTAGTGTCCAAAGGTAACCTCATGGGACACACCATAGCTAAAAGTGGGATCAAGGTAGACCCAGATAGGGTCAGGACCATCACATAGATTTCCCACCCAGTGAACAAGAAATCCATGCACTCTTTCTTGGGGAAGATCAACTTCCTCTGAAAGTTCATATTTGACTATGATCAGATTGTTAAACCAATACAGTATATGATCAAGAAGGACGCAATTTATAAATGGGACAAGAGGGAAAATGACGTGTTTTCCCATATCAAGAAAGCTATAGCAGAAGCACCCATGTTGTACAACCCAAGCTTCAATAAAGACTTCTTGCTCTACACTTTTGCTTCCGACACCTCTCTTGTTGTTGTGCTTACTCAGAAGGATGAGTTGAACAATGAACGACCTATCTCCTTCATGAGTGCAAACTTGAAAGGATCACAGCTAAATTACCCCGTCATTGTCAAACAAGCTTATGCAGTGTACAAGGCGGTAAAGCACTTCATACCCTATTTGTTAAAAAACTGTTTTATTATCTTTGTTCCACACATAGCAGTCAGATCACTGCTTGTTCAACAAGAGTTGGGTAAAAGGAGGGCGAACTAGATGACCGAACTATAGGAATATGATATTGACATCAATCCAATTCACACAATCAAGGGTCATGGTATTTTCAAATTAGTAGCAAAAGCAAGTAATACAAAAGAGGAAGAAGAACAACTCATAGGATGGGAGCAAGAGATTGAAATGTACAATGTTGAGTGAACCTCCCCCACCTCAAGCATAAACTTTTAGTACATGGATGTGCTCAAATACCTTGGTCATGTCACAGTGCCCTCTCATTTATCTATGCAACAGAAGAGGGCACTCCGACTTAAATTATTGTCATATGAGTTGGTGCATGGGGTGCTGTTCAGGAAACACCATAATGGATTACTACTCAGGTGTTTGGAGGCACACGATTTAGAAGAGGTGTTATGTGATATCCATGATGGACCAGCTGGGGGAAAATTTGTAGGAAACACTACAACACATAAGGTCATGTAGGCTGAATTCTACCGGCTTACATTATTCAAGCATGCTCATGCCTATGCTTGCAAGTGTCTGGTCTCTCAAAGCTATGCCGACCGAAATCAAAAGTCAGCAGCCTCACTGCATCCCATTGTAGTGGAAGAACCCTTTCAATAGTGGGGCTTGGATATCATTGGGAAAATTTTCCTGCTCTTGTCAAAGAAACACCACTATATTCTAACTGCTACTGATTATTTCATGCAGTGGACAGAGGAAGTTCTACTAAAATAGGTGAACGATCACAAAGTCATCAACTTTCTGCAGCAAAACATCATCTCCAGGTTCGATGTTCCTACGTCACTTGTTTTTGACAATGCAACATACTTCTCATCGTTAAGACTTTATGATTTTGCATTGGAAAATGGTATTATATTGAAACATTTAGCTAATTATTATCCACAAGGGAATGGTATTTCTGAATCTATGAACAAGAACGTCATCCGTATCATAAAAAATATCATATTCTCTAAATAATGAAAATGACACTCTGCTTTGGTGAATTCTTTATGGGTTGACCGAGTCATGCCTAAACCTTCTTTGAACACCTCCCCTTACTTCCTGGTGTATGGAAAAGAAACCATCCTCCCTCTGAACATCTACTTTCCCGCTCTCCAATTGTCCCAAGAATCCCAAGGCAAGCCATGTCTTTTAGTTTAGTGTAGGATGGACACTTTGCATAAGGTACAGGAAGAAAGGCTGAAAGAAAAATGAAAATTTTCACTTCACCAGAGTCGTATCAAGAGATGGTTTGATAGAAAATCTACAGGGGGGACAAAGGCAAACACACTAAGTTTCAGTCCCTATGGATTGGTCCATACACAGTCCATGAAAAGCTTGGCCAACACACATCATCTTCAATCACTTGACGAGAATATTAACTCTCTCCCTGTTAATAGCCAAGACTTAGCAATATTTTCAATGAATATCTCGGGCTGAGCCCCACATTATGTACACAGTCTTTTGTTCTTTGCTTTTTATGTCTTTGTTTTAGTTTTGTGTTCTTTTGTCATGTGAATAATTTTTGTGCCTAACCGCAGTGTGTGTGTGGCTGAAGTCGAAAGAGTCTTGTGAACTGGAGCACTTGGCTATCCTTCTGCCTATCTTCCTTGTGTTGGTTGCATATTTTGGCTAATGATGTTCTGCCAAAAAATAAGATCCATTTGTAAGGATAGTTTTGGTCCAACCATGAACCGGTGTCTAGTATGGAAACTTCATGCCTATACTCAATTTTCTGCTTTGGTGTTTTCAAGCCTATCTAACTAGTAGAAATGGAGAAGGGGGAAAATCTAAATGAGAAAACCTAAATCAGACATCTTTATATGCTTCTCTAAAGGAACAACCTCTCCTACTCTTAATAAGTCAGGATCCCTCTTCCGCCCAAAAATAAATAAGTGTTGATTCATAGTTCTCTTTAAATAAATAAATAAAGACAAAATAAGAGAAAGACTTCCCGCATAGAGAGGTGAAGTAAGCAACTCCATTGGGGTACTATCCAGGTTCACTAGTAGCGGAGCAATGTTTGTGTTCTTGTGTGACTCCATTGGGGTACTGTCCAGGGCTAGTGGCAATGGAGCAACACCATAGATGAAAAACTATACTCTGAAAATACTAAGCTCACGAGCTAAACTACCCTTCCCAAATCAAAACATTGTGATGTTGAATCTTATGTTGTGTTCAACTGAGAAGGTATAGAGGGGACCATGTATTCCCATGGGGTAAGTGGGGAAGCCAAAGTAATCTACATGATGAATCAATACTACCTGAAGGACCAAGGCCCTGCACAGAAGAAAATAACCAAGATAGAGAAGCTGGTATTCAACGAGTGTGTCACCAAGTGTTGTGTTGCTGCAACACTCTCCAAAATTTTGTCTTGCACTCAAATTTCAGAGCCTTCCTTGGTCATTCCCTTGATTTTTGCAAACAATTAAGCTCATTTCACGAGCTTTCTCCAAGTTAATGAATCGTTTCGCTTGTTGGATTAATTTTCATCTTCTAGCATGTCTGTCTGTTATGTCATGTTTGCTAACCTTTCTGGTGGTTTCAAAGGTTGGATTTTGCGTATACAAGTTTTCCTAACCATGTAAACATCTGACACCTCATACACAAAGTCTTGAGCTCTGTTGCACAAGTGTTGTCACGGTCATCTTAAAGTCTATCTCAAGTGTCACACTTGTCGCTTCTTGTCATGAGAAAATCACATAGAGGGTAATGCTTTGTTTGTTGCTTCGGTGGTCTATGTTTTCGTGTCATCGAAGTATGCTAAGTGTGTGATCACAAGTTCAAGTCCATCATGAATATATCTTCCTCCCGCACTTAGCCATTTTCAAAAAATCTTCCCAACTGGGAAACTCAATTTCACTAGGCCCCGACTGAGCTGTGCACTATACAGTCTTAACCCTCATTGATGTGACCTTGCTGCCTGGAACTGCACATTGCGCAATAACTGTCCTTCAGGTCAGTTGTACTCCGCAATTCCAGGGCCCAACAACCTTCCTTGACCCCCAGAATTGCGTAGTTATGCCTCCCAGTCTGCCTTGAACTGTACACTTTGCACTTTCACTCCTCAATATTTTCCCTTTCCTGTTGGAACCCCACAATTTGCAGAGGTCCAAACCTCCCTTGGCCTAAAAAACTACACAGATGTGTCCTCTAGTGTCCTTCCCTTAGCCAAAACTCCCTGACCTCAAGAAGTGCACAAATTTTTCCTCCAGGCCTCTCTACTGCCCAACCCCCCTTGCCTCTAAAAATTGCGCAGAACTGACCTCTCAGGGCTTGATCCTGCATTAATCACTGCCGGCTTGAACTGTGCAAAATTGACTCCCAGTGGCCACTGCATAATTTATTTCCCCAGTGGGGATTGTGCTAAAAAGTTCGTTAGTCAAGCCTAAGCTGCGCTCTGCGTAGTCTCAGTGATCAATCTCTCTCCCTTTCACCTAGAACTGTGCAATTCTCAGTTACTGGGCCCTATCTCCTAGCCTGTCACTTGTCCCGGTCTCAGTTCACGGAAAATAATGCATCATCTTAGACTAGGGATTTTTCAGATTGATTTCATCCCGTCATGAGTGAATTGCAAGAAGAGACACACTATCAAGTCATGGCGAGATGATGAACAAGGAAAAGAAGGAGGGAAGCATGCCTAAAGACTCACTTGTAGCTGAACAAGTAAGTGGACTTACCAAGAAAAAGCAAAGGGACATAATTTTACAACCACCTTCCAAAACCAAAGATCATTGAAGATACCACATTACTAAGCTATGTGGAGGAGAAGAGAAATCATATCCAAGAACACATATAGCACTCAACAACAACAACGATTTGACATTTCCACATAATCAAGCTAGTCCATGTTAGTAGTGTCATGAGTTGTGTTGGGCACCAAATTTGCTTATCTTTTCCTCACATTTCCACCCATCCTTTCATCCTTTTTGCAGTAATTAACATGCATTTATTATGATAAACCTATGAGGTAACCCTCCTTTCTTATGTCTCTTGGAATATTTAATTGATGAAGTAAAGTCACGAGGGTTTTGCCTATGCGAACTACTAAAACTTGTTATGTTTGCAGATTTCAGTGAACAAGTATCTCTTTCACAGCATGTAGTAGCAGTTCTGCGATTCACAACAGCTGTTCGGTAACATTGAGACAACATAACCAACTTGTAGTTGTTTTCAAGCCTATTTTGGATCGTTTCTTTTCTTGCTCTCTCAGCGACTAGTGCTGTTATAAACTGTTGTATATTTTGGGCATTTAGTTGCTAGGTTTTGGAGTAATACGTTATTACCCATGTATTGTATAAAAGGGGTTATATTCCTGTGTGAAGGGTTAGCCGCGTAGAGATATGTATTGTAACAACTTCTTTATAGATTAATAAAATACAAGCAATTTTGTCGCTCTATCTCTAGTTGTAATTTAACGTAGCCCTGATAAGAGAGATGGGCCTGCTCTTCTGATCAGGTTCTGCATATTTTCTTTTATGTATGCTATTTTACTTGTTGTGTTTATTTCTTTATTGTTGTTACAGATCTCTATATAGATTGATGTGAATGCCTTTTAAGTTTTGTGATTTAATTTCTATTCCTGTTACAACGATGTGTTGATTTATTAATCACGAATCCTTGGTTGATGGAGGGCTGTAACCTTGCCCCTGCATATACCTTGCGCATTACCTTGAAAGTTGTCCGCACCCAAATTGATGAATTAATGTAGGAAAGGGTTGAATATTTTATTCACACTTGGACACCAACATTTGGGTGCCATTTTTGGGGAGGCTAACAAGGTACAAGACATGATCTGTATCAACTAGAGGATAAATCTCTCATCTTAGGGAGGGAAGTGCTACCCTGCTCTAAGTCCTGAGCATATTGTTTTGATTTTTGTTGCTTTTATTGTTTTTGGGCCGAGTTGTTTTCTTTGGTTAGCTGTTTTGAATTTTTCTGCATTATTAAAACTTAATCTCTCATCCTGGGGAGGGAATGGTCCTTTGATGCCCTGCTTTAGGTCCAGAGCTATAGATTTCCTTGTATGTGTGTTCTTTTCTTATTTAAGTTTCTTGTCCTATCGAGGGAAGAGTCTTTTGACAACCTGCTCTAGGCCCTGGACCCTAGATCTCCTTTTTAGCCATTTTCCTTTCTTGTTTTCTAAAATCGATCTCTTGTCCTGGGGAGGGAATGGTCTTTTGACACCCTACTCTAGGTCCTGAGCATAGTGACTTAATTTAGATATTTTTCATCTCACCGATTTGCATGAACAAAGATTATAATAAAAGGGGCAGAGGAAGAGCCCCAAAGAAGGTAGGACATGATTTGGGAAGGAATACTTATATCCAACAAATCATCGCAAAAGATGAATTAGAGGCATCTTCTCGTGCTGCTGTAAGGCCAGGTATTCGAACAAGATTTGAGGGACAATATGTAGAACAACCAGTGCTATCCACAGTACCCCTGTTGATTCAACACAACAGACCCTTACAACAACAGAAGAGTTATGTAGCAGTATACCCAATAAAGAAGTACCGCTGCTGGTAACAAAGGAAGAAGAAGTTGCAAGCAGAAGATCTGAGGGATCAACCCATTCCAGTAGGGAAGAAGAAGTCACAAAGAAGGGGTCTGAAAAGTCAAGCCATTGTGACAGAGAGGAAGAATTTGTAGGGGTACTTTTATCACCAAGGGATAAAGGGAGTGCTGTTAAAACAACTCAAACTCCTGTGATAAGAACCCTTCTACCACTTCCTGCATAACCTATTGAAATCCCCAGTGATTATTGGAAGATATTCATGGTACCTACTGTTGAGGTATAAAAGATGTCTTTTTAACTCCTATTTATCTTCACATTAGTTATCAATCCGGGCAAGATTTTCTATTTCAAGAGTGTACACAGTATGTGGCGGCTATTTACTCAAGAGTAATGTTTCTAAATTGCAGTACAATGCTTTCAAACATAAAAGTAAATGGATGTTGCTAGTGAACTCAAATTACAATTAAAAGAAAGCTTAATCTTGCTAATAAAACCAAATCAAACATTCATTCAAGTATCAGTCAAGAATACAGTAGCAATAACTCATTTCTCTTTTAACTGATTGATATTCCAAAAGTATTTTCTAATCTGAACAGCAGGGATCTCGGTCTGAGAGTGTAGACAGCAGTAGTCAATGCTCTTACAGTGGAGAATCTCAAGACAACACGCTGAACTAATTACTAGATTGGAAATAGAATGCTGAACTCAAATGACTCAATCTGAAATAATAAAGAAATACTGAAATAGGTAATTGAATAACAACTTGAACCAATACTTCTGCAGCATGTAAAACAGAGTAATTCTGAGAATATGAAATAGCAAAGCGATGCGATTACAATAAATGGAAATCAAACCAAACCATCACACAGCAGAAACTGTAAACAAATGATACAGGAACAACAAGTGAATCCACCAAGGCCGGGCCCTTAGCTACTAATGAACGCCGCCAGATTACTTTATTATGAGAGAAGGAATAACAACTGTATTATGTATTAATCATTTGAAAATTAGTTACAATAGTTCGTTCTCTGTTTCAACAACGAGAGTCGATGATCAAAGTAACAATAAATAGTAATTTCTGAATAATCGTTCTGTTCTCTTTACAATCGCTACCTTTTATAATGGCCAAGCGATAAGAAGGGTAAAATAGTAACAACGATCCCTTAGGATCAAGAGATCCTGAGGGATTCACTCAATTTTCCATCTTTAGTTAGCACTTTGTCTTTTGCGCTGACACTGTGATCTTCTTTGTTCTTAACCATAACTGTGCGCTCCATCCTTGGCTTGCTGCCTGTACATTGTTTCTTGGCTAGGGAACAACAGTTGTTCCATTTTGTCCTTTTCCTGCATGAAGAGTGATGATAGTTAGCTAAATCGTGATGATAGATAATTTCCTTATTTTTACCATAATCCCTTGATATATTAACACTTTAGGGTGTAGAAGGGATATAACTAAGGAAAAGGATAATAAAATAAATAATATATGCATACCTTTTCCATGACTCAACACACTCCCCTACTTACCCTTTTTCATGCCCTCATGAAAACCATGTAGTTTGTGTGCAAAGCAGTCAAAGAATAGGTTGGAGAAGGATTGTCATGAAGTGGTTTGAACCCATGATTCTTGGCCAAAGTTTCAAAAATGTGTCCTGTCTGTCCTTCAGGTAATTCATATATAGCTTTATAATCTTCTGCAGGATACCAGACAATAGGACTACGAAATCGACAACCTAGCCAATATGGCCCTTCCCTCAAGATGAGGTTGCCATAAGTAACAAAGCAATATGCGACCAATTTAAAGATTTTATAGTTGAATGGTTCCTGTCCTACACATTATGATTGGAAATTGTCCATCTGAATTTAGTTGTTGCCAAGGAATTGTCTTTGATAGAGAGAAAATACTCTACCCCCTACTGGACAATTTCTTTGTGAATGGCCCTAAGACCTAGATTACTCCTTCCTTTTGCATCAAACTTTTATGTTTGGCCAGCATTTGTAGTGGGTTTTTCGGTTCACCCCTGACCCAAAGGTCCAACCCATTTTCCTGCCTCTGAAAAGTATTATGGGCTTTGAACCATTTCAACTGGTTAACAACAAATGAAATGAAAGCTTGAAATTGTATATCCCCCACAAAAGGGCTGGGATTCTTCTCCATTTCTTCTTCCAATATAAAATTATGCAAATAAAACTCACAGAGTAAGCGTTGAACTTTCACTCCATGGTGTTTACAACAGTTTATGAAATCCTCCATAGTTTTCAATTCTATGGATTTCCCTGCCCTGACAGCCTTAATTTTTAACTGTAAATACCTTTCTAACAAAAATAAAGCATAGTTCTTGGTAGGGGACCTACATGCTAAAACATCTATGTATAGGGAACAGAGAGTATCCCTTTGATGCATGACTGTCTCCAGTCTGATCTTTATTTCCTCAGTTCTTTCTTCTGCCCTTCGACATTTCTCAAAGGCCTCACTTTTCGACGCGTTGATATCCCGCAATTGCCTCTGTAATTCCTGGTACCTTTGTTGGGGAACAGTCTCTTCCTCAAGATTTTCTATGGTCAACCGAGCTTGTGCCAAATTCTCTTGAAGATTTGTTATACCAGGATCGTTGCCTATCAAAAATTCTTTGGCTTGGATCTCTGTCTAGGTGTCTGCACTATTGGAGGGTATTGCCTCTGTTTGAACAGCTACATTGCAAAAATGTACATTCTCTATTTGGGCAGCCGCTTCTGTAATAGTTGCATGCTGTTCCTTATCGATTTGAATGAATATGGGCTCGGTTTGAGTCCCAACAATCTTTGTATCAGGGAATTCAGTTTGAATGGCTGCATCCACCGTTTTCAGAGTTCTGCTTGAAATTTCCCCCCTTTTTAATGTCCTTATCATTTGTCTGAGTCTTTTCACTAAGTTCTGCAGTTCCTTTCTCAACCTCTTAATTTCGCTTTTCTTCTTTCTGGGAGGAACAACTATTTCACTAACCGTTTCTGCTCTTAGCGAGCTTGGTTGCTCATTTAGGTTTTTCTCTTCAAGGGTTGTGTCTCTCCCCTGACTGGTTTCTATTTCCTCCGTTCGGCCCATATCTTCTGTGTTTAAATTGCCCTGACTAGGTTCTTCTGGAGGGGTATCCCTAATTTGGTCCACCTCCTCCTGAGTGGCTTCTACCCCTGTTTCTGCTTCACCAATTATTTCTTCTGATATACTCCTATTGTGGGCAGAGTTTTCTTCCGATTGTGCTGCTTCAACATTGAGGTTGAGCGGACTTTCAGGCTGTATATATTCACTCATATTGGTCAAAATCTGGGCTAATTCAACATCATGAAGTAAATCTTGTGGTGGACTTGTGCTGGGAGTTAAGGGAAGTTCTATTTCATCCCTCTCCTCTTCGCTAGTATGCTCTGTTTCCTCCTCAAGTTCTGACTCTAGGTTATCTCTTCCTTCCAGCTGTAAAGGTTGCTCGTTTTCGGGGCTAGATAATTCTAAGGGTTGGCTGCTGCTACCCAGAAAGTTTTCAGTTGTTCCTTGACTTGTCTCGGCATATCGTCTGCGTTTTTGTGGTCTATTTGCTGTGTTGGAAGTCCTTTTCCTTTTTGGGGCAGGTAAGGCTAACCCCCCTTCTATAGTAAACACTAATTCTTCCCAACTGGTTTGCTGTTGGGCTAGACTATAGCTTACTATCAACCTAATTAAGCAATGATGGCTTACAATAGTCTCTATATGCCAGGATTTCTTTATGCTTTGAGCAGCGTCATGCAACAAGAATTTCAAATATGCAGGCAAGTTTACAGAACATTTCTATTTTAAAACTGTTAATAATTTAAGGTGGCGTGGTCTTACCACATCTTTTCTTCCGTCGCATGTGATATAACTCTGAACGATTCTAGCCAGCTCTGTCCATGGTTCTCCCAGAGATGAAGGTTGAACTCCTTTGCCTTTGACAATCAGGTTCTGTCCCTCATCCCGAAAGACGGTAATGGTGTCTTGTAGCCTCAATTTTTTATGCGTCCATATGGGTCCGACTACTGGTAATCCAGATACCTCAGCTATTACTGCATCCGTCACTATTATTCATCTTCCTCTTACTATAGAATGATCATCCTGCAAATTCTGTAAAAATTCGATAGCCACGGTTTCATTGGGTTGCTACAGTCGTGTAAAATATGCGACCCATCCAGCTCATACTAGAATTTCTTGAGTGGCATCAGAAACAACTAGTGTCTGTGGCTCACTGCGTACTGATCATCCTCCCATTTTGTCTGAATTCTGCACACTGTTAGCTTTACACAAGTCACACAACAATACACAAAGCCAACAATGGAACAACAAGTTGTTAAATTCAGATAATACTTTTTTTAACATAGATACCATTAAAAACTTGCTATTATGGGATATCATGTAGCCCGGTACAACCAAATGAAAGACTGACACATATACAAAAGTGCTTTGGAAGTCACCTGCGCCCCCTGAAAAATGATAGGTCGCCTTCGACCAGTTAAATGAAGGAACGACGTACTGACGACAATCGTATAGTGGTAAAAATGGCAAGGTGTACATATTTATGACAAGATCACAAAAATATCGAGTTGCTGAAATCGATGCATAGCATGAGAATTATGAATAAATATGGAAATGCCATGGAGTGATGCGAAAAAGGGAAAAAGGACATCTGACGTGGGTAAGATGCTATGCGGTCATTATTCCACTTAAACCGTTATGATTGACTTTTTTAAACGATATTTCATGCATAAAGGTTCAAAAGGAATTGGGAGCATAATCTCTTTTGAAATAAAGATAAAGAAATAAGAAAAGGGAGTTATAATTACTATTGATGTTGAAGAATATGACTCCAATACCATCAGCAGAGCTCTGTTGCCCACAGGTGTTTATAACCTTGACAGAGTTGCTTTTTCACCCTTTGGAACCATGATCCTCTATGTATACTTAGGAAAGTGCCTTGTGATGTCAGGATGGAGGCCATTGTGCTGGCTTGGTAACCAGATGGATCACAATGCCATTCACTAGGAAGGAGTGAAAGGTGGGCAGGCCAGCTCGTGATGAGACCTCCTGTTCCAAGGACTTTTATTTTTCTAATGTGTCCATTGGATCATATCCCTGGTGTGGTGGCCATAATGGGAATGCCACTTCACTGCTTCCTTATGATCATGGTAGGCTGGCTCGCGATGAGACCCCCTATCCTCTATTTGACACATCATAGAATTGTTAGTAAACACATATACATATTTTTTCTTTCCTTCTTTTTTTTTTTCTTTTATATAGCACTTCCTACTTATATATAGAAGATGGCTCAACACTCCTTAAGAGTAGGGATGGTGGAAGAAGTCTGATCATATCAATAGAAGAAAATATATCCTTATTCTTATTCAATGATAATAAACAAAGAGAATTATGAAAGTTAGGGAAGAACCAACATGGTAAAAGTAATCAATCAATTTGAGTTATAGTGAAGATAAAGACAACAAAGTGATATAGATAGTTATGTCCTCTCCTTTTCTAATCAATACAAAGCAATTCCATTAAAGATGATAATTTCTCTTTGATTTTCTTATTCCAGTAACCTTTAAATTTTGTATCATTGCATATATGTGTGTATTCTTGCCTTCAAACAATCATGAAGAGTGAAACAAAATTCAAAAAAAAACTTCTCAAGGAGAGTGTTGTTCTTTAGGAGGATCAACAAAAAAATGCAAAAAAAAAGGTGTTGTTCCATTAAAAGGAACTGCCGCTATTCCTTAAGAGGAACAAAAAAAAGACAACTCGCATACAAAACTGTTGTTCCTTAATAGGAACAACATAAAAAAAGAAAAAAAATGGCGCACAAAATTGTTGTTCCTTAAGAGGAACAACAGGAAAATGGACACAAGCAAAAGTGTTGATCCTTCGGGGGAACAACATTAAAACAAACTGAAGCGAAACTGCTGTTCCTTAAAAGGAACAACAAAAAGCAAAAAAATGACGAAACCGCTATTCCTTAGAAGGAATAGTAGCTGTTCCTTAGGAGGAACAACAACTATTCCTTAAATGGAACAGCGTAAAGCACTCGCATACCAAACTGCTGTTCCTTAGATGGAACGACTGCTGTTCCTTTTAAAGGGAACCACAACTGTTCCTTAAACGGAACAGTGAAAACAAACGCAACGGAACTACTGTTCCTTAAATGGAATGGCTACTGTTCCTTAGAGGGAACAACAACTGTTACTTAAATGGAATAGTAGGAAGAAACATACACGAAGCTACTGTTCCTTAAATGGAACAGCTGCTGTTCCTTAAGAGGAACAACAACTGTTCCTTAAATGGAACAACATAAATACAAACATACAAGATTGTTGTTCCTTAAATGGAACGGCTGCTATTCCTTAAGAGGAACAATAGCTGTTCCTTTTATGGAACAATAAAAATACAAACACTAGAAATTGTTGTTCCTTAAGAGGAACAACACACACAATTATGCTGTTCCTTAAATGGAATGACTGCTATTTCTCAATAGGGACAATATTTGTTCCTTAAATGAAACAACAAAAAGAAACACCCACGGAACTGCGGTTCCTTAAATGGAACGGCTGCTGTTCCTTAAGAGGAACAGTAGATGTTCCTTAAGAGGAACAACAACTGTTCCTTAAGAGGAACAAAAAAAAGAAAACACACGCAAAACTGTTGTTCCTTAAATGGAACGACTACTGTTCCTTAAGAGGGACAACACCTGTTCCTTAAGAGGTATAGATAAAAAGAAATCACACAAAAAACTGTTGTTCCTTAAATGGAACGGCTACTGTTCCTTAAGAGGGACAACAACTGTTCCTTAAGAGGAATAGCAAAAAAAGAAAGTACACGAAAAGCTGTTGTTCCTTAAATGGAACAGCTGTTGTTCCTTAAGAGGGACAGCAACTGTTCCTTAAGAGGAACAACAAAAAAGAAAGCACAAGAAAAACTGTTGTTCCTTAAATGGAACGACTATTGTTCCTTAAGAGGGACAACAACTATTCCTTAAGAGGAACAACAAAAAAGAAAGCACACGAAAAGCTGCTGTTCCTTAAATGGAACGACTGCTGTTCCTTAAGAGGGACAGCAGCTGTTCCTTAAGAGGAACAACAAAAAGACATCATATATACAGGGTTCTACTGTTCCGTAAATGGAATGACAGCTATTCCTTAGAAGGAATAATAGCTGTTCCTTAAATGGAACAACACGAAAATTAAATAAAGAGAAAACTGTTGTTCCTTAAATGGAACGGCTGCTGTTCCTTAAGGGGAACAACAACTGTTCCTTAAATGGAACAGCACAAAAATCTGTACAAAAAATGCAGTTTATACAAGAAAAATAGAAAGAACAGTCTATATACAAAATTCAAAAGAACCAATGAGTTGTTTACTGGATTGATGCTGAGGATGGGTTATCCTCTTCAGCGAGAATTTTCATGGTGGAATCTTCCCGTAACTATTGGAAAAAGGACTCCCTGGTAAGCGGTTTATGATAAAGTCGCACTCGATGACCATTCACTTTAAAAGAATAGCCAGATCCATCAATGGTTGCCAATGTAATGGTGCCATTATCATGCACTTTTTGTATCTCATAAGGTCCTAACCATCTGGTTTAGAGTTTTCCGGGGAAATCCTGGAACCTGGAATCGTATAGGAGTACCCAATCTCCTTCGTGGAAGACATTCTTTTCAATAAGGGCATCATGCCATTTCGCTCTCTGCCGTTGGATTAGTGCAGTGCGTTGAATAGCAGATAGCCTGATTTCATCTAATTCATTGATTTGTTGTAATCTATTGATTTGAGCTTCATTTAAATTCAAACCCACTTCATGGGTTATTCTTAATGTTTGAATCTCGAATTCGATTGGGAAGATGGGTTCTTTACCAAAGACTAATTGATAAGGTGAATATCCCGTGGTATTTCTCCATGTTGTGCGGTATGCCCACAATGCTTTTGGAAATCTAGAGGCCCAGTCACGTCTATGCGATGCAACTGTTTTTGTAAGTATTGCCTCAATTACCTTATTAGTACTTTCTACTTGGCCATTTTCCTATGGGTGGTATGGAGTTGTAATTTTGTGGAGAATATGGTAATTTCTCAATGTTGCAGCAATCTTGTTACCTACGAATTGTGGTCCTCCATTTGTAATTATGTCTCTCGGTAGGCCATATTGCACAAATAATTGGAAAAGAAAATGTATCACTGAATCCTCAGTAGCTCTTGGTAGCACCTCTGCCTCAACCCATTTAGTAACATATTTTGTTGCAACCAGTATGTATGTTTTTTGATTGGATGATGGGTTAATAGGACCAATAAAATCTAGCACCCACCGCTCAAATGGCTCGATTACTAATTGCGGGTTCAGAGGCATCTCATCAGATTGTCTAGGGGTCCTGCCCTCTGGTAGCCATCACAGGCTTGAAAAACCTTTTTATCATCTTTAAAGATAGTGGGCCAGTAATATCCTGTTTGTAAGACTTTGTGACTGATTCTGTGGTCTGCAAAATGTCGGCCGCACGGCCCCTCATGGCATGCTTTTAGAATGTCAAACACTTCATCTTCCTAGACGCATATTTTAATGTGCATATCTGCCCCTGTGTGGAATAAGTAGCCCCCAATCCAAGAGAATCGGGTACTGCACTGCACTATTTGTTTTCTTTCATTAGGCGTTAGGTGCTTGGGTAATGTTGTTGGGAAAAGTATCCAATACGGAATGACCCTATCCCACTCTAAGGGTGATAGTTCCTTAGAAACAATCAAAGCAAAGCTATCTAAGATTAATTCTTTATGAGATGTAAAAGGGGGAAGAAAGAGATCCACTAACTGATGTCTTCTGCTAATGGTTGATCCAATCTTCTCTCCTTGCTGCTTGCTCTAACTCCTTGCTCTTTCACGGGCCCAGCTACACAAAGATCCTGCAAAATGACAAGAGAGGGAAACTACAAGAAGCATACATTCATAATTGATTCAAGGATTAGAATAAATCAAATACACAAGTACAACAATACATCATTGAAACACATGCATATAGAAGAACCTCAAATGCTTTATTAATGGAAGAAAGTAAGGTTCAGGAAGTGATACAACCATAAGAGGCCCAATCCAGCATCACCTTCCCGGTGGAAAGAAATCTCCTCTTCACCTCCTTCAAAGCAATCACCCAATAGTTCTAAATGTAAACCAACAACAATTCTTTGCACAAAATTCCAGCCTTCAGATCTCATGGGAGAGAGATCCTTATATAGAGTTTTGGAGAGAGCATGAGTCAGCTTGATGTGTGACTAGTGTCCTCTCCAACTCCAGTTCTTCTTCAGTTCTTGAGTCCACTTGGAGATCCTTGCTTCCACTTGGAGTTTTAAAACCTCTTACTCATCACTAGGTGAATTCCTTGATCCAAGTGTCACTTTGGAAGCTTCCTGGGCACTAACACATTGAGGAATGAGACCTCCACATGTCAAAACTCGCTCAGCACAGGTAGCCTTTGTTGGAGTTGACATTCAACGCAGGTAGACCATGGAGCAGTTGACATTCAGCGCAGATGCTCAGTGGAGCAGTTGACATGATCCATAATTGACTTGTTTTTGAGTATTTTTCAGTGGAGAACTGATTTGGATTGTTGTGGTTTGCTGACCTTGTTCCTCTAGGGGTAGGAACAACATGTTTAGGGACTTTGGATCCCTTAGATTATGGACATTTCATGCTTCATGCGGTAAGGCACAAAAATGTCTATAACAGGTAATTTGCCTACTACCAAGTAATTTGCAACGTTCACATACCATGGTGTTCTGATAGTAACAACAAATAAATGTTCATCAGGAAATTGATCCTCAACTTCTGCTGCGTCAACTGGCTTTGGCATTCGTGAGAGAAAATCAGCTATTGGGTTTTCTTTTCCAGGTCGATCCTTTATTGTGATGTCAAACTCCTGCTAGAGAATCAACCATCTTGTCACTCTTCCATTTGTAACAGGTTTATTTGCTAAATATTTTATGGCAGAGTGATCTGTATATAAAACTACAGGATATCTAGTTATATAATGTCTAAATTTATTTACAGCATATATTACAGCTAAAAATTCCTTTTTAGTCACAATATAGTTTAATTCAGCAGGAGATAGATTTTTGCTGATATAATATATTGCATATGGATTTTTATCTTCTTCCTGTCCAAGAACTGCTCTGATTATTGTGTCTGAAGCATTAGATGAACTCTGGAATGTCAAATCCCAGTTTGGGCCCCTTACCACTGGGGTTGTTGATACAAGATTTTTTATATCCTCAAAAGCACTGTCACACTTATATGTCCAAATGAAATCAATATTTCCTGTTAGTGCATATAAAGGTGCAACCATCTGAGAAAAATTCTTTATAAATCTTCTATAATAACTAGAAAATCCCAAAAAACTGCGTACCTCTGTTTGTGTGGTAGGGTTTGGTATTAACAGAATTATCTGAATTTTAGCCAGATCTACCTGTATTCTAGCTGCTGAGATATAATGACCTAAGATGAGTCCCTCGGTCATCATCATATGACACTTTTCATGGCTTAAACAGAGCCTGGTGGCAATGCATATTTTCAACACTTTTTCTAATGTTTGTAATTGTAGAAATTTTGAATAATATGACACTTATTCACAGAGATTATCCTGATTAGACACTATTGCGGAATGCATGCATAATACATAACCTCCTCTACGTTGATAATCAATTTTGCAGAATTAAAAACAATGAAACATCAATCGCATGCGCACATTATCACAGTATGTAACCCGGGGAAAGCATATAGCTGAAAACCCCACACTATCTGTATATTATAATGATTGAGAACATGTAACAATACATAGTACAATACTCCTCACAAGTACTCAGTACTATCTCCACCTGTTACACACAAACTAGCTCAGATTTGATGCCTCAAATCTCCTCCACTGTTTGCCTGCCTCCACTGCGCAATCCTGCATGAGAATAATAATGAATGGCTGAAGCAAACTCGTATTCCTTGGCTGAACTACACAATCCTCATTGGCATTACTCAATCCCACTGATTGTGCAAGATCTCATGCACAACTATAGTCACAACTGATAGCAATCTCAAGCTCTAACACCTGTCTCCACTGAAATGTCCATGCACTGAGTTAACTGATGTATTCTTTAGTTGCTTTATGAGTTAATAATTAGTGAATTAATTAACAATTAATTCACATCACTCATCACTAGTGTATTCTGCAGTTAGACTAAATACAACTAGTTTAACCAAGTCAAACTGAACACAACTCCATCAACTCCTCAATCAACTCCACCAAACTCATCCACATGAGTTCTAACTGAAGTCTTGCATGCAATAGCTCAACTGACCCACAAGAAAAGCATATTTCCTTTTGACAGCTGCATGTGCCACATCTGTAGCTCAAACTGAAGTGCTCCAAGAGGATAACATAATGTTTATAGTCCAAATATTATTATGAGCTAATAATATTCGACTGTTCTATTTTTAGCCTGGCAGTCTAAAAATAGAAACTGCCCATATGTCTAAAAACAGAAGTCCATCTATTTTTACCAACATGACCAATCATCCACAAATAACATCCTGCAACTCATAGACCATGATCCATATGTCTAAAAATAGACTTTGCGCCAATAATAGCCTGCGGGCCCACTTAGTGAAGGCGACTCCTTTCCACTAAGCTCCATCATCTTGTTGCATTTTCAACAGTAATGTTGGCTCAAAGTCATCCCCATAAGGTGTGAAGTCATCCATATACACTTCAAGCCCTTCATTTATCAAATCTGAAAAAATGTTGAGTACAACCCTTTGAAATGTGGTAGGTGCATTGCATAGCCCAAAGGGTAAGACCCTGTAAGCAAATGTTCCCCAAGGGCAGGTAAAGGTAGTTTTATCCTGATCTTCAGGGGCAATCTGAATCTGATTGTATCCATTGAATCCATCTAGGAAAGAAAAGAATTTCTTTCCTGCTAATGTGTCCAAAACTTGATCAATGAATGGAAGGGGGAAGTGGTCTCTCTGGGTTTCTTTATTTAGTTCTCTATAGTCAACACATATCCACCATTTTCCATTCTTTTTCGGCACCACTACTAATGGAGAGACCAACTTTCTGTCAAATATTGGGTAGATAAAGTTTACATCTAAAAGTTTTCGAAATTCAGCTTTCACAATATCCTTAAGATGAGGATTTAATCTCCGTTGGGGTTGGCAAACGGGTCTAGCATCCTTTTCTGTATAGATGTGGTGTGTACACAATTGGGGATCAATTCCTTTCATGTTCGGGTAATCCCATGCAAAGGCTTCTTTATATTTTCTCAGGAGCTGAACCAGCTTTTTCTCTTGGTCAGCAGTCAGGTTTTTGTTAATGTTCAAAGTTTTTCCTGGCTCAATCTCTATGGTTTTGCTATTGTAAACAAAGGTGGTTGGTATTGATTGATCGTTAGTATCTTTTAAGGGATCTTCTTCTACTTCACTATCGAATGCTGCTTCGATCATGTGACATTTTAGATGGGATCTGGTTTTTGGTTGGTTAATGAAGCTGTTAATGATGTCGTCCTCTGTTTGGTCTTTAAATTCGAGAGCATCTTCTATGGTTAGTGGTGATCTAATGTTTTCAGTTAGGTATGATACAGGTTGTTTTCTGGTTTTGACTATTGTTAAACTTGGCTGCGCTGGAGGGTATAAGGCTAAGTTCTTTACATTGCTTCCTCTTGCTATAGTCATGCTGCCTGTTCGATAGCTAATGTAAGCATCCGCAGTTGCTAGCCAAGGTCTACCTAGAATTAAGGGGTGTCCATCCAATTGGTTTCTAGGGTTGACGATGAGAAATTCTGCAAGGTATTCCCAAGAGTCTACATACACCATTACATCATGCAATGTGCCTTCTGGTCTGACTACTGATCAGTTAGCCAACTCCAATAAGGTTGTGGTTGGATCTAATTATGTAATGCCAAGCTTTTGACAAGTGGTGGTTGTAAGAATATTGATTGCTGCTCCTAGATCAACTAAGGCATTGGGAAAGGAGCATCCATCAATTTGCACTGTAACTATAGGATTTCCTGGGTCCTCATATTTCATAGGTGTTTCTCTTCCTGATAGTAAGTCAGATAGGGTATTGACTACATGGATAGTTGGATTTGTTGTTATTTTCCTCTTTGGCTTTTTCATACATAGTTCCTTGATGGTTTTTTCATAAATTGGGATATCTTGAATAGCCTGGAGGAGTGGTATTTTTATACACAAATTTTTTAGTTCTCCCAAAAGATCAAAATCGGGATGTTCTATTGGGCGATATGATCAGTCGTTCTGGGAATGGTGGAGAAGAGGTGGTTGCTTGTTCATGAGTTTTTTGTCTAACCAGATTCTCTTCTTGTAGTGTTTGTTCTATAGGTAACAGATTTTCAGTTTGAACATTTTTATCTCCCTCTGATTCTATTATACGCCCAGATCTTAATTGAAGGTCATTGCACTCCCTTAACTCAGTTTCTGGTTCTGGTCCTTCAATTATTTGCATAGATTGAACTGGTCTGTTGTTGGGGTTCGGGTTGGGTTGGGCTGGGAGCTGCGGTCTTAAGTTGGTCTGGGGTTTTGTTGCAATGTATAAGGTGCTAGCAGTGTGGGTTGAGGGAGGGGGATCGTTCCAGTTGGCTGATTTATGGGTCTTTGCCAGTTCGACTGCCAGTTTTGACTCTGCGAGGTGGAGGGTGACCATTGTGTTGAATATGCATTATTTTTCCAAAATGGTGGATAGTAAGGAAAGTTCGGCCAATTGGTTTGATTTGTTTGATTTGGCCATGGTGATATGGGGAATGGCTGCTGTGACCAGCTGGAGAAAGGTGGCTGATTCTGCCACATTCCATTATACTGCTGAGCATTATACTGAGGAGGCTGAAAAGAAGAGGATGGATCAATGGGCATACCTGTTTGTCGCGACTGCCACTGGCGGCACTAATTTAGTAGGTAAACCGGTTCTGTTTCTTCTTCTGCTTCTTTGTAGACTGCTTTCAGTCCTGGGAGTGATGGGCAGCTTTCTGTGGCATGATCTTTCGTACAAATAGCGCAGATTTTGACCGTATCCAGCGGGCACTCTTTGTGGCTATGTTTCTTTCTGCATCTAGGGCAGAATATCGCTAAGTTTTGTTTAGCCTCTGCTTGCTTTTGTTTGGCTTGCATAACATCCAACTGTGTTGTCAAAGTCCCTAGAATATCAGTTTTGAAATATTCTAGTAGATTGCTGATTTCTGCGCGAGTTATTCCTCCACCAAAGACTTTGTTATCCCTTGTGATCATGTCACGTTCTGCTGGCTTCAGTCTTGTGCTGCCTCTTGAACACCTGATACACAAATTAATTATGTCAGCAAAATTTTCCTGATATATGTCACCTTTACCCATAATGTTTAATGTTTCAATCCATTGTTCTTTCATTCCTTTAATTAGTGTAGTTTTTAACACGTTGTCAGGCAAGGGTAAAGATGCATAAGGAGATCTCTGGAGATTGTATTGAAAGCGTTCTACATATTCCTCCAGTGTTTCACTAGGTCTTGCTGTCATTTGAAATATCTCATCCTTTAATTCTCTGGATCTGCAATAGTCTTGATATTTCTTTAGAAAGGCAGCTTTCATCTGATCCCAGTCATTTATAATGCCCCCAACTAACCCCATAAACCATCGTAAAGCTGCTCCTTTTAATGTGGATGGAAATAACTTTAGTTTTTGGGGATTGGTGGTATAGTCATACCCCGACATAATACATCAAACTCAAACAGAAATGCATCTGGATCCTCTGATGTTAGCCCATGGAAGGTAGGAATATTCTAGAGAGGAATGGATTTCATAGGTGCATTAACTGCTGTGTCCACGATGGGATATTGCAGTGTGGAGGTTTGAGGTGTTTGCTGGTTCTGGGCCATTTGATCAAATATGTGCCAATACCCTTCTGGGATTTCCAGAGAGTTATTCCTAGGATGACTAGAAGGAATAGGAATGAGCTTAACAACACTTCCCTGGTTTGGGACAATGAGTGTTCCTTGTTGAACTACTACCTAGGGGGATCTTGGCTCCTCAGTTTCTCCTTCTTATTTTTGGATAAACTTAACAACGCTCCCATTATCTGGGCTGTGAGTGTTTGAATTATTTCGAGAGGGGATCTTGGCTCCTATATTTCCCCTGTTTCTCCTCCTCCTTCATAGAGATTACTAGAATTGCCTTCTTGTAAAGAAATTGGGTGAGAATTCTCAATTTCTTGAAAATTTTGCTCAGTCTCTTCTATTTTGCTGTGCACCTTAGCAAAGGCTACAGATGGTGAATTTGTGGCCCGAAGGGAGCCAGTAGGTTGTTTGGAAGCAACTTTCCTAGGGCCTATTGATGGCTGAGATTCGACTTTCTTAATGATGTTGTCTATGAAGGTTGATCGACCAAGGGTCACCAGTCCCTTAGCTTTGTTAGGTTTGAGTAGTGGATTTGGATTGTTTTCGGGTTTTTTCTTCTTAGTCATACACACAACTCAAATATTTACTTCTACCCTAAGTTATTAACAATTCTGCTGGAAAGCAGGCGGGGGAGCAGGGCTTTTACATGCTCCGTATGCAGGTTCTTACCTTTCGTTTTTAATACCCAATTCTTTCCTAATAGGCACTCATCAGATGCACACTACTCTTTAGAAATAGCTACACTCTCCCTGGCAACGATGCCAAAATGTTGAGGTATAAAAGGTGTCTTTTTAACTCCTATTTATCTTCACATTAGTTATCAATTCGGGCAAGATTTTTTCTTTCAAGAATGTACACAGCATGCGGTGGCTATTTACTCAAGAGTAATGTTTCTAAATTGCAGTACAGTGCTTTCAAACATAAAAGTAAATGGATGTTGCTAGTGAACTCAAATTACAATTAAAAGAAAGCTTAATCTTGCTAATAAAACCAAATCAAACATTCATTCAAGTATTAGTCAAGAATACAGTAGCAATTACTCATTTCTCTTTTAACTAATTGATATTCCAAAATTATTTTCTGATATGAACAACATGAATCTCGGTCTGAGAGCGTAGACAGCAGTAGTCAATGCTCTTACAGTGGAGGATCTCAAGACAACACGCTGAACTAATTACTAGATTGGAAATAGAATGCTGAAATCAAATGACTCAATCTGAAATAATAAAGAAATACTGAAACAGGTAATTGAATAACAACTTGAACTAATACTTCTGCAACATGTAAAACAAAGTAATTTTGAAAATATGAAATAGCAAAGCGATGTGATTACAATAAATGGAAATCAAACCAAACCATCACACAACAGAAATTGTAAACGAATGATACATGAACAACAAGGGAATCCACCAGGGCCGAGCCCTTAGACTCCAGTGAACACCACCAGATTACTTCAGTATGAAAGAAGGAACATCAACTGTATTATGTATTAATCATTTTCAAAATAGTTACAGTAGTTCGTGCTCTGTTTCAACAACGAGAGTCGATGATCAAAGTAACAATACAATAGTAATTTCTGAGTAATCTCCTCGTTCTCTTTACAATCGCTGCCTTTTATAATGGCTAAGCGATAAGGAGGGTAAAATAGTAACAACGATCCCTCAGGATCAAGAGATCCCGAGGGATTCACTCAATTTTCCATCTTCAATTAGCTCTTTGTCTTTTGCACTGATGCTGTGATCTTCTTTGCTATTATCCATAACTGTGCGCTCCATCCTTGGCTTCCTGCCTGTACGTTGTTTCCTGGCTAGGGAACAACATTTGTTCCATTTTGTCCTTTTCCTGCATGAAGAGTGATGATAGTTAGCTAAATCGTGATGATAGATAATTTCCTTATTTTTACCAGGGATTAACACTTTAGGGTGTAGAAGGGATATAACTAAGGAAAAGGATAACAAAATAAATAATATATGCATACCTTTTCCATGACTCAACACCTACAACCTCCACTATTGACTTCCCAATTGGGGATCTTGGGACTGGCGCACCAACGAAGCCCATCCCTTTAACAACTTTACCTAGCTTTCATGGGTTGAATTCGGAGGATCCCGACACATTCTTGTTTGAATTTGATATTGTATGTCGGGAATATGACTATATAACGGATGCTCAGAAATTGAAAAGCTTCCCTGCTACACTAAAAGGGACAACCTTGCGATGGTTTATGGTTCTAGGAGGAAATAATATCACCACATGGGATGAGATGCAAACCTCTTTCCTGGAGAAGTATCAGGAATATTGTAAATCTTGAGATATTAAGGAAGAACTTTTTAAGTTCATGCAAAAAGAAGACAAGAACATGGAGGATTGTGTGGAATGGTTTAAGTACACGCTACAAGGATCAGGTCATTCTACCTTGGATAAGGATATTTTAAAAGTTATCCTTCTCCGAGCCTTTCGAGAAGACTCTTTGGAGCTGTTAAACATAGTGGGGAAGGGAGACATATAAAAGGATGACTTCAATACCATTTGTGAGTTGTGCATACAGTGCTCGAGGGGAGTTGCAAGGAATAAACATGGAATTTGGTCAACAAAAGTATCTGGTGGAGGTGTCACGAAAGCAGAAATTGGAAATCTGCTGGATAACTTGAGGACTGATATCTTGAGTACCCTGTCTGCACAAATGGACACACTACAAGTAAAACAGAAACAGATGGAATTGGAAAGGACTATGGCTATATTTTGCCCAAAGTGCAGAAAGAAGCATCCATAGAGAGAATGTCCATTGAAATCTGTAGAGGAATGTGCAATCTGTGAGCTGAATCATGCAACAAGTCCATGCCCCTCCTTGCCAGGATTGAAAGCAGTCTTTCAAGGGACAGGAAAAGAGATGGAGTAGCTGTACTTTATGGTATCCAAAAAGCCATGGCAACCTCGACCACCAACTGGAAATCAAGGTATGTTTCTGGATCCATCTCAATATTTCAATAATTTTAATATGGGTCCTCAGTCCATGCCTTATCCACCTATGTGGCCCCAATATTAGCTTCCACCCTGGTAGCAGTGGGCTCCTCAAGCTAGTTCAAGTTCTTCGTGTGCTTCGAACTAGCATGGACCCTCTCCTCCTGGGCAGTTTCCCCAGTCAATGGCACAACAACAACTCTAGTTGCCCTCTAATATGCCTCATAATAATCAACCTATTCATCCCCAGCTTCCTATCCAACCCAATCCGAATCCTAATAATAAGGGAGCTCATCAAGCTGACACCCTCAACCTACCTTTATACAACATCTCCACTGTAGAACTTTATGAGATGAATTTGATATATGGGTGGGTAGTAGATGCTCAACCCTCACTTGTTATCATTACACAAGTTGGCAGTGAGGCAAAAGAATCAGAAACAGTTGAGGAGGAATTGAACCAAGTTAGTAAAAATTAGACACCTCCTTAGCCGCTAATTACTCAAGAACACCGAGTTGAACCACCCTATCCGGAAAGATTGACCTTGAGTAAATAGATCCCTCAAGCTGAGTTTGACTTGTTAGGGGAGTTACAAAATTTGTTTGTTAAGATCCCCCTGTTACAAGCTATGAGGGACATACCTATATATGCAAAAACTCTTAGGGAATATTGTGCTAAGAAGCCTAAAAAGAAATCAAGGGACCCACTCACCATTCATGTGATGGGAAAGCTATCAGATTTTATGATGGGAAAGGCCATGCCTGTGAAATATGGGGATCCCGGGAACCCAATTCTAACCGTGCAAATTAATGGAGTAGAAATTCTGAATGTACTGGTAGATTTGGGTGCTGCCATAAATGTCATTACCATTGAAACTATGCATGCACTAGGTCTTCAAAATCTGAAACATACACCTACTATGTTAGAGCTGGCAGATTGATCTACAGTCAAGTCAATAGGAAATTTGGAAGATATCACAATCTCAGTCGATTCATGGCATTACCTTGTGGATTTCCTAGTGCTGCAAACGCAGTCCCCAGCTAGTGGCCATCCCCTGATTTTGGGAAGACCGTGGCTGGCAACCATAGACGCTTATATTGGGTGTCGTTCTGGGCACATGGTTATCTCAAATGGGTAGGTTACTAAAAATCTGGTGTTACACCCTCCTGCAGAACCTAGCC
This sequence comes from Pinus tabuliformis, assembly GCA_031772625.1. Classification (NCBI taxonomy): domain Eukaryota; kingdom Viridiplantae; phylum Streptophyta; class Pinopsida; order Pinales; family Pinaceae; genus Pinus; species Pinus tabuliformis. Next base: position 1,141,161,312 of record CM062820.1, on the reverse strand, counting down.
CATTAGTGAAGCCAGCTGGTTGCAAGAAACCTTTACTAGAGGAAGAGTCAAAATCTGAAAATGAGGAATTAAGACCAGTCCTTACTATTGGGCAGGCCCTTTAGTTGAAAATATAAATAGAAGATGACACAATTACCACTTTTATTAGTGATCCCTGTTTTGTTTTAGATTCAAATCAGCGAATTCTGGAGTCTGTCTTGAGCTGTGAAACCCAGGAAAATATTAAAACAATAGATGGATTCGAAGAGCTACCTACAACTGTGTCCTATGAAAACATTTTTGTGGAGGTAGAGCCAGGGAAGACCCTAAATATTAATCCAAATCTGTCAGAATCCCAGATGAAGCGACTCATGGATGTTCTTCGAAAACACAAAGCCTTCACCTAGGACTACACAGACATGAAAGGGATTCCTTCCAACCTATGTAACCATCATATATACATAAAATATGATTGTCGTCCTGTGAGACATCCCCAGAGGAGGATCAACCTCGCTCTGAAAAACGTTGTCAAGGAAGAACTTCAAAAACTGTTGGATATAGGATTTATTTACCCCACTTTGGACAACCAATGGGTTTCCACATTGGTGATTGTCCCCAAGAAAAAAGGTAAATGGTGAATATGTGTGGATTGCAGAGAATTAAATAAGGCAACACAGAAAGACCTTTTTCCATTACCGTTCATTGATCAAGTCTTGTACACTTTGGCTAGGAAGAAGTTCTTCTCCTTCCTAGACAGATTTAGTGGGTACAACCAGATCCAGATAGCTCCTGAAGATCACGATAAAACCACTTTCACATGCCCTTGGGGAACCTTCGCATACCAGGTCCTTCCATTTGGTCTCTGAAATGCACCTCAACATTCCAAAGAGAAATTTTGGGGATTTTCTCTGATATGGTAGATGAAAGTGTTGAGATTTATATGGACAATTTCAGTCCATACGGGGACTCATTCGAAGAAGGGTTGGAGAATCTGGAAAAAGTTCTTGAAATATGTAAATGGGTGCATGTCTCTTTGAGTACAGTAAAATGCCACATGATGATGGAGGAAGGAATAGTATTGGGGCATTTAGTTTCAGCTGCTGGAATTCGAATGGATCCAGCTAAGATAAAGGTAATATTTCACTTCTCGATACCTAAAACACCCACAGAGGTATGTAGTTTTATTGGTTTTGCTGGTTATTATAGGCGTTTTATAGAAAATTTTGCTAAAATAGCACATCCACTTTTTCAATTACTGACAAAAGATGCAGATTTTGTGTGGACAGATGACTGTGATGTAGCCTTTGTGAAGATCAAGGAACTTGTTTGTAACGCTCCGATCCTTTGAGGGCCAGACTGGACATTACCATTCCATATTCATGCTGATGCCTCTCAGAGAGCAATTGGGGTAGTTTTGGGACAACAAGTGGAAAAGGTACCATATGTAGTTTACTATGCTAGTAAGAACTTGGCTCCTGTTGAGTTAAACTACACAATGACTGAAAAATAATTCCTTGCCGTCATCTACGCCATCAACAAGTTCCGGAATTATATTACCGTGTATCCTACCTTTGTACATAATGATCACGCAACAATCAGGTATCCGATGAATAAATCCATTACTCTTGGTTGTATTACAATATGGCTTTTGTTACTTCAAGAGTTTGACATTACCATAGTAGATAAACTAGGAAAGGACAATGTTGTTGTTGATTTTATGTCTAGACTAGAAAATAACGCTGAAGGTACACCCATAGAAGATAATTTTCCATATGAGAATATTTTTGCAGTTTCTTCTTCCGTGGTATGCAGATATTTCTAACTATATTTTTGCAGGGAAGGTACCTCGTCACTTGTCATACAAAGAACAACGAAAAATTATTCATTATAGTACCTGATATTCATGGATGGCAGGGTACCTTGTTATAGACATTTTTGTGCCTCGCAGCATGTAGCATGAAATGTCAATAATCACAGGGATCCTCAGTCCCTAAACATGTTGTTCTTACCCCTAGAAGAACAAGGTCAGCAAACCACAGCACTTCCCATCAGTTCTCCACCTGAAAACACTCAAAAACAGGCTATTTTTGGATCATGTCAGCTGCTCCACTGAGCAATTGCGCTGAATGTCAACTGCTCCTCCTTGTACCTGCGCTGAAAGTCAACTCCAATGAAGGCTACCTGTGCTGGGCGAGATTGGCCAAGTGGCACAGTCATTCTGCAAGGTGTCAATTGCCCAGGAAGCTTCCAAACTGACACTTGGTTCATGGAATTCGCCCTATGATGAGTAAGAAGGTCTTGATCTCCAAGTGGAAGCAAGATTCTCCAAGTGGACTCAAGAACTGAAGATTAACTAAAGTGGGAGAGGACACTAGTCAGCTTTATGCCAGCCTCAAGCTGACTCATCCTTTCTCCAAATCTCCTATATATAGAGCTCTCTCATGAGGTCTAAGGAGGCTGGAATTTTGTGCAAAGCAAGGAAGTGCTGTTGGTTTACAGTTAGAGCTATTGGGTGATTGCTTTTATAGAGGGGAAGAGGAGATTTCTTGCTGCTGGGGAGGTGCTACTGGATTGGAGCCATTGATGGTTGTAACCTTCTCAGAACCTTTTACTTCTATCAATAAAGCTTTGAATGTTCTCCTATATACTTGTATTGCATTGATGTATTGTATTTACTTGTATATCTGATTCACTCTAATCCATGCATCAGTTATGAGTACATGTTTCTTGTAGTTTCCCTCTCTTGTTTGTGCAGGATCTTTGTGTAGCTGGGCCGGCAAGAGAACAAGGAGCTGGGAGCAAGGGACGAAGAGAGAAGACAAGATCGACAAAAGCGAAGGATATCGGTTGGTCAATCTTTTCTTCCTTCTCTGTACTTTCATAAAGAAGAAACATCAAAGCTTTACTTTCAGTTGTTGCTAAGGAACTATCACCCTTAGAGTAGGGATAGGGTCATTCCGAGTCGGATACTTTTCCCCACAACAAACTGGCGACTCCACTGGGGAGCGTATCCGTTTGATTTGTGTTTGTAGTATCTTTGCTATTCATTTCCTGAACAAAAGAGTACCAAATCGAAAAGCTTTTGACTATATCAAAAGCGAAGTAGAGGGGTTGCTACTCTTGCTCATCTTCTGAGCAGATTCATGATTTGAAGAGCTGATCTACAAGGATCCTTGTAAGCTCTTTGTGATAGCTTTTCATCCTCTTGATCATCCCTTAGCTTGTACTTGACCTATAGCTTTTTATTTCAGCAAAAACAGTGAATTTTTGAGCTTTTTATGACCCGGAAATCCTTGTAAACGCAACTCTCGTGTCTCAGTGCAGGCTGTCCAAAGGCAGTCTGCATTTCAGCACAGGTACTCCCTTCGGGAACTGCGCTGAGAGTCAGTTTGATAGACCAGAGCCTGCGCTGAACCAGTTAGGCTATGTCTTGCTGAGGTTTCCCACTGAGTCTTGGCCCTGTTTTCACTGTTATTTTGCTGTTGATTGCTTGTCATTTGTACTTGCTGTAAACCAACTTTCCTTGACATTATTCCGCCTCAGTTGTGTGATGAAACTGTGATTTTTCTTTCAGTATTTCTTGTTTCAGTTACAGTTTCCCATTGTGAAAAGCGAACCAGTATAGCTGTGGCCTTTCAGATCCTGAACTGTAAAAGTGTCTTTGTGATCTTAAGAGCTAGTTTTGTTACTGTTCATGGCTGTTTGAGTTTGTTTATTTTTCATTTTGTGGTTTGAATCTATACATTTCCAGTGTCTAAACAAGTCGATCTTAAGGTGTCTTTTGATTTTGGACAAGCTTGTTTACTTTCGCTTGAAATTAGATTCAAAGTTATACAACAGTTTCCTTTTTGTCTTACATCAACATTAAGGATAAAGAAAAGAAATATCTGCATTGTGCATGTGCATTATTGACAGTTTGCATGTTAATTTAGGAAAAGTGCATTTAGTGTGTGTTCTATGATCTGTGAGAAAAGTTGATGTCTTTCTTTTCCCTCAGTAGATTAAGGTTTTCAAAGTTGAAAGATTGAAAAGTTTTGCTTCTCATCTTAGATTGCATTTAGGAAGTTGTATATATACATCTCGTGGTGATCCTTAAAGGCAAACTGCTAAGCAAGATCAACATTAAAATAAATCCAATTTACATAACAACGCTTTGTAACATAACGCAAACATCTAGAGGTCTAGGTAGAGACGTGTTCCGGCGTCGTTAAACATAGTGACTGTCGATCTCTACGAAGGTGGGTGATTCCTCCTGAGAGTCGGTGGCACTAATACGGACTTGTGCTCCCACGTACCGTCGCGTATATATTGGGAGACCCCTATAGGCAATTATCCTTTATCCATAGGAAGCCGTGTCGACCGCCCTACTGATCGCGATGCAGTGAACACAGCATTCACGAAGATCGACCACCCGTACCGTAAAACGTATTCTGTGGTTTCGCGAAAGGTTTGGCACACCCTCTGCCTAGATCTCCAGAGCAGTTTCTTTTGGCCCTTTTCAAACTCTATAACTGAAAAGGTCCAACCGAGCATTTGTCACTTCGGGCTTGTTAAAACATCGAAGGCGACTAGAGTCATCTTTAGCTTTTTCTCGACTCTTAAAACATGAAAAAGCAAGTTTGTGTCTGAAAGCGTCGTTAATAAAATTTATTTTGAGCGGAACAAAATCACCTGTTATTCCCATGTTGATCTTTCAGTTGAAAAGTATGGAGCCCACCAACCAAGGAGGCAACCTTGGCGGAAGTCCAAATCCCTTCTCCTCTTGGGGAGATGTTGGTGCGCCTCATATGGCAACATTGTCACTTCCAGGATTGACAATCGGCCTCCCTGTATGGCTCTTTTCAACTAATGTAGTCCAGATCGCCACTAATCCTGAGCAGTCGAATCAACAATCAGAACAGTCTAGAACTACTCACCAGCCTTCCACTTCTTACAATACTTCCTCTGATCCTTCATCTTCGCGAGGTAGAGCTGGGAAAAGTCAGCCTCCCAAGGAGAAGAAGGAAAAGAAGAAGAAAGAAAAGAAGCAGAAGGAGCCTATGGCAAAGGCGACTGGGGGCAAGCAGGAGACAGTTGACAAAAACCCACACACTGCACCGACCGGGCCTAAATCGCCATGTGTCATTTGCAAAGGGACCCACTTCCATCGTGATTGTCCTTGTATTCCCCGGATACTAAGGGACTGGTCCCCAAGGTTGCACAATCCGGTAGCATCAACCTCTGATAGTCATGTTGATTGCAGTCCGTCAACTAGCAAGAGTGAAGGACGAAGAGGGAGACCAAGATCACCCTGTGTATTGTGTGAAGGCAAGCATGCCATCCACAAATGTCCATTCTTAGATGAGGCAAAGAGAGTTTTGGAAGATCGCCCAGTTTCACCGTTACGACTTCCTCCTGGATACCAAAAACTAGCGCCTAATCCCTTGATAGTTGAAAATCCAGCTGACCCGCCCAAGTGGTCAGCTGAAGTGTCGGTCAATGAGAATGAACCTACTGAATCCAGACCAGACGAAAGTCTAAAGGTCGAAACGGCAGTTGACCCGGTTCTTCCTTCAGAGGTTTCATCGTCCAATGACTCTGTCATTGGAGACCCATCTTCAAATGACACCGTCGCCGAAGAGTCATCTTCATGCGACACCCTCATTGAAGAGAATAAGGATGACACCATCCAGGTTCTTTTCATTAGCACCGACTCTGATGAGCGTCAGGGCAATGTGCCCATTCCTTTATCGCAGGAAGGAACATCATCAGGGTCATACCCGGCCGTATATTCGGTCCCACCACCAAGCAACCTGGTTGTATCTTTTGATTGGAATCAACTAGGCAGACCCCGGTTACCAGCCAGTATACCATTCAGAATCATTGTCCAGATCTATAGAATGATTATGGCTGGTACTATCATTGATGAGGGGGCGTCTGTGAGTATCCTTTCCTCTGTTGCTTGGAAAGCACTGGGTTCCCCGGCGCTTTTACCTGAGTTAAGAAATCTCTCAGGTTTTGATAAAGGAACCAGTCAACCATTAGGAATACTCCCCAATGTGCCTGTTACATTGAAAGGGAAGACCGTCAATTTGAACGTGATGGTCGTCCAGGGACCCTTGGATTATAACCTACTCCTTGGACGTGACTATATTTATTGCATGGGAGCGATAGTCTCCTCACTCTTTAGAGTAATGTGTTTTCCACACGAAGGAAGGATGGTCAAGCTCGTAGACCAACTTTCATTTCCGGGATCTCGCATCGCAAATAGTCAAATACCGATCCTAAATGGTCTGTTCACTCAAGATATGCCTCCACCCCCAGTCCTCCTTCCCGATGAGTGCGAGTGATTCGGAAAGAAAGACTGGAACCCAGGGGGCATGCACCCTGGTCTGCTTCGGGCAGAAGAAACCCTGGGTATAAGGTAGAATTTCCGCAGAAGAATATGACTAGTCCGTACCCCGTCCGTGGATGGAAGAGGGGTTGTTCTGGAATACTATTCTTTTGTTAATTTATGTGTTTGGCAAAAGAGTCATTCACCTTTGTCTAAAGAGGTGGGCAATGCCCAAGTAGGAATTCCCTTATTGCAACAAGTAGTAACCATCTTTGGGGAAAAGCAAGCCTCACCCATTAAAACAAATGTTTTGAAGGATAAGTAGGGGCAGCCTCCAAAGAAAGAGATTCTATTGTTGTGACAGAGGGTAACCATCTTTGAGTAACCCAATGATAGACATCGCCGAAGAAAGAGATTGATTTGCGGCAGCAAATAGAACCCTCTTCGGATAATAAGAAAGAGACAAGCCTCCCTCAATAATACCAATGTTTTGTCTTTGAGTAGTGTTCTTCTCTTGTCACAAATAGCTGTTCGTTAAAAGTTGGGCCGACAGGAAGACTGAGTACCGCGTAAGACCCCTTAAAATAACGAGAAGACTAGTATCGTTAACATTAGATTGGCAAGATGACAAGTAGCTGTGAACACCCAAAGAAAAACAGAGGTATGGGAGAGGAGGGGCAGCCTCGAAATTCTATCCTATGTCTGGGGGCATGAAAACTTTTGGAATGTGAGCGAGGGACGACTATTTATTTTTTAAATTTTTAGGTCCTCCCTTTAAACCTGTAGGTCTAACCCTTTAAACTCATAGGATTAGCCGATTCCGACCTTGCATGAAGAAAGTCTGTGGGGCAAAGGTAAAAACTTGCCAAAATTGGAGCATAGCTTCGTGAGATAAAGCTCCTTAAAAAATAGCTATCTCACAGGAGGCATTCTTATTCTATGACTGGTATATCGAGCAGTTTTAGCACATAGTTCATGCTCGTTAAAAAATAAACATAAGTTGTGAGCAATCTTCCCCTAGAGTTCAAGCTCATTCAGAAAAAATGAATCGGTAAATAACCTTTTGAGATCGTAAATTCATCAACCATAAAAGCCTTGGTCGTGTTTGTGCACCGTCACCTCCACTTTTCATTTGGCCGATCATTCGCCTCCATTTGTGTGTTTACCTCTTTTGAGAAACAGCTGCGAAGAGTGATTTCACCTAGCCATCCTTGTGACACTGCCGTGATTGGAGAATTCCAACCTGTACCTGGAATCTGCTGCTATCCCTGTTTATCACTCGTTCCTCAAAAGACGAGTCTTCTTTGAGCTCTTTTCACTGACTCGTAAAATATGAAAAGTTTGCCGAGTTTTGGCCTTCCAGCTCGTTAAACGACCGGAAGAGCTATCCCTCCTCTAAATTTTAATCTTTTTGGACCTGAGGGATTATGGCACAAAAAGATCGAGCGCTTGTTTTGTTCAGCTCGTTAAAGCAATCGAAAATTCATCCCTTCTGTATTGTTTTATACTTTTTCGGACTTAAGGGATTAGATGATGAAAAAGGAATTATGGATTTAACTTTCTGTACCTTTTCAGACTCTCTAAAAATGAAAAGGACCGAGTTTTCCTTGTCGTTAGACTCGTTAAAATGATTAAATAGCGACAAACTTGTCTTTAGACGAGAACGAGTTTCCCTATCGCTAAGCTCGTTAAATCATAGCGATGGGCTTGCCCGAAGGGCAGGTTATAGAACAAGCATATGTTATCCTCCTCAAGCTTGACAAAAATAAAGAGGTACTGGTCAGAAATGACTGGGGAAAAATTGGGAGAACATCAAAGTTTAATGGTAGCAAGTCGCTCTTGAACATGACACTTTTCTTCCGTACTACATCGGGTTGGGTTGTTTCATTCACCGGTCTCATCACCATGGTCTTCGCCAAACCATCCACATTTTGGGGTAATGCTACCGATCCATCGCATCAGTGTCGTTATATGTTCAAGAGAGGTCATTCTGAAAGTGTCAACCGTGTCCCATCCACTGCCATACATTATCCTTCATCCATTCATGATCGCCACCCTGAATCATATGTCACAGTTTGTTTTCACCTCCACTAAAATCATCAGCTCCGTTCCGTGTCATTGATGTGGGATTCATTAAGGCCCTCCTTTGACGGATCGCTTCTTGTCGACTTCAGCTCATTATCCAAGAAGTTGATCTAGGAACAACCCCATCAGTACTTTGAAGCTTGCATGCCTCAATGGCAAGTTTCTCACTTCCGGCGACAGGTATACATCAATGACCTTCGACCAGAAGATTTTGCGTGGCGTTCGACGCCAAGTCCTTTATTCACGCCACGTGAATTGTACTGCAGTACCTTGAGGGTCATTATCATTATCGGTGATTCCTCTCACGCTTGTTAACGGTTTTCATCATTGACCGGTAATCAAGCGATGTCTTTCCATGTTCGACTTCAGCGCAATTCTCACATGGATCGACTTGTACTTAGAGTGAAGATCGAACGAGTTTGAAGACCCCGGATCTAGTTTCATCCATCCGGGCTGCGATATATATTCAGGAAATATAAAAGCATTTGTCATGTACATCATTGCAGTAGATGATCATCCTATTCAAAGGATGATAATTTCAGCAGAGAATTATCAGTCTACCATCAGACGATCGTCTGTTCTATGTACCAAAATGTATTTATAAAGCTGAGCATGGGAATGCCCGCCTCAGCTAGATCATGAAAACAAAATGAAAAATAATGTATTGTATTGTATTGTATTACAGGGCGCCTCCTCAGCACTAGAATGAACTTCGGACCCTCTAGATAAAGCATTTCACCCGATAAACGGCCTCATACTTTAGGGGGCAACTTTTATAGACATTTTTGTGCCTCGCAGCATGTAGCATGAAATGTCAATAATCACAGGGATCCTCAGTCCCTAAACATGTTGTTCTTACCCCTAGAAGAACAAGGTCAGCAAACCACAGCACTTCCCATCAGTTCTCCACTTGAAAACACTAAAAAACAAGCTATTTTTGGATCATGTCAGCTGCTCCACTGAGCAATTGCGCTGAATGTCAACTGCCCCTCCTTGTACCTGCGCTGAAAGTCAACTCCAATGAAGGCTACCTGCGCTGGGCGAGATTGGCCAAGTGGCACAGTCATTCTGCAAGGTGTCAATTGCCCAGGAAGCTTCCAAACTGACACTTGGTTCATGGAATTCGCCCTATGATGAGTAAGAAGGTCTTGATCTCCAAGTGGAAGCAAGATTCTCCAAGTGGACTCAAGAACTGAAGATTAACTAAAGTGGGAGAGGACACTAGTCAGCTTTATGCTAGCCTCAAGCTGACTCATCCTTTCTCCAAATCTCCTATATATAGAGCTCTCTCATGAGGTCTAAGGAGGCTGGAATTTTGTGCAAAGCAAGGAAGTGCTGTTGGTTTACAGTTAGAGCTATTGGGTGATTTCTTTTATAGAGGGGAAGAGGAGATTTCTTGCTGCTGGGGAGGTGCTGCTGGATTGGAGCCATTGATGGTTGTAACCTTCTCAGAACCTTTTACTTCTATCAATAAAGCTTTGAATGTTCTCCTATATACTTGTATTGCATTGATGTATTGTATTTACTTGTATATCTGATTCACTCTAATCCATGCATTAGTTATGAGTACATGTTTCTTGTAGTTTCCCTCTCTTGTTTGTGCAGGATCTTTGTGTAGCTGGGCCGGCAAGAGAACAAGGAGCTGGGAGCAAGGGACGAAGAGAGAAGACAAGATCGACAAAAGCGAAGGATATCGGTTGGTCAATCTTTTCTTCCTTCTCTGTACTTTCATAAAGGAAAAATATCAAAGCTTTACTTTCAGTTGTTGCTAAGGAACTATCACCCTTAGAGTAGGGATAGGGTCATTCCGAGTCGGATACTTTTCCCCACAACATACCTTTTTCACACATGGGTTGATCAACAAATTCGGCGCTGTGTATCTGAGGACGACATCTATGAGATATTGAAGGCTGCCCATGATGGACCTTGTGGAGGAAATTTTGCAGATAAAAGAACAGGCCACAAGGTGCTACAAATGGGATATTACTGGCCTTCTATCTTTCATGATGCTCGAGACTATGTCCGAAGATGTGACAGTTGTCAATGCATGGGACAACCTAGAAAATCGGATGAGATGCCACTACAGCCCCAGGTAGTTCTTGAACCTTTTGAGAAATAGGAAATTGATTTTGTTGGACCTTTCAACCCACCTTCTCATCAAAAGGTTCACATTCTAGTCTGCACTGATTATGTGACTAAGTGGGTGGAAGCCAGAGCGGTTGCGAAAGCAACAAAACAGGTGGTTGCAAATTTTCTTTTTGAAGAGATTTTTGCTCGATATGGTATTCCAAGGGAGATTGTTTTAGATGGACCGGCACAGTTCACATCCCACATGATAGCGAGGCTTATGAGGAAATATAGGGTTAAACACAGAGTGACAACTCCTTACCACCCCCAGGTGAATGGACAGGTAGAAAGTACAAACAAGGTATTGGACAATATCTTGAAAAAAAATGTAGCAAGCCATCGCTGGGATTGGTCTTAGAAACTTCCAGAAGCTCTTTTGGCATATAGGACAACATGGCGGAATACAACTGGGTTTTCACCATTTGAGTTAGCCTATGGGAAATCCCCCTTGTTTTCGGTTGAATTTGAGATCAACATGCTCAAAACAGAATTGGAAGTAGGATTAGACTTATGAGAGGCCCACAAACACCGGCTGGAATAGCTCAAAGAATTAGATGAAATCTGTTTAGTGGTTGTCCAGAAAACTACTGCTATTCAACAACAGAGAATGAAGTGGCATGATAAATTTATCAAGAACAAGGTGTTTCATACAGGAGATTGGGCATTGCTCTATGACTCTCAGTTCAAATATTTCAAAGGGAATTTTCGCACTCGCTAGATGGGACCCTATGAAGTGGATGTTGTGTTTATGGAACAGTCAGATTGGTTACAATAGATGACACTCATACTTCTTTCATAATGAATGGACACCGTCTGAAATTATACCACCATCCAACTTCTAAGGATGCCTTCATCAAACATCTCTCTGATAAATATGGTTTGATGGTTGTTGGTGCAAAGAATGCTCTCTCTGCCCTCTAAATAATAATAATAATAATAATAATAATAATAATAATAATAATATATGCTGTTACTACTTACTTGTTTGTCTTTTTGCAGGGATAATGATCAAAATATGACAAGGAGGAGTTGAAAGAAAATTTTCCAAGTAATAGTCGATGTTGTTACTCTGTCGGTGCTGTTACTCCGCTGTTGCTGTTATTCCACTTACGCTGTTACTCCATCATTGCTGTTACTCCTGAAATTTTTTCTAAGTGACGGATGTTGTTACTCCGTCGGTGCTGTACAACTATCTCCCTCCAGGTCACGGGGTATTGCAACTGGTGGGGTCTAATAACCTAACCTCCTGGGCACGTAAAAGCGAACACATTGAACTGGGCAAGGGGTATCGGTAATGCCCTTATCGGTCCTACCTTCATTTGAAGACAGGAGTAATAAAATGTTGTATGATTTTATCGAGCTTACTCCGCTGTGCTGTTACTCTGCCGATGCTGTTACTCCGCCACTGCTGTTACTCCACCGATGTTGTTACTCTGCCACTGCTATTACTCTTGAATTTTTTTCTAAGTGATTGATGTTGTTACTTTGTCGGTGTTGTTACTCCGCCGATGCTATTACCTCGTTGGTGCTGTTACTCTGTCAGTGCTATTACTCTGCCACTGCTGTTACTTTGCCGATGCTGTTACTCCACCACTGCTATTACTCTGCCACTGCTGTTACTCCACCGGTGCTGTTACTTCGCCACTTACTTTGTTACTCCATCGCTAGGTAGGTCGCCAGGTATGCCTCCATTTACTTTTACGAATTCAATTAAAATATTCCATTAATGAGACATATACGTGCCACAAACGACCACATTTAAGTTGGGGGGGTCCCATCATGAATAAATGATGACGTACTTAAACTACAATAATGATACATCATTACTAAATCTAATGCGAACGGTAACCCAAAAATACTGTGATTTTGTAATAATGGCCACGATGCATTGGAATTTGAATTTTGTACGCCAATAACCTATCAGTCTTTTCCCAATGCATCGAAATTAATTACTGTAATTATTCCATTGTACTTCCATAATTTGCCATCTTTCCTTTCGATTTTCGAAATTTGTGGTCCATTTTCACTATCCTTTTAGCTCGCACCCCCACCATGCTGTTACTGTTGCTGCTGTTAGTGTGGATTACTTCTACTCTCTCCCTAACAGCCGACTGCGTCCACTATGCTGTTACTGTTTCTATAATGATGGGTGGGTTGGTTGTGCATCACGAGCCGAAGGATACCACATTGGTCCGCAACAATAGGGAAGTGTGGCAGATCTTCATTAATGTAGGTTGGGACGTTTATCTCGACAGGTTGCAGGGGTTCGACAAAGGAATTGCAGTAGAATTCACACTTAACTTGGGCGAAGAAAGCTCATGGGTTAGAGGGATAGAAATCCCTATCACAGAGGAAGCCATCGCAGAAGTTAGTGGATTACCCCAGCAAGGACAGAGCTGGTTTTCACGGAGAACCTCCCTCCCAGAGTTCCCTGAAGCATTCCTACAAGCTGGTGAGAGCATTGTTCAAAAAGGCTGGGGGTATGACCAGAATTCATTACCACATCCATGGGGCGATGTAGAAAGTTTTGTAATGAAATACATAACTTGCAAAGGGAGGTACACCACCATATTCAAGTATCACTTCAGGGTGTTAGCTCGCCTCTGATTTCCACAGTCGGAGGTCTTCTCATTGAACATGCCTTTCTTTTTGTTAAAAAACCTCCAACTAATGGCACAATCTTCTCGGTGCTCATGACAAGTTGCAGCAATCATTACCAACCATGGGTTGGTTTGACTATTGGTTACACATGTACTAGCCTGGTTTCAAATTCTGTGGGAAACATTCTGGGAATCAACATAAGAAGAGATAGTAGTTATTATAGCTTCTAGGGAAGAGGAGTTGGAAGGAATGGAGGAGGAACAAGTAGCACAGGATGAATACGTAGATCAAGAAGAGTTGGAAGAGATGGAGATGGAGGCCAAAGAATTAGAGCAAGGAAGGGAGCTAAATAGTCGAGGCTGTTACACAAGAACCGGCCTCGACTGTGGAGCTGATGGAAGAAGAGGTACCATAGCAAGGAAAGTCGGAGATGGAAGAAATTGTCGGTATCATAGTCGAAGCTATACCATAAGAACCAGCCTCGACTATTGATTCGATGGAAGAAATTGTTAGCACCAAAGCCGGGGTTGTTCCACAAGAACCCGCCTCGACCGTGGGACCAATGGAGGAAGACAGACCAGGGGAGGAAAGAGCTCAAACAAAAGAATTTTTAAGTGGCACAACCAAGGATGTTCCACAAGAACTAGCCTTGACTGTGGGGCCAATGGAAGAAGACGGACTAGGGCAAGAGAGACCCGAGGCAAAAGAGATTGTGGGGTTGACAGAGGAAGGAATTATAGAAAAAACGGATGGGGTTGACACGGTGATACAAGAGCCCACCTTTATTAATGATGTACCAGAGGAAATAGTTCCAATGTCATCTATTCAGGAAATATTTGATACGGGCAGTGGTGTCACATAAGAACCACCACCAACCCATTCGGCTCCAGAAAATGTGGAAGAATTAAATCCTAAAGTTGACACTGCTCCATAAGAACCAGTGTCAACTGTGGGACAGGAGGTCGCACAAGAGGAAGTCTCGGGCCAGAGTAGAATTATTTCCGATAGGGGAAAATTGCTTGAAGTCACAACTGGGACTGTTATAGACCAAGTAGAAAACATTTTTCAGTTTTCTTTTTGTGCCTCCATTCTGAAGGGAGCGAGGGTGGCTTGTTCTCCTCAACGCTCAGAGGAGGAGGTTGTTGCTCCTCTTATTCTGAAGTTTGATGGGCCGATTAAGGGCCTGATTGCTGATAGTCTGTTGGTTGTAGACTCCTAGCAAGACCGTCTTGAAGGACATAGGGAGGAAGAACACACCGCAGGACCACAAGAACAATAACTGGGTGACAAAGGTGTTGTTCGAGCGGATGCCCTAGAACCCAGAGGAGAGAAATAAGCGGGAGCTTCTGAAACATGGGAACCAGGAAGGGAGATTCTGGTCAAAATGCTGGTGGATACTCCTTTGGTCGACCTGCCACCTGTCGAAACAACTCTAGAGCAGGTCGTGGTAATTGTTAAGAAGGAAGCAATTTCTCCTGAGGAAGGGGGACCAAGCATGACTGTCCTGATAGATGAACCTGTAAATACTCTCCCAAGTAATCTACCACCTGATGAACCAGCTGCAAGGATGGTTGAGGTGGTTGTCAAGAAAGAAGTAATCAAGGGAGAGGAACCGAGGCAGGAGAACCCGACAGAAGGCCCATAAGACATTCCTTTGAGTAATCCACTACCTGCTGGACCAACTGTAGAGAAAGACGAAGTGGTTGTTAAGCAGGAGTGGATAGAACTGTGCGAGCAATGGAGGCTGCCCCTTAAAAAGAAATACCAGCTACAATTCAAGGATACAATGCAGTTGAAAATAGAGGTTTGAAGGTTGAGGAGGCAGGTGCATCGACTCAAGAAACAGGTAAGAAAGTATAAACGACGGGCTAAGGAGCCCAAAGCTACGGTGGCTGAGGCAGAAACATAGGTAGACAATGTGCCGATGACCTCTATTGCTACTCAAATGGACCCTATCGAGCACTTGTTTGAAGGCCGTGAATTCTCCTTGACAACTGAGATTCAAACTTGGAAATCCACCACAACCCGCTACTAGAATGAGGTAAAAAGAGCCCAGGAGCAGGCGTCCAAAGCTATTTTCGAATATGTAGAGCGCGTGGACATATTACAGCTGAGGTATGCGAAGCAACAACTCAAGGTAGAACGGTTGGAAGAACAAGTGAAGGAATTGAAGGCTGACAAAGAACAAATGTTCAGCCTAGCACAAGAGGTAATGGCATGTCACCCTCTTGCTTCTAGCTATGCCTTGTTCTTGCATGAGCGATTTATTTTCTTTTTTTTGGAAAGCATTAAGAAGGAGATTAGTCATGAGGTCGAGGATGGTGTACAGTTCCTTCGCATAATAAGAATCCATGACTTAACAACCCAACAACTAATGTGTGAGCTCTATCTGCATGGATTCTTGCATGCAGACAAAGAATTTAATCTAGTCCCATATGTGGGGGACATTCATTTAAGGGTTTTTACCTCCTACACTCTCAATCAGATAAACTGGCAGAAGGCTTCCAATACGTTTGAGTCAAATCAAAACACGAAGCCTCTTATGATGAGAGGAGAGAATGAATGGTTAGTAACCATGTACAATAAGCACACCACCTTTTTAGAGATCGAGGGAAATAGAGAACGGATGCTGAGGACACAGAGGTGGTGCATTGATCTTTGTGTCAAACAAATAGTCACATTCCAAGATGAGGCCCTTGATAGTTGCCAGAAAAGGTGGATGATGTCACCCACATCTGTCTGGAACAGGGAACCTTTTGGAGCACCAAATTTTGCATGGGCACTTAGTTGGGTGCCAAGATATGTGGCATGTGTCCAAACATGCGGGGTCCGGTGGATGGGAATCTAGTTTAGGTTCCCTGTCATTTGGTTTCCAGTGGAGCACTATACCCCATCATACAATGTACCAGATGATTGGTGAAAGAAATTCCTTCTCTCAGAGGGATACAAGGTCCCAGGAATAGACATGGCAGAAGAATATGATCTTGCCCAGCTCCACGAGGATCACAGCCGATCTAACCCAAACCTGCGGAGGCAGTGAGTTGCATGAGGGCATGCAGAAGGCTAGTTGGGGGGAGATGTTGGGAACCAAATCTGCTTATCTTTTCCTCATATTTCCACCCATCCTTTCATCCTTTTTGCAGTAATTAACATGCATTTATTATGATAAACCTATGAGGTAACCCTCCTTTCTTATGTCTCTTGGAATATTTAATTGATAAAGTAAAGTCACGAGGGTTTTGCCCATGCGAACTACTAAAACTTGTTATGTCCGTAGATTCTGGTGAACATGTATCTCTTTCACAGCATGTAGTAGTAGTTCCATGATTCATAGTATATGTTCGGCAACGCTAAGACAACATAATCAAGTCGCAACTGTCTTCAAGCCATTTTTAGATCATTTCTATTCTCACTCTATCAGCGACTAGTGCTGTTCTAAATTGTTGTATATTTTGGGCATTTAGTTGCCAGGTTTTGGGGTAATATGTTATTACCCATGTATTGTATAAAAGGGGTTTTATTCCTGTACGAAGGGTTAGCCACGCAGAGATATTTATTGTAACAACTTCTGTACAGATTAATAAAATACAAGCAATTTTGTTGTTCTATCTCTAGCTGTAATTTAACACAGTCCTGATTAGAGAGTTGGGACCGCTCTTCTGATCAAGTGCTGCGTATTATATTTTATGTACGCTGTTTTACTTGTCGTGTCTATTTCTTTATTACTGTTACAGATCTCTATATAGATTGCTATGAATGCCTTCTAAGTTCTGTGATTTAATTTCTATTCCTGTTACAATGATGTGTTGATTTCTTAATCATGAATCCTTGGTTGATGTAAGGATGTAACCTTGCCCCTGCATATACCTTGCGCATTACCTTGAAAGTTGTACACACCCGGATTGATGAATTAATGTAGGAAAGGGTTGAATATTTTATTCACACTCGGACACCAACAAGTTGTCATGTTCCACATCACTATTGTGGGCCATGTATATTGTAAATCAAATGTATTGTAAAGTGGAAGTCCAATGGACACATATGAATATGAAGAGTCATGTAAGTTGAAAAGTCATAGGAAGTTGAATAGTCATAAGGGTAGTCAGAGTCACAAGGGGTAGTAATCACCCCTTGGTTATATATACCCACTCATTTTATGAGCGGGGGAATTTTCACCAGGGATCCTCCTGCAAGGCGTTAGAGATACCATCTAGTTCTTTGAGGATCAAGGAGTGGCTCCAATGTCCCACTACTGGGGCTAGTGTTGTACAATGTAAATATGTTTCTTGGAACTTTTGCATAATAAAAAAATCCTTTTTAGGCCATCACATTCTTCATGCATGACTTATGAATGTTTGTAAGACTATTCTGTGGACGTTTGCATTTCATGTTTGACTTCATATGTACTAAGATAGTCGAACTATTTCGGTTATTTTAGTGCTTATCTTGTTGAGAATGTGTTGTAGTGGTTTTTATTATTGTCCCATCCTTGTGGACTATTCCGTAGGATACTACACATATATTTCCTTGCTTATTGGTTATAACGATCGTCACATCCACTGTGGACTATTCCACTGGATGTTAGATGAATCTTCCCTTATTTGTTGGTTGTAACGACTGTCGCATCCGCTGTGGACTATTCCATTGGATGCTAGATAGGTATTTCTAGTTCGTGTGTGTCTCCTCCTGGGTGGTACTATTACCTCTCATTTATAGGCTCACTTTTCTCTCCCCCCTTTGTAGTAAGAGAACCTAGACATAGTTGTGCCATACACTCCCCGGACACTCACCTTGCTTTTTGAAGATACTATTGTATCACTCTCTTGTGCTGACAGTTAGAGCCAAGGAAAATATTTAAGGATTTGGAAATTGATCCTTTATACCGGATGGGAATCCTACATCAAATGGTGCGAGGTCTGATTGGGACTTCATATCGGGGAGATTCCTTGAACGTTGGCGGGTCCAACACCATCAACAATACCATTGTGAGACTACTTCTTCTAGGCAACTTCTACAAACTGCAATTTCATCCTCAACAAGTTCTATACTTGCACCAAGACAATTTTATACTCTTCTTATCGAGATATTGGTCACAATATACCTTAAGCAGCTTAAGACTTCTTGGTTGTCTTTGCCTTTAATAAACCAATTTCAGTCTCCTTCTTCTTGAGGATTTTCTGGATGCTTTCAGTCTTCTTCTTCTTTTGGAACAATCATCAAGTGTTGTCCATTGTTTATTAGATTTCGTTTCTCTTGGTATCCTTGGAGAAATTTTTTCTTCCACTCATCCTCTTGGATTATATTCCCAACCTTGGGTACTACAAAATATGCATCCACATAAAGTATATTAGTTTTAAAAATATGAGGCATTCCAACCTCTTCTTCTATCCTTTTTAGTAGTTCCTCTTTCTAGTTGAATTGATGAGACATGGTTATCTCATCCTCTCCTATGGCAGATTTCAAACTTCGTCTTCCTTCCACATCTTGGGATGGTACTTCTCCATCCCCTTCTTTCCTATGACAGTCGTACATAAATGTCCTTTTTGGTCATATCTCGAACCTAACTCCATGCACAAAATATCATATTTAAAATTATAAGGCTCTTTAGCCTCATTCGAGGCCTCTACACTTAAATATCCATGTCGATATGAATTCTCTCCTAGATTCAGTCTTTATTCACAGTCTTCCCTTTTCTGGAGGGTTGTAAACCCTTTATCCAATGCTTGCGGGTCACATTTCTCAACTATATTTTCTTCCAACTCCATCTTAGCTTGTTATATGCATACCTTCAAATCAACTATCCTCCCCTCCAGGGAATTAAACTCCTTATAAAATAAAAAAAACTAATTTGAATTAGAGTTACAATTTCATCCTCTGCCAACCATCTTTCTCCCTCAAAATTCTGGCTGCATTTCTTCCAACAACCAAATTTCTTCATTATACTCCTTGAGAATTATAATTGGACTCTTTCTAACATCTATCTCATACAGACATAGAGATTCTCTTCTTAGAACTTGGTTATTTCCTATGTCTCCCAAAGGCAATTCTATATTCTCTCCTTCTTTCATGATAATTTTTTATGATTGTCTTGCCTCGTGGCCTTCCTAACTTGCACATGAAAAAAACTCATTAGTTTCAAACATGTGAGGCTCTTGAGCCTTTGTTGATGCTCCTAGCATCATTCATTATTCTGTACATTTCCCATAGTCCATGAGACTTCCTGTCAGTCTCTTCTCTTCATCCTCATCATCACCTTCACTCCCTTGTATAATATCTTCTGAGGGCTTTTTTTTTCCCTCGGCATCATTGTTCTCATATACTATCGTGGCTACCTTTGACATCTCTTTACATCACTTATTCTTTGCTTACCCTTTATTTTGAGATGAATTTCTTGCACCCTCTTTTCTCTGCAGGATATTTTGTCCATACATTTGGTTTGTATTACATAAAGCTGACCAACATTAAAAACAAAATACCATCTAGCCTCTTCTGGTATATCTACTACTAGCCTTTCTTGTTGACCTTCCATTAGACCTTCATCCAATATCTCACCATCATCTCCTAATTGCGACTTCCTCATTGATTTGGACTCTCCATGTAGTCCATGAGACTTTCAAATAGTCTCACCTCAACATATTTCCCCTCTCTATGGGGTGTGCCTTGCTCAAGTCTACAATGGTGAACTTCTCTCTTATGCTCGAATTCTTTAAGATTTTCTTCCTTCAACTAAACACTCAATAGGTGCTTTATCTTCTTCCCTATATTTCTGGCTTTGGGGTTTTTTCTCTTAAAAATCCTCTACCTAACAAGTAATTTGAACCTCCTTCTCAGGTCCCATCTTTGCCTCTAGTCTTCTCTTTCCAACAACATTTTAACGATGTTGATCTCTCCTTCACCTCAACTATCTTTCTATCAAATTATTCTTGGATCATGCCATTAACCTTGGAATTATTCTCTCTCATACTATGGCTTCTTTTAGAACCCTAACCATGACCATCAATAACCATCTTCTTTCCTCCCTTCCTATGAGCTTCCACTTTCCCAATGTGAGTTGTAGATACGCCCTTGTAGCAATTCTTCTCCATCAGTTGTTACTTAATACCTCTTCCACTTCTCCTCAGCCTGGGCTATTGGTATTACTTTAGCTATCTCTTATGGAACCCCTTGATCACTCCTTTCTCTTTTGCTCACTCCTTGAGAACCTCTCTTATTCTCTCCTATGGAGGACTTCTAGTCTAAGTTGGAACACTTCCTTACTTTAGTGGCCTTTCTGCTACAAGGGTTCTTTTCCACATGATTTGAGAATGTTACTAATTCTCTACTATATCCTCTATCATTGTAGTCCACATCTTCACTTGTTGCTACTACCTGCAAGGGTTCATTTCTTGCAAAACAAATTAATAAAATTACAGACCAGTTACCTATCAGCTCCTCCACTTCAACAATCTCAATATCTTAGCTCTTTTCCATCTTTTCTCCTTTGCTGGGAATCTCTTCCTTTGCACTGTATCGTGAGTCTTGTTCCTTAAATGAAGTATTATTAGGTTGAGTTAGCTTTCTTATCCAAATCTGCTTCCTCAATGAGAAATCCCTATAATTTCTCTATTTGAAATCTGTCTTCAACCTTCTCTACCTAAAAATCTTCAATATCCTTCGTATTTTTTATACCCAAAGAGCTTTTAGAGCTACAATACCACTTTGACGTAGTGGGCAATGGTGAATCCCTTATTCTCTGATTCCAGTTCCATTGAAAAATGAATAAACCCCATATTCAATCAAAATCAACCTTCCCCATGTATAATTCCCTCTTCTCATCCTTATATTGAATTAACACCGATTTTATTTAACTAATTTCCACCTTTCTCATGGAGTCATCGCCTGTACTTGGCTTAGTCAGGGGTTGGGGGTGACTCACTGGTCGGAGGTCAAGAGTTATTTTTCTTCCCAGGTCGCATGCTTGGATAACTCAGGCCTAACCTATCAAATGGATCCCACCTAAGTGGGGCATCAGGACAATCCTTCCTTTCCATTTTTGGCGATTGGTCCTGACTAGCTTAAGGTTAGACCACTTCAAGGCTTGGGCTCTGATTGTTGTGAGGGCCCACCTCGAGTCGAGGGTCGATGCTTATGCTAAGGTCGAGGTAGTCGGGGGGTTAATCCATTTTGTTCTACACTCATTTCCCTTTAAGCCCGAAGGCCTGACTACACTTCTCCTGACTAAGACTTGGTTTCATTCTCTTCACACAGGATTCCTTCTTTGTTTGTTCGTCATATTCTCATAATTTTCTAAGGAAACTACTGCTCTTTTCCTTAGCCATATTTTCCAACCAACATTTTAGTGAGGATTACTTAAATGGATTCTAACGCTACATAGTGGAAAAATGGAGGGTTCACATCCAATTCCCAATTAAACCATTTGATTCAAAGTAGTGCTATATGAATATAACCATTCAAAAAATTGGTACACAAAACTTGCAAAGAAAATGAAAACAAAATATATTTACCGAGGGAATTCTTTAGAGCTTCTAACCATTCAAGACTATTCCGTTCTTGCAATCTACACTTGTTCATGTTGAGGGTTTTGTGATCCAAAGTAGAGTCACACAAGCACTTTGCATTAGATTTAAGACCACAATATATTACAAGAGAACACTTCTAGGCATCACAATAAATTCACCTATTTTATAGGTCACGTAAACAGAGGAATTAAGTCACCGAATTTTAATCTGATTTCTATTGCTCTAAACAATGATATGTATAGAGGGTTTACGAGACTATTCATTTCCCTATTACTTCTAGAGCTCTATCTCACTTGTTTCTCTTCTCTACCAAGAGCTCTCTTTTCTCCTCCGTGGGAAAGAAGTTCCAAAAAATTCTCTATATCGAACAATATAAAATATCTTGACAACATTTACAAATGGGACACCTACCCCAATAATATGAAACTGCCTAAATCCTAACCCTGAAATTTGTTACTTTTACAAAGGCCCACTTGTCTATAAAGCACCATCTCACCCAAAATATCCTAACAATCCAATAGTTTCTAATTTTTCTAGGCTCATGACACTTAGCTTTACAAAAACAATTCCTAATTTATATTTCATACAAATTTGTATTGGGAAAATTCTATGGCCCCTATGGGTCAAGGAAAAATAGTTTTCCCTAGGTTGATGCACGTGCATCACTTGCACATCTTGACTCTCATTAACATTAATGGTGAGTAGTCTTGTGTTGGTTAATGACATTCACTAATGGCTAATAATCCAATAATTTTTTTCTATGTTTGACATCGGCCAAATTTATTCACATAAATAAGAATTATGCCACGATGTAGATATGAATGAAGACTATATGGTTTCAGTAGCTTGCTGCAATGTTCTAATAAATCAATATTCAACTCTAGAGTTCAATACCAGTAGCTTAGTTCCATAAATAAGAAGGTATAAGTTCCAATTTTTTATCTTATCATCTATTCATTCAACCAAGAGAAATGAACAAACAAATTAAATTCTTTCACTTTACAATCCACGATCCAATAGTAACAAATAATATTTCTCAGATGCATAGCTTATGGAGTTTTCAGGTAGGTGAAGATATGTTTTTTTGTATTCTTTAATCAATAATTCCTTGAATGTGAAAATACATGTATTTGGATGAATTTTCTTTCCCCATTTTCCAAATACAAAAAACACCTTCAGTTGAGGGGGCTGGGGGGGTTGGAATATTCATTGCCATTTTTTAATTCCATATTCCATAACCTTATATATTGTTGAACAACATGCTTCTTCGAATTGATTGTTGTTGATATTTGCTTCAAAGATGGATATGTTTTTAAATGATTCATATTATGAGAAAGCACCAGGTAATATGTATATGAATGAGTATTCATTTTGATTGCATTATCAAGTATTCTTTGTTCCATCCAGAAGAAGAGAAAAAGAAAAGTATTGCCACATAATAACCAACCACAAGAGTTGGCACTAAGATATATTTCAAAGAAAGAAGACTTTCCACAATAATAAGCTCTTAAGAAAAAGAAACAATTGAAGAGGTCTTTGCAAAATATGCAAATCTTGGAGAAGTATCTCAAGCCACAAAATGGCATGTGGACAAAACATAAACTTTTACTCCTCAAGGCTGTATAAAAGAGAGCAAAAGGCTACATAAAATGAGATGACTTCAATTCATGAGAATCAATGCAAGTTGCACGAGGACATGCAACATATTCAGTTGGGGGGAAGGGGAAAGGACCATGTGATATTGAATTAAGATTTAGTTTTTTTGGATTTTGTTGGAGATTTCAATAGAGGAGAATGGGCCAACCCTCCCTTCTACTTGAACCCTTAACTTATAGTTAAAACAACATAATGCAACATTAAATTTGATTTTAATTTTTAATGTCATTGAAATATAAATAAAAAATATGCAAATAAATTGTCTAGCAAAAGAATATTAAGTAAATCATTTATAATTTTTTAAAATAACAATAATATTTTATATAAACCCATCTAATTAAAATTAATATAAATTGGTTTTTATATTATCTAATTAAATATTTTTTTGTTAGGTAATCAAGTCGTGAGATGACTTGCAGATGCGACCAAAGGGCATCTAAGCTGTCAAAATCACCAAGAAATTGCACCCGACCTGATGTACACCAACCCTTAAAATCACTGGAATTCTTCTCACAAAATTTCAAACCAATAATTTTTTTGACCACAAAATATGTTAAAAAATTCCCTATCATCATTTATTCTATACCCCGTAAACATACTATTTACTTAATTTAATGTATTGTAATTAATTAAATAAAAACCCTTAATGATAAAAAATTTAATAATCAAATACTTTAATACACATGCACGTTTGATTATTTTAAATGGTAAAATTGTAAATACAAATGTCTATAATTTTCCCACATCTATACACTTTCATTATCAACCAACCAAAATATAACATACACACCATAATCTCTTTTCACACCTTCATTTCTTTACATAATAGTGGCAAAAATAGTGAAAATGTATATCATGGTTACCTTACATACACATATACACTTTCATTATCCACAAACCAAAGAATATACACTTACATTATCACAAACCAAAGAATATATATATAGATCTTCATCTCCTTACATAATAGTGGCAAAGATAATGAAAATGTATGTCATGGGTATCCTGATCTCCTTACAAAAGGATGAAAATATATAGGTCATATTTATGTTAATAAATAAGTTAAAATATATTTTTATTGTAATTCTGAAAATAATAATAATAATAATAATTGTTGTTTTGTTAAAAATATTATATATTTTATATATTTTTCAAATTAAAATATTATTATTTATTAGGTGTAAGATATATGGTGATGGATATATTTTAAGTTACTTCGTGATGTAAAGGTTAATCCAATCATATTAAGAGTTGGTATGGCCTAGAGTGCAATTTTCAAGTGATTTTGATAACTTAAATGTCTCTGAGTCATAATTTCTCAAACTACAAATCAAATTTGATATAATATCCAATCTAAACTCAAACCATTTAACAAATTTTTTTTATTCTCTTATAAAATATATTATCTTTTACAATTTTATAATAAAAATAATTCAATAATCTTTATCATAAAAAATAATTGAAATCTTAATTTTATAATAAAGAAAAAAATATTAACAGTTACATTAAATAAAATTATTATCTCTTATAAAAATTAATACATTAAATTTTACAATTTTATAATAAAATTAATTCAATAATCTTTATAATAAACCATAATTGGAATATTGATTTTATGATAAGGGAAAATAATTTTAACAATTACATTAAATATGATAAGGATAAAATATTAACAAATTAAATATGGGGAGTTGAAGATTTAAAAGGAATGAAGTTGTAGATTATCTATAATTATGGCCATTGTTCTTTAATCCCATTGGCTATACCTTATGCGTGTGGCACTCAAGTGTTGAGACGCAAGGATTAGTGCATATCGTTAAAGGCGTTCATATATTTGTTGTAAAATAGAATTTGAAAGTAACATTTTGTGTATTATTTGTTTATTGTTAGGTCATAAACTCGTATTTGTTTATTGTTAGGTCATAAACTCGTGATAATGTAGAAATATTTATGTGTGTTTATTGTTAGCTCATAAACTCATGGTAATGTAGAAATATTTTTGTGTGTTTATGGTTAGGTCATAAACTCATGATAATGTAGAAATATCTATGTGTGTTTATTATTATGGCAATGTGGAAATATTTATGTGATAAATAAATTTTTTATTAATTTAAATTTAATAAATTATTGTTAATATTTTTGAACATAAAAATAATTGAAAAAATATAACAAGTAGTGTGTTAATGGGCTTAATGGTTAAGAGCATGTGTTTATTCCTAAGAGGTCACAGGTTCAAAACCAGAGAGGGTAGAGTATGTATGCCTTCGTAGACTTAGTATTTAAAATCACTGTGCGGAGGTGGGTCCCTTGTCTCACAAACAAAAGGGTCTCATACACCAATCTGGTGTATGTACGGAGGTGGGTCCCTTGTCCCACAAACAAAGGGGTCTCATACACCAATGTGGTGTACAGAGGTGGGTCCCTTGTCCCACAAACAAGAGAGTCTCATACACCAATGTGATGTCTAACTTGGTTGTGACCTTAAAATTGGATAATAATAATAATATAATGATAAATATTCTAAATTTTTATATAAAACTATTAAAAATAAAGTTATATATTAAAAAATAAAAATATTAATAATGAATATATTGATACTTTAATCAATTAATTTAATTAATTAATTAATTAACCTTATATAATTATAAAAAAATATTATATATAACTTTAAGAATCCAAAGTAATGATGTACTACTTCATCTCTATGTAAAGAAGTTTATGTAGTAATGGTTTTATATATTTTATTTGTCTTTTTAAATTAATTATATATATATATATTCTAAATTTTAAAATGTTTAAAACTTAAATCATAAGAGGTATTTTTCACATTCCTTATTTTTAAATTAAAAAATTCAATAAATGTCTGACAACATCTTACCCCTGCATTATAATTGATTTTATTAATTTAATTTAATTTTAAAATTTTGAGTTATTAGAAATAAAAAAATTTATTTTGTATTTATAGTATGTATATATAAATATATATTTTGAAATTTAAGTATAATAAATATTTTATATTAAAGGTGTTTTTATGATGAGTTTTGCTAGGTAGATTTAGCTAATCAAAGATGTTATTTTCCGTCTTCTGTCGTCCAACTATTTTTTACCACTTGCAAAAGCCAGATTTTGATATTTGAATCTATGCCTATTTTTCTTGATGTCTGTTAGCTCTGCTAATGTTTGCAACATTTGATGAATGAAATCAGGACAGGCAATGCTGGTTGGGTTGCATAGCATTTAGCAGTTCATTCTATCTCTCCCTTTCATTTGCCCTATGCTCTTTTAACCCTTTATTCCTCTGATTCCTCCTTCCCCTCAAATTCTCCTCATTTTCCTTTAAGCCCCTTTGCCCTTGTTCCCTCCCATAACCCCGCATAAGCCTTTAAAATTTTTGGGCGCTTTTTGTGTTTAATTATATTAAACCCTTTTCCCATCCCTGCATGTTCTTTGTTATAAAATTATAAACGCCTGTTAACCTTGTAAACCTCATATTAACCTATTTCCACTTTACCCCGGAACTATAAACCCAACCCTTTTTAATGCGCGGATGTAATAAAACATAGCCTAACCTGGCAGGCCCCTTTACCTGCTATATCACCCGTCATGTCAACAATAAACCCGTGCTTTATCTTTGTGTCGTCCAATCTTACCCCGCCCTTTGATCCAACGCCATTCGCAATCCCCGCTCCCGAGAACCGCTCGCCTGTTAGCTCCTGGGAAAAGTGGTTCCCCACCCATCACATCAGACACGCGGCGCATTTTCATTGCATCGCGCTTCCCCTGTACGTAAACCGCTGCAATACAAAAGTGGTGCGGGGAAACCACTTCCTGCCATCGTACCGTTTCCCCCGCCTGTTAACCATCATTTTCTTCTGCCACCCGATCACCGTCGGATCTGCTCGACCGCGATCCGACGACCCACATTTCTCCATCCGCCTATCGCCCGATCTCCCCTATCAACAAATCTCAACCGTCCAATCGTTTCATCCAACGACTCATATTTACTGTCCGCGCTGCCTCCCGATAGCTCTTCCCACGCGATCTCCTCCATTGTTTTTATTCATCCGACGGCTGATATTGCCTCTGTGTCTTCCATTGCAGCCCGACAGTTTTCAATGCAATTTTTGTGTGTTGAGCAGTCCTACGCGCCCGAAGGAAAAGGAACCCAGGTTCAATACATTGCACAGTTAATATTTCAGCTGCCGCATTCAAAGACAACACGGTCAAGGACAAGAAGGACAGCTTCAAGCAGATCAAGATATAAATCAGTTATGGAGCATTGTACACATTATATCCCATATGCTCAGAAAGGACACCAAAATATCAGAGAATGTAAAATTTGTTAATTAAGACAGTCAGAATGTATCAAAGGCCCATAATAGTTTGTAAATGCGGTTGGTGATCCATTAAGACACCTCCACGCACAGCCTAGAAGAGTAATTTTGTATTCAAATGCTATATATACCCAGAAAAACAAGGTAATCAGGTTGATAAAATGTTGGATGAGTGTTACACTGTTGTAAGCTTCAACTTCTGGAGACTGTAACTACTGTGAGACCTGCAGCTTCTGGTCTTCATTTCCAAATAATACAAGCTTCTTTTGCTGACAATTGCTCATTTTTCACTTCTTCTATGTTCCAAGCTGTGTTTGTCATGCATTATTTCATGTGCTGCTAATGTTTAGCATTAGAGGGGCTGTCATCCCACCTCTGTGTTAGAATTTAGTTGTTTCATTGAATTTGTATGCAGGTTTCTGTTGTTCTAGTGCCAGAGAGTAGTCATCCTGTATGTGTATTAGAAAACAGATTTACAGACCTTTTAACTAGTTGCAGCCGGCCATCACAGGGTCCTGTGCACCTGCTGGTGTGGTCAGTCTTCTCCATTATCACCTTATCCTCAAACTGTGAGTAATTGGTGGTTAAAAGCCTTGTAGTGTGGGGGTGTTCACCCATGTCTGGGGTTAAGCATAGTAGGAGTGGTTATCTGGCTTGAATATGCAGCATTTGTTTTATTCATCCACTATTTTTTGAACATTTTGTTGAGTTTGTAATGTTCTCGAGCATCACTGATATACAACCTAGGTGAGTTTCTTGGGATGATAACATTAATTGGCGCCGTTGCCGGGGAGAGGAGAATTGAAGCTCAGCTTCCCTGGGAGAACAACTCAGCTTCAAGCTTTGATGACAGACAAGGTTTGAACATAGTTTCTGGTTGTAATCATTTGTCTGGCGACTCCATTGGAGGAAGACCAACTTTTGGCGACTCCACATTGAAGTTCTGGCTCAGTTTGTGAGAAACACTCGAAGAAATCCTCAAAAATCTCTAGCTAAACCAGTGCCTGAACCTGAGAAGACTGTTAATTCAAAGAAATCATCATAGAAAGGGGCATCAGGATCAGGTAAGCCTAAGAAATCTAATTCATCTATGAAAGATAAAGTTGTTGCTGAAGATTTACAGTTTGAAGATTTAGAAATTAGCACTGTTAATAAAGAAATTCCTTCAGAGATTAGTTCAGCCCTGTGTGCAGTTAGTTCCCCTTTGAATCTCAGTCCAAAGAAAGCATCCCATTCAGTCCAAAACATCCCTTTATCTCTGCCATCCATCACATTGCTTCCTACTGCTCCTTCTGCCAGTATCCTTCCAAATATTCCAACCATGGCAGGACAGCTAGCACCTACGAGAATAGAAAGAATTGTAGCTGCCAGATATGGACCTTTAGTCTTGCCTGTGCCTTTAAATCCTATGCTTGTGGGAGAATATCAAAAATATATGCCTAAATTCACTGGTACAGAGGGAGTGACAGCAGAAGAACACCTTGAAGCTTTTTACAGTTATGCTGATAATTTAGATATAAGTGAGAATGATGTGTGGATGAGAGTTTTTGTCCATAGCCTTGATGGAGAGGCTAGGAGGTGGTTTAGAGAATTACCCCAGAGATCTATAGCAGATATTGAAGCATTAGATGATGCATTTTTGAAGCAATGGGGAGATAAAAAGGACTTTTTGTATTACCACACAGAGTTTGGTAATCTGAAGAGGGAAAATGGTGAATCTATACCTGATTTTAATAAAATATTTAATCGAATGTATAGCAAGATAGCAACTGAGGTAAAGCCTACTCCTACCTCTGCCAAACTCACTTATGCCAATGCTTTTGACTCTGATTTCTTCTTATTATTGAGAGAAAGAAGATGTGCTACGCTGGCAGACATGCAGGATGCAGCTCTAGAAGTAGAATCCAATATCATGGTTGCAGAAAAGTTAAAAGGTCAAGCTGATAGAAGAAGCGAGAGAGGTCAGGTATCTACTTCTTCTGCATCATCATCAGACCCCAAATTTGATAAAATGACTAAAATGATAGAGTCATTGGCTGCTAAGATTTCTAAGCTGGAGGTTGAGCATAACTCAGGAAAAACAAGGCAGCAAAACACATTTGCTCCAAGAAATCAAAATCCATTCAGAAGAGAAAATGAGCAGTTACAAATAATGCAGAGGGGTGAAGATTCAAAAGAAGATCAGAAAGTCAAAGCTCCCTTCCAAAATGTAGTCATGGAGGAGGAACATTTTGAAGAAGATGAGGATGAAATTCACTGCATGGAAGATAAAGGCAGCGCTGCATTTTTGACATTGGCTGAGTATGAAGAATCATTGCTGCAAGAACGAAACAATCAGGAGTGGGATAGAGGAGTTGTTCTACAAACAGGTGATCAGCAGAGATATAATCTGAGATCCAATGCAAAGAATGTTAGAGAAAATGTTGTCCAAAGAGCTGCTGTCCAAACAAAACCTCAGAATACCAAGCAGAGAAGACCAGCAGCTGATCCAGTCATCCTCAAAGCTCCATTTCAAGAGGTAAAAAGTTTTGATAAGTCATCTTCTTCTTTCAACTTTGAGTCAGAAGTTCAAAAATTGAAAATATCGGTACCTCTGGTTGAGTTGGTGAAGAGTGAAATATTTAGAAAGCCTATTCTTGAAGCCTTGGAGCTAGAAACTAAACAAACCTCCACTGACTCTGTCAATTTGCAAGATGACAAGCCTGCCATTGTGCTCAGTCCTATGATTGAACCTGCTGATAATAATTCTCCATCTTTTTATTTGTCATTGACCATTCATGACAAAATCCTTCATAATTGCCTGCTAGACACAGTGGCCAGTCACAATTTGATGCCTAAAGTTGTCATGGAAGAGTTAGGCCTTGATATCACTAGACCATATCATGATTTATTTTCTTTTGATTCAAGGAAGGTGAAATGTCTTGGATTAATAAAAGATATGGCCATTACCTTAACTCAGCTCCCCATGAAGAGTATGATGATGGATATTGTGGTTGCTGATGTCCCTCATAAGTTTGGTATGCTGTTGTCTAGAGGGTGGATTAAGAGACTAGGTGGGACACTACAAAATGATCTAGCTTATGCCACTGTCCCAGTTTTTGGAGGAGAAAGCAGGAGGTTATATAGAGAAGCACAGTTGGCATATATCATCAGTGATGAGAAGAGTCCTACAAATCATCCCATTTATGCAGTGGACACTGATTTTGGAGCATGCATTCTCCAAATAGAAGAGTTTCAGAAGGCCTCATTACAGATAAGGAAACCAACAGTTCAGGCTGAAGATGAGCAAGGAAGTCAAATGTGGGAGATGTTCTTTGATGGAGCATCTTCCTGGGAGACTGCAGGAGCAGGGGTGGTGCTAGTGTCTCTAGAGAAAGAAAGCATTCAACTATCTTTTAAGCTGGTTTTTCAAGTGACATACAACATAGAAAAATATGAAGCACTGTTGTTGGGCCTTAATGCAACAAAAGACAGAGGAATCAAGAATATAAAGGTATTTGGAGATGCTGATCTGATCATTCAGCAAGTCAATAAAACATTTCAAGCAAAGCACCCAAAGCTTAAAGCATACAGAGATGAGGTATGGAGAATCAGAGACTCTTTTGATTTTTCTGTATCTCATATATTCCTAGAACCCAAAATCAGCTTGCTGATTCCCTTGTTGTCTCTGCTAGTCTGTTTATACCTCCTATGCCTCCCAGATTAGTTTATGAAGTCAAAATGAAATATAGACCGTCCTTGCCTGATAATGTCCTCCATTGGAAAGTTTTTGATGATGATAATGAGTTGAATAGGTTCCTTCAAGTCATTGATGAATTTTCAGAAATGCAAATTGACCAAGAGAATGATGCCTTGTTTGAAAATCACCAGTCCCAGTTTAGAAATAAAATTGGTAAAGATAGCATTGTCCAGCTTCCTAGTAATCATATTTCTAAGGGCCTAATTCCTCTTGAAAGACTGTTTGACCAGAATGATGTGCCTTACAAGGCTGCCCAAAAAGAAGATCAATCTGTAGTTTGTAAGGATGATATAGGAAGTCTAGGTCAGCCTAGGTATGTGAATTTGTCCACTCATTTGTCTGCTGATCAAAGTGCTGAATACTGCAATTTGATGAGGCAATTTACTGATGTGTTTGCTTGGGAGTATAGTAACCTCAAAACTTATGATAAGAGCATAATTCAGCATAAAATCCCTCTGGAGAAAGACACCATTCGTTTAGACAGAAGCTGAGACCAATAAATCCCATGCTTCTTCCACTGATTGAGAAAGAAATTAAAAAGTTGCCGGCTGCCAATATCATTGTTCCTCTCAGGTGTTCAAAATGGGTGACCAACCTAGTGGTGGTGAGGAAGAAAAGTGGTGAAATCAGACTGTGTGTCGATTTCAGAAATTTGAACAAATGCTCAAAGAAAGACAACTACTCTCTGCCGAAGATGGAGAATTTGCTGCAAAAAGTCTCAGGAGCTAAAGTGATGTCATTCTTGGACGGGTTTTTAGGCTTCAATCAGATTGTTGTCCACCCAGATGATCAATAAAAGACTGCATTTACCACTCCTTGGGACACTTTTATGTATGCCAAAATGCCATTTGGATTGATGAATGCTGGAGCCACCTTTCAGAGAGGTATGGATATAGAATTTGTGGGAGAGAAGGACAAATTTGTGCTTATCTACCTTGATGATATAACAGTTTACTGCAGCAGCCACCAAAATCATTTGCAGCATTTAAAAAAAGTGTTCCTGAAGTGCAGGAGGTTTGGAATATCAGTCAATCCCAAGAAATCTCAATTTGCTTTAAGTGAAGGCAAGCTATTAGGACATATTGTGTCTGCTGCAGGTGTTCAGATTGACCCAGAAAGAGTCAAAGCAATTTAGACTTTGTCTGTCCCAAGATCAAAGAAGGATATTCAGTCTTTTCTGGGCAAAATTAATTTTGTCAGGAGGTTTATTCCAAATTTTGCAGAATTGGTTAAGCATGTGACCTCCATGTTGAAGAAAGGAGCAGAGGTAAAATGGACTGATACAGCAAGAAAATCCTTTGAGTCTATTAAGAAGGCTATTATGGAGGCTCCCACTTTAATAAGTCCTGATTATAGCAAGGAGTTTCATATATTTTCTTTTGCCTCTGAAGACACCATTGCAGCTGTTTTATTGCAGGCAGATGAAAAAGGTTCAGAGCATCCAGTGGCATTTTTCAGCAAGAATTTGAGGGATGTTGAACTAAGGTATGATATTATAGAGAAGCAAGCATATGCACTTATTAAATCCTTAAAGGCTTTCAAAGTTTATATCTTGCATTTAAAAATAATTGCATATGTGCCTTCTGCTGCAATAAAGGATGTAGTGACACAACCTGATGCTGATGGAAGAAGGGCAAAGTGGATTGCTAAAATGATAGAATTTAACATAGAGCTTAAGCCCACAAAGTTGGTCAGAGGTCAGGGGCTGGCCAAGTTATTGGCTGAAGAAAATTGCAGGTCTTTAGATGTTGATTTCCTATGCACTATGGCAGAAAATGATCAGGCAGAAGAGAACAAGCAGTTGAAACAGAGAGAAAGTTAGTGGATGAGAATCTAGCTTCATGTCATTGGTATGCTGAAATAATTAAGTTTTTGTTGAGGCTAGAGATCCCTTTAGGATCTACTCAAAGACGGGCCAGAACTTTAAAGCTTAGAGCAACAAAGTATTGCATTATGGAAAATCTGCTCTACTGGAGGGATCCATCTGGAATATTTTTAAGGTGTCTGGACAAGGAACAATCAAAGGAAGTGATGCAGCAGTTTCATAGCAGCATGTGTGGAGGGCACCATTATTGGAAAACTACAGCCCACAAAATTCTTAGAGCTAGGTACTGTTGGCCCACTTTATTTTCTGATGTATTCGTTTTTGTTAAATCTTGTGACAGGTGCCAAAGATTTGAAGGAAAACAATAGTTGAAATCCCTGCCCTTAAAACCAATTCAGGCAAAAGGACCTTTTCAGCAGTGGGGTTTGGATTTCATTGGAGAAATCAATCCACATTCTAGTGGCCAACACAGATGGATATTAGTAGCCATTGACTATTTTACTAAGTGGATTGAAGTAGTCCCTACGAGGAAGGTTGATCATAATGTGGTCATGAAGTTTTTGAAAAATAATATATTCAGCAGATTTGGTTGTCCACATAAATTAATAACAGATAATGCAACAGCCTTCAGGGCAAAAGAATTGGTGGAAATGTGTGATTCAATGGGCATTAAACTTGTTCATTCCACCTCTTATTATCCTCAAGGAAATGGTCTGGCAGAATCCTCTAATAAAAGTCTGATCAGAATAATTAAAAAGCTGTTAGAGGACAATAAAAAGAATTGGGATTCAAAGCTCAAGTACGCACTGTGGGCTGACAGAGTGACCATTAAAAAATCCATAGGGAGTTCTCCATTCAAATTGGTGTATGGCACTGAGGCTATATTTCCAATTCAGCTAACCCTTCCTGTGGCAAAATTCCTTCAACAAGAGCAGAATGAGGAAGAAGATATGGCAAGGAGAATCACTTTTGGCAGAGTTACATTAGATTAGAGAACAACTGGTTGAAAAGGCTACAACACATCAAAAAAGGATCAAAGAGGCCTTTGACAAAAAGGCAAAAACAAATAATTTTCAGATTGGTGACTTGGTCTTGAAATGGGATGTACTAAAGGAGAAGAAAGGAAATCATGGGAAATTTGATGCTTTTTGGACAGGGACTTTCATCATTTCACAGATTCAAGGGAACAACACTTTCATACTAAAAAGTATGGGAGGAGAGACAGTTTTTGATGGCCCAGTTAATGGGCGGTTTGTGAAAGCTTATGTGGTTTAAGGTCTTTGGCCTTAAAGGATGTAAATATTCTGTTTTTATCAGTTTTGTGCAGGCAAAGTAGATTCCATGCCCAATGGAACACTAGGAATTTTGGCTAATTTGTTTTCAGCTGGAAAGGCAGTGGTCTGTAGGTTCTTGAGACCTCACAGGGAGGATCTCATCCCCAGAAGGAGCTAGTGTTAGCTCTGCTACTGTTTGCAACATTTGATGAATGAAATCAGGACAGGCAATGTTGGTTGGGTTGCATAACATTTAGCAGTTCATTCTATCTCTCCCTTTCATTTTCCCTATGCTCTTTTAACCCTTTATTCCTCCGATTCCTCCTTCCCCTCAAATTCTCCTCATTTTCCTTTAAGCCCCTTTTCCCTTGTTCCCTCCCATAACCCTGCATAAGCCTTTAAAATTTTTGGGTGCTTTTTGTGTTTAATTATATTAAACCCTTTTCCCATCCCTGCGTGTTCTTTGTTATAACATTATAAACCCCCGCTAACCTTGTAAACCTCATATTAACCTATTTCCGCTTTACCTCGAAACTATAACCCCAACCCTTTTTAACGCACGGATGTAATAAAACATAGCCTAACCCGGCGGGCCCCTTTACCTATCATATCACCCGTCATGTCAACAATAAACCTGTGCTTTATCTCTGTGCTGTCCAATCTTACCCCGCCCTTTGATCCAACGCCATTCACAAGCCCCGCTCCCGAGAGCCGCTCGCTTGTTAGCTCCCGGGAAAAGTGGTTCCCCACCCATCACATTAGACACGTGGTGCATTTTCATTACATCGCACTTCCCCTGTATGTAAACCGCTACAATACAAAAGTGGTGCGGGGAAACCACTTCCCGCCATCGTACCGTTTCCCCGCCTGTTAACCATCGTTTTCTTCTGCCGCCCGATCGCCGTCGGATCTGCCTGACTGCGATCTGACGGCCCACATTTCTCCATTCACCTATCACCCGATCTCCCCTATCAAAAAATCTCAACCGTCCAACCATTTCATCCAACGACTCATATTTATTGTCCGCGCTGCCTCCCGATAGCTCTTCTTATACGATCTCCTCCGTTGTTTTTATTCATCCGATGGCTGATATTGCCTCTGTGTCTTCCATTGCAGCTCAACAATTTCCAATTCAATTTTTGTGTGTTGAGCAATCCTGTGTGCCCGAAGGAAAAGGAACCCAGGTTTAATACATTGCGCAGTTAATATTTCAGCTGCCACATTCAAAGACAACACGGTCAAGGACAAGAAGGACGGCTTCAAGCAGATCAAGATATAAATTAGTTATGGAGCATTGTACACATTATATCCCATATGCTCAGAAAGGACACCAAAATATCAGAGAATGTCAAATTTGTTAATTAAGACAGTCAGAATGTATCAAAGGCCCATAATAGTTTGTAAATGCGGTTGGTGATCCATTAAGACACCTCCACGCATAACCTAGCAGAGTAATTTTGTATTCAAATGCTATATATACCCAGAAAAACAAGGTAATCAGGTTGATAAAATGTTGGATGAGTGTTACATTGTTGTAAGCTTCAACTTCTGGAGACTATAACTACTATGAGACCTGCAGCTTCTGGTCTTCATTTCCAACTAATACAAGCTTCTTTTGTGGACAATTGCTCATTTTCACTTCTTCTATGTTCCAGGCTATGTCTGTCATGCATTATTTCATGTGCTGCTGATGTTTAGCATTATAGGGGCTGTCATCCCACCTCTGTGTTAGAATTTAGCTGTTTTATTGAATTTGTATGCAGGTTTCTGTTGTTCTAGTGCCAGAGAGCTGTCATCCTTTCTGTGTATTAGAAAACAGATTTAAAGACCTTTTAACTGGTTGCAGCCGGCCATCACAGGGTCCTGTACACCTACTGGTGTGGTCAGTCTTCTCCATTATCACCTTATCCTCAAACTGTGAGTGATTGGTGGTTAAAAGCCTTGTAGTGTGGGGGTGTTCACCCATGTCTGGGGTTAAGCATAGTAGGAGTGGTTATCTGGCTTGAATATGCAGCATTTGTTTTCTTCATCCACTATTTTTCCAACATTTTGTTGAGTTTGTAATGTTCCCGAGCATCACTAATATACAACCTAGGTGAGTTTCTTGGGATGATAACAATGTCCATCTGACTATTTAATGCATATTTAAGAATATAAGATATAAATGTTAAAATTCCTTAAAGCAAGTTTTAAACAAATCTTGAATCCCCCACCATCTCCTCTGGATATGACAATCGTAGCAAGTAATGTGCATAGAATAACTGCTTACAACTAAAAGGGGCATCTTCAAATTTTAAGTGACAAGAAATCTAGGGCTTATGAGCAGCAAGAGTAAGTTCTAGTGCTCTTTGTAGGTCTATCTATGAGAACCATGCCTGCAGGCTACTGCACCAGTTGTGATTTAGGTAATCTCTGTGCAATTTCATAGAACAATTCATTGACATTTTGCGTTGTCTTTGCTGAGATTTCCATAAAAAATAAACCATTTCCCTTTGCATATGTTTTAGCTTCCTTTGGTTCAATCTTCCTCTTTGTTTCCATATCAGACTTATTTCCAGCGATGGCCATAACCAAATTTGGGTTGCCTTATTTTTTAAGCTCCAACACCCAATTCTTTGCTCAAACAAAAAAATATGAATTTGTTATGTCATAAGCAGTTATAGTTGCAGCAACACCACAATAATACATGGGAGCCAAGTTATGATATTTATCCTATCCTGCAGTGTCCCATATCTCAAATTTTACAACCACCTCATTCACAGCGAGTGTCTGCGAGAAAAATGTTGCTCCAATTGTCGACTCCTGATAATTCAAATTTTCCAGTACCCATATCACCAAGAAGCACTAGCTTAGCCTGCATGTTATCGGTGCCCATGGTCACCATTTAGTCCAGGGATACGATGCTGACACTCAAATGCCTCGAAGTTTTCTCTACAGATTACCAAACTCCATAGCTTTTGGATCAACAGAGGAGTGAGAACGAAGAGTTGTAGCTGAGGATTTGGTGATTGCAACGAATCCAACTGCATACCATACAATGGTTTCTGA
Organism: Pinus tabuliformis; assembly: GCA_031772625.1. Classification (NCBI taxonomy): domain Eukaryota; kingdom Viridiplantae; phylum Streptophyta; class Pinopsida; order Pinales; family Pinaceae; genus Pinus; species Pinus tabuliformis. Next base: position 1,141,123,812 of record CM062820.1, on the reverse strand, counting down.
ATAAATTCACCCCTTGTAAATATCTTTGAAGATCTAATTTAGGACCTTGAGCTTCGCCAAGTTCCTAAGCTCCGCTAGAATGATTCTTACAAACCAGAGCTCTTCTAAGTTGCTGAGATCTCCTATGCCCACACATATACCCCTATAATAGTTCCAACATAGTTCAATTTGATTATTACTTTTGAATATGTTAATATTGTATTGGTAAGGAATTCAAATTTGATAGATTATTTAACTTAAATGTGTAAATTGTAGTAGTTAAGGTATTGTTATTTATACTTGGGAAGTTCATATCATATAGGGTCAGAAATCTTAAAAGGATACAAAATCACTTGAATTTTTGTTGTTAATGTCAAAAGGTGTCATAGATTTAAAAAATCATTTGAATTTAGCAATCTATTATTTAAAAAAAATTAAGGGTTGAAAATAGTAACAAGAAATGTTAAAATTAACATCAAGAAAAATCCTAATTTAATTTGTCCTTGAATTAAATTAGGAATTAAATTGTAATTCTAATTCTCATAGCAACTTGTAACAGTTAACTAAGTTAAGTTTACTTAGTTGGCTCAACAAATTTTAGTTGGAAATCTATCTAGATTCATGTAGAGTGATCCCTAAATATTAGGAGCCCAGGTTGAGCTCTTATTAAGTTGCAATTATTTAATTCAGTGTAACTGAGTTAAATTCAATTAAACTAGTTCTAATTGATGGAGGAACTAGTGAAAGTTCAAGTTAATTAAATTGGATTTAATTCACATGAAATGATCAATCAAATTACTGATAATTCACTCATAAATAACTCATGCATGTCAGTTCGGAAAAATACCCAATTGAGATTAGAGTTCAACGACAATGTACTATTAGTTGTAAAATCATCTAAATTAAACCGATGGTGCATGAAATCAGAGAAAGGCCTATGGATGGATTGCACAATTATGAGTGAGGAATTTCCCAACTAAATATTGGCTAATTCCCAAGGGAGAAACGCAAGGAAGTAGGAGCTTGGCATTAAACATATTTGGCTAAGTATTGGCTTGAGATGATTTGTGAAGCAGTGAGATAGATTGTACTTGTGGAAAGTTTGTTTGGGCTGCACAAGCATTACATTTTCTTCTGATATCTTATGGTTAATGAAATATACATATAACAAGGGTTTTTATCTGAGGATTTCCCCATAAAATCATTGTGTTATGTGTGATTGAAAATCTTCCTTTTTTGCTTTGTGATTTCATCGATTAATTTTTGTTTCCACTGATGAGTAGAGTAGATTCAAGTCAATTTTTTTATCATATCACAATCTGCAGTTTGAATCTACAATAAAAATCTGCATGGTATCAGAGCTAAAATCATTATAGAAGAGGAGAATACAGGTTTGTTGTGCAAGTGAAATCGAATTTGCAGTTTCATACTTCAGAGCTAGCCGAATGCCATTCTATGGATTGAGACTTGAGTATGTCCTTGGGGGTAGCTCGAATTACATAGCTTGGAAGGACATGATGGAGGCAGTGTTGGAAGACAACAGGTTGAAGGAATTCATAGATCATGATATCCCGAAGCCTCCAACATCTGATGCTAAAGATCTGGAAGAATGGAGAAAGTGTGTGGAAAAGGTGATAAGGATTATCCTAGAAGGAGTTCGAGATCATATTGTATCAAATATCCACTATAAGGAAACTCCATTTTCAATGTGGAAGGAATTTACAAACCTGTTTCAAAACAATAGTGACCACAAGAAGCTGGCACTAAAGGATAAACTCAGAAAGATCAAGATGGATAAGGGAGACTCAATTCTGAATTACTTGACCAAGTTCACCCAATGTCGGGATGAGATTGTAAGTGTTGATGTTACCATTACTGAAGACGATATGGTGAGCCTAGAACTTCTAGGCCTTCCCAAGAGCTGACACAATTACCAGGACTCAGTTAATGGGAGGGAGAAGCTACCAGAGTGGGAGCGATTGTGGTCCGACTTGGTGCAAGAAAAGATTCGACGGAACACTAGAGATGAGACCTCATCCAAATAAGTGGAAGAGGAATTTTTATTAGTCAACAAAGAAAAGAAATTCAAGGGAAAGAAATCCCAATGCGAGGAGGGATGCAAGAAGAAGGACTTGTCGAACAATAAGTGTTTTCGGTGTCACGATTTTGGGCACTATGCCACGAAATGCCAAAGAGGAAGGCAAGCAAGGAGAAGCTTGCAATAGTGGTAGTAGGTTAAGCTTTAGCTTCAAAATTCAAACTTGATTTACTCTCATTGCATGCATGGAAAGAGCTGTAATGGGAGGCATGTGGTATCTCAACAACGGTACCTCATTCCATATGAAGGGGAATAAATATCTCTTCAGTGACTTGGAGGAGAAAGACCTCAAGCATAACATAGAGTTTGGAGATGATGGGAGGTATAGCACGATTGACATCAGTATTGTTACTTTTCAGAGGGAGTCTGGCTCCCATCTCAAATTCACGATGTGATGTTTGTTCCAGGACTAAAGAAAAATCTTATTCCCGTCACGGTATTGGAAGACAGTGGCTAGGATGTGATATGTAAAGGAAAGGTTTTCCTTGGACACATCGCCACAGGACATGTGAAATGGATCGATGTGCGAGTAAAGAACCTATATGAACTTGAGGTGCAAGATGAATGCAAAGCCTTGAGGAGCAAGAAAAAGGTTAGAGACTTGTTGGTTAAGAGGGAACATGAATTACCTCTCAATATGCAATCTGAAAAAGTTGTGGAGCAACCACAGTTGGAGAAGAAGAGAGGAGACCAAGTGGAGACATCCACTCAAGCAAAGACCTCCAGTAGGGGGGAATTCCGAGCTAAGTGGGTAGAAGGAGCACATGCATCCATACATCCAGGTGAGAGGTGGGGCGATATGAAACCTTAGTCCAATAGTTTCAGAAATTGGGTAGGGTCCATTGAGGTGTGTTTGTCTCATGGATCATTGCGTTGCTACGGGGGCCACAATATTCAGTAGCAGGAGGATCAGTGTCAGTCAGATACTAAGGAGTAAAAAGCAATGTTGACAGCATAGCAGGAGGCTCAGTAGCAGAGTCAGCAGCAACATAATTTTTCCTAGCAGACAGCTATAGACACAGTTGTTTTAGTTTATTTTGTTTGGATTCTTTGGTTGCAGATGTTACAGTAGCAACAAAAATAGTGACAAGAGTTGCATGCAAAACATTCCAAAGGTACCAGATCGGGATAGAGTTGAATTCCTTTCTTGTTGAGAGGGAGTGTTGAAAATAGAAACAAGAAATGTTAAAAATAACATCAAGAAAAATCCTAATTTAATTTGTCCTTGAATTAAATTAGGAATTAAATTGTAATTCTAATTCTCATAGCAACTTGTAATAGTTAACTAAGTTAAGTTGACTTAGTTGGCTTAGTAAATTTGAGTTGGAAGTCTATCTAGAGTCATGTAGAGTGATCCCTAAATTTTAGGGGCCCAGGTTGAGTTCTTATTGAGTTGTAATTATTTAATTCAGTTTAACTAAGTTAAATTCAGTTAAACTAGTTCTAATTGATGGAGGAACTAGTGAGAGGTCAAGTGAATTAAATTGGATTTAATTCACATGCAATGATCGATTAGATAACTGATAATTCACTCATAACTAACTCATGCATGTCAGTTCTGAGAAAGTCCTAGTTGAAATTAGAGTTCAGGGACTGTGTACTATCAATTGTAAAATCATCTAAATTAAACTGATGGTGCATGCAATCCAAGAATCGCCTATGGATGGATTGCATAGTTATGAGTGAGGAATTTCCCAATTAAATATTGGCTAATTCCCAAGGGAACAACGCAAGGAATTAGGAGCTTGGCAGAGAGAATATTTGGCTAAGTATTGGCTTGAGCTATTTTGTGAAGCAGTGAGATAGATTGTAATTCTGCAAATATTGTTTGGGTTGAATAAGCATTGTATTTTCTTCTCAGAGCTTCTGGTTAATGCAATATACAGATAGAAAGGGTTTTTAGCTAAGGATTTCCCTAGAAAATTATTGTGTTATGTGTGATTGAAATTCTTCCTTTCTTGCTTCATGATTTCATCGATCATTTTTTGTTTCCATCGATGAGTAGAGTTGATTCAAGTCAATCGTTTTAGCATATCACAATCTCCATTTTGAATCTACAATAAAAATCTACATTAAGGTCATATGAATTAAGATCATTGATACCTCTTAATTTATTTTTAATGATTTAGAATGTTGAAGTGAATAAATATGGATGATTTTACACCATTATTAAAACATTGAACAACTCTAATTCATCTATTAAATGTTTATAGCTATATGACACTATTTCTCTTCATTTATATAGCAATTTATGACCATAAATAACATCAAACTCCAAATATAAAGAAGCATGATAATTTGATGTTAGTTTAAAAAACCTAATACATGACCATTCTTATGATTTAGAATTCTCAAGTGAATAAACATGGATCTTTCTATACCACTTCTAAGAAGATTAATCTAGCACTACATATTGATTAATCTAGCACTTTAGAATCATAAACAACATCAAACTCCAAATAAAAAGAGTTAGAAAGTTTGATGGTAATTGAAACAATCTAGGGTATTCACAAGTAAAGAACACTAATTACCATCTATAAAGGTAGAGGCACCTAAGTACAAATCACTCTTGGGTGCAATATTAGTATTGCAGTTGGTAAAATAATTTTAAAGAATGAATCTCATGGTTTATCAATCTATTGTTGGTTTGATTAAGATGGAAACATTTTTTAATATAGAAATATTGGGAGGTGGGCAAGGAGGAGAGGTGCAAGTGCTTATGGTACAAAACATAGTAGGTTATATTTCAGAGCAGGGGGCTACAATATTACTCATGCTCAATGGAAGTGGTGGTCTTACTCATGCTTGATGATTGTGGTGGTCTTACTCATGCCTGATGGCAATAAGTATCCAAACAGACTTTGTAAACAAATTGTTCAAAGATGTAGTCACATGGGTGTCGAATGTGAGCCATGTTGAAGTTGAAATGCAGTGGGGGTAGGACAAAAACCAATGGAGGATGACATGTTTGACAAATAGTACTCGTAGAAGAAACATACTGAAAATAGGTTGCAGAAAAATAATGGTATGAAGTTACTTCCTCTATCATTGGTCATTATATATAGAGTATGAATATCATGTAGTGATATGGAAATTCATGGGCATTTCACCCTCTGAGAATGATTTATTAGGATGGGTTAAATCTAAATGGAAATATGAAGCTCGGGTTGATATAAAATTAGAAGGATTATTTATGGCCATATTTGCTTATATTGAGCATAGAGACAAAATATTTGAAGAAGGGCCATACTTCTTCAACTCAGTGGGTTTACATTTGTGTTGTTGGACATAATAATTTTCTCCTAAAAAGGAAGATTTCACAAAAGCATCAATAAGGATTCACATGTACTCCTTATTTTAAGAGTTATGGGAGAAAAAAACACTGGAAGGAATAGGCAATACCCTTGGATCATTTGTCAAAATCCTATAGGTCACCAAGTATGGTAGATATACCTCCTATGAAATAATATTTTTTGATATAAACGTCTCATTAGCTTTACCATAAACTTGGATTATGAACACATTCCCTTGACATGTCAAAAATGCCATGAACATGCCAACTTGTTCAAAGGAAGAATCTATAGGGATCAAATATATGAGTATAGATAATGACACATAACAATATTTAGAGGATGTTTTTAGTAGATAAACCCTTGGCAAGACATAGAAGGTTGAAAAACAAAGTCATAGACTAAGCACATAAGACAAATAAATGTGATGGAGACACCATGACAAATATATCTTGGAAATGTTGGAAAGGATATAAGGTCTTAGTGGTGAGTGTGAAAGGGGTTTTTGGGGAATTGGTGCTTCTATGGGACCTCAACTAGATCACATTTGAAGTAATGATGGAAACCACTAGAGTCATATCAACTAACTACATTGTAATAGGAGTTCAAAATCAGGGGCATATCATCAATGCTTAAGGATTTCCTAATCCTACCCTCATAAATTTCCTTTTAGACTCTATCAAGATGTTATGGTTACCTATACAAAGGTAGGATTGGATCATAGGAGGAGACATTTAAATGATCACATCCTTGTAGGAGAAGAGAGGATGCCTACGTAGGTTGGATGTTGAAATATGGTGTTCAAGGAAACTATAGAGAAATTATAGTTAGTTGACAAAATGAGAAATGGATGCCACGAGATAACATTTTTTGACTCTTATCTGCAAAAGATTTTCCTCCCTCTCCTCTGAAGTCTGGCAACTAAATATTAAGCCTATGATGCACTAATCGTGATCATTCAACCTATAGAACTTCGTACAACCCTGAAATATTACACAAAATAATGTGTGAACTATTGCCTTCCACAGTATCATTTACTTAATGAATTTTAAAAGTGTGAATGACAAGCTAATATACATAATAATGTGTTATCAATGGTGGGAAGTAGAAGGTTGTTCTTAGTCTTATAGTTTTTTTCATTTTTTTTTCAAATAATCTTTATCTCATATTTATTCTATCAGAAATAAAGGTTTTTATATTTAGTGATTTAGTTTGCTAGTTATATATATTTCGAAATGATGATTTCATGTTAACAATAAGTTCCATAAGTCAACATCATAATAAAAAGGAAAAATCAAATTACCTTTAACTTAAATTAGTTGTTGCCATAAAGGTTTTATTTTTTTTTAACTTTACAAGTGCCCTTTCAATCATATTTATTGAATATTTTTTAATATACAATCTTATCTTTAACGAAACAAAGTTATTTTTTGATTTTAACTTTAGTGATATTTGTTAGATAATTTATATTATTTTATTTTGTTAGCGTTTAGTGAATATGTCTAGTATACAATTTATTTCTATTAAAAGCAACTAAAAAACAAAACATTACTCATTGTTTGTTGCTTGATCAGTTCTATTATTTGTAAGTTAGTTCATTTGTATTTTGGATAGCTAACTTGATGTGCCTTGAATTAAAACAAAGTGAAGAAAGAAATAACATCATGTGTATTTAGATTTGGAGTAAACCTTTTTTTGTTTATAATAATAGAAAATGTAATGGATTAAGAATGGTTCTTGTTTTGTTTTATTTTGCGTTTTTTTTTTTTTATTAAGATTTTTTATTAGTGAAAAATATTGAGATTTACATAATAAATTATAAAATATTAGTCAATTTTTTACTAGGAAGAATAGATCAAAGTTAAAATTAGATTTTCTAGTCATCGAAGCCAAGTCAAAAGAGAACAAAAAAACTAAGACAACAACATAAGACATATTGATCAGGTGATCCAATTTTTTCTCAAAAATGAAAGTGCCCAAAAAGTCTTGAAACTAGCTTCAAGTCAAAGTGCTTGTTGTTCCAAATCCAATGACGTTTGTTTCACCTCAATCTGACACTGTATGCTCAAGTTATCGTGTGCTGATTGTTTGGCCCAATAATTAAAATTTTAGCAAGTCTATTGATTGAGCAGCTGACTGGGTGACCGTACAACTGAGTTAGTAGGGTGACTATGTGTACCTTCAAGCCAATCACAAGTTGATAAGTGGCATCCTACAATTTTGGCACATGGTTGATGGTTTGGTGATTTGGACCAGTAATATGGTGCCATGTGGCACCTTGGAAGTGGTGTAAAATTTTGGTTATGGTCGAACAAGACTCCACAAGATTCGAACCCCCGACCTCACAACAAAAAACTCCGCACTCTACCAGTTTGCCTATGGTGGATCTTAACATATATAGGCCTCAAGTGCTATTTAAGGTTTCAACGTTTTAAGTTTGGGGGATGGGGTCGAGGCTAAGCTTCTGGCCCCTGGTCATGACCTTGGCACAAGACCATAGGCTCTAGCGGAAGGCGCAGAAGATGGGGGCGCTAACCATTAGGCCCGATCCTCGGTCACACCTAAGTCACATGACCATAATGCAACATTTTTTGGAGCTCGCGAAGAAGTCGCTTGGTGGAAGCCCGACCCCTCGTCACATCACCTTCGTAAGACTGAGAGCGATGGAGAAGGGTGTCGACAGAGAAGGGGGCTAGACCCTAGATCTTGGCCCATGGCTATATGCCGCTGCTACGAGACCATAGTGCATGGATTAAGTCACTAGCAGAAAGGGCTTTCAGAGAGGGGCTAACCCAGGGTTCTTTGGAAACCCATGTGACTCGATGCCAAGAGTTTAGGGGCCTAACAAAAAGGGTAGATTGTTGGCCTGACCCTTAGTCCCATGGCACCTGATAAGACCACACACTCATGTTTTAAGGGCTAGGCCAGTGGAGGCAGGCATTAAGGCCTAGCCCACAGACTTATGCGGCCATATGACCTGAATTTTTGGTCTTAAGCGGTTATTAGCTCATTTAATCGTCCAACAAAATGCACTGGCGAAGAGTGGATTTGTTGCCTCATTAGCGAAAAATAGGGCACATTTGTGGGACAGTTAGAATTTTGGTTTGATTTGTAGGATAGTTAACAGTAAAACTCATGGGAGAGCTTGTAGAGCCATATATTTTTGAGTTTTTGACCAAATTGAGCTCAAGAAGAGTCTACTTGTGGGTTTTTGGATATTTTGGATCCAATGGTGACCTCTAATTTATGACTTGTGCACATCTAAGGATTATTTTTGCAGGTTGAAGTCCAAGGGTGTATGAATCAATCATGTTTTTTGAAGCAGTTCTTGAAGGTGTTTTAGCATGGAGAAGACTTTGTAGTGGTTTTCTCACCTTCAAAAGTATACTGCAACAACTGCGACTTGCAGCGTTCATCTCAGATTTACTTTTCTCATTATGTCATGTTGAGGGAAGTTTTTTTTATGGTCTTCAATATGGAATTGAAATGCTCATATGCTTATGTAAGCTCATTTCAGTTGGAGTATAGGATCTTTGTAGGAGATGCCTTGTATTGCTTCTTTATGTGAGAGTTCTTTGCAGGAGAACATTACCTTGTAGGGGTAATAACCACATGTTTTCATCAACAAAATTTTATGTACTCCTTTTTACATTGAATATATGGAGTGGTCTAGGTATGTTGGTAGGCCCAGAGATGTAGCTCAAGAGGGTTGAACTCCGTCAAAAACTCCTTTGTTATACTATTCATGATTCCTGTATGAGCTATGCGTTATTATGTTGCTTATGTTAAGTTTACATGTGAAGAATAATGCATGACTTGAAGAGAAATTTTTGTAAAACCTGCTTTTTTGTCAAGACCCATTATTACCTTGCAAAGCATCAGAACAGTCCTTGTTTATTTCTTTGTTTGATTTTGGAGAAGAGGAAAAAGACACCTCCTTCATTTTTATATCAGATTGGTATCAGAGCATAATCTGACCAAGTTGCCAGAATGGGAAAAAAGAGTCTCCAAGAGCTAGAGGAGCTGAATTTGGCTCTTCGTATGGAGAACATTGAGTTGAGAAGAATGCTAGAGATGGTTGAAGAGGAGAAGAGGCATATGTGCCTTCAGTTGTAGCATGTGCTAGAATATTAAGTTGTTAAAAGTTCCACTCCTGTGACAACAAAAGAAACCTTCAGAATGAAACCAATATGTGGTCATGGTTCAATCAATGATTGTGGACCATAAGAGGAAGATGATGCGTGTAAATTTTGCAAGTGTATCCAAGATTCTCACCATATTCTAGTTGGTAAGAGTGGGTGGCTAGAGTAATCTATAATATCTTCATCATCATCAAAAGATGAAAATATGAATGGAAAGTTTAAGGAGGTAATAAGAATTTCAAGTACAATTCCTTCTGTTTATGTGCATAACACCTCTTTTGCAGCATTTGAGAAACATACCAAAGGTATTGGTATGAAGTTTCTTTCCAAGATGGGTTATGAAGGAGGAGGCCTTGGCATAAATGGCCAAGGTATCACCAATCCAATCATGGTTGAGGAGAGACCAAAGTATCAGGGATTGGGATATGGTCAAAGGCAGTTTGGAGAATTCTCTAAACAGTTTGAGGCACATCAACCATCTAAGGATGAGATGTCACCACCACCTTGTGAAAATGTTCATTTGTCTCCCAAGCGAGATGAATTCTTGAAGGGACCATGTATGTCATCATCCACTCCACTCTGTCAAAGTTGTAGCCCTAGAGACAGGTATAATTCTCATGGGTGTTTTCCAATGCATGGTAATTTTGACTACTTGTGGAACATGTACCCTTGTAATTTTTGTAATGCATTTGGCCATTGTGTGGCTGTCTATGAGAAATGCATGATAATGGTTAAAAGAATGGATCGGATTCTAGGCATTAAGCATAATGATTCTCCTTTGCATCAGAGGACTTGTTTTTTGGAAAGCAAGAGAAATTTCTTTTGTACCCATTGCAAGATGCACAAGCATGACAATGAACGATGTTGGAAATTAAATCCAGAGCTTCGTTCAAAGAAAGGAAAGGAGATTGTGCAATATAATGCAAGGGACGCAAGAGGTGGCAAAAAGGATTTGCAAAAATCCTAAAGAAACCTTCAAGGTAAAGATGATGCAAAAAGAGAACCCATAAGCCTAAGAGAGGCAGAGATTGCGTAGACTTGTTTGTAAAGTTTATTTGTAAATTTGTGATTACTTGTTGCTTACCAGTTTAGGTACTTTTGTTAAGTGAATAATAATTGTAACTATGTGCAACAAGTATGTATTTTTCATCGATGTTATGTATTGGCTTTTTTACAAGTCCGCATGTTCAAGGACTTTTGGAATGTACAAGTTTCTCATGTACTCATTGATACAAGTATTCAATATGAAACTTGTGTGAATAGAATCTTTGTTTTTAAGATTGTATAAGATGACTATGTTGTTGTAGGCAAAGCCAATTATAGCATTGAAATATTGCAGTAGTGTAATTTTTATGGACAAGCTCAGTTTGAGGATAGTAAAGAAAGTTTATGTTGCTTCTGATTTCCAAGATGGAGTCAAGTTTGTCTTCAACAAATTTAACTTCAATATGAATTTGTTTTTGAGTCGTGCAAAGATGAGATTAAAGAGGATGCTCAAATTCCACTCATCAGTATTTTGTTCCTGCAACAACGATAAGAATATTGGATCAATTCTTAACAGGATAGTAGGTCATTATGGAGAAGATAGGTGAAATGCCTTGATTGGGGCTTGAAGGTCACCTGTTGGGATAGGGTCCCTGGGGGAATTTTTGTCAAGTTTTGGATCAATTTTGTAATATTTTTTTGTAATGAATGTAAAGTCTTTGCGAAATGTGGCAGTAGAGCACGAAGCTAGTAGAAGTCAAAGGGGTCTTAGTCCCTTAGGTGGGTAGGTGATAGAGAGTTTTTGAGACTCACCCATGGTTCATGGACCATGGTATTATACAGAAAATTCTATATATATATATATGATTCATAGCGAGTCTTAAGAGGTATCTCCTTGGGAATAATCATTTTAAGGGAAAGGTGCTAAGGCAGGAAAGGTCTGTTTCATGTACTTAGGTGAAAGGGGAAGGCTCCTGTAGCTGAGTGCACGGAGACCTTGGTAAGTCCGCAGGCTGAGTGTGCGGGCCCCTGCAGCTGAGTGCGCAGGGAAAATAAGTCTGTATCTGAACGATTATACTTAATAAAGACTATTTTGAGCCAATTCTGATGCATCTGTGTCTTAATTATTACTTCTGTAAAGTTTATGTATCTTCACTATATGTTATGATTTACATGAATTAATTCTTGTTTACTGTGTGAAATTAGTAGATCTATAATCTTTATACATGATAAGAATAATTAGGAACCTTCGCAAAGATCTGGAAGTTGTTTAGATATATTTACAGTAGTTCTATGTTCGGAAGGGTTAGAGGTGCGCGAAGGTAGATATAAGCCTTAAAGACTAAAGGAACACATCATACAAGCCTCTAGATGCAAAAACCTAGTTCTAACATCCCCCAATACTGCTTCGGGTGAGACTACAGCCTGCGCTATGCAGGTTGTTACCGAAAGGGCCAAAAATTAGGGTTTTGTTGGTTGGTGCAGATAAAGATGAACTTGGTTCAAGCCCCATCAAGCGAACAAATGGTTCTATTGCTGGGACCAGGATCTATCTGAGGAATGTGTGATGTCGAATAAGTGGTTTCCTACTAAGAAGGAAATTGAAGAGTGGATAGATAGGAAGTTGCACGTGTTTTTAGCTCAAGAGAACAGAAACCCGTGGTTATCCAAGGAATAATAGTTGAATAGATACCTATACTTAAACGAGACCAAAACCTTCTCCCGTTTCTTTCCTTGCAAATTTCACGAGTGGCTGTCTAGATTAGCGAACAATCAGGGTATGTGGAGGCTTGACGACTCTATTGTGTGGACTCCAGAACTAGTGAAGCAATTGGAATCTTCAAAAAATAACACCGAGCGGGTTGTTGATCACTGGATTGATCGTATTTTAGGAGGCTTTGTCACTGAGCTTGTGATCGATACAACCATCAACTATAGTGAAGCAGAGCATGGGTTCTTCAAGGGACCAAGAGATAAGTACTTAAACTCTCTGAAAACATGGATTAAGATGTTATTGTGTGAGAAACGGGTTATGAAATTACATTGGTGTTTGGGACTACGCGAAGTGGAAAACCGTTTAGAAGGAATGGAGAATCAGGCTCAGAATAGAGTCCTCTGTTAGGATCTTCTTCTAGGGATGACGAAGGGAATATTCTGAGTACACCACGAAGCGCGTTGTAGATAGTAAGTTAGGGTATTCGAGGATACCTCACCCATCCACTCCACCTCCACCTCCAACTCTGTTGCATACACCTACACCTTCATCACCACCTCCACCTCCACATTAATCATTCAACATGGCAAACACAATGAAGATGTCAATATTCAAAGCAGTGGGAAGTGAATACCCCTAATAGTTCTAGTTCATTGCAGATGTTGTATGGATAGTGCATCATATTACATATGATAATATGAAGAAAGAGTAACTGGTCACAACACTACATGATAGAGCATTGAATTGGTATATCAAGTTCTGTATAGATAGACCTGGCGCGACGATGGCAGAGACTCATAAGGCATTGAACAATGAGTTTAAGAAGCCTAAGTCTCAAGGGCAGTCTGTAACGAAGTTTAAGGAAATAAAACAGAGAGTAAATGAGTTCGTGTGGGACTTCGAGTAGAGGTTAAAATTCCTGATATGACAAGATAATATGTCGATCACATATGATCAACATAGGCACTAGTATATTGCATCTCTCCTTCCTCATATAAGATTAGCATTATCACTTTAGAAGATAGGAACAAAGGTAGAGGTTGTGGAGATCATGATGAGATTGGAAGCCTCACCAATGCAAAATACCAACGTTGGAGTACAACATATTCAGTTGCAGCTGGTAAGCCTGCACATGGAATTGCAGAGCTTGAAAACGAGAAAGGAAGCTCAACCCGAGGTGTGCGTTGAAGTTTGGTGCATAAAATTTAAATATACGGGACATGCTAAGGATCACTACCCTGTTTATCAAAATTACTTGATTGGAGGAGGTCCTGTACCTTTGAAGCCTAAGAAAATTGCAGGACTAAGCGCAGGAGTACCCTTTTCTGTGTTATCTTCTAGATAGCTGGGAAACATGCAACTGACCATTGCCACCTCTTGCAAAATTTTTTACAGAGTCCGCAATAGTTGTTTTCTACCTTCTATAAATCAGTTGGGCATGATGAGAAACACTGCGAAGGCTACGAATTGATGATGGAGCGGATCCCTACATATCGAATGCAGGCAGAGAATTGGCCTCAGGATCATGGCACAGGTGCAGTGCTTGGAGGATTCCAGGGCCATGGACGAGAAAGAGGAGGAGGGGCTTGCAGAGTTCGTGGACAAATAATTTGCTATAATTGTGGTGAAGTAGGACATTTTGCACGTGACTATCAGAAACCAACACATCCATCTGGCCAGTATTGCAGATAATTTGATCATGTGATAGAAGATTTCCTAGTGCTGATAGCCAAGATGTAGGACAAAAAGGTGCAACAACCTACGCAAAATATACAAATGATGAGGGTGGAGCCTCGCAAAGAGGATCATAGCATCAATATCATGACGCGAAGTGGTATTCCTACAGGAGAAGATAAAGGAAAACAACCAAAAACCAAAGGATGGGTACGCAAGGCTGCTAAGAAGGAGGTCTACTTTGATCTAAACAGGGCTAAGGAAACTTTTATGGAGGCTAAGAAGAACTTTCCTGAGGCTTCTACATCAGGAAGTTAGGAGAAATCAGTGGAAAAAAGTGAAATACAAGATGTAGATCCCTTTCTCTTGGCTAATTTTCTTAAACCTATATGAAGCTATTGTGGGATAAGAAGGTAGTGGAAAGGCTCTAGGAGCTAATTGAAAATTGTGCGGGTAAAGACAAGACTCCTCCTGAACAACACACTGTAAGGAAAATGGGTAAACATAAGAAGCGAACAGGTCATAAGATGAGGTTGACTGCACAAATTTGCGAGTATGAAATGGATCAAGTCATCTTGGATCTTGGGTATGATGCAAACATACTGCCTAAGAAGACATGGGAAAGGATGGGGAGACCTGTGCTACAATGGTCTCCTATATAGCTATGCATGGCCAATCAACAAAACATTATTCTTGTGGGGTGCCTATATGGGGTAACAATAAACATTGAGGGAGCGCACTCTCTAACCAACTTTGAAGTAATTGAAATACTGGATGACAACAATCCTTGCCCTGCGCTACTAGGAATAGATTGGGATTTTGACATGGATGCAACAATTAATCTGAAGAAGCAAAGGATGAAATTTGAGAAGAAGGTGCTCCAAGTTATTGTACATTGGACCTTGCTGAAGGAATGCGCTACACTGAACCAGTTCGTGACTACGAGGAGGATGACGATTTAGACCATATATACAAGATCACTACGTGTGATGAATATTGGATCAATCCCACTGCATATGGATGAATTACGTGGGATAGGGATAGATCTTGTAGCTCAGATTCATATGAAGAACTTGAGCATTGGAAAAATAGGTTGCATGAAGTCTCTATGCTACGTTGCAATATGATGACAAAATCGCTTTGCTGCGTATCCACAAAGGTAAGAAATCTTCCGCATTATGATGGTTTAAAAGATGTTAATTTATTTTTGGATGAGTTTGAAAGAGAGGTTCCAGAAGAGCATCGATTCCAGGCACTTGATCTTGCTTTGCATGCTACGCCTGCCCGTTGATGGGGTACGCATAAGGATAGCTTCCTTGATTGGAAGGAATACATGCGAATGATGAATCTAAGGCTTGGATATGCTAATACCCGTATGATTGAAAAATACAGTTGCAAGGATGACCCGCGCGGGCACTTGGCACGATGGACTAAAGCTTAAGGTGAAGAGCTTCAACCTAAATGGCTACATGTATTTTGTCATACCCTAGACATTATTCATATGAATTGGTATTTGGAAACAGAGCTACGCCATGGGATGACCGAATGGGATATATTGAGGGAGAGTTTGTTGTTCATCCATAAATTTCTAGAAGTGTATTTTGATGACTGGACTGTGTTTGGATTGGAAAAGTGCCACATTACAAGTCTGCGCCTTATCTTGGATACTTGGCGTAGATACCAAATTGCCCTGAACTTGAAGAAATGTATATTTTGTGTGCCTTATGGGATCTTTCTAGGCCATGTGGTATGTAAGTAAGGATTGATGGTATACCTTGCGAAGATAGTTGTGATTATTAATTTAGAGGCTCTAAAGAATGTAAAGCAGCTGCGTGCAATGCTGAGCCACACTGAATACTATAGGAAGTTTATCAAAGCTTATGCATATATAACTGCGCCAATGGAGAAATTACTAAATAAGGATGTGAACTTTTGCTGGGATGAATAGTGTTAGTAAAGTCTGGATGTGTTAAAGGACAAGATGGTGATTGTGCCCATTTTGGTGTTCCCAAACTGGAAGAAAGAATTTCATGTTCATGTGGATGCCTCATGTATTGCGTTGGGTGCGGTATTGACCCAGCCAGGAGAAGGAGAGATAGATCACCCTATAGCATTCACAAGAAGGAAGTTATCAAAGGCTAAGAAGAAATATTCAATTACAGAGCATGAAGGATCGACGATGGTCTATGCAATGCAAAAATTTCGACATTACCTGTGAGGCGCGCATTTCAAAATGTACACAGATCACTCCACTCTCAAATACCTGGTCAACAAGCCTATGTTGGGGGGGAAGATCTATAGGTGGTTGTTTCTCTTTTAGGAGTATGATTTTGAGGTAATTATGAAGCTTGGATGATTGAATGCAGGACCAGATCATTTATCCAGAAATGAGACAGGCGAGGAACCAACTAGTTTGGAAGAAGGATTCCTGGATGTGCAACTCTTTGCTGTACGTGTAGATGATGACCATTTTGATGATATAATCTAGTTTTTAACTACTGGCACAACCTCAGAAGGATATTCCACACAACAGAAAAAGGAATTGGTGGGTTGCACGACTGATTTTTCTGTGATCGCAGGACACTTGTACAAGATGGGTATTGATGAAATACTACGCTGATATGTTCCGAAGTTTCAACGATTTAACATCCTCACCGAAGCACATGGAGGAGTGGTAGAGAGCACACTATGCAGGTGGAGAAATTGCGTGGAAGATTCTATGTGCAAGATTATGGTGGCCGACGGTGCATAAGGATTCTAAGGCATATTGTAGGGCATGCGATGCTTGTCAACGGACGTGGAAGCCATTGTGGAGGGACGAACTGACCTTAAATCCACATATTTTGTTGCAGGTGTTTGAAAAATGGTCAATTGACTTTGTAGATCTGATACAACTGCCAGGGAAAAAGAAGGGCACATGGTACATTATTACCGCGACAGAGTATTTAATGAGATGGGTGGAAGCACAACCGGTTAAAGACTATAGTGCTACTACAACTGTGAAGTTCTTATTTGAGTATGTATTGAATCAGTTTGGTTGCCCTAAGATACTGATGAGTGATAGGGGTACACATTTTATAAATGAAACAATCAGCGCGATGCTCGAAGAGTTCCAAGTTTATCATCAAAAGAGTACGCCCTGTCATCCTCAGGCCAATGGTATGGTGGAAGCATTCAATAAAATCCTGGAGAACGCGTTGACAAAGGTTTGCGGCACAAAAAGAAATGATTGGGATGTACACATACGAGTGGTCCTATGGGCATATAGGACGATGTGCAAAAATTTGACAGGCCAGACTCCATTCAAGTTGGTCTATGGGATTGAGGTTGTGATGCCCATGGAGTATATTGTGCCAAGTCTGCAATTGTAGCATTGACAGATATGGTGAACTGCAAGACTATTGGAGGAGTGCCTCGCGCAGTTGTTGGAAGTAGAAGAAGACCAATTTCTAGTAGGATTTCACCAACAGGTGCAAAAGGAGCACGAGAAGGCCTGACATGATCGACATATTAAGCTGCGCACCTTCAAGGTGAATGATTTAGTGCTACTTTATGATAGAAAATTCACGAAGTTCCCTGGGAAGTTTCAAATGCACTGGTTATGACCCTATCTAGTCAAAGAAATTACAGATGGTGGCACAGTTCAACTCGCAAAGCTAAATGGAGAATTGTTTCCAGGAAGAGCCAATGGAAGTCGATTGAAGTTGTATTAAGGGGATCCTGCCCCTGCATGATGACTACATGATGGTAGGATAGTCTTAGTACTCCAGGAAGCTACAAGGATGTACGGGACTATAAACTAAACTGCCCAGAGAAGGGGAAAATGCAGTAAGGTGGTTGCGTGATGGAAGCAAGAAGTTGCGCCAGGAAAGCTGCACCATGGGGGTTAGTGCCACACAACAGGGTCCAAAAATAGCCATTGGCTGCACTGTAGATGATTGGATGGTGAAATTTCCATTAAGACAAGTGGGTAGGATGCATTTATGGTGCAAATATTTGGCAATCTGCCGCCAAATATGCATTTATGATCAAAATTTGGAGGGGATGGTCGGATTTGAATTTGAAATCGTCTATAAATCAGGCATGTTGGCCTGCCTTAGAACATTTTTCCTTCTGAAAATCGCTTGTGAGTTCTCTTTTCTTAAGTCTGTGAACCAAGAAGACTGGGAAGATATTTTTAAGCATCTAGGGCTAGCTAATGTGTCTGAAACCTTCTGAAAGGCCTTCATGGATAGCATGACGACCACTAACCCCGCATAAACTACAAGTTCTGAAGTCACTGCGTCTGAGACCATAGCCCTTGAAATTGCATCAGTCATGGAAGCCACACCATTTGTGCCTATGGCACCACGATTGCCTAGGAATAAACCATATGCTGCTGAGGAGAAATAGAATAAAGCCTAGTTTGTTCCGGTGAGGCAGTCGCCGAGGAAGAACCCCACTGAGGTCTGGAAGAAAAGAAATATGGAAAAGTCAAAACAACAAGAGGAACCCTTGGATCTTGATGAAGAAGAGCTCTGCAAGGTTGTTGAAGAGTTGGATGCTGAGGGGGTGAGCCCATAACTAGGCTCCCAAAGTATATCCCTCTGCAGAAAGGCAAAGCGAAGGTGCCGAAGGATCTCGATACTGCTAAGTTTATGGTTTCTACACTGCTGCTGTCGGAGAAGGTGGTATTTGAAGGCACGCTCTTAGGACACATTCCTGCGCTAAAGATGGAAGAATGGGATCTATCTGACCATGAAAAATTCCTGCAGTTGGTAACAAACAAGTATTTGGACAAGATATATTATGAGGAAACTGGAGTGATGCGACTGGAGCCTATGAGGGTTGAAAAGGATGGGTTGCTGAATATGCTATGGGTTACACATTTCAGCAGAACCATCATCAACACACTGTGTGTGTGCCAGTTAATCACTTTGGTACATGATGGGTGTCTCTGGTTGGGAGAACCCATCCCCATTACAAATATGCTAATCCATCGTATCACAAGGTTGTCCTACCAAGGGGTGGATCCAGCCAAAGAGTTTGAAGGTAAGACTAAGGAAAAGAAACTCGTGGACATAATGAGTTTGGATTTGTTAAGAATTTGCACGGATACTCCATCCACTCAATCATAGACAAGGCAATACAGTTTTCCGCACAAATTTTGGCATGCAAGGTCATGAGAAAGTGTTGCGGAGATGAGGTTTTGTGCCAGTTATTTCTCTTGCTACCCAATGCGCAAAGGGGGTATAGTACAACTAGGCACAATATCTATGTAAGGAGTTTTTGTTGAATTGTCACGAAGCACAGGACGAGGGAAAGGCATTCCATTATGCCTGGTTGTAGTTGTTGATCGCCCTCCTCGCGTGGAGGTTGTCAGAGGAAAATCAATTCCATCCACAAGATGCCAACTTACCAGAGGCCACTAAGTTCGCTTCGCTGTGGGTGACAAAGGATCCAGAGAGGGTCATGGAAACAAAGATGTTCTAGGTGCTAGTAGAGATGGAGCTCCACACGGTGATCAGCCAGAGGCAGAGGCTATCACCAACCCTATTTGAGCAGTTGGAGGCATATGTGGAGTTCAAGGTGGATTTTCACAATGTGTCTATCCACGCGTGACGAGATCCTAAGAAGGTATGGTAAAAATCACGTACCTAGTCACTGAAGTAGATGCACAAGAAATTGTGGGGAAATGGCCAGGGGAGTGGTTGTACCCCACGGATCTTAGTGCGGGCACAAGCAAGGGTGGAGAGAGTTCCTTTGCGTAGACTACAACAATACAGAAGAAAAAAGAGGGAGAGAAGGTTGTAGCCTGAGAGACGACCGCACAGAAAAAGAAGGAAGTTGCTACCAAGACAGCTGCTACTAAGGCAACTACTGAAAAGGATCACGTCACGAAGGAGACCACAGTGGAGGTTGAGGAGTCTGCTTCTCAGCATACTATGGACAAGGAAGAGTCTTATGAGGAAGGAGGCGGGGGGAGGAATATAGCACTCCTTTCATAATAACAAAGAGCCATAAGGAGATGATTTCCAGACCTACAAAGAAGCAGAAATCAAACAAGTACGCGCACGTAGATCTAATGATCCTCACTAAGGAGGACTTGGATGAAATTAGAGACAAGGTCCGCGACACAATGAATGAACTGTGGACATAGTTCAAGAAGCAATACCAGCAGGCACTAGGGAACGTGTAGAAGGATCTGTGCAAGTTTCATATTCAAACGAGATGGATCTCAAAGTCATATCATTACCAAAGGGATCACTGCGCACATAGACAAAAGAGGCGAACACCCAGCTCGTACAAGTTAATGATGTGGGTGTCAACCTAGCCGTGCTGCCTATTTAGACCCTCCACGAACTACATCGGGGGGTATCGTATGAGCTTAGGGTCAGGGAGAAGCATGCGGTGTTAGTCATCAACGAAGTAAAGACAAACAATGAACATATATTCGCGGAAAAGGAACAAGCACTGAGAGAGAAGGAAGAACTGGTCGCGCGAAGCCATATTTTGGAGGCAACCATTACACATGCATGTAATGTGATACTGGAACTTAACATGCCCGAAGATGTAGCATCAACAACGAAGATTCAATTGTTGGTTTCCACAGTTAGAGAATCAAAGGAGGAAACTAACTGAGTCTGATTTGAGTTACAGATGTAGATCTCAGAGCTGCAGTTGAAGTTGCAGCCAACCACTCTGCCAGAAGTCCGAGAGCAGCGTGGAGCAACCATCAAAGAGGGAATGACCACTTTGGATGTAGTAGTCAAGGGCTGCACAGAACTCTTTGATCAGGCAATGGAATTATGGACGACTTTGCAGGAGGACCCAACTCTGCAGAGAATTGGCACAGATATCTGGGAGAAGCAGCAACAATTTGATGAACTCAAGGCAACGATGCGCACTTTGGTGCCAGTATAACGCTTCACTCGATTAACAGAAGGAAAATAATTGCAAACACAAATTGAGGAGCTGTAGAGAAAAAAGGCCATCTTGAAGGCCATGACACAACCGTGGACAAAGCAAGAAAGCCAACTTACTCTGTTAGTACAAGAGAAGTTTAAGACAATCCAGCAAACACAAAGAATGATGGGCCTCACGGTGGAAGGCCCTACTACAGAAAAGTTGGTAGAGGGAGTGCAACAGGTCGTGATGCAAGGTATTGTTGACTTGCAAGTGTTGAAGATGGAGTTCAATGAACTCCAAGGTAAGATTACTGTGCCAGCTGAGTGACTCAAGGAGAGTCACCCAATTTGTTTTAAGGGATTGTTGGGATAAGGTCCCAATTTGTGTCAAGTTTTGGGTCAATTTTGTAATATCATTTTGTAACAAATGTAAAATCTCTGCAAAATGTGGAAGAAGAGTGCAAAGCTAGTAGAAGTCAAAGGCACTTTAGTCACTTAGGTGGGTAGGTGATAGAGAGTTTTTGAGACTTACCCATGGTTCACGGACCATGGTATTGTAAAGAAAATTCTATATATAGATGAGTCAGAGCGAGTCTTAAGAGGTATCTAATTGGGAAGAATCATTGTAAGGGAAAGGTTCTAAGGTAGGAAAGGTCTGTTTCATGTACTTAGGCGAAAGGGGGAGGCTTCTACAGCTGAGTGTCCGTAGACCTTGGTAAGTCCGCACGCTGAGTACGTGGGCCCCTCCAGCTGAGTGCGTAGGGAAAATAAGTCTGTATCTAAACGATTATACTTAAGTCTGTATTTGAAGGGTTAGAGGTGCACGAAGATAGATCTAAGCCTTAAAGGCTACAGGAACACATCACACAGGCCTGTGGATGCAAAAACCTAGTTCTAGCATCCCCCAATACTGATTCAGGTGAGACTTCACCCTATGCTATGTAGGTTGTTGTCGAAAGGGCCAACAATTAGGGTTTTGTTGGTTGGTGCAGATAAAGCTGAACCTGGTCAGGCCCCATCGAGCCAACAACACCAATTGAAAAGTGAGCATTTTGGATTGAGTTTTTGGGTGATTTTGAGTATCAGCCTCATTATATTTACTAGGAAACTAAAATTTTGGAGTTCAAAAGTTCCTAGTGGGGAGGTGTGATCAGGTGATCAAATTTTTTCTCAAAAATGAAAGTGCCCAGAAAGTCTTGAAACCAGTGTCATGTTGAAGTGCTCATCATTTTGAATCCAATGACATTCGTTTCACCTCAATATGACATTGTATGCTCAAGTGTTTGCACGCTCACTGTTTGGCCCAACAACTAAAATTTTAGCAGGTCTATTGACGGGGATGTTGACTGGGTGACTATACAACTGAGCCAACAGGGTGACTGTGTGTACCCTTGGGCCAATCACAAGCTGACAAATGTTTTCCTCCAATTTTGGCACACAGTCGAATGTTATTTGTTGATGGTTTTATGATTTGGACCAGTAATATGGTGCCACGAGGCACCCTGGAAGTGGTGTAAAATTTTGGTTATGGCCGGACAAGCCTCCACATGATTCAAACCCCCAACCTCACAAAAAACAACTGTGTGCTCTACCGATCCATCTACAATGGGTCTTTACATATATATTTCCCAAGTGCTATTTAAGGTTTTAACGTTTTAAGTTTGCGGGATGGGGCCGGGGCTAAGCCCCTAGCCCCCGGTCATGACCTTCGCATAAGACCATAGACTCCAGCAGAAGGTGTAAAAGATGGGGGGGCTAACCCTTAGACCTGGCCCCTAGTCATAGCTAAGTCACATGACCATAGTGCAACATTTTATGGAGCCGATGAAGAAGGAATTTTGCAAAATCCTGACCCCTGGTCACATCACCTCCATAAGACCACGCACGATGGAGAAAGGTACCGATGGAGTAGGGGGATATACCCTAGCTCTTGGCCCATGGACATACACCGCTACAATGTGACCATAGAGCATGGATTAAGGTGCTAGCAGAAAGGCGTTTCGAAGAGGGGCTAGCCCAGGGTCCTTTCGACACCCATGTGACCCGATGCCAGTAGTTTAGGGGCTCGATGGAAAGGGCGGCTCATTGGCCCAACCTTTAGTCACGTGGTACTCGATAAGACCACACACCTGTGTTTTAAAGGCTAGGCTGGCGGGGGCAGGCGTTAAGGCCTAGCTCACGGCCTTATGTGGCCATATGACCCGAATTTTCGGTCTTAAGGGGTTATTGGATAATTTAATCGTCCAACAAAATGCACCAGTGGAGAGTGGATTTTTTGCCTTGTTAGTGAAAAATAGGGTGGATTTGTAGGAAAATTAGACTTTTGGTCCGATTTGTAGGACAATTAGGCTGTTGGTCCAATTTGTAGGACAATTAATAATAAAATTCATGGGGGAGAGCTTATAGAGCCATATCTTTTTGAGTTTTTGACCAAATTGAGCTCAAGAAGAGTCTACCTAGGGGTTTTAGATATTATAGATCCAAAAATGACCTATAATTTATGATTTTAGCACATCTAAGGAGTCTTTTGTAGGTTTAAGACCAAGGGTGTATGGATCAATTAGGTTTTTTGAAGCAGTTTTGGAAGGTGTGTGAGGATGGAGAAGGCATTGTAGGGGTTTTCTCACCTTCATAAGTATACTGCAACAAATATTACTTACAAGGTTTAGCTTAGGTTTAATTTTCTCATTATTTCATGTTGAGGGAAGTTTTTTTTATTCTCTTCAATTTGGAATTGAAGTGCTCATATGATCACATAAGCTCATTTCATTTGGAGTATAGGATATTTGTAGGAGATGCCTTGTATTTTTGTTTTATGTGAGAGTTCTTTGCATGAGAACATGACCTTGTGGGGGTAATAGACACATGTTTTCATTAGCAAAATTTTATGTACTCCTTTTTACACTGAATATATGGAGCAGTCTATGTATGTTGACAGACCCAAAGATGTAGCCCAGGAGGGGTGAACTCTGTCAAAAAATCCTTTGTTATGCTCTTCATGATGCATGTATGAGTTATGTCATATGATGTTGCTTATGTTAAGTTTAGATGTGAATACTAACTCATGACTTGAAGAGAACTTTTGGTAAAACCTATTTTTGTGTTAAGACCCATTACTACCTCGAAAAGCATCTGAACAGTCATTGTTTATTTGTTTGTTTGATTATGGAGAAGAGGAAAAAATCACCTCCTCCATTTTCAGATCACATATGGGACAAGTTCAATGAGAACCACAAATACCCTTAATGTAGCAAGCCTAACCATTATGTTGTAGGTTCTGAATCAAACCTTGGCACTGGGATAGGCTCAACGGGATCGACCAGAGGTTGGTGTAACAACCCTAGTGAAAATTCCATGTAATAAAAGCTAATAAAGGCAAAAAAAATAACCACTGTTGGTGAGACACTTATTGCAAGATGAATGTTGGGAAAGACATCCTAGTGTGGGTGTTCAATTGGTTATTAATGGCTAAGGAAATTGGCAAAGACAATGACTAAGGCTTTGGAAAGGAAAAATGGCATTTTTGGCACATTTATTTATGAAAATAATGGAAATTAGGAGGAAAGGGAGGTGAAAGGTCACAGGTTGCATGTGAGGAGGAAATAAAAGGAAAATAATAGAAAATGAAGAAAATAGAGGCCTCATTCATAAAAAGGCTTCTGAGGATCCATTGGTAACATTTTTTCAATTTATTTTTGGAGCTCTCTCATTATTCTCTCTCTCTCTCTCATATTCTTGGAGACTTAGAGTTATCTTGGAGCACTCTTGGAGGGCATGGCATACTTGGATTGTTGGAGCAAGAAGGCAAAGGAAGATCAGGAAAGTGCAAGAGGACATTGGGATCAACAACTAAAATGGAATTTGCTTGCAGGTTCTGAGTTACATGTATGTTTTCCTTACTAGTTTTGGCATGCATGGCACATGAATATGGTTTGTTGGTTGGGATCTGTCATTGGCATGGAGGATGGCTGAGATTGATAGTGGATTGCCTAACCTTTCCATTTCCTGGATAGCCATGGATATTTTGGGTTCATTTTCATTATTTTGTTTTGGTTGGTTCTCATGTTTCCTTAGCTTGGGTTGAGTTACTAATTCTTAGAGCCTTGGTTGGACAAATGTTTTGGAGCCCTCTAACATCTTGGGTTGAGTTACTAGTCCCATAGCCTTGGTTTGACAAACAATCTGGAGCCCTTGGTGGGCTGAGTTACTAGTCCTAGAGCCTTGGTTGGACAAACGCTCTGGATCCCAGCGACAACTGTGGGTTGAGTTAAAGTTCAGGAGCCTTGGTTGGAAGAAAACACTCTGGATCCCTGGATGGTTGGGATAGAGACCAATCTGATGATAGTTTTGTGATGTCCGACCATGAGGTGGAATCATTGTTTGATGGGTTGATGTGGATGGCCTTTGGAAGCCCTGGATGGTTTTTTATTGATGTGTTGTATGAGATCCCACATTCATGCTTGGAATATGGAACATGGGTGAATGGATGAAGAGAGATTTCGCTCAACCATTCTACGATCGGGTGGAACGTGGATGTCCCATCTCGGGTTTGGATTTTGCATCGTCAATATGAGGTTATTTCTCCTTGTATTTCTATGAGTATTATACTAGATTATATGTGGTTGATATGGCTCTAATTTCATTGATATTTTTGCTGCTATTGTGTTGGTTATATATGTGTTTTATGATAGTAGTTATGTAAGGCTCTCATCATGTTTTTACTTGTAAATGAATTATCAATGTATCTATGATGTAATGGATGAAATGGCAATTAATATGTTGAGGCATCAATATCTCTTAGCAATGCTCAACTAAGTATGAGACCCCTATTCTTAGATCTATTATTTACACCTATAGATTACATATTCGTGATATGTTTGACGAAATGATTATCATGGCTAGTGGGGTTCTAGTCAAGGTCTTATTCAAGTAATTAATTTTGCATTGTTATTTCCCTGTTATCTTACTGTTTTGAAGATGCCATTCTATTCTAGGCAATGACCTGGGCTTAGGCCTAAAAATGTGACTCAAATCCCAGGGACCCTGGCACAACACTAGAAATAAGAGTCCCTGGATGCTGGCTTGTAGGCCTCTAAGAGTGTCTAGAGGTCCCTAGACACTGGCATGCCCATATCATGAGAGCATCTAGAGGCCAAGTGGTCCAAAAGCTCAATGGGACCCAAGAGCTGGTTGGTAGAAAGGTTGGATTGGTTCCTGAGGGTCCTAATGTTGATGTTGAATGTTTGTATGGTGTGTTTCTTTCGTTTCCACCTCTATAACGTGACTTAGGAGGTCGAATCATATGATAGTGGCCTCTCATCGCATGTTTACCCTCGCTACCCAGTTGCTTGGGTAGATGTGGGAGGAGAGTGTTATAGAATGGTATCAGAGCATGGTTCACCCCTCAGACTAGATGGGATGTGTGTTGGTCATGCATGCATGTCATTTGCATGTGTCTCTCTTACACTAGCATTCCATGTGATTGTTGCATTTGCATAATGTTGATCATGGTTGTAGTGATGTCACCATGAGGAAGTTGATGTTGTTAATGTGGGATGCATTATCATGAGTGTATGACTGGTTACATATTGTTATATGTCACTTACATGCATCATTCTTGTATGCTTGGTTACATTATTGTATGTTTGGTTGCACTCTTGTATGCTTGGTTACATGTATCATTCTTGTAGTTTTGGTTACAAGTATTGTTTGTTTATGCTTGATTACATGTGTTTATGCATGTGTATGGTTGGTTACACCTTGCTTATGCATGTTAATGTTTGCAAGTGGTCAAGTGTGCAATGATGTAATGACTTTTGTCATGCATGAAGTTGTGGTGTGTGTTCTTGTTAAAGTCATGCATTAATGACTGGACCCTAGCTAGAATTATGGTTGCATGGTTATATGCTTACATGTTATGTTTCTATATGTTGTCATGATTATGTTATACATGTATCACGCTGATTTTTTGATCTTACAGACAAGGTATCCTCCCTGAGCTATACTAAGGTACGCTGGTTTATTGTGATTTAGTTTAGCTAACATAATATACCTTGTAGGAAGAAATATAAAATGGCTAGAAATATGGTAGACTACAAAGACTCTCCCTATGAATCAAATGAGCAGTATGGTGTTGGGAACTCTTACGATTCAGCAGATACGCCGAGAACCTTAATGGAAGAAATAAGGAGTTTTAAGGCAGATAATGATAGAATCATGCAACGACAGGAGAAACGAGCGAAGGTGAATGCATTGATACTTCAGAGTTTGTTAGATTTGTAGTGATAGGGACCATGTCGGATCAGCTATGAGTAGGAGGACAAAACTAATGGGGCATATGGTAGTAGGCTGCATGGTGGTCACGGGTGAGATAGAGATGACACAATTAGAGATATCAGCTTGCTGGATACTCCAGAGAAGAGAAGGGATAGACACATGTATTATTCTAGTTCTGATTAAGATAGGCACTATGATTGTCATCTTTGAGTTTAAGAAAGCAAGGCCACCTACATTTGATGGAGAGATGAAGAAATGTTAGGAAACCAGCTCACAAAAATATAGAAAAGATAGATCAACGCCTTAGAATTCAGCCTCTTCGAGGGGGAAACCTCCTTTACATTACACAAATGAACAATTCTTGGATGATACAAATGACTAAACCTCCCTTCTATATATAGGAGTCTAACATGTCACAATATAATCAATCCGACATAACAGTAATAACACAAGGGCACACAAATAACAATACTGGGTTTCTATGGGGCATACTAATAACAATATGGGAGGGGCACAATAACAACAATAAATGATACAATGACAATAGTAATGGGGGAATCACTAGTATTATAGGGGCCTAACATGCCCCTCTCCTTCAAAAAAGCGTTGTCCTCAACGCTTGAGTAGTTCTGGATGCTTCTGTATAAAATTCTCATCCTCCCATGTGGAATCTTTAGCGGATAAGTTCTTCCACTTGATGAGATACTCCGAAATTGATCGATTTCATAGCTGTCGAGTTCTTGTTTCTGTGACTGCTTCCAGTTCCAATATGATTTTTAATTCCTCATCAAGTTCTGGCAATATTTTTTGAACTAGGAGCTTGTCACCCATAACCTTCTTTAAACATGAAACATGGAAAACTGGGTGCACTCGGGAAGCTGCAGGAGGCTCCAATTTGTATGCCATAGTACCAATCTTTTGCAACACCTTGTACGTACCATAATACTTTGGTGATAATTTATTATACTTCTTAGCTTGCTTGAGGGACATTTGTTTATATGGTTGTAGTAGTAGGAATACCCAACCACCTACATCAAAACTTCTTTCACTGGGATGTTGATCTGCCCGTTGTTTCATTATATTCTACACCAATGTGAGGTTATCCTTTAAGAGTTGGAGAACTTGTTGTTGATGCTTGATGTGATGTTCCACTGCTTGAACCTTAGAATTTTCTCTTAAATATGATGTGAAGGATGGTCGATGATATCCATAAAGTGCCATAAATGGGGTCATTTTTGCGGCAGTATGGAAGGAAGTGTTATACCACCATTCAACCAGAGGCAACCATTTGACCCATTGTGTCTGTTTATTAGATACAAAGCAATGAAGATATCCTTCCAAACATTTGTTTACTATCTCAGTTTGCCCATCAGATTAAGGATGATAAGATGAGATATGAGCTAACTGAGTACCAAGACAAGAAAATAATTCTGTCCAAAAATTTCCAGTGAAAATAGGATCTCTGTCGCTTACAGTAATCTTTGGGTTTCCATGTATCTTTTGAATTGTTTCCATAAATGCAGTAAAAAATGTACTGGCTTTAAATGGATGTGATAATGCACAAAAGTGTTCATACTTGGTAAGTCTATCAACTGCCACCATGATGACACTCTTTCCTTCGAACTTGGGTAATCTTGTGATAAAATCCATTGAAACCTCCTCCCAACGTTGGCTTGGAATGGATAAAGGTTGTAATAGACCTGGGGTCTTAATTGTTTCAACTTTATTTTGTTGGCAAACCAAACATTCCGCCACAAACTTTTGAATATTTGATTTAAGGCCATCCCAAAAAGATTCCTTCTTAACCTTGTGGTAAGTTCTTAAAAATCCTGAGTGCCCTCCTAAGGGAGAAGTGTGCAATTCCATAAGAATCTTTTGTTTGAGTTGGGAGTTCTTGCATAGGTATAAGCGATCTTTGTACCATAAAAAATCATTTTTCTATCTAAATGTATCAGATGTACTGGGATCTTGTTGTAACTTTCGAATGAGTGCCCACACTTCTTCATCATTCTTCCATTCCTCCCTTGCTTCGTTTATCCAATCTGGTTGGATAATAGAAATGACGCACAACAATGCTTCCACATCCTCATCCTTTCTTGAGAGTGCATCTGCCACAACATTTTGCTTCCCTTTTTTGTAGATGATTTCAAAGTCATAACCCAACATCTTTGCGACCCATTTTTGTTGCTCTTCAGAGGATAATATTTTTTCTAAAAAGTATTTAAGACTGTCATGATCCGTTTTTACCTTGAAGTGTCTTTCCATTAGGTAGGGTCGCCATTTCTTAAGTGCATATAGTATTGCCAACATTTCCTTCTCATAATTAGCATTGTGTAAATACATTCCCTTGATTGGACAACTTTTGAAAGCAATGGGTCTTTCATCTTGCATTAAAACAACACCAATTCCATTTCATGAAGTAACACATTCCACAATAAAGGTTTTCGTGAAGTTCGATGTAGCTAAGACCGGTGCTTGGTACATTGCCTCTTTAAGATGTTCGAAGGCCTCTGTTGCTTCCGGAGTCCATGAAAATGCAACTTTATTCAATAATGTTGTTAGAGGTGCTGCTATTCTCCCATAATCCTTAACAAACTTTTGATAATACCGTTTCAACCCAAGAAATCCTCACAGATGCTTTATGGATGTGGGAATTTTCCATTCCTTAATGGCTTTAATTTTGCTAGGGTCTACCTTAACACCTTCATGAGATACAATATGACCCAAATATTCCACCTCTTGTACTCCAAAGAAACATTTGGAGCTTTTTGCATATAATTGTTTCTCCTCCAATAGTTTGAGCACCCTGTCAACATGTTGAACATGATCCTTCCAAGACTTGTTGTAGATTAGTATATCATCAAAAAATACTAACACACATTTTCTATGGAAGGGTTTGAAAATGGAATTCATCAAACCTTGAAATGTAGAAGGTTTATTGGTAAGGCCAAAAGGCATGACCAAAATTTCATAATGACCCTCATGAGTTCTAAATGTTATTTTCGGAATGTCTTCAGTCTTCATTCTGATTTGATGATATCTTGAACGAAGATCCAACTTGGTGAAGTAAATTGATCCATGCAATTCATCCAATAATTCATCAATGATAGGAATGGGAAATTTATCTTTAATAGTGAGTTTATTGAGCTTCCTATAATCCGGACACATGCGCCATGATCCATCCTTCTTGTGCCCCAATACTACTAGAGCAGAGAAAGAACTTTGACTAGGTTGAATTATACTAGCCTCTAGCATTTATGCAACCATACGTTCAATTTCACTCTTTTGGGCATAAGGATATCTGTATGGCCTAATGTTTGGAGGAACACTTCCTGGAATCAAATGAATAACATGATCATGAACACGAATAGGTGGGAGACCTTTGGGAGACTCAAATGCCTTGGAATGATTGTCCAAGAATTTTTGGAGATATGGAGAAATAGATGATTTAAATATGGGAACCTCTAGCGAACATAATTGTGAGATTACACCTCATTGTTCCTTCTTTAGAAGCTTTGTCATACCATTAGAGCTGATTATCTTTCCCGGTTTTCCTGCAATACCCTTTAATTCAACTTCCTTTCCTTCTGCACAAAATTTCATGAAAAGTTCTTGAAAATTAAAAGCTATTGTACCCAAGGATTATAGCCATTGCATTCCTAGTACAACATCAACACCACCCATTGGAATGGAAAGCATTGGGCTATTCAATACATATTCTCCCATGGATAGCTTGATATTATGGCACTTTCTAGAGCAATTTATGGTTCCTCCACTTGCAAACATCAATTGAAACTCTGGTGTTGGATGTAATAAGCAATTAAATTCCTTTGCTATCTTACAATGAATACAATTATGGGTACTTCTGAATCAATCAACACTATTACCTTTTTCTTCTTGATATGTCCTTCTATCTTGATAGTTTGAGGAGTGGTAATTCCAGCCAATGCATACTAGATATGGTCAGATTCATTTCTTATTTATTTAGGGTTTGTTCCTGGGGTATATCCTCTTCTTTTGACATTTCTTGTTCCTTTTCTTCCTCATCTTCACAATCTATGTAGAATAATTTCTTCTCAGCACACTTATGACCTTTAGTGTATTTTCTATTAGAACAGTAACAAAGCCCTTTTGCTCTTTTTTCTTCCAATTGTTGTGGTGTCAACCTTGTAGGTTGTGGAAGGCTAGGGGCAACAACACTTCCATATTTATAGTTGTGAGTGGTAGGCTTCCTGGTTGCCATAATTTTGCTTTCCATTTTTCTTGCAAACCTGAATGCCTTATCCAATGAATCAGGTTCCAAAAGGAAAACCTCATGTTGGATATTATCCTTTAAAGTCCCTATGAACACATCAATCCTATGCTCCTCTAAAATATCTCTTACCCTTATGTTCAATTTTTGGAAGTCCTCATTGTGCTCCATCATTGAACCCTTTTGTTTGAGATTTATCAATTGGCTAAAAAAGGTGTTGCTTTTTGTATCCTCATAATGTGCTATCATTTCTTTTGTAAAAATTGCCCAAGTGACAATTTGTTTACGAAAGAAAAGCCATTGATACCATACAAAATGATTTGGTTCCAAATATAAGGTTGCAATATGTACCTTTTGTGTGTTTCGCACATCATTGAGATCAAAAAATTGCTCCATATGTAGTATCCATGTTCCAAGATCCTTGCCATCAAACTTCCTCATATTGATTTTTGGAACATGGTGGGTCTTCAATCCAACATTCGAGTCTATGAAATCATGATTAACATCTATTTTGTTCTCATCATGAGTTTCCTTTACTACCTTTTCACCATTAGTGACCTTTTCTTGTAGCAAATTATTCAAATTTATCTTCAATTCTTCCATCTTATTGTCCATGCCATTCATCTTAGCGTCCATGCCATTCATCTTAGCTTCCATGCCATCCATCTTAGCTTCCAGGCCATCCATCTTAGCTTCCATGCTGTCCATCTTAACTTGCATGCCATTCATATTAGCTTCCACGCCATTCATCTTGACTTCATTTACCTTTGGTGAGAGTGAAATTTGTTGTACTTGGTCTTGTAATTTTGATATATCATGTTGCATTTCTTCCTCTTCTTCACGTGTCATGCTAGAGCTTTCAGGTTGCTTACTAGGTGTTTCCATTTTTTTTCTTTGGGGCATTAATTAATGCTAATAATTCTTCACTATTCCCTTTGAATTCCTTCAAACTAATTTTTCAAACCAACCTTATGCAAAATTTAAAAAAAGCTACACACATTTTTTTCACTTTGTAAGAGCTCGATATTGAATATGTTTTATCTCTATAACTGTGGATCGTGAATATCTGAAATCTTGTCCTACAGTAGCCCTTTGAGTCCTCTTTCTAATCCCGCAAGTATTATCAAGATTGGATTCTCCAAGGAAGAGTTACGCCAAATCTCCCATAGTGACCAGATTATAGATTAGTTCAGTAGAGCTAACTTGTATGACGTACCACATGTCACTGTTTTGACCTTAGTACCTGAAACTGATGCAAAGAAAACTATAGGCCGTCCTCTTTTTGAAAATTCTTACAAAATTTCAATTTGATGCTCAAAACAAAAGTTATGATGATTTTCCCCGGGTCACCTGTTTGGAATGTAATTCAGGAGTCTGCAAAAACCCTAACTTCCTCAAATCATATCTCCGCAAATGTATTGATAAGAGCTCTGAAATTCGGACCCAAAGTTCAGAACGATTTCATCTCAAATGGGTTTTTGTTTTAGCTTCTGAATCTTCGTAGAAAAATGTTATAGCGAAAATGCCATGATGACCTGTTTAGAGCAGCGAAACCCTAGAATCCAAAGCTCTGATACCAAATGTTAGGAAACCAGCTCACAAAAAGATAGAAAAGATAGATCAACGCCTTAGAATTCAGCCTCTTTGAGGGGGAAACCTCCTTTACATTACACAAATGAATAATTCTTGGATGATACAAATGACTAAACATCCCTTCTATATATAGGAGTCTAAGGGGTCACAATATAATCAAGCCGACATAACAGTGATAACATAAGGGCACAAAAATAACAATAGTGGGTTTCTATGGATCATAATAATAACAATATGGGGAAAATAGGGCACAATAATAACAATAAGGGATACAATGACAATATTAATGGGGGAATCACTAGTATTATAGGGGCCTAACAAGAAACCACAAGATGCAGAGGCATGGTTGCTTGGCATGCGGAAGTTCTTCAGATTACATGATTATTCAGATAATATGAAAGCTAGAGTAGCTACATTCAGTCTGAAAGGTAAAGCAAACATTTGGTGGGAAGACATGAAGAAGGTAAGGTCTATTCATGAGGAAGAATTGAGTTGGAGTGAGTTTGAGTGGCTATTCAAGAAGAAGTATTTGTCGGAGGGATACTTTGATGATAGGGAAAAATAATTCTATGAGCTAAAGATGGGATCTATGATAGATGAGGAGTATCTTAGAGTTATCGAGGTATTTTCTTTATCTCACAGAGGAGAAGGCCAAGATTCAAAGGTTCATTAGTGGATGACAGGTTGCATTCAAAGACAAGATTAAGTTTGATGAGCCTAAATCATTGGAGGAGACCATTTGAAAGCTAAGGAATTTCTATGAACAATCAAAGTACATATTTGAGACTAAGCCAGATTGGAAAGGTATTGCAAGAAACAAAGGAAAATGGGACAAGAAAGGAGCAATACCTTAGGGTATAGATAATAAATAGAATTTTGTGCCATCTAAGAAGTTGAATGCATCAGATAGAGGATTGGGACATTGATCTAAGGAGAAGAATAGGAATCCTATGCGGTGTTGGACTTTTGGAGGGGATCATCATAGGAGATATTGTCGACAATATCGGTGTGGTAAGCCTCGGATATATAGTGCACAAGATGCCCAAACTGTTGGGGATGTCTGTCAAAGAGTTCCTTGTATTTATGTAGCATTGGATAAAAAATAGGCAGATCATTAGGCATCTATCATTGAGATGGACGGTAAGCTTTGTGATCAAGTTATTTCTATTTTGATTGACCCTAGATCTAATTATAGTTATGCTAGTCTTGACTTGGTGGATAAGTGTGGTTTGAGTAAGGAATTTCATGTAGAAGCTTGGTTAGTGCAGTTGGTTACAGGTACAAAGAAGTGAGTTCACCATTAGGTAAGAGCTTATGCATTTGATTTGAATGGTATTCCTACTGCAACACATTTGAATGTATTACCATTGGGATCATACAGTATGTTGTTGGACATGGATTGGTTGTACCTTCACAAAACCAAGGTAGATTGTTATGACAAAGAAATTGAGTGTGTGGATGACAAAGGGGAACCAAGAGTCTTACAAGGAAAGAAGAAAGTCACATTAGTTAGGATGGTAGCAACCATGCAAGCAAAGCGTAGTTGCAGGAAAGGGTGTGTGTTATTTGTAGTGCACGTTTATAGTGACAAGGGTAAGGATGTTGAGGATGCATATGTGTTGAGAAAGTACCCAATTTTACAGTAGTTCAAGGATGTATTTCCTGAGGACATTACAGAGTTTCCATCTTACAAAGTTGGTGCCAGGGGAAACTCCAACATCAAAAGCACCTTACAGGATGATCACACCTGAGTTGTATGAGTTGAAGCTACAATTAAAGGAAATTTTGGATAAGGGATACATTAGACAAAGTGTATCATCATGGGGTGCACTGGTATTGTTTGTAAAGAAGAAAGATGGAACTCGCAGATTATGCATTGACTATAGGAAGTTGAAAAAAGTGACCATCAAGAACAGGTATTTGTTTCCGAGGATTGATGACTTGTTCGATTAGTTGAAGGGAGAAGTAGTGTTCTAAAAGATTGACTTGAGATACGGATATAATCATCTACACATCAAAGAGGAGGACATTTACAAGACATCTTTCCAGACCAAGTATGAGCATTATGATTTTTTGTAGTTCCATTTGGCTTAACTAATGCTTCAACTACATTTACGTGCTTGATGAATAGTGTGTTGCGTTCCTATTTGGATAAGTTTGTTATTGTGTTCATTGATGGTATATTGGTATATTCTAAAAATGAGAAAGAGCATGGTGATAATTTAGTAGTAGTGTTGAGATTATTAAGAGAGAATTAGTTGTATACTAAGCTTAGTAAGTGTAGTTTCTTTCAAACTGAGGTACACTACTTGGGGTATGTTGTCTCCAAGGAGGGAATTGTAGTAGATCCAGAAAATATAAGGGCCATCATGGAGTGGGTAGCTCCTAAGAGTGTGGATGAGGTGATATCTTTCATGGGGTTGGCAGGATATTATAGGAGGTTCATAAGGAACTTTTCATAGATTTCTTATCCTATCATGTCATTATAGAGGAAAGGTAAGAAGTTTGAATGGACAGAGGAGTGTGAGGCTAGTTTTGAGCAACTCAAGTAATTGCTGACACATTCACCAATGTTAAAGATTGTATATCCACACAAAGAGTTTTTAGTATGCACAAATTCTTTCAAGAAAGGACTTGGTGGAGTCCTTATGCAGGATGGATAGGTGCTATGCTATGAGTCACAAAAACTGAATGAGCACAGGCAGAACTATCCCATGCATGATCCTGAGCTGGTAGTGATCATACATGCGTTGATGTGGAGACACTATCTTCTGGGTAGTAGGTTTACATTGATGAGTGATCACTGTGGTTTGCGGTATCTATTTGACCAACTAAATCTTAATGGTAGGCAGACTCGATGGTTGGCGATGATCAATGAGTTGTATTTCGAGATCAGATATATCAAAGGGAGAGAGAATAGGGTGATAGATGATCTTAGCAGGTGGATATAGGTAAATCATTTAGTAGTTATGAGCTCCTATGGGACAGACTTACGGGATAAGATCTTGCAGGCAGGCCAGCGGGATGTCAGATGTATGGAGATTATGCACAGGTGGTAGCAGAGTATAGGCATAGGTATAGGTGATAGTATAGGTATAGGTATAGGTGAAAGTATAGGTACAGGTACAGGTAGTGGTACATGTATAGGTACATGTACAGGTACACATAATGTGGAATATTGCCTTACAACAAATGGATTGGTTAGATTTAGAGACTAGATATTTGTTTCATACAATAGTGAGCTCAAGAAGGTGATCTTGAGGGAGTTTCATGTGAAACCATATTCAGGTCACCCAGGTTATCACAAGACATTAACAATAGTGAAGAGATTTTATAATTGGCCAAACCTGAAGAGGGATATAGCAGAGTTTGTGGCTAGTTTTTTTATTGTTAGCGTGTGAAGGCAGAGTGTAAACATCCAAGTGGATTCCTACAACTGATTGCGATTCCAAAATGGAACTGGGATGTCATTTCCATGGAATTCATCACAGGGTTTCTGAGGACAGTGAGACAACATGATTCCACCATGGTTGTTGTGGAAAGGTTTACAAAGGTTGCACACTTCATTCCGATGAAGTCTACATTCTCGGCTAGCGATGTAGCACATGTTTTCATCAGAGATGTGGTCAGATTGGATGTTGTTCCAAAGAAGATTGTGTTTGACAGGGATGCAAATTTCACTTCCAAATTTTGGAAGGAGTTATTTGCAGGTTTGGGCACAAAGTTGGCCTTCGGTACAACTTATCATCTGTAAACAAATGGACAGATGAAGAGGATCAACGGGATATTGGAGGACATGTTGAGGATGTATGTGATGCATCAACAACGAAAGTGGGAAGAGTACCTTCCACTGGTAGAGTCGCTTACAATAATGGATATCAGGAATCTTTGAGGATGAGTACGTTTGAGGCATTGTATGGGCGAAGTTGCAATACTTCTATTAGTTAGAGTGATAAAATTAACAAGGTGTTGATTGGACCAGACATGTTATCAGACATGGAATAGGAAATGTAGGTTATAAAGAAAAAACTAAAGGCAACACAAGATAGGCAGAAGAGCTATGAATATTGGAACAAGTTGTTCAAGGAGTTCTAGGTTGGGGAACAAGTGTACTTGTGAATCAAACCAAAGAAGAGATCCTTGTGGATTGGATCATCTACCAAGCTAGCTGGCATCCTTATGACATCCCACAATGTAAGAAGCAAACCATCAACATATTTGTTTTTTTTTTTTTTTTTAATACAACATACAGTTATATAAAAGTATTTATAAACAAGAAGACAAAATGCAGAAGGATATTATTTGTTGCTTCTAAGTTTCAAGATTGGGTTAGGTTACTTAGATGTTGATACCTTTAGAGTTGTTAGGTAGTCATGCTTACCTCATTTTTATGCTTCTAATGCACTTAGAAAAAATTTGTCTATTCTTGAGTACTATTGTTGGGAGCATTTTATGCACTATGTTCCTAAAATGTTTTGAATAGATTATTTGTCGCTTTTCTCAGAAAGCTGTTAGTTTCTGGTTCATAGTCTTCAAAGAAATTCATCATTTCACATTCCATAGAGCATGTTTTTAATGCATCCTATCACGATTGGGTGAAAGCCTAACGATTATAATGATTAATGAGACTACTGCTAACTTCTAATATGATTTTCTGGTGCATCTAAAATTCTTCTCCACGTCTAGTGCAGTGCCAAGATCTCACTTCCCAAAAAACTTCAAACCTCTTTAATATTATGATGTTGCAGACAGTATACCCACACATACTTCTGATTTTATATATTCTGCAATAAAATTGATTAGGGTTTTACAATTTTGGCCATCCATGTTGCCCTCTTTTATCAGATCCCTTGCTTGTTTGATAGACTTTTGATTAGATACAAATACAGTCCTTGGAGTCTCCTCACGAAAGTTCACATTGGCCAAAATTTCTCTATATTCAGAACTATCTTTCTCCAGTTTCCTTTCGTGTTTTGATAATAACATTGATGATAGCTTGTGCATAAGTCTATTATTTAATATAAGGTCTGAGAAGAACCAACACCCTTTGCTGAAGTAGACCACAAAAAGTTGCAGAAAATACACACATTGGAGTAATCTCCTTGATAAACCTATTTCTGTTCCTTCCTCTACAACCATTTTACTTACCCTTTCATCAATTTTATGTATTTCCTTCTTGGGTTCATTTTCTTCCTCCTGCTTAACAATATACCTGGTCCAAAAATCTTCTACACGAAAAAAATTCTTCCATTTATCCTCCCTCCTTTCCCATGTTCTATAATATTTTACCAAAGTGATACATCTCCAACTGATGATTTCCCATCCTATTAGGATGAATACAACTTCCAAGATAAATGCTACGAATTTTAACTAGAACCTTGCACCGACAAAACCCTTTATGATTGGACCCTGGACAAGCCATCTGTCCATTAAACATAAAACACAAAGAGTGACTGCCATTGCGTCTAATGAAGATAATAATAATTTGGAAATAATGGACTCAGGGTCACATGCACAGGCCACAATCCAGGAATTGAGAACTTGATCTTCTACGACCTGACATGAATTCTCAACACCATCTCATTTATTTGCAAGAATTACAGGAATTATCTGACAGGTGGCGACTCTGATGCTTTTATTGGCCATTTTTGCGTAGCCGAGAAGGAGAATAAGCCATAATAAAGATATCGATATTATGATGCCTGATATGATGAGCGAACCCTCAGTAACCTGTTTGGTGTTTGGTCTGATTTTCATGTTGTTCAACTACCAGCTTAATAAGGTGTCACTTGTGCTAATATTGTGGACACAGATAAAGAAACACAACATGACATCAAATATGCAGGGCATATATAAATAGTTAATTCATTATAAATAAATTTGTAGGTCTGTTTCAATTTTTAATTATTAAAATTTTCCTTTCAAATTTAGTGAGATTGATTGATGATATTAAAATCCAAGGGAAATAAATTATCAAACCATTAAATGTTAAGACAATAAAATAAGATGGATTGATAACCTTAGATCTAAGGAGAAAAAATTATCATTATGCTCTAAACATTTTGAGATGGATTGATAAAATGCTTGCAGATTGAAAATCCATCACAACTAATGATCCCTCCCATCTATTGCGATGACACTCCCCTTTTTTATTAAAAGATGTTGGTAGAGGTCGTGGTCATTAATATTTAACAAGCCTTAAATTGTTTTTCATATAATAAGAAAATATGCTTGCTCATGTATAATTATTTCCAGCTTAAACTGTTTTGCATACAATAAGAAAATATGCTTGCTCATGTATAATTGTTTCTAGATCAGACAAGAATCATTTTCCACCTCTCCAAAGTTGTGTAGTTATACCCTTGGGTTGTTATAGTTTTCTTGAGCTACTTGTTGTCAGATTCTATGGTTATTTTTGGTATGGTTTTTTTCTATCTGTTTGACACTGGATTCTTTGTGAGCTTATTTGAATGATAAACATTTTATTTTTTCAATCTTCAGTGATACAAATCATTAACATATGAAATGACACCCTATAAACATTTCATAAAGAACAAAAATGTATAAGACTTAACATTTGATTTTTTAAATCTCAAATAATACAAATCATTAACCTATGAAACTAGACCATATAAGCATTGGAAATATATAAGATTTATGGGAAAACTTTTAATGAAAAAAATATAAATATTTTACAAAGAACAAAAATGTATAAGGCTTACTTTCAGTGCCATGTTTTATTTCAATTGGAAAGTAAAATTTCATTGTTTATTTATCTGGCAAAAGAATAATAATCCTTCTCTCATAGAACAATTTACGAAAATAGACCATATGACCTCCTACAATATTATTACAATTGATAGATTTCCCCAATTAAAATTCATAGAACGATTTCTCAAAACAGACTATAATATTTTCCTGGGATCTTATTACAATTGAGAAACTTCAATCTTCAATAAGACGCAAGAAAACATAAGAATTGTCATTATGAACAGTAATCACAGGTATGATGAAATGCAGATTAGATAAAATGCAGATTGAGTTTGTGAAACAAATGATGGTAGGACCCATATATATTGGCTTTCCCTAACCAAAATCTGCATTTGTGAATAGGCAGGCAAGTCTGACTTGTGATGCAAAGATTAGGAGACCTATATGTTACCAGTAGGGGTTACCAACTGAATGCAACACTTGTTATAGTTAGCGCGCTCAAATAAATTGTAAACAACTAATTTTGATTTTTTTTTTCACACGTGTTTTCTTTTGTATTCTATTATATGGAGGGCCATGCTTGGACCAAACAACACTTCATTTCTCGGGATTTTCGACAATTCGATCCACCATTATCGCTCTTTACTTACTTTGATTTGTTAAGTGAACAAAATTGGCATACTAATTTGATTGATTTCACAAGTCAAGAGCAACATATCTTCATAAATTTAACATTCAATCAACGATTGTTTCAAATTTTGTTACAAAGCCTGCAAAAACCAGAAAACGACACTTTATGTTTTCTATCAATTCAGTTTGTTAAAAAAATAGAGTAACTACAGAATCATAGATTCTATAATCATTTTATTATGTCATTTTGATTGATTTCACAAATATGGTTTCAATTGTAATAATAATTTTGTTTATTATTTCGACAGGAATCAGAGTATGGAAATCGGGCTTTGGATTTGCATCACGCAACAGAGGAGACGAAGGGAAAATTTTAATCTTCCAAGCCTGATCCTTGAACATCCGAACTGGCCAACAATAACACTCAATTTTTATTTTTGAAACGATGTATTTATTTCTAGTTAGTTATGGAGCAATAAATCGAATTTGTGATCTCTATAATCATGAAGAATATCAATTTGTAATTGAATGAATGACACCTCTAGAGTCTATAAGAATTCTCAAACTCTTGTAAAAGGATATCGTTAGGAAGAAAACCAATATTGGCAGAGTAGGGGATCAGATCTGTAGTGTAGAATATGCGTGCATTGAGAGGTCGAGGACAAAAGATTTTGGAGAGAAGACATTGAAGGGAAATGATCAGTTAATATTATTGTGACTGTGGGATACAACTAATACTTTTGTAAGTGTGGATCTGGTTTACTTTTAGTCAATCAATTTATGCTTAGAATATTTCCTTTTGTATAGTCACACTCATTATCATCTTCCTATGTTCAATGACTTGAATTTTGGATATTAGGGAGATAGTAATACTATTGTTCTATGATTTCATTCCATGGACAAACAATAGATTTATTTGCATCTCCTTTTTTAATGTTAATTTAATTTCAAGTGTTTGAATTTGATCACTTTTGCCTCTAGTGACTTGTGCCTTAGGCTAATTCTAATTTGGGCATTAATTTAACTTGAATTCTTGATTCTAGGAGTTTAGAATGTAAGGAATGTTATTTTTATTTGAATTAAATTGACACATATTCTCTGTAATGGTTTTGAAAGTGTTTTTTGTGTTATGACATTTATTTATTGGTTTTATTCAAAAATGAATAGTTGTAATATTATTTGATCTTTTGAAATTGCTACAATTATTTCTTCTCTTTTATTTTGATTGAAAAACAATAGATTAAATAGAATTAGTTAGTTAATGTTTTAGTATTGCATTTGAAGATATTTCTTGATGCCAATCATTTATAAACAATCTAGTTTGATCTGTTTCTGTTTGCAAAATTTGAAGGCTTACATGTTTGTAGCTTTCATCTTTTACCTTTTATGCTATCAAGAATTGTCAACATGTTGTAGGTTTATAATTGCATTCTTAGCTTAGAATTTGTGATTAGATTCTATCCAGAACACTCGGTATAATATACATTAATTTCATCGCTAGTTACATTGTTTTCTAGCATTTATCCTACTATGTATATTTTTGTATCATATGTTCTAGTATGCTAACTAATTTGTAATATATTTTAATTAATCCTTTAACTCGTAGAATAGGTAAAATAATATAAATAATAGGTTTAGATTAATTGTAGGATAGTGATAAGATAAACCACTTGTCTTTTCCTTCAAAAGAGGAAGAGATGAAAGGATAATGGAGCCTTAAAACCAATCGAGAGTCACCACCCCAAACAACTTGGGCTATTTAAAGAGCTTTGGTCTAGGTCACTTCTCCTTTGTTGACAAAGGTCATAAAATTTGCATCAACAGACTTGTAAGAGGATGCTTATTCTTCCATGCTTGAAATTTATACTTGTACATGTGGAGGCGTGAACTGTTAGTAGCGGGAGGAGTATTCCTGGATTCCGTAGTGCATACGGGTTCTTCCTCATTAAACCCCCCTCTTGGTGGGAAACTTCCCCTTTGTAGAATTTTTCATGCTGCCTGAGCATAATGGAAGGATCAAGAGTAGTTTGAATGGTCCAACAAAGGAATATATAGCTAGAGTATTTGAGGAGAGGGAGAGAAGTTGTTAAGGGCCACAACAAAGGAATTCTAAGAGAATACCAATATAAAATATTGTGGTTGATAAGCAATGAAGGAAGTGCAGTAAAACACTCATCGGTAATTAGGAGAGCCCGAGTCCAGTTCTGAGTTCTATTGAAAAGGATTACAACTAAATCTCTTCCCATAAAGGGAAACATGCAACAATGAGATATAGAGAGGGACAATGAAATGAATATCCTAAGAGTGGGGGGGGATTAAGATTCTCATGAATTGTGAGATGATTCCCAACAAAATTT
Source organism: Pinus tabuliformis (assembly GCA_031772625.1). Lineage (NCBI taxonomy): Eukaryota > Viridiplantae > Streptophyta > Pinopsida > Pinales > Pinaceae > Pinus > Pinus tabuliformis. The sequence continues at coordinate 1,141,081,225 of CM062820.1, read as the reverse complement.
TGATTACTCAAACTAAGATGGAACAAGATGAAAGTGAATAATTGAGCCAGAGACCAAATTTCATAATCTAGCAGAAGTGCTAGTGAGATGACCTTCAACATCCTCGATATTGGTTGGGGGGAAATAACATGCATGGCACAACTAAAGTAATCCCGAACCAATATGGGGGATGATGTAAACAAAGACTATAAAATAGAGCAACTAAGAATGTAATGAACAAACAAATAGTCCACAGGTGATACCAAAGTTCTCACCACTTTTTGGATTCTTTGTACAGTTTAGGCAACACTAGATTGCCTTATAGCCCTACTAGAGAGTAGGTCAAGCATGAAGAGAAGGATAGGCTATAAAGAGTTCTCTGCTAGAAAGGATGAGCTAATTCTTAAAGACAATAGAAAATACTCCTGAGACAGTTTCCAAAGGAACAAGTACTAACAAAGGGAGAATTAAAACATGGATTGTGTTATTTTTGCTATGATTCTAAGCCCCATCCTCACACTTACAAATGTATTGAGAACTTTTTCTATTATGCCAAATTAGAAGGCTGACTAGATTTTGAGAATTTCTTGGCTACTACTCAATGGTTCACAATAGGAGTTGCATATAACTAGGTCCCGAAGTGACTACAATACATATTATCCGCTCTCCATATAACTAGAAAAATGGATCTGACATTGACCTTCTTCAATGAATAATTGATTGGTTTCATTGGGATGGGATGGTAGGGAGTCTTGAGTCACACATCTATCAGATCTCCCTAGACTATCATTTTCTTGCAAGTGATGGAGTGTTATGTCACACCGATGCACAATAATGACTTGGAGGAGTGTGGTGTCATCCCCTCCTGTGTTATTGCTGGGTGGGGTGGTGGCACCATGCCCCTCCTCATGGCTGGCACATGTCACCCCATCTAGGAGAAAGAATTGTCCTTGTTACTAAAATTAGGGATTTAAAATAAAAATAAATGGACGCTTGAAAAATTAGTTATGTTCTTTAAAGAAAAAGTACAAACTACAATGTCAATTAGAGTTCTATAATAACCTTTAGACTTTATGTTTCAAAAATAATTTTATTTTTTTGATAAATTCATTTCAAATGAAATAAAATTTGTCATTTCATTATCATTGTCCAACGAAAATAATTGGAATATAATATTTAGAAATTTTGAAAAATATTTTTAGCATTATTAAATATTTAACTTAATACATGTATATTTTAAAACTATTATAAAATCATTGCAACAACTAATTTAAAGTTAAATCAATTTAACTTTAAAGTAATTACAATGTGCTTGTATAATAAGCTTAAAAATATTTTAATAATAGAGAATTTAGTGAAAGAAAAACATTGCATTAAAACATAACATAAGGTGGACATTAAAAATGAATAAAGGAAACCATTAAAAAACAAGACAATTTTTTTTTGAACATATAAATGTACAATGAAATAGGTTTATACATAATTTATAAACCAAATACTAAGATTTTTGTGTTTTTAGATAGAACATGGAACTCGTTCTTCCTCTATTATGTAGGAAATTGATACACCATAAAATGGTTTTGGTTTATTGAACGATACCACCCAATCCCTAGATCTTTCCCAAATTATGAATAAAACAACCACTCTCCCAATTCCAAATATCACTCCTATCCCCAATGCTATTAATGACATTTTTTTCATCCACGCGATGTAACCATCCCACTTTAACATTTTTTTTCCCACCAACATCTTCCACTAATCCTATCTTATAACCTTTGCATGTCGACAAAGGATCCCCACACAAGCACTTGTTCCTTTGAAATGAAGTTACAGGGAAAGTAGAAAATGGTGTTCTTGTTGGTTAGTTAGCCACATAGGTTATTAAATGAAAAATTTAAAATGAATAACATTGATAATTTAGAGAGGTTTGACAGAATCCATCCACTTAAATTATTTTTTGCCAAGTCTAATTGCTCCAAAGTAGATATATTACTAAGAGAAGCAGGAATTTTCCCTTCCAATTGGTTCCAAGATAAATTTAGTAATCACAAGCTACTCAGTCTTCCTATATTAGTAGGGATTTCACCTATAAAGTTATTGTTAGACAAATCAAATATTGTGTTGGTAGGAAACTCAGATGATAGATTATACTCTATTCCTTTTATGCCAATTAGCATGTTATTATATAATGTGTTGTTTGTATATTGATCCATGAAAGTTTGATTGTTCCATGATGCATTTATTGCAAATCCTTGAAGTCTCTCAATATTAGATAGTATCCTTCCAATGAATTTGTTGTTAGATAAATATAACATATATAGTTGGGTCAAATTTGTGATCCAATGAGTAATACTACTAGAGAGTTCATTATAACCAAGGTTTAGAGCTTGTAATTTGTGAAAAGATGCAAAATACTTAGGTATCTTACCAATTAATTTATTTCTTTGTAAATGCAATAATTTAAGTTGAGTGCAATTGCTTAAAGATGAAGGTAAATGACCTAAAAAATTATTAGAATGAGCAGATAAAGCTAACAAAGACATTGGGTACACTATGTCTAGATGTCCACTAAATATGTTGTTTGACAAATCAAGGCTAGTTAATGAACCACATTTATGTAGGATAATATAAGGAATAATACCTAACAATTGGTTGTGATTCAAACTGAAGTATTGCAAATTAGTACAGTTTTGGAGAGTGGGAGGAATTTCACCATTTAGTAAATTATGGGAAAAATCAAGGTATGTTAGCTTAGCACAATTACCAAGAGTGGAAGGGATGTGACCATTGAACAAGTTGTATGTTAATAAAAGCAGTTCCAACTCAACTAAATGACCAAACTCTATTGGTATGGTACCATAGGTATAGTTATTCGAAAAATCAAGGTAATATAGCTTGGTATAATTACCTAGAGTGGGAGGGATGGGACCATTTAGTGAATTATGATAAAATACTAGGGAATTTAACTTAGTGCAATTACTGAGAGTGGGAGGGATGTGACCATTGAGTAAGTTGAATGCCAAGTGAAGATTCTCCAACTCAACTAGATGACCAACCTCTCGTGGTATGGAACATGTAAAGTAGTTATCAAAAAGACGGAGGGTCGATAGCTTAGTCCAGTTGTCGAGAGTTGGAGGGATCCCATTGGTCAAAGAGATGATTCGCAAGTCAAGCATTTCCAACTTAACTAGAAAAGAAAAATCAGTTGGTATGGTACCTGTGAAGTTTTCAAAAATGGCAATTCTTTGGAGGTTTGTGCAATTAGACAATGAATTTGGAATGGATCTAGTAAGCATAAAATTAGAGCTCAAGTCAAGTACTCGCAGTTTTAAGCTGCCCAAATTCATATGGAATTTATCCCACAAAGTTGTTATCAGCAAGGTCGATCCATTCAAGGCTTGTGTAATTAGAGAGCAACTTTGGAATAGATCCTGTGAGCCTATGAAATCTCACTACTAGAAAATTAATTCCCATTGGTGAAAGAATATAATAAATGCTCAACTCAAGCACTTGCAACTTTTTAAGCTCTCCAAATTTAGGTGTAATTTCCCTGTCAAAGTATGCCAAGAAAGTTTCAGATTATGCAATAAGGAGAGGTTGTTGATTGGCGACGAAAGAGTACCTATGAGATTTAATCCAAGAAGGATTATGAAAACTACCCTTCTATTGCGTCATCTATAGGTAATACCATACCAGGAGCATGCCTCCTCCCATTTATCAGTTTTCCAGTTGGAGAGATTCTTTAGAGGGAACTTTGATACACTTCTTAAAAGACAAAAGATCAAAATTAAAACATTGAATACCTATATCATGAAAAGTAAAGGGAAATGGGAGGGGAGGCGAGATAGGGAGGGGAAGCGGCTACATGGGAGGGGTAGGAATAGGGGTTATTAGAGGGTAAATCATGGGCACTAATAGGGAATGGAAATAAAAATGATTAGTGGGAATACTGAAGTCAACCATGGGAATCATTAGTGGATAGGAATGACAATGAATTTGAAAGAGTGGATCTATGGATAGATACACTATTTTCTGTTCGATCTAGATATGTTACGTTGAGAGCGAATGGGAATGCCTCTCAAAGATTATTTTTATCACTTTTCCATATCGATATAGGTTTTGGGAACATGATTTGGAAGATCTACTAGAAAGATGATAAAGAGCATGTGACTACAACTGAAGGACGGACCAACAACATATTTCACTACCATACTGTGTATGATGAGACAGATAGGTGGACTCTGCAGAATCATAGAGCTAAGGCTTCACTGCATTTGGGCTGCGAACACAATTAAAGGATTTTGATTTTTTAGTAATCTTGGTCACAAAATACGAATCCTCCTCCCGTCATAGATCTGTAGAACCTTGTTGAGTCAATAACACATGGAGTTTTTTCAGATCTGTGGGATTTCAGGAACTATATGGATAGGAGTTTTCGGGCTTTCAAAGACGGGGAGGCTCTCAACTCCTTTCCCTACCAATATTGAGAAAGCCTCTATTGGATTCCAAATCCACCCTTGGATTTACTAGTCGAGTCTAATAAGTGGATGGATCTTGGATATAAATGCTCCTATCTGCTTGAAGAAGTGTCACTTCAAATTTTTATTAAAATGTTGACTAGGAAATCTTAGTGTATGAGGGTCTGGATCTGGGGTCAGGTGAAAACGCTTAAGAAAAATATTCAAGAATAGATGGGTATTCCAGCAACACTCCAAAATCTAGTTTAGGGAGGGAAACATTGCAAGAGGACTACAAGTTGTAGGACTATGGCCTTGTACAAGATTCAACCATCATCCTTAACATGAGACTTCTTGGAGATTGTCATGGATCTAGTTCCAAAGGTCCAATCTCTTTCAAGTATGCAGTGAAAGGGAAGACTGATCCACAACAAAAATTCAGAACAATCCACCAATATTCATGGTCCTTATATTGTGGAGCAAATAAACCAGGTGCCGAATTTGACAGTCAACCTGCCTGAGGTTAATGAGCTCTACTCTGATTTCCATGCAAGAGCAGTTATTTGCATATTTAATGGATTTTGGCCCAAAGCAGAGACTTTACATCAATGGATTTTCTCTACTTAGACAAAAAATTGTTATATCCACCTATGTTCTAGGGTTTTTTTTATTATAAAGTTTGACAGATAAAAAGATATGGATTATGTATTAAACGAGGGACCATGGTTTTGGGGCAATGAGGGTCTATTTATGATTCCTCGGTTTTCGAGATTTGTTGAAAATACCATGGTGGTCTCCAAAACGCCCGTGTGGGCTAGGTTACATAATCTACCCCTAAATTGTTTGCACCACAAAGTATTAGAAGGGATAGGGAATTCATTGGGGAAGTTCTTCAAGGTGGATGTAGATAGAGTCTCCAAAGGAATATTTACATTTTCTAGACTCTGTGTAGAGGTAGACCTTAGTTAAGGTCTACGTGATCGCATTATTCTAATTCACAACAATCTATAGTGGTCCCAGCCTCTTGACTATGAGAATATGACATTTCATTATCATATATGTCTTCAAACCGACCATCTTCAAAATGCATTCTCTCAAGCAAAAAAAGATCCTAAAAGGAAAAAATACAAGCTCAAAAGCCAAAAGGTTGATAGTTTTTAGAATCCTAGGAAGTAGAAGCAGAGGATGAAAAATTCCCAGAAAACACCTCAAACATTAATGATTAGAAATCCCAGGATACCATGCAGAAGAATGAGGTTGAGAAAAATTCATCATTAATTCCAATAAATTCAGTACAAAAACAACATATTGAGAAGATTCCATCTAAAAAATAAGCAAGTGGATCTAAGGGAATTCATGCTTCAGAAAGTTCAGATTCTGATAAAGAACTTCCTGTAAATGTAAAAAAGAATCAAATGACTATTATATCTTCCACTCCCAACTCTAGTGGTTGGCAGAAGGTGGAAAAAGAGAAAGGTAGGAAAAAGCAGAGTAGTTTATCTCTCTGGTGAGTTTTTATTGATCTTGGATACCATGTATTATGCATATGCTTTTCTAGTATCTACAATATGTAATTTTTTTCATTATGAGTAAAATTGCAATTTTTCCTTGGGAAAAAAGAAGCTGTGTCAAAATAATTTTTTGGTTATAATTTAAAAAAATAAAGATATTATAATAATAATAATAAGATAAAATATTATATTAATTTAAAAATAAAATATGTAACTTTTTTCAATAATTAAAAAATATATTATAAAAACTAAAGATAAAGAAAAATAAGTTTATTAAATGTTATTATAAATATAAATTTAATGAAATTCCTCTTATATTAAAATTTAATTGTATAACCAAAATGCTGGGTGTGTTATATTCTTTCCACGACTAGTTGCACGCGTGGGGGGCGATAAACTCTCCTATTCATTGCAGTCCCCCCTATCGGGGGGTTTAAGGGGGTTGTATTCCCCCTACTTGGGGTTTGGGACAACGCCTTGGGAAATTTTTTGGACCCTATATTAGGTGGGCGAACCTACCTATGGTTTTGTGCATGGGTTTCGCACATGGTTTTGGGTATGATGGTTTTCTGCCCATGGTATTTTGTAGATCCGGTCAAGGGAACTATGATTATGTTCTAATCCAGGGTTAATGGATTGGGGTTTATGAATGCTTCAACATGTATATATATGTATTGTAACATTGAAAGGAACATAATGAAAAATCAATCTAGTAGTCCTGGTTTTGGGATCCAGGGGAAAATCTTTGTGTATTTGTTTTATATTCTCATCATTGTATATTTTCTATTTTTTAAGAATTCATTTGCAAAGAATTTCTATATAGGGTTAAAACCTACATTTTGTATCAGAGTTGTTACAGCTTCAAGAGGACGCCTTTGTTGCTGAGTGGCTTTGCTTGGGCCTCTGGTAGACCTTGTTCAGTGGGAGATTTGTGGGATCGATTCTTGTGGTGAAAGAAGATGGTGAGAAATGGAAAGATAAAGATCAAGAAATTTAATGGTTAGAGTTTTGAGTTGTGGAAGCTCAAGACGGACGATCTCCTGGTGGATTAAGATCAATGGATCATAGTAGATCTAGGTACTAAACCAACGACAATGTCAACAGAAAACTGGGCAAAGTTGGATCGAAATGCAAAGAGCACAATATGGTTGTGTATCTTAGATTCAATATTGTTGAATGTATCATAGGAAGTTACGTCAAAGGATTTGGAGACCTCACGACTGCGAATATCAACAACAATGGCTCTGTCAGATGGATCTTCTGTCTAAATGTCAAGATTTCAATGACCTGATTTTATTGGTGAATGTCGACGATGGAGATGGAATCACAGTGATAGAACTTACGAGATTTTATCCCTCCATCAACGACATTAGTTTCGATCTCCCTCATGCCAAGGTCATTGCTCCCTATCACCAAAGGGAGGAAGTGGAGAAGTTGGATCGAGTTATTATTGTCAAGCTCGTTCCACTTGCAAAATTTCATGTAGCTAAGATTGACACTGATGAAGTCAGATATGATCACAGAATAAGAGATTTTTTAGATTCAAATCTATACACATTTGGAAATTCAAGGAGCAGGTCTTGGGCCAGCAGAGATCTCTTGGTATCAAGAAGACCTGGTGGGGAAATTTAGTAAATAATGAAGCCCTTGCTCTTCTTGAGGTTGATAGTGAATTTGAAAGAGTGGATCTATGGATAGATACAATATTTTCTGTTGGATTTGGCCATGTTACCTTGAGAGTAGGCGGGAAGGCCTCTCAGAGATTGGTTTTCTCACTTTTCCATATTGATGCTGTTGGGTTGTGTTATATTCTTTCCATGACTAGCCCGTGTAGTTAGCCGGGGAGTTAAAGTGGGGCGGATCCCCCCCTTCATTGTGTCGATTGCGTAACGCGGGGAGTCATAGGGGGTTTGAGGGGTGCAAGTATATTAGGTTGGGTGGACCTACCTATGGTTTTGTGCATGATTTTTCGCACATGGTTTTGGACGCGATGGTTTTTGGTCCATGGTTTTGGATGCGATGGTTTTCGGTCCATGGTATTGGATGCTTCGGCATGTATAAATATGTATTGTAACATTGAAAGGAACATAATGAAAGATCAAGCTGGTAGTCTCGGTTTTGGGATCTAGGGGAAAATCTCTGTGTATATGTGTTTTATGTGTTATGCTCTCGCATTGTTTATTTTCTGTGTTTTAGAATTCGTATGCAGGTAATTTCTATACGGGGTTAAAACCTACATTTGGTATTAGAGTTGTTTTGGCTTCAAGGGGACGCCTTTGTTGCTGAGGGGTTTCACTCGGGCCTGTGGTAGACCCCATTTATTGGGAGATCTGCGAGATCGATTCTAGTGGTGAAAGAAGATGGTGAGCAGTGGAAAGATAGAGATCGAGAAATTTAATGGTCAGAGTTTTGAGTTATGGAAACTCAAGATGGAGGATCTATTGGTGGATAAAGATCAATGGATCACGGTAGATCCGGGTACTAAACCAACAGGAGTGTCCGATGAATAATGGAAGAAGTTAGATCAGAAGGCAAAGAGCACAATACGATTGTGTGTCTCATATTCAGTATTTTTGAATGTATTAGGGAAGCTACGACTAAGGTTTTCTGGGACAAGTTAGGGACTTTGTACCAATCTAAGTCTCTAGTGAATAAACTATTCCTGCAGAAAAAACCGTATAACCTGAGGATGAAAGATGGAGACTCGGTGATAGAGCATCTGAACAAATTTAATACTATGGTAAGTCAGTTATTATCTGTTGACATTAACATTTCAGATGAAGATAAGTGCATTAGTTTTTTATATTATATACGAGATTCGTGGGATAGTCTGGTTATTGCAATAGGTAGCAATACAACTGCCTTGTAGTTTGATGAAATAGTCTCATCCTTGCTAGCAAAGGAGATGAGATGGAAAAATATGGAGAGCCAGAATGGTGATGCCTTGTCTGTATGAGGACGGTCCCAGAACAGAAACAAAAATAAGTCATCAAGTGGGAGATCTAAATCTAGAGGGAGATTTAAATCTCCAGGAAAATCTGTAAAGGTGGTGTGCTAGAAATGTGGAAAGGAAGGGAACTACAAAAGGGATTGTAAATCTAAAGCTCCTGATAGAGGAAAAGGATTTGATGATACTCCTTCTGCAAAGGCGAAAACCACCTCAGATGAAAGTGGATATGTGTACTTGGCTTCTTCAAGTACACATGTCGATCATGAGGCATGGTTGATTGACTCAGGTGCATCCTTTCACTTCACTCCCCATAGAGAGTTGTTCTACGAGTATGAGAAATATGATGGTGGCAATGTATTCTTGGGGGATGACAGGAAGGCTAGAATCATTAGTCACAGAAAAGTAAAGTTTAAGTTGCAAGGTGGAAGGGTTAGAACACTTCCAGGTGTTCTGCATATTCCTACATTAGCTAGAAATCTGATTTCTGTAAGCAAGCTGGATGATGTAGGTGTAAAAATAGTGTTCAAAAAGGATACCTGCAAGATGGTTTAGGGGGCACTGGTATTGATGTGGGGAGTTTGAATTGGAACTCTGTACAAGCTACAAGGTAGCACTGTTGTTGATGGGTGCAACAATTCCATGGTTCCTGAAAGTGGAGCAGAAAATCTAGTGGTCTCTGGAGAGTAGACCATGCTGTGGCATCAAAGGCTTGGACATATTGGGGAAAAGGGCCTTCGAATACTTCATGGTAAAGGTATGGTAGAAGGTATGAGTAATAGCTTTCTGGATTTTGACTTTTGTGAAAATTGTGTATATGGGAAGCAGAATCGGGTGAGTTTCCCCTCTGGTGGTAAGAGGGTGAAACATATATTAGAACTTGTGCACAGTGATGTGTTTGGACCTGTAAAGGTTCCATCACTGGGTAAGTCTGTGTACTATGTATCATTTATAGATGACTTCTCAAGGAATACATGGATATATTTCCTTAAGAAGAAATCTGAAGTCTTTGACAGGTTTAAAGAATTTAAGGCTCTGGTGGAAAACCAGACAGAGAAGAAGATAAAGGTGTTGAGGGCAGATAATGGTGGAGAGTATTACAGCAAGAAATTTGAAGAATTCTGTAAGAAGTGTGGTATAACACGGCAAAATACTACTCCATACACACGTGAGAAAAATGGAGTTGCAGAAAGAATGAACAGGACGCTGATGGAAAGGGAAAGAAGCATGCTTAGTGGCGCCGAGTTAGGACATGAATTCTGGGCAGAGGCAGTGGAGACAACATGTTACCTGGTCAATAGATCACCTTCATCAACTTTAGAGGATAAGACTCCACAAGAGGTATGGACTGGTAAGAAATCATCTCTTTCACATATGAGGGTATTTGGATGTGATGCATATGTACATGATCTAAAGGAGAAAGAACCAAGTTGGATAGTAAATCTGAAAAGTGCATCTTTAGTGGGTATAAGGATGGTTTAAAGGGTTATAAACTTTGGAACCCAGTAACAAGGAAGGTTGTGTATAGCCAAGATGTGCTGTTCAGATAGGTGAAAGATGCTATTAAACATGAAGTCCAACCAGAGGAACTTGAGAAGATAGAGTTTGAGCTTAAGGAGGAAGAATCAGACTCTACATCAGAAGAGGAATCAGAAGATGAAGAGCCACAAACTCTGGGTGTGAGAAGATCAGTTCGAGAAAGAAGGCAGCCAGAAAGGTATAGTACATCTGTTTTTTGTTCAAATTTTGCTTTATCTATTACTGATGATGATCCCAAAACTGTGAAGGAAGCAGTAGATTCAGAAGATGGAAAACTCTGGAAAGAGGCCATGGTTGATGAAATGGCATCTTTGCACAAAAATGAGGCTTGGGATTTGGTGGAGTTTTCGTCTGAAAGGAAACCCATTGGCATCAAATGGGTGTTCAAGAAGAAGACAAATGCAGAAGGAAAGGTGGAGAAATACAAAGCTCGGTTGGTAGCAAAAGGTTATTCCCAGGTGTTGGGAATTGATTTTGGTGATATTTTTTCTCCTGTTACCAAGGTAGCTTCTATTAGATTACTGTTATCTGTTGCTGCTTCTTTTGATTTTGAGGTAGAACAGATGGATGTGAAGACAACATTTCTTCACGGGGATCTAGAAGAGGAGATCTACATGAAGCAACCTAAAGGTTTTGCGGTGAAGGGTAAGAAAGAACTAGTATGCAATTTAAAGAAGTCTATGTATGGGTTAAAACAGTCACCAAGGATGTGGTATTAGAAATTTGATCACAATGTGTATTTTAAATTAATTGGTGACTGTGTTATTTATCTGGTCTTATATGTGGATGATATGTTGCTGGTTGGAAATGACAAAGAAATTATCCAGGATTTGAAGACCCATTTGTCCTGCAAACTATATTTTGGGCATGGAAATTAAAAGGGATCGTACAAATAGGAATCTCTGGTTAAACCAGAGGAAGTATGTCGAGACAATATTGCAGAGGTTTAATATGCAGGATAGTAAACTAGTGAAGGTTCCTAGTCCTATAGGTGTAAAGTTATCTGTTGAATAGTGTCCCAATGCATAAGAAGAGGAAGAGGACATGTCCCATGTTCCATATGCAAGTGTAGTCAGTAGCTTGATGTGTGCGATGTTTTGCACTAGACCAGACATTGCAAATGCAGTGGGAGTATTGAGCAGGTTTATGTCAAACCAAGGAACGAGCACTGGACAACAGTGAAGCGGGTTTTTAGGTAATTGCGTGGCACTAGTGATTATGGTTTGTGCTACCAAGGAAGGCTAGGATTGGACAGAGTGTTGGATATTTGTGGCTTTGTTGATGCAGAATGGGCTGGAGATCTAGATTAGAGAAGATCTACAAGTGGGTATGTGTTTAACCTATTTGGAGGTGCAGTCAGTTGGATGAGTAAGAAACAATCTGTAGTGGCACTATCAACTACAGAGGCAGAATACATAGTAGCCACTCATGCAAGAAAGGAAGCAGTTTGGTTGCAGAGATTGTGTTCAAGTATGGGGTTAGTACAGGAAGCTATAAGGATAGACTGTGACAGCCAAAGTGCAATTTTCTTGGCAAAGAACCCTGCATATCATTCAAAGACAAAGCACATTGATGTTCAATATCACTTTGTGAGGGATATGATAGAAGACAAAAAGGTGTTGCTGGTAAAGGTGGACACTTTGAAGAATACTGCAAATGCATTGAAAAAATCTGTGAGATCTGAGAAGTTCTCTTGGTGTAGAGAAACAATGGGCATTGTAGGGATGGATAAATGACTAAGATCTCTTGTGACTCCCTGTGGAAAGAAAACAATAAGTGGGAGAATGTTGGGTTGTGTTATATTCTTTCCATGACTAGCCCACATAGTTAACCGAGGGGCTAGAAGGGGGGTGGAGCCCCCCCTTCGTTGCATTGATTGCATAGTGGGGGGAGTCACAGGGGATCTGAGGGGTGAAAGTAACCCCACTCTATGGGGTCCGGGGTAGCGCCCCAGAAAATTTTGTTTTTGGACCCTATATTAGGTTGGGTGGACCTACCTATGGTTTTGTGCATGATTTTTTGCACATGGTTTTGGACATGATGGTTTTCGGTCCATGGTTTTGGACGCGATGGTTTTCGGTCCATGGTATTGGATGCTTCGACATATATAAATATGTATTGTAACATTGAAAGGAACATAATGAAAAATCAAGCTGGTAGTCCTGTTTTTGGGATCCGGGGGAAAATCTCTGTGTATATGTGTTTTATGTGTTATGCTCTCGCATTGTTTATTTTTGTGTTTTAGAATTCGTATGCAGGTAATTTCTGTACGGGTTAAAACCTACAAATATAGGGTCTGGGAGCATGATCTAGAGAATCTATTGGAAAGATGATGAAGAGCTTGTGAATACAACTGGAGGACCAATCAACAACATATTCGTATCATACTACATATGGTGAGACCGATTGGTGGACTCTGCAACATCAGCGAGCCAAGGCTTCACCGCATCTAAGCCCTAAACATAGTCAAAGGATTTTGATTTTTCGAGGAATCTTGGTCACTAAATATGGATCCTCCTCCTATCATAGATTTGGAGAACCTCTCTGAGTCAATAAATCATGGAGTTTTTTCAGATCTGTGGGATTTCGGGAACTATATGGATAGGAGTTTTGGGGCTTTCAAAGACGAGGAGGATCTCAACTCTTTTCCTTATTAGTATTCTGAAAACCTCTCTTGGATTCCCAATCCACCCTTGAATTTACTAGTCGAGTCTAATAAGTGGATGGATATTGGATATCAATCCTCAGATTTGCTTGAAGAAGTGCCGCTTCAAATTTTTATTAAAACGCTGAGTTGGAATTTTGTGTGTATGAGGGTCTGGATCGAGGATGGATTAGGTACAAACACTTAATGGGTATTCCAGCAAGACTCCAAAATATGATTTATGTAGGGAAAACATTGCAAGAGGACTATAAGTTGTAGGACTATGGCCTTGTATGAGATTCAACCATCATCCTTAAAATGAGACTTCTTAGAGGTTGTCCTGGATATAGTTCCAAAGGTCCAATCTCTTTCAAGGATGTATTGAAAGGGAAAACTGATCCATAAAAAAATTCAGAACAATCCACCAATCTTCCTGGTCCTTATATTGTGGAATAGATTAAACAGGTGTCGGCTTTGATAGTCAAACTGCCTAAAGTTAATGAGATCTACTATGATTTGCACATAAGAGAATTTATCTGCATATTTAATGGATTTTGACCCAAATCAGAGACTTTACATCCATGGATTTTCTCTATTTGGATAGAAAATTATGATATCCACCTATGTTCTAGGGGTTTTTTTATTGTAAAGATTGGGACAACAAAAGTTATTGATTATGTATTAAACGAGGGACCATGGTTTTGGGGCAATGTGGGTCAATTCATGATTCCTTGGTTTCCTAGATTTGATGCAAATACCATGGTGGTCTCCAAAATGCCAGTGTGGGTCAGGTTACATAATCTACCCCTGCGTTTTTTCATCACAAAGTATTAGAAGGGATAGGGAATTCAATGTGGAATTTCCTCAAGGTGGATGTAGAGAGAGTCTCCAAAGTTATTTTTACATTTGTCAGACTCTCTGTAGAGGTAAACCGTAGTAAAGGTCTACCTAATTGCATTATTCTGATTCACAACAATTTGCAGTGGACCCAACCTCTTGACAATGAGAATACGACATTTCATTGTCGTATACGTTTTCAAATCGACCATCTTCAAAATGCTTTCCCTCAAGAAAAAAAAGATCTTAAAAGGAAAAAAGACAAGGTCAAAAGCCAAAAGGTTGGTAGATTTTAGAACCCTAGGAAGTAGAAGCAGAGGATGAAAAATTCCACGAAAACACCTCAAACATTAATGACTAGAATTCCCAAGATACCACACAAAATAACGAGGTTGAGCAAAATTCATCATTAGTTCCAATGCCTTCAGTACAACACTAACAGATTGAGAAGATTCCATCTGAAAAAGAAGCAAGTGGAACCAAGTGAATTCATGCTTCAAAAAGTTTGAATTCTGATAAAGAACTCCTTGTAAATGTAAAAGAGAATAAAATGACTATTGTATCTTCCACTCCAACTCTAGTGGTTGACGGAAGATGGAAAAAAAGAAAGGTAGGAAAAAGTAGACTAATTTATCTCTTTGGTGAGTTTTTATTAATCTTGGATACCAAGATATGATATTATGCATATACTTTTTTAACATCTACAATATGTGATTTTGTTCATTATAAATAAAATTTCAAATTTTCTTTGGGAAAAAAAATTGTCATAATAAATGTTTTTGTTATAATTAAAAATATATCTATATAACTTTTTCAATAATAAAATAAAATATTATAAAAAAGAAAATAAGTTTATTAAATGATTTTATAAATATAAATATAATGTAATTCATTTTTTATTAAAATTTAATTGCATAACCAAAAAAATATTCTATTGATTAGGTATTTCTGATTCATATATACAAAAATATTATAAATATTTATAAAATTATAAAATATTTTATATTTGATTCATATATAAAATTTATTATAAATATTATAAAATTATACAATATTTTGTTACACTTGGAAAATATTATAAAACTTTTAAAAGAAATTATATAAGATTTTTTTTAATTTTTTTTTATATAAAATATTATAAATATTTTCATTTTTCTTTTATTTTTTTCTAACAAAAATATTTAAACTTTATGAAATTCATGAAATATATAAAAATAATTAAAATAATATAAATATAATTAATTATATTAATTAATAAATATAACTGTCTATGAATTTTGGATAAACAATGATCAGTGTATTATTAAGGTATTCTAAATGTTTAATCATTAGCTCAATTTTCTATTTTATTTAAGTGTTATTCTTAAACATGACCATGATGTAGCTTCATTTATCTAGATGTTATTCTTAAACATGACCATGATGTAACCTTACTACTACCAAACTTTTATATATATATTTACTATTATTAAAACTACTACCAAACTTTTATATATATATTTACTATTATTAAAACTTAATTTATATTAATTTAATTTCACTAACTGATTTATATAATCCTTATTATATAATATAAAAAAATAATCATATTACTTTTTTTACACTGCTCTGTTATGCTATATAAAAGAAACGACATGATGGAGATTAATGGTAGAGATAGGAATGTCACTATAAAGCTCATGAACGTTTAGCATTTTCATTAAAATTTTGTATAATTCGAAGTCATCCTATTGATTAAAAATGACAACAGAAGACCAGTTATGAAAGATGTCACCAAAGATACCTTTAATAATTAGAAAAAGATTCATGGATGTCACCAAATACCTTTAATAATTAGAAAAAGATTCATGGATGTCACCAAAGATACCTTTAATAATTATAAAAATTGAAATACAATAATAGATTATGAAATTACCCAAAACAAAAATAAATAAATAAATAAATGTTTATATAATTTTAGATTTACTCCAGATATGAATATGCACTTACAACTTCTTTTACATGATCTTTGTCTTTGTCATGCAATGGATAATGGATAAATAGTTAAATGATAAAATAAGATAAGGAATTAAAAAATAATATATTATTTACAATCCTAGCATTAATTTGATTTTAACAAATAAAATAAAACATTAATCATAGGTTTATATATAAAATTGATAAATAACTTTATTTTAATAATAAATGAAAAGATTAATCATATATTTATATATAAAATTGATATGTAAGTGAATAATATAATATAATAATGTTAATAAAATTATATATATATATATATATATATATATATATATATATAATTTGAGTGGGTTTAATGGTTAAAAGTATGTGTTTCCTTCTAAGAGGTCATAGGTTCAAAATCAGAGGGGTAGAGTATGTATGCCTTTGTAGACTTAGTAGTCAAATCATCGTGTAGAGGTGGGTCTCTTATCCCACAAACAAGGGGGTCTCATACACCAATTTGGTGTCTGGCTTGGTTGTGACCTTAAAATTGGGTAATAATAATATAATATGCTTTTACAAAACTATAGCAAAAATTTAAGTTGGTTATATATAATTTATTGTTAAGATGTTTATAAAAATATTAAAAAATCAACATTAAATCTTTTTTATTTAAATTTACTTTCCATAAAAAAAAGTTCACACAACTAGCAAAAAATACGTTGGTTATATATAATTTATTGTTAAGATGTTTATAACTAGCATTTGCACCAAATGTTGCAAAGGAAACATTGTAAGGCATAAATTGAGGAACAATCATGACATGAGAATGGGCAAATCTAAATAAGATGCAGAGATGTAGCAGAAATGAAATTCTAAATATGTATAAACTAAAGTTGATTTAGGGTGCCTAAGACTATTTTTTTTATTAATTATTGAATTAATATAGCCCCATTCCCTCCTTCTAGCAAGGCACCAAAAAAAGAAATGACCTAAGTTGCAATAACCAGATTCAGTAAGAAAGTTGTGGGTATCATCCTAACATAACACGAAAGTATGCGGTGTTGTTCGAGAAAGGTGGTAAGAAGGAAAAAACCACCTACACACAAGAATTTATTCTTTACTAGAAGAGCATATTTCTTACCCATATCCACAAAAAGAATGCAATGTGGAAAGCATTCTGCAGAACAAAATCTCTGTTATTATAACTTGTAGCATTGTTCCAACCAACAAAACTATCTGCACATTTTGGAAGATCAAATGGCAATAAGTTTTGAAGAATTCAATCAGAAAATGTCCAAGATCATTGGCTCACATGATTAATGGTACCCTATCCTATGAATCTAATATTAGATGCACTTACAATTAAGGGATAAAAAAAGATCCAAAGAATGTATACCATAGGGACTAATAAACAGTCTATTTGATAATCCTTTCTAGGCTCAACAAAAACAACATTAATGCTCCTTAAATCCTTCACAATCAATACAAATGTTGTACAACACAAGGTTCATGTTTATGTCAATCAAGCAATAGTTCTGATCAAGAATGACATAAGATTCCTTCAATCTCATATAGTGATTATTGCCCCAAACATAGGTGTAACAGTTGCAACGACTTATATTATTTTACTAATGTTGTCACATCAAATCAATGTGATACAATTAAGTCATTTTTAAGCAGAATCTCATTGCAATTTCTATACAAGGTTGTATGTCCTATAATTACTCATCTTGACTAAAATAACTTTAGTGCTTACTATTAACACCTGGACCACAATCTGTAAGTATGATGTAGTTTTGTAGAACAAATATTCTACAGTAGCCTCAAGAAAGGATGCAGATTGGTGTTGGACTATTTGTCTTGGATAAGCTTAAACTGTGCATACAAAATTCACTCATACCAAGGGATAGTTGAAAGCTTAGACATTTCCAAGTCACAGAAGTTGCCTCAGATTTGTAAGTTCAGATCTTTGTATTTGTTTGCAACAACTTTCCAGACTTACCCTCATAATTATGCCAAGACTCTAACCTTAGAAATGTGCCAAGCATTCTCACAAATATACCTTCCAAATATCTTAAGAGGATTCAAAATAAACCCATCGTTTGTGCCCTAGTGGGTGTCTGGTTAGGGCATCAACATTCAACCTTAAATTCTTGGATTAGCTTAAAAGTTTAGGCTCCAAATGCTTGCTTCATCCACAGACCAGTGAATTACCTTTTACCAAAATTTTGCTTGAGTATTTGACATCAATGTGCACTGATTTATGCCTTCAGTCACTGAGATAAACCATCATATGTGCTCAAAAAAGGGAATCTGAACGATTAGTGAAAAACACAGATCTCAGAGATGATAGAAAAAATCACATTATTTTACATGCCTAATTCACATTAAACTGGATTACACTTGACTACCCTCAAAATGCACTTGACATAGACAACCCTTGATTTCCTCTATTCCTTTCTCTCAAGATCAGATTGTAATATCATGCACTGCTCAAGCTCTACAGATAGTCCAAACATCTTCAACCTAAAAGAACCTCGGTGTCATCAATATTCAATGCTAAAGAATTTCATTACCACGATTATGCTTATTGTTGGGAAATTTTGCTAGAATCATTTCTCCAATATGTTTTTGAATGTCATGTTCACCATTGCTCTGTGAAGACAAAAATGTACATGAATTTAGATTTTAAAGGCACAATCTGGCACAAGGTGGTACTATCCTTGGTGTATGTTTCTGATCTAAGAATGATATCCTAGTGGAAAGTGTCCAAGAGATGCCAACCCTAGTCAACAATTTAACTACATCTTGCCTGGGTAAAGCCATGGACTTCTATCAATATGTAAGCTGATTTGAAGGAAATCATAAGTCAAAAAGATGAATATTTGTGTCCAAGTTCCTCCTTGCAACATGCATTGAACAAGACCTATCAAAACTATGGGATTATGCAACGTGCATTGAACATGACCTATCAGAACTATAGATGCTCCTACAAAGAATACCACATGGGATTTGTTAGGCTATGAAGAAGACACTACAAATAGTGCTTCCTAAATAGGCCTTAATATAACATACACTGTAACACCATGTCCTATGTGTGATTCCCCATTAGCCGTAATAGAATACAAAGTAACAACATGTGATATGTGTGTTTCCTAGATTGTAGTCTCTCAAAGTGAATGGACTCCAACCTGCCCCTACCTAGGGTGATAGTTATGTTGAAAAGGAATGTCACTAAAGACTGCATCCCACCTCTTAGGAAAATACCATGCAACATCTTAGGTGAATTAAGACCGACTGATATGCAGGTGTCTTCATAGTAGCTATTTGAGAAAAAGTTGCATTAGCCCCCAATGGACACAAAATCCCCAAAATCATCAATTTTATAAATTCAATGGTTAATACGGTGGCATGTCAACTACCTACAAAGGTTGAACTCTCTCAGAGGCATGCAGAAGCAGATGGGACCAGGTGCAAGTTCCAACTTCCGGTTGATGTTGAAGAGTGTACCCCTGTTGCAGAAACTTGGCCAAATGTAAGTGCTAGCCTACAGATGTTAAATAATTGAAGATTTCTAGAGTAAATTGTTTTCCTTGATTTTATTGCATCTAAAATAATTTGACGATAGAAAAAACACAATTGTTTACTTCTGCTATGTTGACCACATTTTTCCCATCCATGTCTACTTTTTCCCAAATCAGCTCATGAAAATAACAATTCCTTGAAGCATTCTTGGTGATTAGCCTTTACAGATAGCATAAGTGCAGTTTCTTTTGTCTTAGTCATTGCATTCAAATCACATCCATGCGATATCATCTACTTCAAAATAGTAAGACAACCCATTTTAGCTACCATGTGTAGAGGACAAAATTGATTTCCATTCTTTGTATTTACACAAAACCCATCATTAGATCCATCATCCAAAAGTATCTTGTCTGCCTGCATATTACAACAAAGGATTGCATGACATTAGTGTTCTTCCTCGATGCTCACTATCAGGGGATAAGTGCTTCAACAACAGTTTAAGAATAGTGACATTGACTTCATAGTATTCAACAACACACCATGCTTCATTATATGGTTAAGCTAAACTTGCCCCAACACACAACTCTTCACCTGAATTTACATCCCATGACCAAGCTCCGATGCTAACTTTACAATTTGTATTTACACCAGCCTACAGTGGGAGGAAAAAGTGTTAACGGAAAAAACAAAAACATGAACTTTGTTCACTTTTAATTTATGTATTAAAACTAGATATTGACCATTAGGATCTCTTCCAAACTAAACAAGAAGAAGGCTCTAGCAAACAAATCACATGGAAAGTATTTAAAGTATTGAACCACTACAAGCACTCAACCATAATGATAATTTATAGTACTTCCTTCAAAAATAGGAAAATCCTTTGTGTTTAAAGTTCTTAAAGGGTATGGAAAAGAATCTGCTAGCAATTTCTATCGTTGAGCCCCAGACACAACTCTAGAATTGGTAACTTATTTGTGATTTAGAAGCTTATATTATGATCTTAGGGGCTCAGAAATACTAGATATCAGATATATGTAAACACGGTTATGCATAGCCCTCGTGGAAAGTCATCTAGGGTTTCATGTTGGCTAGGGTTAAGTATAATAGTGTCCCACTATCTGTGTGTTTATTCAGTTTTGGGGAGTACATCTACCCTGGAGTGTCACAAATTGCACATAAAATACCTCCAACAAAAGTTTCACTACATAAACTTGTCGGCTGATAATAGTAGCAATCAATGGTGTGCAGTCTATATTTGCATACAAAGCAGGCTTGGCTGAACGCAACAACATCCTATCCCATGAGTTTGCATCCACTCCACTTTGTAAACAACCCAACCAATCAAATCAAATGTCAAACATTTCAAATCTCAATATGAAATGACAAACTTCATGTCTGTAATCTCAGTCAATACTTCGATCACAAACAACTTAGAAGATATTTGAAAACTTAAAAAGATTTCTATCACAGAGAAAATTTCATAGAAATATTATTTATGGTTTAATACACATAATGAGAGATCATCAAGCACTTGATATGAAACATGCCTTAATTAAGGTTGCAACAATATCAACAAATCCTAGACAACATGCATGAACCAATGCATGCACAAAGGCTCCTGGCCTGATCATTTCAGAGTTGATTAGTAACTCGACAACTTTAGTCCAACCATAGAGGCATGCTTCCAATAGAGAATCCTCACAAGCCAGCTGATATGCCTCGACCTTCAAAAGAATACCTAATACTTCATGATGACCTTCTCGAGCGGCAGTTGCAGTTGCATAACCTCTAAATAGCTTTTGGTTGGTGTCCGCACTAGCTGACTGAAAAATAAAAGGACAAAATATTAGTTATTTTTCATTGTCATATTTTACAAGGATATGCTCGCTTTCTATAGAATAATGGTACATGAATAGCTCCACGGATACCCCAAGTGTCAGGTACATTTGCAATATACCATCTTTCACGATGTTAATTCTTTAAAATAGAGTTGAGTTACAATAAAGAATACTTGTGGGTGGCCTCATGTGAAATTAGATGCAAACCTACATTCAGTCCAACCTAGCCGATTTGATAAACGAGCATTTCCAATGTAAAATTTGTGGCTATCCACCCCTCTGAAGTTGCCTTGTCCTTCTAGCATGTCGAAATCCTTCACCTTCATTGATGGCTCTAGGCCTTTCTATCAACATTACAATACAATTGAAACAGACATGGGATGACTTGATCTACTTTCCAGGCTTTCTATCTTGCAACATTCATTCAATACTTCAAAGTTGATTAAGGTTTCTAGTGGAAAAATTTATTACAAAAACAATTGCAGAGAAAGAATATTCCATGATTAGTTTTCTTAATCGGATTCCCCTAAAATAATGACTTACTAATATATCCATTTATTCTCAACAATGGTTTCAAACTCAACAAAATTTATATCTACCACCCTGAATATTCCTTCTATGAGTGTTTCAATTTTATCAAACGCTATCACCTTAAGCCTCCCCAATGCTTCCTGATACCTCCCAACTTTGATGAGGAGGCTTGTTTTAGTAGCATAGGCTAATCCAAAAGTTGTGGCTATTGGAGTTGAGATAACCAATGCACATGGGCAAGCAGTCACCAGAACAACTAAGGCTTTGTAAACCCATTTGCAAAATTAGAGCGAGTGGTTAATCAAAGGCGTCCATGTCATCGCCATAGCTGCCACATGCTATAAAATGGAATTAGATGTTTTCTAAATCTATGCATATTGATGAAAGGAATTTCAAAAACGTTACTTCATATAGACCTGGAGTGTAATATTTTTCAAATTTTTGAAAGAAATCTTCGGTGGAGGAGCATTGACTTTGTGCTTCCTCCACAAGCTTTTCCATCCTTGCCATTGTAGATTCTTCATCCAAAGCCACAGTCTTGATGCTTAAATAACCTGCAATTTTCAACCTTTCTGAAGGTGCACCAAGTGAACTATAGTTTGAGGGATTAGAAATCAAATTGCTACCACTAAAATTGCCTTTGCCACGACCATCATTAAACCTTGGGTTCACCCCACCATCTCGCCCCTGACCTGGGATAAATCTTGGAGCCGGTGGGATCTATGGACAAACAACATCCACATACGAGGATTGGTTTAATTCTAATGATGTAGCTAGAGGAAAATTGGGATCAAGCCATTTGTCACCGACCGACCGAACGATTGATCGACCCTACAAATTTGACAGGGATAATAGGCGTAGAAATAAAATTAATATGAGAGATCCCTTTTCGGCTACAACAGGGTGACATTGAGATAGATACAAGCAAGAAGGCCATCCCACGTCGGGATAAGGATCCATATGGGCCGGGGAAAGTGAAACCCCCTGAAAGGTATAATCCCCCATAGGCCCTCCTTCCTCTAAAACAAATTTTTTAACTACTTCTTCATATGTAAAATAGGAGGTAGGAAAATTATTGTTACCTAGGACTAGAGGTCGAGACCACTGAACATAGTACTTACTTTTGGACTGTATTTTAAGAGTGCCTACACATTGGCCTCGAACAACGTCTCCACAGATGGAGACATAACCTCTTGCATGTCCCCCACGTGTTTGACTGTACAGGCATTCCAATACAACAAAGCTCTATTCCTTCCTTCCAACAAGGCACCAAAAACGAAATGGCATGAGCCATAACAACTAGATGCAGTAAGAAATTTGTGGGTATCTTCCTAACATAACACGAAAGTAGTTGGTGTTGTTAAGGAAAGGCGTTGTTGTTGGAGCTATAGCAAAAGTGCATAAGTGCATCTTGCTGGGAAATTAATGGAACGAAGCTCTGGATGCAATCGACGAGTAACCATGGAAGCTTTTGCGCATATCTGTAAAAAATGAGAAAATTGTTAGGGTTTAATCTTTCCTTCCAACGAACTTTGTCTTGATGATAGAACGATTGGACATCCTCCAATCATCTAACATATGATCCAATGATCCAAAGTAATGAAAGGTGGGAGGGAGGGAAGTTCTTCCCAGAGGGAAATGCCTTATGGTGTAAAAATATTAAAAATCAACATTAAATCTTTTTTATTTAAATTTACTTTCCTTAAAAACAAAGTTCACACAACTATTGATTTTTAAATAAAAAAGGAAGATATTTTTTTTTCAAATTATGAAATGAAATGTGATAATCAAATTTACTTTGATGGAAAAAAAATGCATTAAAATATAATATAAAGTTAACAATAAAAATGAATATAACCTACTAATAAAAATGATTAAAAATATAAACCAATACTTCTTAAGACTATTTTTTAGAGATAAAAGGAAAGAATATTATATATTTAAAGGTTTATATACTTCATTAAAAAATAATGTAAAATGATTGAGATATAGGGGAATCCTTTTAATCTTTGGATTTATCTAAACAAAAAAAATATAAATTTTATGTTTAAAGCTTTATATGCATAATTACACATCAATCACTAACACATATATTAATGATTAACCACATACCAATATACACAAATGATTCAACGCATATAGTGGTGTCATCTAATGAAAGATGGAAATCCCAATTCCATTGTGTAAGACACACAAACTGGAAACTAAATAAAATGTATATTAATTGACCTCTAACAATGATGTACATATTAATACATACAGGAAACAATTGAATTAGTTTCTAGGTTTTCTTAGACTTCAATAACTACCCAAACTGACCCAAGCTTTATCCTGAGGATTACCTATCTAACATTCCCCCCTTAATCCAAAGGGATGTACCAAATTCCTAGAATGAGACCTCAAAATGGGATTTTTTTTTTTTGAATTCTTCAAGCTAGAGTCCCAGTTTAAGCGAGATGAACTACATGCATGAAAAAAGAGGAATTATGAATTTTTTCTTGTTAAGAACAACAGGTTGTTTGAGCTTGATCATCAGTCAGAGAATGATCAAAGAAATAAAGTGATTTCAGGAGAAAATTTGGATGCAGTTAGAAGTTTTGATGTGAAACTTGTTATAAGACCATGGGTGATCCGAATTGGATCCATGAAGAAAATTAAAGGGACCATGGCTGTAGCAGGTTGCGACAGACTTCAAATAATTAAAGAGCACCGATCAGAAACACCTCTAAAAACAGTGGTAGTTGGCAGCCAACGTGGAACGACGAGGACCTTGGTCAAAGCGCGTTGATCGAGGTCCATGGAGACTGCACAGGAGGCGAAATTAGCCCCTGGGAGGCCCGGATTAGGAAACAGAGGGAGTTTTTGATGCGTGATTAGTGGCATCATTGGGGAAAAAACCTCAAGTAGGAGAGGCCCCGAGCACTCGGTCGCATGGGAGCCGGGAAAACCGTGGAAAAAAAGGGCTAAAGGCTAAAGGCAGGACCCGCTCCAAAACCGGCAGTATTGATCGGAGGCATCCTTGGGCGGTAAGCAGTTTTGGTGAAAGCAAAGCGATTCCACTCAGCGCCTGACGCGTGGCAAGCGGAGGAGAGAGAAAACCGCGCTCATCACGCACTAACGGTCGAGCAAGTCAACCGCGCGAAATGAGCGGATGGCGTTGGATTTGGGGGATCTAGATCTGATGGTTGATATCACGCCCGACGGTAAGACCGGATTCAACGAGGGAATAAGCTGCGATTTAGAAGAATTTGAGGTCCGCTTTGATCACCAAGGTGGTGGATGACTCATCCCATGACATAACTGAAAAAGAACCGAATCAATGAAACAGGCTGGCGCAGTTGCAGGAGGACAAGTGGCCACTTCTCGTGAGCCTGATGACAACGCCTCCAAGCGGAGCTATATCAGGTGAATCGACGGAGGGGAAGAGGAATCAAACAACCATGAGCTTGAATGGATTTATAACCATGAACAGAGAGCAGAAGGGACATGGAGAGGAGGAATTGAAGATAGAAAACAGAGAAGAGAAGAACCAGTGAAGCAAAAAGTAGAAGAAAAGATAAAGGGCCGAGCTAACCAAAGGCAGCGTCGAGCACCAGAGAGCCTGAGAGATTCAAGCCATCCCTGAGAGGATTTTTCAGACTGAAGAGGTCAAAGAGCTGGTAAGGAAAGAGAGTCTGTTTCTCTAGTGGCTTGGGGAATCCAAGAGCCAGCCTGCCAAGCCAATCTATTTCAGGAGAGTCATATTGAGCTCCTGCATTGTAATTCTCTGCTTAAGACACAATAAAATAAGGCCACCACTGAGATTTGGACCGGAGACGTAGCCCTGGAGGATAGGGTGAACTCCTTATTAATTTCTTGTGTTCTTGTATTTGCTTACTATGTTTCTCTACTGTTTTCCATTTCAAGTGTCTGTGTATTCGCAATCTGATCAATCCGTTGCCTAAATAACATAGACACACACCGACACATGAGTTTGTAATACCTTCATTTAATAAATCTTAAACTAAGGTCACTCATAGGGTGATTATCAGATCAAGTGGTATCAGAGCTTTAGGCTGTAAGGGTAGACAAGCTTGTGTTGGCTTAGCTGTTGAATGCTCACTAGATCAAAGCTCAAATTAGGAGAAGGAGAGTTGGTCGAAACTAATCCTGAAATTAGGAGAGTATATCCTTGGAAGACAATGTTAGAGGAAGGTTCTGTGGGATCATACCCTCAATTCGTAGAAAGTTTCCTAGCTATAAATTCTATGGTAGAAGAAATGTATAGGCACTTTAGAAAGCATAAGGATGAAGATTCATCAAGTTCTAAACAAGACAAAGAAGAAGATGAGTCTCATTCCCATGACTGCTCAAAAGGAAAAGGGAAAGAGGAAAACTTTCTCACACCTCCTAATAGCCCTGTGCATAACAAGAAATCATCTTTGATCAAACTAGATGTAAAATTTGATTTGCTTGTATATGATGGAGAGCTAAATGCTGAAAAGTTGGACAATTGGATTAGACAAATTGATGTGTATTGCAGAGTGAAAAACATCAACTCATACAAGAGAAAAATTTAGCTGGCAAGCCTACGAATTGGAGGCACTGCCTTGGTTTGGTGGGAAGGCAGAACCCAAGCTGATATGAAAAGACATGGTAAGACTATCTCTGTCTGGAGTGAATTTGTTTCTGCAATCAAGAAGCAGTTCTCTCCATTGGCCTACATGCAACAAGCCATGATGAGTTGGCAAACTCTTCGGCAGTTGAAAGAGAAAAGTGTGCAAGGGTACACTCAAGAATTTAGAAAGAGAGCATTGATTCTAGGGATCTCATTAGACTCACCAGAGACTCTTTTGAAGTACATTGGTGGTCTACACAGCCACATGAGGCATACCATCCTCATGTTTAATCCCACTAGTATAGATGAGGTATCTGTACAAGCTATTCATCTAGAAGCAAGAGGGAAGAATGGAAATCCAGAAGTTGGGGGACCATCCCAACCCATGACAAGCAAGAGCAAGGAGAAAAGAAAATTGAAGTGGAAAGCAAGGAAGGCAAACACTGCACAAAAAAGCAAAGCTTCATGCGCTCACTGTAAAAAGGATGGGCATGATGATGAGCATTGTTGGATTCTGCATCTAGAGCTGAGACCTCAGAAGTCCTAGGGCAAGAAGAAGAAGACTGCTACAGCTATCCAGAAAGATTTGGGGTTAGACTCGAGAGATGAAACAACCATTGCAGCCACAGGTATAAAAGGTAAGAATTCTGAAGCATCTACTAGTAATTCTGCTCACTCTATTACTGATGAAGAACATGAGAGAAAAAGACATGAGCTTTTCCATATTAGAGTTGTTTCCAAATATCAAAAGATTGATACTTTGTTTGATAGTGGTTCACAAGTAAATTTGATTTCTAAAGCAATTGTAAAGAAATTGGGATTAGCAACTGCACCTTACAAGAAACCATACCCATTAGGATGGTTGAATGATAAAGCACAACTACAAGTGACTAGACAGTGTCAACTCAAGTTTTCTTTTGGGTCAGCATTTGTAGATGAGGTTAAGTTAGACATAATTCCTTTGGATATATGTGGAATTGTTTTAGGAAGTCCTTACTTGTATGATAGAAAAGCTATTTTCTATAGAGCTGAGAACAAGTATTTGCTTGTTAAAGATGGAATCGAATACTTTGTAAGAGCTCATAAGCTCAAGAATAATTATACTTTCATAAACTCAGGGTAGATGAAAAGAATGATAAATTCATGCAAACAATTTGTACTGATGGTTGTAAAGGAAAAGAAACTTGATAAAACCAATGTATTTGAAGGCTGTAATGCTAAACAGCAAGCTGATATAGAAAAGGTTGTTTCAGAGTATGATGTCTTGTTTCAAGAACCTAAAGGTCTGCCACCAAAAAAGGAAATAGTACATGATATTATTTTGTAGCAAGATGCTCCATTTCCTAACATTGGAATGTACAGGTTGTCTGCCTTAGAGAATGCTGAAATCAAGAAGCAAGTGTAGGAGTTGCTCGAGAAGGGGTTCATCAGGCCTAGCACATCACCATGTGGGTCACCAATTGTTTTGGTGAGAAAGAAGGATGGCTCGTGGAGAATGTGCATTGAATACTGAGCACTGAATAAGACAACAATAAAAAATCGTTATCCCCTTCCTCGCATAGATGATCTTCTAGATCAATTGAAAGAATTTGTTTATTTCACCAAGCTGGACTTGCACAATGGATACCATCAGGTCAGAGTTGCAAAACAAGATGCATGGAAGACTGCTTTCAAAACAAAGCAGGGATTGTATGAGTGGCTGGTTATGCCTTTTGGCTTGACCAATGCTCCTGCTACTTTCATGAGATTAATGAATGATGTACTCAGACCTCTTGATGATTTTGTTATTATATATCTGGATGACATTCTTATTTTTAGTAAAATGTGGGAAGAACAATTAAAGCATGTTAAGCAGACATTAGATGTTTTGAAAAGAGAAAAACTTTATGTTAAACTCTCAAAATGTGAATTTCGCAAAACATGTCTAAATTATTTGGGTCATATAGTAGGGGGTGGTGAATTGAAAATAGATCCCTCTAAAGTGGCAACCATTTTAAACTGGCCTAAACCCAAGTCTACTACAGAAGTGAGAAGCTTCTTAGGAGCAGCAAAATATTGGAGGAAGTTCATCTCTAACTTTTCCTCAATTGCAGCTCCCTTACATGCTTTGATAGGATTGAACAAGGTGTTTCAGTGGGGAGGCAAACATCAGAAAGCCTTCGACACCTTGAAAGAGAAAATTAGTACAACACCTATACTAGCACTGCATGATCTACAAAGACCATTTGAGATCCAAACAGATGCCAGTGAATATGCCATAGGAGCAGTGTTGACACAACACGGTAAACCTTTATGTTATAATTCTGAGACTTTTAATCCTGCAGTAGTTAACTATCCTACATATGATAAAGACTTGTATGCATTAGTTAAGAGTATGAAAAAGTGGAAACATTACTTAATGGGCAAAGAGACAGTAATACATATTGATCATCAACCACTTCAATATCTACACTCCAAACTAAGTTGTAGCAATCAAGACACTACAGATGGATGGGTTTTCTACAAGAGTTTCATTTAGTCATCAGATATAAAAAGAGCATACAAAACAAAGTTGCAGACATGTTATCTAGACCTATTATAAATGCATCTACTATACTTAAGCATAATTCTGTACTACATGAAAGCTAATTGAACAATATGTTCAAGATATAGACTTTAAAGATGTATATGAAACTTTGAGTCAAGGCAAAACAGTAGAAGAATTGGATTATCATGTGAAGGACTGAATCTTATATCATTGTGGGAAATTCTGCATTCTACAAACTGAGAGAGTAAAGATAATTAGAGAAGCACACACTTCTCTGATATCAGGTCACTTTGGGGTAAGTAAAATAGTTGCACAACTGCAAAGATTTTGTTATTGGCCAAAAATGAATGAGACAGTTTCTAGATATGTAAGAGGGTGTACTATGTGTGCTAAAAGCAAGCCCAACAATAGAAAACTAGGCTTGTACACTCCATTACCAGTTCCTTCTCACCCTTGGGAAAGTGTTTCCATGGATTTTGTTGGAGGACTGCCTAAATCTAGGAAAGGTCATGATTATCTATATGTTGTTGTGGATAGGTTCAGAAAAATGTGTATTTTAATACCTTGTATTAAACAGATTACAGCTGAACAAACTGCAAAACTGTTCTTCGAACATGTATGGGTTCATTTTGGATTGCCCACTTCCATTGTATCTGATCGAGACACCTGATTTGTGGGGAAGTTTTGGTTAAGTCTGTGGGAACTGATGGACACCCAACTGAAGAAGAGCACAACTTTTCATCCACAAACTGATGGCCAGACAGAAGTAGTTAACAAGATAGTGATCTAGTTACTTAGAGGATATTGCAGAAACATCCTAAGCTTTGGGATGAACATTTATGTTATGTGCAACATGCTTACAACAGAGAAAAACATTCTTCTACACAGAGATCTCCTTTTGAGACCTATTTGGGTTTGACACCAAGGTCTCCTTTGGATTTTGTCTTTGGTAAATATACCACAATTGATGGACACAGTGAGGTGGACAAGGCAACTAGGTTCATTGAAGAGATCCAGGAGATCCACCAGGCAGTAAAGGAACAGTTGGAAAAGAGCCAAGAAAAATACAAGGTTAGGCATGACAAACATGTGATGGAGCATAGTTTTCAAGTTGGTGACCAGGTCTGGCTGTATATCAGCAAGGACAGGATGCAAGGTGAAGGTAAAAAGCTAAAGCCTATTAGGTATGGACCCTTCAAAATACTTGAGAAGATTGGTGAAAATGCTTTTCGCCTTGATCTACTAGCTTACATGCACATCTACTCAGTTGTAAATGTAGACTGCTTGAGACTGTTTGAACCTTCAATGGTTGAGGATCCTGAAGAGCAAAGTCAATTGCCTTCTATTGATGGCCTGCTACCTGAATATCTTAATGAATTGCAAGAAGACATAGTGCTGGACAGGAAGGTGAGGACAACGCCTAGAGGAGATGTTGAGTACCTCATAATTGGGCTCAAAGGTTCAAAGCCGAGTAGTGCAAAGTGGATTGAGATTAGAAAAGTGAGAAAATAGTACCCTCACTTAGTCGATGCTTGAAAACCAACTTTTGGTGGCCCAAAAGCTTTTCAGTGGGAAGGCTGTGATTCGAATTGGATCCATGAGGAAAATCAAAGGAACCATGGCTGTATCAGGTCGGGACAGACTTCAAATAATTAAAGAGTAGCGATCAGAAACACCTCTAAAAACAGTGGCAGTTGGCAACCAGTGTGGAACAACGAGGACCTCGGTCAAAGTGTGCTGACAGAGGCCCATGGAGACTACGTAGGAGGCCAAATTAGCCCCTAGGAGGCTCGGATTGGGAAACAGAGGGAGTTTTTGATGCGTGATTAGCGGTATCGCTGGGCAAAAACCCTTAAGAAGGAGAGGCCCCAAGTGCTCGGTCACATGGGAGCCGAGAAAACCGTGGAAAAAAAGGGCTAAAGGCTAAAGGATAAAGGTGGGACCCGCTCCAAAACCAACGGTATTGATCGTAGGCATCCTTGGGCGGTAAGCAGTTTTGGTGAAAGCGGAGCGATTCCACTGAGCGCCCGATGTGTGGCAAGTGGAGGAGAGAGAAAATCGCCACTCATTGGATGCTAACGGTCGAGTAAGTCAACTGCGCAAAATGAGCAGATGGCATTGGATCTGGGGGATCCACATCTGACGGTTGATATCGCGCCCGACGGTAAGATCATATTCAATGAGGGAATAAGCTTCGATTTAGAAGAATTTGAGGTCCGCTTTGACTACCAAGGTGGCAGATGACTCATCCCATGACATAACTGAAAAAGAACCGAATCGATGAAACAGGCTGGCGCAGTTGCAGGAGGACAGGTGGCCACTTCCCGTGAGCCTGATGATGATGCCTCCAAGCGGAGTTGTAGCAGGAAAATCGACGGAGGGGAAGAGGAATCAAACAACCATGAGCTCGAATGGCTCTAAAGCCATGAACAGAGAGCAGAAGAGACACGGAGAGGAAGAACCAAAGACAGAAAACAGAGAAGAGAAGAACCAGTGAAGTAAAAAGCAGAAAAAAGATAGAGGGCTGAGCTGACCAAAGGCAACGTTGAGCACCAGAGAGCTTTAGAGATTCAAGCCATCCTTGAGAGGATTTGTCAGACCAGAGAGGTCAAAGAGCGGGTAAGGAAAGAGAGTCTGTGCACTCCAGTGGCTTGGGGAATCCAAGAACCACCCTGCTAAGCCAATCTATTTCAGGAGACTCATATTGAGCCCCTGCATTGTAATTCTCTACTTAAGACACAATAAAATAAGGCCACTACTGAGAGTTGGACCGAAGACGTAGCCCTGGAGGATAGGGTGTACTCCTTATTAATTTCTTGTGTTCTTGTATTTGCTTACTGTGTTTCTCTGCTATTTTCCATTTCAAGTGTCTGTGTATTCGCAATCTGATCGATCCGTTGCCTAAATAACATAGACACACACTGACACATGAGTCTGTAATACCTTCATTTAATAAATCCTAAACTGAGGTCACTCATAGGGTGATTATCAGATCAATGGGAAGCGATTACAAACAATAAACACATAACTAGTTTAGGTTACAACAAGGATATTCTGGATGTATATTTTCACATTCCAAATTTTGCTAAACCTATACAATTCCGAAGTGATGGATTTCTGAATGGTGTTGTTCCAGAACAAGTTGATAGATGCCAACATTGTGATAGAGTTGGACATGTGAAAGATCAATGTTTCTATCTTCACTTGTGTGAGCATTATGGAAAACACAATAACCATACAAATAGATGTTCCAGAAAGAAGACTATTGCAAGAGAGAAGCTAAATTTCAGATTGATTGCTTCTTTGGATTGGACGACAAAGAACCAAGAAGATTTACAGGTCATGTTACACAACATTTTGTCACTATCCCTGTACTCCCTGTTCCTTGATCCTGGATGACCTCTACAGTGAACCCCACATCCATTGCCTTCATGGAGAAACTCCCATTATGTCCCCCTTTATGATCATATCATTTCCATTTTGCACTATTTCCCTTGAAACTTTTGTTTTGCCCAATTTACAAGACCAGCGTTGATGACCTTTGTCTCCCCCGCGATGATGTGCAAAGATTAACACTATTCCCCATGCCGATCGGTGCAAATTGTTAGAAAATTATATATTACAGAGTAATGGAACACATAAAATATTGTAGAAATATAAACATAGAAAACACATAAAACAAGAGAGACACAGATATACGTGGTTCACCCAGTTTGGGCTACATCCACGGAGAAATAGCTAGTCCTTCTTTTATTATATTATCCAACAAACTGAAGAGATACAACCTACAACAGATCCGCTGTAACTCCCTCTTCGCTCTCAATCTCCTCCCTTTTCCTCACTCAGAATATAGATCTACATAGACACAATAAAATTGCCTCATATATAGTGAGGGGTTGCCTTCTAGGGAAAAAATCATAAATTAAACATAACTTCTACCGTCAGATCTCCGCCTAATGAACAGTCTAGATTGACTAGAAATTACTAGACTTTTACAAGGCAATTTTACATCTATTTTTAGCTTCGAGGGTGTTGCCCCTGAACCCCTGCTAGGGGACCACTGGCCCCTAGACCCCCCTGCCGGGGAGGATCAGCCCCCTCGAACCCCTGCGGGGGGGACAAGTCCCCCCCGCACCCCCCGCATGGAGGGGTGTACAATCTTCCTGGGGTATACATCCGGATGAGACCTTTGAATACAAAAGATAATCAGGCTCCACACCCAACACAAATGAGCTGTGTTCCAGTTGTGTCGGTCCTGTTATGGAAAGTTTTTTAAATTAGGGTCGAAGCTTCCATCTCTAGAATCTCTGTAACGGAAGTCTAATAAATGGTTGGGCCGGATGGGGTCGAGGATGACAGTTTGGGCTCCTTTCCCCTCTAATGTTGGAACTACCTCAAGGGATAAGTCCTTCTCCCATGAGAAGAGGATCCATCTCCCATCCATATTTCCTATATAAACCTCCCTTCTTCCCAAGCACAAACTAGTTATAGTGTTATAGTTATAGAGTTAGAGTTTTGGCTGAGTGTGAGTATACTATTTAGACAAGCAAGCTATTACAAGTTTTGTTAGGGAGAAGTGTGTTTGGCTTGGAGTGAAGCCTAAAGGGAAGAGTCTTTAAACTATTGTTGTTTGAAGTCATCATGAAGTGCTAACAGAAGTGTGTGGGAACCTGGTCTTGTAAGAGGAAGACTTTGACGTCAAGATGAATGGTTGTAATCTCTCTTTGATATTAATATATGCAACCATCGATTGATTTCCTACATGTTTTGTAATATTACATATTTGTGTCTTAATTCTTCTTGACTCATTAAGTAGGTTGAATTGAAATTTGTCTATTATTATGTTTATGTGTTGTTGTTGTTTACATGTTTCAGGAGATTGAAGAAGGAAGCATGAGATTGCTGAAGCGAGCAAGCGAGGAAATCATCAAGCAGGATAAGCGACCAAGAGGTAGGCCCTCTTGATTGATTATAACCTAAGGAAATCGTCCATAGAATGTAACCATTGTGGCTAGACCCATTATCGGGCTAGAGGAATTCATTCGTGTCCGCACTTATAATTTTACATCACCACAAATTGGTGACTCCAATGGGGAGATCCCATATTTTGTTTGTTTTGGATTTCATGATTTCGTGAGAACTTTGCTAGTTTCACGTTTTCCCTTTGGTTCTATTTATTTTCTCCCACTTACTGGCCTAAGTCTAAAATTCATAGTAGCAGATCTGGCCCCTGTTTTGAATTTTTTATTTATTTTTCCTTAGTTCCCTTGGACATCGCATTTAATAAGCTAACAATCGTGCCAACCAATGCGAATTACGGAGGAATGGTCACGCCGACCTCAGGGGTAAGAAAAAATCAGAATTTCTCCCATTCCAGTGCCAGTGTGTCTTGACCCTCAGACTCTCTTCTTCTGCCAGAGGTGACTAGAATGCCTTGTTTGCTTTGTTTTCAATTGAATGAGTGAAAGAGTCTCATTTGTTCTCTTATTTCAAGTGTCCCTTTTCTCTTTCCAAGCACAGATTAAATTGCTTGGTTTCTCTATTGAAGCATTTATGTGTTTGGTTTGTTCGATTCAGCGAAGAAGTTGCTCTTAGTTTCATTTATCATTCTTTGGTTTTGATTGATGCTTGTTTGTTCAGAATTGTGAAAATTTTCATTTAAAGTGCTTTATGTGAAAGATTCATTTTGCATTTTATGAAAAGGAGAACATCATTCTAGTTTACTTAAGCGAAAATATTGCATTAGTAGCGTTATTGAGATGCTAGAATTGCATCATCATAAGCATTGGAAATGAAATGAAACTTCTTTTATTGTTATAGGAAGATTAAGTGCATTTAGGAGATTTATTAGTGAAAGATTTCATTTTTTGATTGTTGCATTAATTTTGTGTTCTCTATCTCTCAATTAGTGATAACTTTCATCGAAGACCAAGATCTCTTTTCTCATATAGTTGCATGTAGAATCTTTTGTAAGATGACAATGTTAGGGCCTTGTAATTGAAACCTAATTCAAGATCAACCGTTAAAATTTATAGAATTAACCTAAGGAAGCATTGAAACTTAACGATCATATATAGAAGGTCTAGGCTAGAGACGTGTTATGGTGTCTTTAAACCTAGAAATTGTCGTTAGCTTCGATATTAGACAACGCTAGTATGGATTTGTTCTCCTCATGCCATCGAGTATATAATGGGAGACCCCACTAGGTTGCAATCCTTTTATCCTTAGGAAGCTGAGTTGACAGCCTTGCGAATGTGATACACGAAACACAACATTTGGGGAGACTTCCTGCTCGTACTTCTTGGTTTGCCAGGAGGTATTTTGCAGTTCACAGTTACTTGCTAATCCTTTTTACATCATCTAGAGTAGTCATTTGATCTTTTTGACTCATTGAACCTAAAAGATCATTCGAGCACTTGTCCTTTTGAGCTCGTTAACTCCGAAAGCTACTAGAGTCATCTTTTTTCCTTTTCTCGACTCTTAAAACATGAAAAGGTAAAGTTTTGTTTCAGTGTTCTAAAATTAACTTCCCATGAAATATTCCTGGTAAAATTTATCTTCCTTAGTAATTCTTTAGGGTCAATTCCAATGGCAACATTTCCAGAGTCCACCAGTCAAGGGTTCCCCTCGGATGGGAATCCTGGTCCTTTTCCTTCTTTTGGAAATGTTGGTGCTCCTTATATGGTAACGTTGTCCCTCCCTGGGTTAACCATTGGTTTACCTGTCTGGTTGTTTTCGACCTCGGTGGTCCCGAGTGTCCCAACTCCTATCCAAACGTCTCCTTCATTTGAATCATGTCATGATGATTCTAAGGTTGACCTCTCACCTTCTTCCCCTGTTTCTTCATCTTCCCCTTCTACTTCACCTGGTGAAACCTTTAAATCCAGTAACCAGGAGGCTACGAAGAAGAAGAAGATGAAGAAGAATAAGAAGTGAAATAAGCGAGAGGCCAACCGTGCAGCTATTACTCCAAATGAACCCCATGTCGACAAACCTTTTGATCCTTCGCGGAAGGTAAAATTCTCTTACAGGTTATGTGAGGGTGACCATGTCCTTTGAGACTGTCCTGGCATTCCTAGAGTCTTAGAGGTATGGTATCAAGACCTGAATCGACCATCCCCATTGACCTTTTGAGATCATGTCAATGTTGCACCCTCGGTTAGCGATGGTAAGAAGAAAGGGAAGATTAGGTTTCCCTGTAGGTTATGTGAAGGAGAGCATCTTCTTCACCTTTGTCCTCTTATGGATAAAGCTTCCAAAATTTTGAAAAACCTTGCAGCTCCTCAACCCCAACTTCTTGTTGGTTATCAGAGGCTTTCTTCCGAACCTCTCCTGGTTGGTAAAGAGATTGACTTGGATTCATCTCTTGCTGATCCTACTCTTCCTAAGCGAGACTCTTTTGTGTCTGTTCCCGACCAACCATTGGTTGAAAAGAGTGTCGACTTGGCTCCGCCACCAGTTGCTCACTCTGTTCCGAAAGAGCGTAGTGATCATACTTCTCATGTTCTTCTTGTCTCCTCAGATTCTCATGAATTGAAGAGTGACCCTACCATCCCGGTTGTTCAGGAGAGTCCTTCTTCTATTCCTACAGAGCATGGGGGCAATCATATGATACCCCCACCAAGCAGTTATGTCATCTCTTTCGATTGGGGTCCATTGACTGCTTTCCGCCTCCCATCTTATATGCCTTTCCAAATCACAGTACAAGCCTATAATATGGTAGTACTTGGCACTATATTAGATGAAGGTGTGTCTATTAGCATCATGTCTTGTACTACCTAGCAAGCTTTGGGCTCCCCACAGCTTGTGCCTGTCACCCAGAATCTGTTGGCTTTCAACGGAGGAACCAGTCAATCGTTAGGGATCCTTCTGAAGTTCCCTATTACTTTGGGAGAAAAGACCATCTATATAGACGTGATGTTAGTCCAAGGTCCTTTAGATTTCAATATTCTCCTTGGACATGACTATGTTTATTTCATGGGAGCTCTTATTTCTTCGCTTTTTTGCGTGGTTTGTTTTCCGCACGAAGGGAGAATTTTGATCATTGATCAATTATCATTCATTGGTCACCAAGCGCCTTCTTTGAAACCATCGTCTCCTATCAGCTCTTGTTTGCAAGCAGTACCTTCCCCACCACAGGTCAATTATGTGGCTGCCCATTTTGTCTCCGCATCTGCTGATGATCACACAAACGATATATTACACTATGTACTAGGGGCATTGGGAACTCGATTTGTCTATGGTACCAATTGACATGTAGTCCTCCCACAGCATGGTTCTTCCATCTAGTGAAGACCTCTTGGGAGCCATGTTCTCGTATGGTCCATGAACAAATGAATGAGGATAGAACCTGGTGTTGTGTCAACCTTGTTAAAAAATGAAACAAGGAGTCATGAGGATAGTTCTTGGTCTTGTGTCAACCTCGTTAAAAAATGAAACAAGGGGTGTGAGCATAGTTCCTTGTCTTGTGTCAAGCTCATTAAAAAATGAATCAAGGAGTCTGAGGATAGTTTCTTCCTGTATCAACCTTGTTAAAAAATGAAACATATGTCCGAGGATAGTTCTTTTACTTTGTCAACCTCGTTAAAAAATGAAACACCTCCCTTTTCCAAATCGAGTCTTTGATTAAGGTATCGTAAAATCCCAGTTGAGTCTTTCCCAGATCTCAAAAGTGAGCCTTCATTCCATTCACCTAGATGAATGAAATGAAGCATTGGGGGCATGTCCCTCGAATTGAACAATTATGCTAGGGGCATGTGAACTTATTCAAGCATAGTGTTTGTTTCAAGCTTGTGTAAACATGAAACCGAATCCAAGTATAGTTCTCCATGGTTCAAGCTTGTGTAAAAATGAACCCATGCCCAATTTACATCTTGTGATTTCCGTTTTTATTAGTTAAATTAGCATTGGTTGTTTCATTCCATCGCCACCATTTCTTTGGCCGATCATATGCTTTCACTTGGATATTTTTCCTTTCCTGAGGGACTGCAACGATGAGTGGTTTTATTAGCCAGCCTCTTGACCATTACATGTTTTGAGCAGTTCCTCCATTGTTGGAACCAGTTGCTACCCTTTATATCACTCATTCCTCTAGGATGAGTCATGTTTAATAAGCTCTTTTCTTGACTCGTTAAACTTAGATGAAAAGATTTCTGAGTATTTTTTCCCCTTTTCACTCGTTAAAGAGAATAAAAACAGGGGGTCCGCTTTCAGCTCTTTTCCGACCCTTTAAAAATGAAAAGATGGCTGAACCCTTTTCGTTTCAAACTCATTAACGGATGCGAAACATCGTGCACTAGTATAAGTTTACCCATTTTTGGGGCTAGGAGGAACTATTTACGAAAAAGTTACTCCTTGACTGAAATGGTCAGGCGATTCTCTCAAGTATTGTTTTCTACCTTTTCGGGCTCGAGAGACACAAATGTACGAAAAGGGACCATGTGGAGTTTTCTTTTATGTGTCTTTTTCAAACTCTCTAAACATGAAAAAGATACCGAGTTACACCTTTGTCGGACTCGTTAAACTATTAAATGACATTGGATTCGTCACCATGACGAACATGAGCTTCTCCTTCCTAGGGCTCATTAAACTTACTAGGTTGGATTCATCCAAAGGATGAACTTACAGTGCAAGCATATGCTATCCCCTTCAAGCTTGCGATTAAAAAATAATTGGGGTACTCGCCAGAAATGGTGGGGGAAAATTTGGAAATCTATCAGTCATGTCGGCAGCTCACTCTTGAACATGACACTCTTTGCTTCGTGTCGGGTTGGGACATCCTCCTTTGTATCGTTGACCTTCCTAGGTTTGGGCCGTTCATTTTTTCCTTCCATTTGATCTCTGCCACGTCATCATGACCACTGATCCTATGGATCCAAAAGCTTCCAAACTTCCAATTGTGTCGCTGATATGTTCAAGAGTTGTCCTTCTGCAGTCACCCTTACCTCTGATTCTCTGTATCATCCAAAATAATTTTGCATCCTCTCGTCTCGTGTTGATGATGTGGGATTCATCATGACCCTCCTTCGACACAGCTGCTTTCCATCGAATTCAACTAATTATCTGGGAAGTTGGCCAAGAGACTCCCTTCCAGTACCATAGAGCTTGCATTCATTAATGGCAAGTTCTTCGCACTCGATGACAAGTTCACATCATTGGCTTTCGATCGAGTGATTTCAAGGTGTTCGACTCCAGTTACTATTTTCACATTTCGTGGATTGTACTAACAATACCTTGAGGGCCATTGTCATTATTGGTGGTTTCTATCGCACTTGTTAACAGTTTACATCATTGACTGGTAATCAAGCGACTTTCTAGCATGTTCGACATCAGCACATCTATTCGCATGCTAGGATCTGTACTTTGATCAGATCGTGTTGGAGTGCAAGACCTTGGACTCAGATCACAAAAGTCTAGGTTGTGAAGTGATGTGACATTTTTATGATGATATGCATGTCTATTTCAGATGGATGGCTGCGATCAGACCATGAGCTATCATATGTGATCCTTCTCATTATTTGGATGGCTGAGACCATACCTTGGTTTCATTATGATCCTCTTTGATGGATGGCTGCGCCCATATCTAGATCCATTTACATGATCATTCTTTGGATGGTTGTGTACATACCACGACTCATGTATCGTTTGATAGAGATCTCAATTTATGTATATGTATCTGTACTTTCTTGCAGGTTTTCCGACGGCATACCAGTTCCCCGCACTAATTTATAAAGCATTTCATCCCTCACTCTGGTTCGGCCTTCACGCTTTAGGGGGCATATGTTACACAACATTTTTTCACTGTCCTTGTACTCCCCGTTCCTTGATCCTGGAGGACCTCTACAATGAACCTCGCATGCTTTGCCTTCCCATTATACCCCTCTTCATGAGTAGATCATTTCCCTTTTGCACCATTTCCCCTGAAACTTCGGTTTTTCCCAATTTACAAGACCGATGCTGATGACCTTTGTCTCCCCTGCGCCGATGTGCAGAGATTAGAACTATTCCCCACACTGATTAATGCGATTGAGCTATGTTAAAATCGCGTCGGTCCTGTTATGGAAAGTCTTTTAAATTAGAGCCGAAGCTTCTATCTCTAGAAGCTCCATAACGAAAGTCTGGTAAATGGTTTGGCCGGATGGGGTCGAGGATGACAGTTTGGGCTCCTCTCCCCTATAATGATGGAACTACCTCAAGGGATAAGTCCTTCTCCCATGAGAAGAGGATCCATCTCCCATCCATATTTCCTATATAAACCTCTCTTCTTCCCAAGCACTGTCGGCCGGATAAGTCGTTCTTGCGGACAAGACTGACCTCCATAGTATCTAATGATATCTAGCGACAAGCAAACCAAACAAATTCTATCTTTCTCTAAATATGCAATTTATAAATAAAGGAAAACAGGTGTTTTAGGCCTACCTCGGGTCCAGTGCTAGTTTGTGGAAGCCATGTTCCGTTGATCCAAATGAGCTCCCTTGTAAAGAATCTGCAAACACAAACAAGCACACACATTAAATAGCACCTGAAAAGCCAATATAATAAAGCATAGTTATCATGATGATCAAGGAATTCATGAAATAAATCATAGAAGACAACTTATTGAGAAAAATGAATCTGATTGTATTAACTTTAATCAAAGAAGAACTCTACAACCTTGGTGCCTTGATGTTGTACAAGCTCCTCCCAGGGTCCAGCAAGAATCTCCTCTACTTTGACAAGTTTCACTCTCTTCCCAAAGAAGCCAAAAGGTTTGTAATCTCTCCTCTCAAGCTTAACTAGGAAGTCTCAATTCCAACAGCATTTACCCTAAAAAATGTTCAGATTCTAACCTCTCTAGCAACCAACCCAATGCCTTAATTTATAGTGCAATGGAGGGAAGTTACTAGGTCCACCTTCAAAGGGATAAAGCCCTCCTTCAAAGGGATAAGCTCCTATCATCAAGGGATTAGATCCTTTAGTTATGGGATGCATGAACCACCTAGGAGCGAACCATCCACGTCAAGATTCCTTCTAGAAGCATCCAGAATTAACCCAAAGTGAGTTTTTAAGAATAAACTTGCGCCTTTTTGACTTTCACAGGGGTCCGCACCCACTCCTTTAGAGACAGAGCGGGCAGGTCCGCAGGTAACATGACCAAGGGGTGTGGGACCACAGGTAATAGTAAGAGAAAGTGCGGAACCAGAGCTTTATTGATTTTCAAGGACTTTATCTCATTTTTAAAGCTTGACATGAAGAGCTGAGGTTTGAGACTTGCTAAGGAGGACAGTATGAATGATGATAGACCCATACTGACTGCGAATAGTCATGGTGACAATATTTTGTATAGCAGATTGCCCCCTAAAGTGCCAAGTCTGTAGTAGATGAGGATTTCATTTATCATCTAAGAAGAGTGAAGTACTTTATCATTTCAAGGATCATCTTGTGGAGAGCCTAGTTGGAACCTGTAAAAACATTCAATACAATATATATATATGAGATCATATCATCGCTGAGGTAGGCATTCCCATACTCAGATCATAACTGACTAGAAAACTAACTAAACTGCACTGATATAGGAATGATCTTGTAATACATCACAAGTATAGACACATGTAGACACAGTATGGACGCAACCATCTGTTTATGAATAGTCCACTGTGTAATGAATACAAAATTCCTCGCAGCCTGGATGGTGGAAACTAGATCTAGGGTCTTGATTTCTACTTCCCGAAATAGTACGATTCTATCCATGTGAATGAATGTGTCGGAGTCGAACATGGTAGAAACCACTTGATTACCAGTCAATGATGTAAACTGTTAACAAGTGTGAGAGAAACCACCAGTAATGTCAATGGCTCTCAAAGTACTCAGTACAATCCATGAGATGTGAATAGATGTGTTGATGTCGAACATGTCATGGAATCCTCTTATTGAAGGTTAATGATGCAACCTATCGTCGAAGGCGAGAAACCTTCCATTGAGGCATGCAGATCCCAAGGTACTGATGATTTCTAGATCATCTTTCTAGATAATGAGCTGAAGTCGATAGAAAACGATTCGTCGTAGGCAAGCCCACAACATGAAATCATAGATCAAGTTTGAAGAAATATAGTTGCAAGGATTGACTCAGGGATAGTCAATTTGGATGACAGATATTTTGCAGATGAAAGGTTTATTTGCACTAACCTCTTGAACACATAACAACACAGCAGATGGTTTGGTGAAAAATGACCCAAAGTTAATACCCAGAAACCGGCTGAAGACTTTCAATATGGTTTGATCAACTGTTAGGCAAAGGATTTCCCAACCCAGGTGAATAAAAAGTGTCGTGTTCAAGAGTGGTTAAATGTTTTTCTGAGACACAAAGTATGACAGACAGGTTCATTTTTCTCTCTTTTCCCCCACCATTTCTGGCAAGTACCTCTTTATTTTTGACAAGCTTGAGGAGGATAACATTTGCTTGATTATAAGCTCATCCTTCGGATGAGTCCAACTTAGTTTAAATTCGAACCCTAAGAAGGAGTGGTCCGTTCCTATTTGTAATTGAACATGTCCTTTACTGTTAAATTTTAACGAGTCCAGTATAGGAGAAACTCGTCGTTTTTCAATTTGAGGGTGTCTGAAAAAACTTAAGAAAACTCCATGGTTGTCCTTTTTCGTAAATTTATGTCTCCCAAGCCAAAAAAAGTATAAAATAATACTTGAGAGAACCGCTTGATCATTACGATCAAGGAGTACTTTTCATAATTAGTGTCTCTGATCTGAAAAAGTAAAAAAGCGATCAATGACACCTCGTTTTATAACCAATATCGAATTTGAAACGACAAAAATCAGGCAATCTTTTCATGTTTTTACGGTCAGAAAAGGGCTGTAAGTTGACCGTCTTTTTAGTTCCATTTTAACGAGCTTAAAAAGAAAAACTCGGCAATCTTTTCATA
Organism: Pinus tabuliformis; assembly: GCA_031772625.1. Taxonomy (NCBI): domain Eukaryota; kingdom Viridiplantae; phylum Streptophyta; class Pinopsida; order Pinales; family Pinaceae; genus Pinus; species Pinus tabuliformis. Next base: position 1,141,038,433 of record CM062820.1, on the reverse strand, counting down.
TTTTAGGAGTCAGAAAAGAGCTTAAAGGTGACTCTAATGTTTTTTGTAAAAGATGATCAATTTTTCCTGAAAAATTCGTTATCCTGCAAAAAAACTCAAACATTACTCATACCTGTTTAAAATAGATAAAAATGCTTCAAAATTTACCTCTTTAAAGTGAAAAATAAACAAATTAAAAATTCATTTATTCAAAAAAGCTTATGAAAAGGGCTTTTGTAAATTCATTTTTACCGTTTGACTTCAGAGTGAGAAAAGAGAGCTTTTGGTCAGAAACTTCCCGTGAAGATTGTGGAAAATCCGTCCGTTGGAATCGAATGCCATCACCTCCAGGTAATCCACATCATCTTACTCTTGTATTTCATTTGTTTGAAATTTGTTTTTAGGGTTTTATTTTGTTTTTTAGGAAATTTTTAGGTTAAAAACCCGCGCACGGGGTTTCGTAGGCATATCATAGGAAACCTGCGGACACCGACTTTTTCGTAAAAGGAAAAGAGTTAGGGGCCCGCACCTGCTGTTAAGGCAGAGTGCGGACCTACACACTGTCTCTAACATAGAGGGTGCAGTTCCCGCAGCAAAGGTTTTGATTTTAAATATTCTAATCTGCCTTTTTATTGAATGTAGGGTATACATCATGCTTGATTGGCGGGAACGGGAGCATGAGGATGTGGATCTCGTCGCGATTAATCATCAACCTTCGATTGATGCATTGAAGGCATGCAGTTTATTCAAATTCTGGGCTATATCTGGCATGAGGGCCCAGGTGGACTTTTTGGAGTGGCTGGTAGACAGGTGGAATATACAGGACCAGTGTTTCTTTATTGGTGGCCACTAGCTCGAAATGGAGCCAGAAGACATTTACTTTTTGACTGGTTTGCCTAAGAGAGGTGAACATTTGACTCTATTCGGGACTAGGCCAGGTGGCCAGTCTATCGATAGCCTCCAGCTAGAGTTTTGTAACGACCAAACTAGAGACAAAGGGATTGATATCAAAACCATCTCCCGTCCTGAACTCAAAGTGATTGCATTTACTATTACCAGGCTCTGCGGAAGCACAACACTACATGTGGCCACTGGATCCCAAATGTGGATGGCAGTAGACTGCTTTCGAGGCACCATCTTCAACTGGTGCGAGGCTGTGTTGGCTAATGTAAAAGGCCAACTGACTAGAGCAAAGAACGGACAACTGAAGAACTTTGGATACGGTGCTTTAGTTGTGAGCTTTGGTCTAGAGAGGGTCCCAATGTTGGTCCCACAACATCTTACCGTTGGAGTTGGACTTCCCCGAGAGCCCAAACTGATGCGTTGGGTTGCAGTTATGGCCCGTCATCTTGAGGAGGGAACAAAAGTCGTTCGATTTCCTCCTGAGTATTTTCATTGGTTGGAGAACCAAGTTTTTGCTATTCAGGATTTTCCTTATGCTGGGATGGATTATCGTGGTGACCCAGACATGGCTCTTCCACTAAGAGAGCAATGGGATGACTCAGGTAAAATCATTTTCAACATTTTCTAATTTATTTTTTTTGTTTGTTTTTAAATCATCCCAAAATTGATAGTAAAAGTTTCAAATGCAGATGTAGGTCCACGACGACCAACCACTCTCTGGCCCTATGAGAGGAAACAGCTAGCTACAACAGCACCAGCCCCACAGGACAAATCTACAGAGACCCTGGCCGAATTGGAAAACCATCTAGAGCATTTGACAATAGACATTCCAGAGACCAGCGTAGATGACATTCCTCTTAGGCTACAGTGCTATGTGATTGGGGTCCCAGGACCTTTTAGGGGGTTCCTTTGTAGGGTGGCCCGTACAGTGGTTTCTTATCGTGATCATCACCAGGGATAGGATGATTGCCTGTTGTAGACTCATATGACATTTTTGCTTTTTGTACTATCATTTTTGCTGATCATAAGGTGCTTTTCAACCTATGATCGAAGATGATGTGTATTTGACACACTTCTATGCTATGCTATATCACTATTACCGGCTTATCTTGTAAAACATATTATGGAATGTTTTTAAATTTACTTGTATGATTATTGTAAATGTCTACTTAACATTCGAGAAGCAATTGCATCTGCTAATGTATTTAAATATGTTGGAATACGCTGATATTCAATATAGTCAAATTCACGTTCCAAGAGATGAACTCTCAAAAATAATCTTAATAATACTGGATTTCTAATGGCATATACTCTATTAAGCTGTAATACAACAAGTTCAAAATCTAACCTCACAATCAAACTCCGAATCCCAAATGAGATGGATTCAGATAATAACTCAATCACTGCACTATACTCTGCAATGTTGTCCGTTGTTTGACCGAGGCTTACCCCATGCATAGATACCAACTCATCAGAGGGCGAATAGATAACCCAAGCTGCGGAAGAAATGTTCCATGTATTACGACAAGCACCATCATCAAAAGCAATGTATGTTTGGAGAGACGTCAAAATCTGCAATATCAAGAGTAAAATCAAGATAAGCAGGAATAATGACAAAAACACTCTCTAAGCTAAGCACACTTTTAAATCTAAAACAAACCAGCTAGAAAGAGAACTAACCTAACTAAAAATCTCCACACCCAGATTTATGCATAATATCTCTTCAGGTAAAGACCATTTCTGGGCTTACCTAAAGAAACCTCGTCAAAGTCTACCAATTCATAGGCCCCTTTTGCCAGCTTTCGCTTAACAACATAAGGACCATGCCACATGGGTACACATCTTCCAACACCTAATTTATCATTTGCTTGATCGTACAACAAGACTAGGTCTCCTTCCGAAAAATTACGAGGTGTAACATTTTGATCATACTGAGCTTTAATACGTTTGGCATGAGCTTCGATTGCTAATGCAGCATCACGTCGATTCTCATCTAGCAGAGCCAAGTATAACAAATGTTTTTCCTCTTCGGAAGTGGCTGGAAGTAATTCTATGGCCATTTGCAATGACGAGATTTCGCATTCAATGGGTAACACAGCTTCCAAACCGTAAACTAGTTGGAAAGGAGTGAAATCGGTTGACGTTTTCACTGAGGTTCGATACGCCCAAAGCGCTGAAAATAGCATGTTATGCCAATTCGACCTATGAATCCCAATGATTCGTCGGATCATGATGACTAGAACTCTGTTGATGGCTTCAACCAGACCATTAGCCTGTGGATAATATGGAGTTGAACTATCGTGACGCAAGCCAGGTTGGTCTGTAAGTTCAGTCATCATAATATTTCAAAACTGACACCCATGATCAGTGATAATCACTTGTGGAACACCAAACCTAGCAATTATATGATTGAACACGAAAATCGCAGCAGTTTTGCCGTCTGCCTTAAATGTAGGCATCGCCTCAGCCCACTTGGTAAAATAATCTACCGCAAGGATTATATACGCATGCCCCCCGGCCGAGTGAGGGTTACATGTAATAAAATCGATACCCCATATCACAAAACGGCCGACGGTAATTATAGGGTGGAGCGCGCATCTTTCGATAAAAAATTTGGCAGTTGTGGCATTTTCGGATCGCGTTAATGCAATCTTTAAACAAAGACGGCCAGAAATAGCCAGCGCGCAATATCTTTTGGGCCGTGGCAAACCCAGACATATGACCGCCACACACTCCAAAGTGAAAGTCATTTAGAACCCTTTCAGCTTCCTCATGAGTTAAACAACGTCGAAAAACAAAGTCTGCCCCACGACGATAAAGTGTATCTCTAATAATTTTGAATTGTTGGGACTGGAATCGTATTTTTCGATGCTCTGATCTTGAAATTTCAGGCCGAAAGGATTGGGTTTGGAGATAAACTATGATATCCCCATACCATGGATCTAAAGTGATGATTAGAAACAAGGATTCGTTCTCAATGGGCTCCTCCACCACAGTTTCAGTGTCAGCACGCGGGAAGTCACACATCAACTCCGAAAAAACTAAAGATTTCTTCGACTTAGACTTTTCAAATTCCAAGTCGAACTCCTGCAGGATCACAATCCATTTGGAGTACTTGCCCCCTAGCAATTGTTTGGTCAAAATATAGATCATAGGGTTGCAATCGGAAATTACTGTAGTTTTGCATAGTAAAATGTAATGACGAAAATGTTGGACAGCTTGAACAGTTGCCAGAGCCAATTTCTCCACATGTGAATATTTTAGCTCAGTTGGATTTAAGGTTTGACTAAGGTAATATATCACATGTTCACTACCGAATTCATCTTCCTGAACTAGCACCATTCCAATGGTGGAATGCGAGGCGGCAAGATATAAGAAGTGGTTGGGAGGATGCAATAACGATGCATGGGTCAACGCGTGTTTTAGTGCATCAAAAGATTTGTCAGCTATCTCATCCCAAAAGGATGGATTATTCTGTTTCAACAACCGGGTAAAACCCTTTGTGATCTCGGCGTAGTTAGGAATGAATCGACGTAAAAAGTTTGCTTTCCCTTGCAAACTTTGGAGTTGGCGAAGACTCGAAGGAGGAGGCAATTTGACAATAGCTTCAACCTTCGAGGGATCGACGCGAATGCTGGATTTCGAAACAAAAAACCCCAGTAACCGACCCGTTTCTATACAGAAAACACACTTGTGTGGATTCAACCTAATTCGATAATGCCTACACCTCATAAATATTGCTCGTAAATGGATGAGATGATCGGCTCGATGTAATGAATGAGCAGGTAAATCATCGAGATATGGTTGCACAATGTGCTTGATGTCATGAAATGCGTAAGACATGGCTCTTTGAAAAGTTGCACTGGCGTTCTTGAGCCCAAAAGGTAATTTGCAATAAGAAAATGTCCCCCATGGACAAATGAAAGTCATTTTTGGTTGATCAGTAGGTAGAATATTTATTTGATTATATCCGGAAAAACCATCCATGAAGGAGAATATTTCACTACCGGCGCAATCATCAATGATTTGATCAATATAGGGAGTTGGGTAATTGTCTTTTGGACAGGCTCGATTAATATCCCTATAGTCGATACATATTCTTATTGTTCCTTGTTTTTTGTTAACGGGAACAATATTCAATACCCAATCCGTTAACAGAATTGGATAAATGAAACCTGCTTTAGGTAATTTTTCAACCTCTGCTTTAATGGCAGCAGATTTTCGCGGGTGGATCTGACGCAAACATTTCCAGACGGGTTTAGCATCTGGGTAAGTTTTGACTTCATGAACAACAATTGCTGGGTCAATTCCTGGCATTTCCTCATATGACCAGGCAAACACGTCGTGGAATTCTTGAAATAGGGCCTTATATGTTTGAATTTCATCTTCCGTAAAAGAGGCACCTATATGAATGTTTTCAACAATTCCAGGCTTAACTGAAATGTCAATAGGAATAGTTCGAGAAATATTTCCCAAATTTAACTCAGAATCAAGATTTTTCATTGGATTCTGAGGTTCCTTGACATAATCAGTCGTAAAAATAGATGAAAAATCATTTTCAAAGCGATCAATCTCAGGTAAAAATGAAGATCTATGATTAAGATCTTCCCATGGTAAATCATCAACACACAGGATTTCACGAATTTGCTCATTAGTGTGAACAAGTTTGGAAAACGTTCTTGAATTTGAGTTTGATGTTGAAAGTGATTCTTCATGGATCACATTCATTAAGCCAATTTCAGTTGAAGAAGGGTCGGAAAACGACTGTACTGCCTGGTACGCAATTTCATATGGACTCAAAGGCATAGCATCACCAAATTAATCTATCTCAGATTCGGAAGGTACGATCCAAGGATCATCATAAACAATACTGTCTAATGAAATCATATGAATGGTTGCTGTAGAAGGCGATACATTGGGGGGAGGAGAGGAAAAAGTTCCTAGTAGACCAGAATCTTTAACTAGTCCTACTCCAATATCCTTATAAGAGATAGTTGTTTTGCTGACATGCTGGATACTTTCAGAAGAGGCTGGGTCAGATGAAAAGTAAGTTAGCTAGTCTATAGTTACGATCTTTCCATTATGAGGAAACTTTATAAGCCGAAAGACCGATGAAACAACAGCAATCATAGCATAAGACCAACTACAACCCAAGAGAAGGTTGTAATCTAGAGGGGCATCAAGCACCTCCACATCTAGATTAACAGTTTTGCCTTCAACCCCTATAGGTAAATCCTGTATAATGCCAAAAGGATGGAACCCACGTCCATCAAAAGCCTTTAGAATCGTTGGGGATTGATTAAGTGTAGGAGAACCAAGTGATCTCCAACACTGGATCGACATAATACACGTTGAGGCTCCCTCATCAATCACAGTCCTATAGCAAGGTTTGTTTTTGACTAACACTGGAATTTGGAAAGCCATTTGATGAGGTAAGCGAGGTGTACTATTTTCTAGATCGAAAATTATAAGGTTCGAGTCCTGAATGTCAACAACTCCTATAGCCGACAATAGCAATTTACGCTGTGCTGGACATGATTGCAGCACCTCCAAAGTTGACATTGCTGAAGGTGAAATAGCCAAATCTTCAACAATGTTATAGTTCTGAGCAGCTCTCGCATGTGGATTGAAAGCTGACTTTCGAAGTATACCCTTGGCAGGCGGTTTGATTACTAAGTCTGGGTTAGGTTTCTCGATCTGTAGCGGATCAGAACCAGGAGTTGAAGTTGATGGGTTCGAATTAGAAGATTCTGCTTCCTTACCACCAACAGGACTTTTACTTCCATAATCTTGCGATCGTGTTGCAATCCTAACATGGGACATCATCATTATGGGTTCTTCAGAGGCATTTGAGGAAGAACCTATCATCTTACTGTCTTGACTAGGAAAAGGATCCTTCAAAACAGCAGGCGTTTGGGAACCTTTGACGATTTTCACAACCTCAACGCGATGAGGGCAGTCTCTTGTAAAATGCTCTTCGTCACAAATGAGACAAGGATAACGAGGTTTGCGTTTCTCATCAGTAGATTCCATTTTTTCTGGTTTCTCTTTCGAAGTTTTATCTGTTTTATTTTTCTTCTTCCCTTTCTTTTTACCACTGGATTTTGATTTGGCTGTAGATGACTCTACAACATGAATATCGGCAGAAATTTTTGCGGAAGAATCTCCTGTCGGGGAATCTCGTAAAGTTATGATAGGAGAAGAATTCTTGGAAGATTTCTTCTTACTTTTGGTATTAACCGTACCAATCATACCATCAGTGCATGAGACCCTGAAGGAGCTGCAGTTATTTGATTTTGTTTAGGAATGTCGGGGATTTTCTCGTGTAACGTACCTGACTGCGTATAAACTAAGTCAAGGTACTGAGCTTGAGAAATTACTTGCTCTTCAGTAACAACTCCTGCCTTAGCTACATCCTCAGTGATTCTCGGTAATAAATATTTGACAAACCATTCTGCTAAGATTTGATCTCGGATAAAAACTTTCACTATACGCCGTCGACGTCTCCATTCATGAATGTGATCTGAAATGTAAGTGGACGTTGACTGTTTTAATGAAGTTAATAATTCCGTGCCATTGTCATATCTGACTGGCAACTAAAAATGAGTTAAAAACGAAGTAGCTAACTGACTAAAGTTATAAAAAGTGGCTCGTGGTAACTCAATGTACCACTTGGCTGCAAGACCAATTAGAGTGCGTTGAAAAAGCCTTAAACGGATTAAATCATCTGAAATGGAGTTAGACGCAACCAGAGGTGATAAGTCATCACATGGTTCGAGAGATCCTCTCCTAATTTACCTTCAAACTTACGAATATCACTAGGCAACTTATTCGGCATTGGCGGCCAAAACGGAAGATAATTAATTGGATCGTTCATAAGGCGCAACAAGTCAGGCAAGTCCAAAGTTGCAATGAATGGTAATTGACGATTAGGGTCCCTGAAACCCTGGGTCATGAGACCAGCCCCAGGAGGAGGATATCCAGGATAACTAGGAATTGGAATTGCACTTGGGATATTATATCCTCCCGGAAAACTAGGATTAACCGGACTGTACTGGGGTTGTTGAGGTTGCTGATAAGTATATACTGATAGATTGGTTGTTGCACAGCAGGACTGAATTGGTACTGTCCCTGGTACAGTTGATAAGTAAATTGAGGTTGACTTGTGACAACCGTACTTGGACCAGGTTGTCCTACAGGGACCGAAGTCTGAATTGTGGGTCCAGATTGAGGTAAAGATGCTTGAGGAGTTGATACAGGAATAATAGAAACCGGAGCTGTCGATACTCCAGAAGTAGGTGGGGTAGATTGAACAGATGTTGCAGCAGTTGTTTGAGGCGGAGTTCGAGGCGAACTAGGCCCAGGCTGAGAAACTACAGAAGGTGTAGAAGTTTGAATAGTAGGCTAGAGAGTTTGCTGGGTTGAACCAGAAACCAAGGGTTGTCCAGATTGAGATGACCACTGCACATTCGGTTGCAAGATTTGTTGAGATTGAGATGGATCCCACACTAAGTTCATTCCGGGGTATGGACCCATAGCAGGTTGAGCATATTGAGGACCATAACCGGGTTGAGGGTAGGGTTGATAATTCAAAGGTACATTTCCAGCTCCTTGGACAAATGATTGACCGGAAGGTGGTTGGAAACCTTGTGTTGGGTACTGACCTTGAGGTTGATAACCTTGAGGCACGTACTGATACTGGGGTTGACCTTGAGGTACATATTGATATTGGGGTTGACCTTGAGGTACATACTGAGTCTGGGGTTGACCTTGAGGAATGTACTATCCCGTAGGTATGTACTGTCCTTGAGGTTGCCCCCCAGGTGATAATTGAGGACCTTGAGGCTGCCCCCCAGGCGGTAACTGGCCACCTTGAGGTTGCGGATTTGGAATAGTACCTGACATCATAAGAATATCTTCTACACTCAACGACTTAGTTCTGTTACTACTAGTTAATAACCCTTGTTCAATAGGTTGAGGAGATGCTGTTGAAAAAGTACCAGTAAGAGATTGATACCCAGAGGGAACAGAAGGACTGCCATATAAAAAGGTTTCTGGAGATTGAGAAAACATGGACGACTGTCTCGACATATTTAACAGAGGATAATAACCCCTAGGTGTTGGATGAAAAGGAATGCGAGGTGGTGAAAAACTTAGTCCCGGGTTTTCCAAAAAATTGGTTAATGAAAGATACCAAGTGTCCCTCCTAGGTGGACTGTAAAAGATCGATTCACACTCCCTAAGTTCTATAGCTGGTTGATTTTCAGGGATAGGTATACCTTCCTCCGAAGTGACAAGTTCTTCAATAGCAATAAGTCCAGAAGGAAGATTTTGGGTAATTACTCTTTCTACCCTGGGTGAACCAGGACCACTGGAAGTTGGAGAGGCAAATCCTGATGTTGGAGTAGCAGCAGGTTCAGTTTCAGGTTCAGATATTTCAGGTTCCTCGGCTAATTCACTAGTAGAAGAAAAACTACCAGTAACTTCGAAAAAAGAAACAGGTTCTAAAATATACTCTGGTGCTTGAACTTGGTAATCAGGATGTATAACTAAAGAAGACTCTCCTTCTTCAGGTGACCCAACTCTACTGTCACTAGGAGTTACAAGGGCTTGAAGCCCTTCAAGCTGGCTCGGTTAAAACTCAGGAGGTTGGCCTTGAAGTCTACGGGACTTCCTCGGTAATTCAGCCACGATTAAATATTTTAACTACTTCACCCGTAAACAAAGAAAAATCTCAAAGAAAACCACCTAAAGTCTCTAAAGAACCAAACAATTTTGAATCACACGCCTAAAGAATCTAAGAGGTCAAACCACACACAAACAGTAACTTTCCGTACTGAAAACACTAGTTGGTGATGAAATCCAACGTCGCAGAATTCAATACAGAAATGGCGGTTGGAACAGTTACCCCGGCAACCTGCTTAATGAATAGACTGGCACAAGTTTCTCCACTAAACCGTCTCGAGTGAAGAGAACCCCCCAGAAAATCCAAGTGAGTCTAGTCGACGTCTGCTCCAGGTATAGTGGGATCTTCCCTCCACCGTCACCTTAGGAAATAATCCTATAGAATATGGTCACTATGGTTACCAACAAAAACAAATATACCTGGGGGAATAGTCTGTGATCTGATACACATGCAAGGGCAGAGTAGCAAGCTCAATCCCCTTGAAGGCTCCTTGACATAATCCAAGGTTTACCAACAAGTGACCCCAGGCTCCTCGACAATGGTTAATCTGAGGTTTACTGTTTTTAATACGTGTATATCTTGTATCGTTCCCAATGAGAAAGGATTGATTACCCCACTGGTTTGGACATGATCTCGTGCTTGAATCCTATAAGAGGATCTTCCCAGAGCATAGATGTAACAATTGGAATTTATCTCCTACCGCAAGATATAGCTACTTGTTTGTTTTACTATCTTGGAGAGTTAATTACTCCCTACTCCAAGATACTAGCCTAAGCTATGTTGGTGATAAAGAGCCCTAGAAAGTAAAAAGATTACTAGATAGATTTTACTTTAAGCGTTATTTTTATTGGTTCTTTCTTAAGTCAAAAAGGTGCGGAGATGAAACTTTATGGTGTGAAGACTCGACTCCAAATCACTAAAAATGCACTTAAGATGAAAAACAATCATTTTTCTTCAATGAATTTCTAGCTAAAGAAAGAGTTGAGAATGCAAATTCTTGTAAAAACAAATCTTTCCTTAACAATCAAATCAAAAGAAGAACTTTTTGTCATTTCCAATACACTCAAAAACGAGACAACTAGTTATGCTCACAAAAATTTTCCTTTCTTTTCAAACACTCAAATACTACTAAAAACAAACTTTTCCAAAAGAGATTTTTTAAATTTTATAAAACACTCAAAACTATTGAAAAATCTAATCTTGAGATCTATAAATACTAAAAGCTAATTGAAGTAAAAGCTTACAAGATTTCTTTTCAAGGATGTTTTACTTAGTTATGAGCAAACTAAGGACTAATTTGTCCAGAATCACAAATTAATCAAAAAACAACCAGCTTTTGTTTTCTTTTCTAAAAATGAAATCCAAAACTTTCAACACAAGTTCTTTCGAAGTTTCTCAAAGAGAAAAACAAGATGAATTCCTCAACAAAGGCAGATTTTACAAAATGGTCAGACTCATAAGAAGGGCAGCAAAAACCAAGGTGATCTAAGGTTTCTAAGGCTTCTAAACTCTGAGTTACTACAAAGACCAAAACGAAATCAAGCCCGGCACACAAAACTTCTAGGAATTTCACCTAAAAACCTAATGCCAATGGAATTAACCTACGAAAAGTTTCTGACAAGTCACGTGCATATCTGGGCAGAGGCTAAAAACACATAAACAAATCCTAAGCTGACTGAAAGAGAAAATTTTGAGTTTTTCAAAATTTCAACAGGGTCCGCAGGCCCCTAGTATACCCAGGTGCGGTACCGCTCTGTGTGTAAAGCAAAAGTGCGGGGATGTCCACACTGTGTTACAAGTAGAGGGTGCGGTCCTCTTCCAAAAGCACGAAAAACAAAAAATAATCCAAGATCTACTGAACCTACCCAATCCCACACAACAAGAAAAAACCAGAAACAGAGAAACAGTTTCTCAAGTCAAAGTAAAAGCAAAGGAAAAAATAAAAAATTCAAGTCGCCATTTTGTCAGCCGGATAAGTTGTTCTTGCGGACAAGATCGACCTCCCTAGTATCTAATGATACCTAGCAACAAGCAAACCAAACAAATTCTATCTTTCTCTAAATATGCAATTTATAAATAAAGGCAAACAGGTGTTTTAGGCCTACCTCGGGTCCAGTGCTAGTTTGTGGAAGCCACGCTCCGTTGATCCAAATGAGCTCCCTTGTAAAGAATCTGCAAACACAAACAAGCACAGACATTAAATAGCACCTGAAAAGCCAATATAATAAAGCATATTTATCATGATGATCAAGGAATTCATGAAATAAATCATAGAAGACAACTTATTGAGAAAAATGAATCTGATTGTATTAACTTTAATCAAAGAAGAACTCTACAACCTTGGTGCCTTGATGATGTACAAGCTCCTCCCAAGGTCCAACAAGAATCTCCTCTACTTTGACAAGTTTCACTCTCTTCCCAAAGAAGCCAAAAGGTTTGTAATCTCTCCTCTCAAGCTTAACTAGGAAGTCTCAATTCCAACAGCATTTACCCTCAAAAATGTTCAGCTTCTAACCTCTCTAGCAACCAACCCAATGCCTTAATTTATAGTGCAATGGAGGGAAGTTACTAGGTCCACCTTCAAAGGGATAAAGCCCTCCTTCAAAGGGATAAGGTCCTATCATCATGGGATTAGCTCCTTTAGTTATGGGATGCATGAACCACCTAGGAGCGAACCATCCATGTCAAGATTCCTTCTAGAAGCATCCAGAATTAACCCAAAGTGAGTTTTTTAGAATAAACTTGCGCCTTTTTGACTTTCACAGGGGTCTGCACCCACTCCTTTAGAGACAGAGCGGGCAGGTTCGTAGGTAACATGACCAAGGGATGCGAGACCGCAGGTAATAGTAAGAGAAAGTGTGGAACCAGAGCTTTATTGATTTTCAAGGACTTTCTCTCATTTTTAAAGCTTGACATGAAGAGCTGAGGTTTGAGACTTGCTAAGGAGGACAGTATGAATGATGATAGATCCATACTGACTGCAAATAGTCATGGTGACAATATTTTGTGTAACAAGCACAAACTAGTTATAGTGTTATAGTTATTGGAAAATTTGGAAATCTATCAGTTGTGTCAGTAGCTCACCCATGAACATGACACTCTTTGATTCGTGTTGGGTTGGTACATCCTCCTTTGCGTCGTTGAACTTCCTGGGTTTAGGCCATTCATTTTTGCCTTCTATTTGATCTCTGCCACATCATCATGACCACTGATCTTATGGATCCAAAAGCTGCCAAACTTCCAGTTGTGTCGCCGATATGTTCAAGAGTTGTCCTTCGGTAGTTACCCTTACCTCTGATTCTCTTTATCATCCAAAATCATTTTGCATCCTCTCGTCTTATGTTGATGATGTGGGATTCATCATGGCCCTCCTTCGACACGGTCGCTTTCCGTCGACTTCAACTCATTATCCAGGAAGTTGACCGAGAGACTCCCTTCCAGTACCTTAGAGCTTACATGCCTTAATGGCAAGTTCTTCGCACTCGATGACAAGTTCACATCATTGGATTTCGATCGAGTGATTTCACAGGTGTTCGACTCCAGTTCCTGTATTCACATTCTGAGGATTGTACTCATAGTACCTTGAGGATGATTGTCATCATTGGTGGTTTCTCTCGTACTTGTAAACAATTTACATCATTGACTGGTAAAAAACCAACTTTCTATCATGTTCGATGACATCACATCTATTCGCATGCTAGGATCTGTACTTTGATCGGGTCGTTTTTGTTGGGTGTGGAGCATGATTATTTAGAGGTCTTTGTTTCAGCTGGATGTATACCCCAGGAAGTTTGTACACCCCTCCACGTGGGGGGGGGGGTGCGGGGGGTACTTGTCCCCCCGCGGGGGTTCGGGGGGGGGGCGATCCCCTCCGGCTAGGGGGTCCGGGGGCCAGTGGTCCCCCGGCGGGGGTTTCGGGGGAGCTAAAAATAGATGTAAAATTGCCTTGTAAAAGTATAGTAATTTCTAGTCAATCTGAGCCGTTCATTAGGTGGATGATCTAGTGGTAGAACTTATGTTTAGTTTAGGGTTTTTTGCCCTAGAAGGCAACCCCTCTCTTTGTATGAGGGTATTTTATTGAGGCTGTATATAGATGTGTATTCTCCTAGTGAGAAATAGAGAGGTGAGACTGTGAGAGAAAATAAAGGATATTACAACGGATCTGCTGTAGGTTATGTCTATTCATTTTGCTGGATAATAGAAAGGAAGGATTGGTTGTTCGGGTTGGACATAGCCCAAACTGGGTGAATCACGTATATCTATGTCTCTCTGGTTTTATGCATTTTCTATGTTTATATTTATGCAATATTCTATTTTTTCCATTGCTCTGTAATATATAATTTTCTAACAACTGGTATCAGAGTCGAAGGTCTATTTGGCTGATAAACTCGCAGGAGAGAAGGGTTTCTGGTTCGAGTGGGAGCAATGGCGGAAGATGGTAAGTTTGGGGTTGAGAAATTTAATGGCCAAAACTTTTCGCTATGGAAGATGCAGATGGAAGATTATCTGTATCAGAAAGATCTATACATACCATTGGGTGGAAAAACAAAGATGCCGACAGGTATGACAGATGAAGAATGGAATCTTCTCGATAGAAAGGCACTAGGAACAGTACGGTTGTGCCTCGCAGCATCGGTCGCCTTCAACATTTCGAAGGAAACAACGACAAAGGGTTTGATTAAGGCGTTGGCGAAACTATATGAAAAACCCTCGGCCTCAAACAAGGTATTTCTTATGAAACGATTATTTAATATGAAGATGTCGGAAGGTGGATCTGTTGCAGACCATTTAAATGATTTTAATACTGTTACAAGTCAGTTAAGTTTTGTAGGGGTAAACTTTGATGATGAAGTTAGAGCTCTGTTATTCTTGTGCTCATTGCCAGAAAGTTGGAATGGTTTAGTAATGGCCATTAGTAACTCTGTTTCTGGATCTAGTACTTTAAAGTTTGATGATTTTTTCGGTGCTATCCTTAGTGAGGAAATGCAACGGAAAAGCTCTAGTGAGACATCAGGTAATGCATTAAGTGCAGAGTCTAGGGGAAGAAAAATGGAAAGAGGAAAGAGCTCAGGATATCGCAGTAAATCAAGGAAAGGCAGATCCAAGTCTAGATCAGGGATAGTGTGCTAGAAATGCGGAAAGAAAGGACACCTAAAGAAAGATTGTAGATATCAGAAGGGAAAAGAAGGAGATTCACATCAAGAAAACAAGCATGAAGCAAATGTGACAGGTGAGGTGTTACAAGATGATTTGATTCTTTCTTTCGAAAATATTACTGATTCCTGGGTGGTAGATTCAGGGGCCTCATTCCATGCCACACCTGATAAGAAATATTTTCATGACTATGTTCAAGGAGATTTTGGACAAGTCCGTTTGGGTGATGATAAACCCTGTAAAATTATTGGAATGGGTAAGGTTCTTGTAAAATAGCAGAATGGAAACCAATGGCTACTAAAGGAGGTAAGGCATGTCCCAGATCTGAAGAAAAATCTAATTTCAACTTGGCAGTTAGGCGGTGAAGGTTGTGTGACAACTTTCACAGATAAAGCTTGGAAGGTCACCAAATGAGCCCTGGTAATAGAAAAAGGTGAAAAGGTTGGTACATTGTATTTATGCAATGGTATTTCTAACTCTGTTAATACTTTAACTTCCAAAGGAGTAGATGCAACATTATGGCATCATAGGCTCGGACACATGAGTGAGAAGGGGATGAAGATTCTTCACTCAAGGAATTTGTTGCTGGGTTTGAAGAATGTTGATTTGGACTTCTATGAGAATTGCATTTATGGAAAACAGAAGAGAGTCAGATTTCTCAGAGTTGGGAAAGAAAAGAAGAGCGAAAAATTAGAGCTTGTGCATATAGATGTATGGGGACTTGCTCAGGTATCATCTCTCGGTGGATCTCGTTATTATGTTACTTTTATTGATGAAGCAATTAGAAAAACTTGGATTTATTGTATGAAGAATAAATATTATGTATTTGATACTTTCAAGAAATGGAAAGCTTTGGTTGAGATTGAGACAGGAAAGAAATTGAAGTGTCTCAGATCAGACAATGGAGGTGAATATTGCAGCAAGGAGTTTGATAGGTACTGTTCAGAGCATGGAATTCGCAGAAAAAGGTAGTTCCAAGAACACCACAAGAAAATGGTGTATCAGAAAGGATGAACAGAATAATCATGGAGCATGCAAGGTGCATGAGATTGCATGCAGGATTGCATTTACAGTTTTGGGCAGATGCTGTAGATACTGCTGTTTATCTAATAAACAAAGGGCCTTCAAGTTCCTTGGATGGTGGTGTTCCAGAGGAAGCATGGACAGGTAAAAAGGTAAACTACTCCTTTTTAAAGCCTTTTGGTTGTGAGGCATTTGTCC
Organism: Pinus tabuliformis; assembly: GCA_031772625.1. NCBI lineage: Eukaryota > Viridiplantae > Streptophyta > Pinopsida > Pinales > Pinaceae > Pinus > Pinus tabuliformis. The sequence continues at coordinate 1,141,022,490 of CM062820.1, read as the reverse complement.
ATATTAATAAAGAAAACAGAACAAAGCTTGAGGCAAAATCAAAGAAATGTACCTTTATTGGATATGGTGTTAATGATTTTGGTTGTCGCTTATATGATTATGAAAATCACAAAATCATTAGGAGCAGAGATGTAATATTCAATGAAAAGGTCTTGTATAAGAATCAGTTGTAGGAAAAGAAACAGGAAAAATAAAAAAGGAATACATAGTTCTTGATGAGATCACTGAAAAAGTAAAGGTGCCTGAAAAATAATAATAATCAACAACCACAACAACAAAAACCACCACAACAGCAACAGGCACCCCAAACACCTGAAAGTGGTGTTAGAAGATCTAGCAGGATAAGTATACCCCTTGAACGATACTCTCCTTCATTATATTATTTATTGTTGACTGATTCTGGTGAACCCAAATGTTATGAAGAAGCAATGCAGGTTGAAAGCAGGAAGAAGTGGGAGCTAGCCATGGAAGAAGAGATGGACTCCTTAATGCATAACCAGACTTGGGACTTAGTCAGGTTGCCTGTAGGTAAAACTACATTGCAGAATAAATGGGTTTACAGGACAAAGGAATAAGATGGAGGAAAACAGAGGTATAAAGCTAGACTTGTGGTGAAGGGGTTTGCATAGAAGAAAGGTATTGATTTTGATGAAATATTTTCTCCTGTTGTTAAAATGACTTCAATCAGAACTATTTTAAGTCTAATAGCAGTTGAAGATTTGCATCTTGAGTAGTTAGATGTAAAGACAACCTTTCTCCATGGGGATTTGGAGGAAGAGATATATATGCAGCAGCCACAAGGATATGAGGTAAAAGGGAAGGAGAAACTAGTGTGCAGGTTGAAGAAGAGCTTGTATGGCTTAAAACAGGCTCCAAGGTAGTGGTATCTAAAATTTGACAAGTTTATGTCTGAACAAGGTTATACTAGATGTCACTCTGATCATTGTGTTTATCTGAAAAAGAAAAATGATGGCAGCTATATTATATTGTTATTGTATGTGGATGACATGCCTGTTGTAGGGTCTAACATGCAGGAAATAAATGTGCTCAAAAGGAAATTGGCAAATTCATTTGCAATGAAGGATTTGGGCACTGCAAAACAAATTCTTGGTATGAGAATAACTAGAGATAGGAAAAATCACAAATTAATATTATCTAGAATGAGTACATACAAAAGGTGTTGAAATGATTTAATATGCACAATGCAAAACTAGTTAGTACACCTTTTGCTAGCCATTTCAAACTTAGTAAGGAAATGTGCCCAAAGACCCAAGAAGACATGGATTATATGTCTAAAGTTCCATATGCATCAGCAGTTGGAAGCTTAATGTATGCAATGGTCTACACAAGGCCTGATATTGCACATGCAGTGGGAGTTGTAAGTAGGTACATGAACAATCCAGGAAAGGAACATTGGATGGCAGTGAAATGGATTCTTAGATATTTGAAAGGTACCACAAATCAAGCATCATGCTTTGGTGGTTCAAACATTTCTATACAGGGATATGTTGATGCACATATGGCAGGTGACAGAGATAAGAGGAGGAGCATTACATGATATGTCTTTACTGTAGGTGGAACAACTGTCAATCGGGTTTCAAAAATCCAAAGTGTTGTTGCACTTTCAACAACAGAAGCAGAGTATGTTGCTGCTACAGAGGATAGTAAAGAAATGATTTGGTTACAAAGGTTTACGGGTGATCTGGGTAAGAAGCATGATATGGGCACGTTATACAGTGATAGCCAAAGTGCCATTCATCTTGCAAAGAACTTAGAATTTCGTTCTAGGACTAAACACCTACAACTCAAGTACCATTTCATACAATCAGTGTTGGAAGATGGAGAGTTGAAGCTAGAAAAGATACACACTAGCTAGAATCCTACAGATATGCTAACATAAGTTGTAACCAGGGAGAAAATGAGAATATGCTCAGTTTCAATTGGTCTTCAAGGATGACGATGAAGATGAGAAATAGCTAGGTCCAAAGAGGAGTCATTGTCCAGCAAATGAAGCAGCGGTGGAGTTGCTACAATCATTCTCCAAGTGGGAGATTGTTGGGTGTGGAGCATGATTATTTAGAGGTCTTTGTTTCAGCCGGATGTATACCCCAGGAAGTTTGTACACCCCTCCACGTGGGGGGATGCGGGGGGGAATTTTCCCCCCCACATGGGTTCATGGGGGCCGATCCCCCCCGGTTGGGGGGTCCGAGGGCCAGCGGGGGTTTCGGGGGCAGTGCCCCTGAAGCTAAAAATAGATGTAAAATTTCCTTGTAAAAGTATAGTAATTTCTAGTCAATCTGGGCCATTCATTAGGTGGATGATCTGACAGTAGAACTTATGTTTAGTTTATGGTTTTTTGCCTTAGAAGGCAACCCCTCTCTTTGTATGAAGGTATTGTATTGAGGCTGTATATAGAGGTGTATTCTCCGAGTGAGAAATAGAGAGGTGAGATTGTGAGAGAAAATAGAGGATATTACAGTGGATCTGCTGTAGGTTGTGTCTATTCATTTTGCTGGATAATAGAAAGGAAGGACTAGCTATTCAGGGTGGACGTAGCCCAAACTGGGTGAACCATGTATATCTTTGTCTCTCTGGTTTTATCTGTTCTCTGTGTTTATATTTATGCAATATTCTATGTGTTCCATTGCTCTGTAACATATAATTTTCTAACAGTTTTTGGAGCGCAAGACCTTGGACTCAGATCACAGAAGTCCAGGTTACGAAGTGATGTGACATCGTTATGATGATATGCATGTCTCTTTCAAATGGCTGGATGTAACCAGACCATGAGTTATCATATGTGATACTTCTCATTATTTGGATGGCTGTGACCATACCTTGGTTTCATTATGATCCTCTTTGACGGATGGCTGCGCCCATACATGGATCCATTTACATGATCATTCTCTGGATGGATGCGTCCATACCATGACTCATGTATCATTTGACAAAGATCTCAGTTTATGTATATGTATCTGTACTTGCTTGTAGGTTTTCCAATGGCAGACCAGTTCCCCGAACTGATTTATAAAGCATTTCATCCCTCACTCCGACTCGAACTTCATGCTTTAGGGGGCATCTGTTACACAACATTTTGTCACTATCCTTGTACTCCCCGTTCCTTGATCTTGGAGGACCTCTACAATGAACCCCGCATGCTTTGCCTTCATGGAGAAACTCCCATTATGTCCCTCTTCATGAGCACATCATTTCCCTTTTGCACCATTTCCCCTGAAACTTCTGTTTTGCCCAATTTACAAGACTGGCGTTGATTACCTTTGTCTCCCCCGCACTGATGTGCAGATATTAACACTATTCCCCACATCGATCGATGCGACTGAGTTGTGTTCCAGTCGCGCTGGTCTTGTTATGGAAAGTTTTTTAAATTAGAGCCTAAGCTTCCATCTCTAGAAGATCCGTAACGGAAGTTTGGTAAATGTTTTGGCCGGATGGGGTTGAGAATGACAGTTTGGGTTCCTTTCCCATATAATGATGTAACTACCTCAAGGGATAAGTTCTTCTCCCATGAGAAGAGGATCCACATCCCATCCATATTTCCTATATAAACCTCCCTTCTTCCCAAGCACAAACTAATTACAGTGTTATAGTTACAGAGTTAGAGTTTTGGCTAAGTGTGAGTATACTATTTTAGACAAGCAAGATATTACTAGTTGTATCCATCTAGTTGTGTGAGGGAGAAATGTGTTTGGTTTGGAGTGAAGCCTAAAGGGAAGAGTCTTTAAACTATTATTGTTTGAAGCCATCATGAAGTGCTAGCAGAGGTGTGTGGGAACCTGGTCTTGTGGGAGGAAGACTACAACGTCAAGATGAATGGTTGTAATCTCTCTTTGATATTAATATATGCAACTATCGATTGATTTCTTACATGTTTTGTAATATTACATGTTCTTGTCTCAATGCTTCTTGACTCATTAAGTAGGTTGAATTGCAGTTTGTCTATTATTATGTTTGTGTGTTGTTGTTGTTTACATGTTTCAGGAGCTTGAAGAAGGAAGCGAGATATTACTGAAGCGAGGAAGCGAGGACATCATAAAGTAGGATAAGTGACCAAGATGTAGGCCCTCTTGATTGATTCTAACCTAAGGAAATCTTCCATAGAATGTAACTGTTGTGGCTAGATCCATTATCGGGCTAGAGGAATTTGTTCGTGTCCGCACTTATAATTTTACTTCACCACAGGTCATACCGAAGAATATGTTCGAGAGTGATGACCATTATTGAAGTGATGAAGAATACTTATCACCCTATATCAGAGCCCTGATTAAGTTGTTTATAAACTCCATTCTTACTGAGTTTGTTTTTAAGGAGGTGTTGGTTTGAAGTTTATGGAGAGAAGATTGCAATGCATTTTGAGGAGCGCATTGCTTGAAAATACATGAGATAAATATTGTTGGAGTGCTAGAAACCAAGTTAAAAGCAATGAAGGTAAAAGTGATTACCCAACAGTAACTCTTATTGTTGGCACAATCGATAGTGAATAAATAAAATTGAATATTAGGGAAGTTTTGAAGCATTTTTTTTGGAAGTGAATTATTAATTATTTTTAGTGGAATATTTTTTTCCATATTTGGCGTTTGAATTTAATCCACATATTACTGGAAAGTAGAGAATGCTTCAAGGTTCATGAAAGTGAAAGTAAAAAAAGATTTATATAATTTTTTGACAAGGATTTGTAAAAAATAAATGAATATGGAGACATTTTCTAAACTATGAGACGACAAATAAGGTGAATACATTTTATATATATTTTATATTACTTCTAGAAACAACATTTTTGTATGGAAGTAGGAAAAGCCAAAAAGATGAAAGTGAACAGAGAAAGAGTCAAAGCCAGAAAGGTGAAAGTGAGTAGAAAAAGAAGCAAAGCCAGAGGGGTGAAAGTGAACAAAGAAAGAATCAGAGAAACGTGAAAGCTAATAGGAGAAAAAGTTGGTGAGTATCAAGTGAATGGAAACTATATCAAATTGTGATTAAAGAAAATATTTTTCATTTCTTTTATCAATTATATTTAAGAGAAATAAAATGGTTAAAGAAAGGTGAAATGAGAAAGTAAAAGTAAAAGTGGCTAATTCTGAAATTAACTCGGAGTTAAATGTATTGAAAACGAAAAAGGGAAATAGTGAGATTTGAATTTAGTTCTCTATTGAAATATTTTTGGAGCCCACCATAAAATCACTAAGCCAATTTTTATTTAAAGCAAAAGGAGAAAGGGATTTATATTTTATGTTAGGCAAGTAATCTTTAGGATTAAGCTTGGGTTAGTTTGAGTAGTTACCAGAGTCAAAGAAGACCTAGGAACTAATTCAACTGTTTCCTGTATGTATTAATATGTACACATTGTACATCATTGCTTGAGATCGATTAATATATATTTGATTTGGTTTCCAGTTTGTATGTTTTATAGTGGTATCAGAGCGGGTTGTTCATCCGCCCTGTTGATTGAGTTGAGACACTAGTTCTATGGCCTCTTTCCAAGCTCTTCTTTGTCAGATTTTTGGTCTTGAAATATTGACTTGTTGAAGGAAGAATTTAAGCGTTTGGCATGTTATTGGAAATTGGAATAGACGGTCGAATTGTGATAACTTTCAGTAGGCTCGTCATGTTACATATTTTGAAAGAATTGTGATAAACATGGATATTTATTGATGCCACAGGAATTTTGAACACCAGTTTTGAATTTCCACTATTCTTCTACACAATTGCCTGCACTAAATCCTTGAAGATGGTGAGTGCACTAAGGACTATATTGACCGTGTTAATGCAATTTGGAGAATAATTATACAAGTGAATTTGCATCTTGGCATATGAAATGAAAGTATGGGGGCATGAATGTTTTATTTTTATTTGATCACGTAGACTACGTTATGTTTGATTTTGATCTACTGGTTGCATATCCCAGCGTGTAAAACTTTGGGCCTTGACCAAGTAGCATAGGTTGCTTAATTTTTGGGCTTTTATTTCACTGTAGGGGCATTTTTTGACTTGGATTATGCACTGTTAAGAGTAGTTTGCATGGTTGATTGGATTCTGCATATAATGTTTGATGATAAAACATTGAAGTGCTATTTTCTGATTTATGGTCTTGATCCCTGCTTATCTGAGCACGAAAATGAATATTAAGAAGTTGAGACTAGAGTCACAAGTTTAGTTAGTCTCATTCTCAATGTTTTTTATTTTATTTATTTATTTATTTTATTTATTTATTATTATTATTATTATTTTATTTTATTTTTTATTTTTTATATTTTTATTTTTTTATATTGTTATATTTTATTTTTTATTTTTTGTAAATCGCCAATGTTGCTTCCATTGTTTCATTGAAACCCGAAACCAGAGGATCTCAGTTATGCCGCAAACTGTGTTGGTGGCTTTAAAGTTCTCATACTTTGAGATCAACACATTTTTGTTTGTATCCTTGAATACAACTCTGATAATTTTAGCCACCGTCGTCTTTTGACCTTTGAAGCAATCATCATCCCAACACTTTCTTGGTTGAGAAAACCATCACTCAAGGACTGTGCATGAACTACTCCATCAATGCCATTAAATTGATTTTTTCTTTTAGTGTTCAAAACTGTATTATGTTCATTGTGGCAAGGCATAATGGAAATGGGAATCAAATCCTGTAATGTGAGTCCCATTTAGAATAACGATGGCAACAGAAAGGTAGTTGTTGACAAGGAAAGTAAATTATTGAGACTTGCAGATGTTGTTGTTGGGAAAAGTATCCAATACGGAATGACCCTATCCCACTCTAAGGGTGATAGTGCCCCAGCAACAATCGAAGCAAAGCTATCTAAGATTTCTTCTTTATGAGATGTAAAGAGAGGAGAAAGAGATCCACTAACCGATGTCTTCCGCTAATGGTTGATCCAATCTTCTCTCCTTGCTGCTTGCTCCCAGCTCCTTGCTCTTTCACTGGCCCAGCTACACCAAGATCCTGCAAAATGACAAGAGAGGGAAACTACAAGAAGCATACATTCATAATTGATTCAAGGATTAGAATAAATCAAATACACAAGTATAACAATACATCATTGAGACACATGCATATAGAAGAACCTCAAATGCTTTATTAATGGAAGAAGTAAGGTTCAGGAAGTGATACAACCATAAGAGGCCCAATCCAGCATCACCTTCCCAGCAGAAAGAAATCTCCTCTTCACCTCCTTCAAAGAAAATCACCCAATAGTTCTAAACTCAAACCAATAGCAATTCTTTACATTCACAAGATTCCAGCCTCCAGATCTCATGGCAGAGAGATCCATATATAGAGTTTTGGAGAGAAGATGAGTCAGCTTGAGACTGGTGTGGAGCTGACTAGTGTCCTCTCCCACTTCAGTTCTTCTTCAGTTCTTGAGTCCACTTGGAGATCCTTGCTTCTACTTGGAGTTTTAGAACCTCTTACTCATCACTAGGCGAATTCCCTGATCCAAGTGTCATTTTGGAAGCTTCCTGGGCACTGACACATTGAAGAATGAGACCTCCACTTGTCAAATCTCGCTCAGCGCAGGTAGCCTTTGTTGGAGTTGACATTCAATGCAGGTAGACCATGGAGCAGTTGACATTCAGCGCAAATGCTCAGTGGAGCAGTTGACATGATCCAGAATTGACTTGTTTTTGAGTAATTTTCAGTGGAGAACTGATTTGGATTGCTGTGGTTTGCTGACCTTGTTCCTCTAGGGGTAGGAACAACATGTTTAGGGACTTTGGATCCCTTAGATTATTGACATTTCATGCTTTATGCTGTAAGGCACAAAAATGTCTATAATAGTTTCCCCCTAATGTATGAGGTCGTTTATCGGGTGAAATGCTTTATCAGGAGGATCCGAAGTTCATTCAATCGCTGGGAGGTGACCTGTAATAAGATACAATACAATACATTATTTTTCATACTGCTTTCATGATCTAGCTGAGGCGGGCATTCCCATGCTCAGCTTTATAAATACATTTTCTGTACATAGAACAGACAATCGTCTGATGGTAGACTGATAATTCTCTGCTGAAATTATCATCCTTTGAGTAGGATGATCATCTGCTGTACATGTCAATGTCTTTATTTCCTGAATATATATCGCAGCCCGGATGGATGAAACTAGATCCGGGGTCTTCAAACTCGTCCGATCTTCACTCTAAGTACAAGTCGATCCATGTGAGAATTTCTTGGAGTCGAACATGGAAAGACATTGCTTGATTACCAGTCAATGATGTAAACTGTTAACAAGCGCGAGAGGAATCACCGATAATGATGATGACCCGCAAGGTACTGCAGTACAATTCACGTGGTGTGAATAGAGGACTTGGCGTCGAACACCACGCAAAATCTTTCGGTCGAAGGTCATTGATGTATACCTGTCGCCGGAAGTGAGAAACTTGCCATTGAGGCATGCAAGCTTCAAAGTACTGAGGGGGGTGTTCCTAGATCAACTTCTTGGATAATGAGCTGATGTCGACAAGAAGCGATCCGTCACAGGAGGGCCTTAATGAATCCCACATCAGTGACACGGAATGGAGCTAATGATTGTGATGAAGGTGAAAACGATCTGTGAAATATGATTCAGGGTGGCGGTCATGAAAGGATGAAAGATGATGTATGGCAGTGGATGGGACACGATTGACTCTTTCTGAACAACATCTCTTGAACATATAACGACATTGATGCGATGGATCGGTAGCATTACCCCAAATGTGGATGGTATGGCGAGACCATGGTGACGAGACCGGTGAATGAAACAACCCAACCCGATGTGGTACGGAGGAAAAGTGTCATGTTCAAGAGCGACTTGCTACCATTAAAGCTTTGAGATTCTCCCAATTTTTCCCCAGTCATTTCTGACCAGTACCTCTTTATTTTTGTCAAGCTTGAGGAGGATAACATATGCTTGTTCTATAACCTGCCCTTCGGGCAAGCCCATCGCTATGTTTTAACGAGCCTAGCGATAGGGAAACTCGTTCTCGTCTAAAGACAAGTTTGTCACTATTTAATGTATTTAACGAGTCTAGCGACAAAGACAACTCGGTCCTTTTCATTTTTAGAGAGTCTGAAAAGGTACATAAAGCTAACTCCGAAGGTCCTTTTTCGTCATCTAATCCCTTAAGTCCGAAAAAGTATAAAATAATACAGAAGGGATGAATGTTCGATAGTTTTATCGAGCCGAACTAGACAAGCGCTCGATCTTTTTGTGCAATAATCCCTCAGGTCCAAAAAGATTAAAATCTAGAGGAGGGATAGCTCTTCTGGTCTCTTTAACGAGCTGGAAGGCCAAAACTCGACAAACTTTTCATATTTTACGAGTCAGATGAAAAGAGCTCAAAGAAGACTCGTATTTTGAGGAACGAGTGATAAACAGGGATAGCAGCAGATTCCAGGTACAGGTTGGAATTTTCCAATCACGGCAATGTCACAAGGATGGCTAGGTGAAATCACTCTTCGCAGCTGTTCCTCAAAATAGGTAAACAATCAAGTGGAAGTGAATGATCGGCCAAATGAAAAGTGGAGGTGACGGTGCTAACACGACCAAGGATTTTATGGCTGATGAATTTACGATCTCAAATGGTTATTTACTGGTTCATTTTTTCTGGATGAGCTTGAACTCTGGGGGAAGCTTGCTCACAGCTTATGTTTATTTTTTAACGAGCATGAATTCCGTGTTAAAACTGCTCAGTTTTGTGTTTATTTTTTAACGAGCATGAACTTTGCTAAAACTGCTCGTTTTTGCGTTTATTTTTTAACGAGCATGAACTTTGCTAAAACTGCTCGTTTATACCAGTCACAAGATAAGAATGTCTCCTATAAATAACGGCAACTTTTAGATTTTTGCCCCACATCCTTTCTTTATACAAGCTCGGCGCGACTAATCCTACGAGTTTAAAGGGTTAGACCTACAGGTTTAAAGGGAGGACCTAAAAATTTAAAAAATAAATAGCCGCCCTTGCTTGCACTCCAAAAGGTTTGCATGCCCCCAGGTATAAAGTACGATTTCAAGGTTACCTCTACTTCACCTCCGCCAAAACATTTGTTTTACCGAGAGAGGCCTACCTCTTTCAGGTTACCCAAAGATTGTTTCGTTCGCGGCTACGAGTAAAACATTTCTTCGGCGATGTCTACCGAAATAGACAACGGTGAGTGACCCTGTTCCGTCAGACACATAACTTTGACAAAAGAATCTTGTTCCAGAACAACCCCTCTTCCTAGACGGATGGGGTACGGACTAGTCATATTCTCTCACGGAAACCTACCTTATACCCAGGGTTTTCTCTGCCCGACGCAGACCAGGATGCATGCCCCCTGGGTTCCATTCCTATTTTCCGAATCACTCGCACTCATCGGGAAGAAGGACTGGGGGTGGAGAAATTTCTTGATTGAATAGACCATTCAGGGTTGGTATGTGACTATTTGCGATGCGTGATCCCGGAAATGAAAGTTGGTCTACGAGCTTGACCATTCTTCCTTCGTGTGGAAAACACATTACTCTAAAGAGTGAGGAGACTACTGCTCCCATGCAATATATATAGTCTCGTCCAAGGAGTAGGTTATAATCCAAGGGTCCTTGAATGACCATCACGTTCATTTGAATGGCCTTCCCTTTCAATGTAATGGGCACATTGGGGAGGATCCCTAATGGTCGACTGGTTCCTTTATCGAAACCCGAGAGATTTCTTATCTCAGGCAAAAGCGCCGGGGAACCCAGTGCTTTCCAAGCAACAAAGGAAAGGATACTCACAGATGCCCCTTCATCAATGATAGTTCCAGCCATTACCATTCTGTATATTTGGACTATAATTCTGAATGGTATACTGGTTGGCAACCGGGGTCTGCCTAGTTGGTTCCAATCAAAGGACACAACCAGGTTGCTTGGTGGTGGGACCGAATATACGGCCGGATATGACCCTGACGATGTTCCTTCCTGCGATAAAGGAATGGGCGCATTGCCTTGATGCTCATCAGAGTCGGTGTTGATGAAAAGAATCTAGATGGTGTCATCCTTATTCTCTTCAGTGAGGGTGTCATTTGAAGATGAATCTTCAGTGACGGTGTCATTTGAAGATGAAATCTCTGAAGGCAGAACCGGGTCAACTGCCGTTTCAACCTTTGGACTTTCATCCGGTCTGGATTCAGTAGGTTCATTTTCAATGACTGACGCTTCAGCTGACCACTTGAGCGGGCCAGTTGTATTCTCAACCAACGAAGGACTTGGCACGAGTTTTTTGTATCCAGGAGGAAGTCGTAACGGTGAAACCGGACGATCTTCCAAAACTCTTTTCGCCTCGTCTAATAAGGGACACCGGTGGATGGCGTGATCGCCTTCACACAGTCTACAGGGGGGTCTTTCTCCTCCTCTTTGTCTTGAACCTTCACTTTCGCTGGTTGACGGTAAGCATTCAACATGGCTATCAGAGGTTGATGCTCCCGAACTGTGCAAACGAGGGGACCAGTCCCTTAGTATCCGGGGAATACAGGGACAATCTCTATGGAAGTGGTCTCCTCTACATATGACACATGGCGATTTAGGCCCGGTCTGTGCGGTGTGTGGATTTTTGTCAGATGTCTTTTGCTTGCCCCCAGTCGCCTTAGGCTCCTTCTTCTTCTTCTCTCTCTTCTTCTTCTCCTTCTTCTCCATGGGAGCTTGGCTTTTACCGGCTCTACCTTGCGAAGAGGAAGGATTGGAGGAAGAGTTATAGGAAGTAGAAGGCTGGTGGGCAGCTCTAGACTGATCTAACTGCTGACTCGACTGTTCAGGAACCGTGGTGTTCTGAACTACACTGGTTGAGAATAGCCAGACTGGCAGGCCAATTGTCAGCCCTGGAAGCGACAATGTGGCCATGTGGGGCGCACCAACTTCTCCCCAAGAGGAGAAGGGACTAGGATTTCCATCATGGGGAATTCCTTGATTGGCGTGTTCCATGTTCTCAACCTAAAGATCAACGCAGGAATAGGAGGTGATTATGTTCCGTTTAAAATAAATTTTATAACGATGCTTTAGACACAACTTGCTTTTTCACTTTTTAAGAGTCGAGAAAAAGCTAAAGATGACTCTAGTCTCCTTCGATGTTTTAACGAGCCCGAAGTGACAAATGCTCGGATGGACTTTTTCAGTTATAGAGTTTGAAAAAGGCCAAAAGAAACTACTCTGGAGTTCTAGGCAGAGGGTGTGCCAAACTTTTCGCAAAACCACAGAATACGTTTTACGGTACGGGTGGTCAATCTTCGTGAATGCTGTGTTCACTGCATTGCGATCAGTAGGGCGGCCGACACGGCTTCCTAAGGATAAAGGCTTTATTCCTATAGGGGTCTCCCAATATATACGCGACGGTACGTGGGAGCACAAGTCCGTATTGATACTTATCGCTTCACCGTGGAGGAATCACCCAACCACTCGACAGTAAGATATCACGTTTAACGACGCCGTAACACGTCTCTAGCTTAGACCTCTATGTGTTTGCGTTATGTTTCGAAGCGTTGTTATGTAAATTCAATTCATTTTAGGTTGATCTTGTTTAGAATTTTGCCTTTATGGATCACCACGAGATATATGGTACAACTCCTAAATGCAGTCTAAGAATGAGAAGCAAGCTTTTTCAATCTTTTCAACTTATGAAAATCTTAACTACTGAGGGAAAAGAAAGACAACATCTTTTCACACAGATCATAAAGAACACACTAATGCACTTTTTCCTAAATCAACATGCAAGCTGTCAAAATGCTAATGCACAATGCAGGTATTTCTTTTCTCTTTCTTAATGTTGATGTATTACAAAAAGAAAGCTGTTGTATAACTTTGAACTCAATTTCAAGTGAAAGCAAACAAGCTTTTGTCCAAAATCAAAAGACACCTTAAGATTTACTTGTTTCAACACTAGAAATACATAAATTCAAACCATATGACGAAAGCAAAAGCTTAATCAGCTATGAACAGCGAACAAACTAACTCTTAAGATCAAAACGACACTTATCACAGGTCTAGATCTAAGAGGCCACAGCAAGACTAGTTCACTTTCGTTATGGGAAACTGCAAATGATGTAAGAAATACACAAAGAAAAAATACAGTTTCTTTATACAACTGAGGTGGAATAGTGGCAAAGAAAGGTGGTTTCAGATAGGTACATTGACTGGTAACAGGCTGCAAAAACAAGACTGAAAACTGGGCAACAGAAAGCAGAGAACCCCAGTTGCACAAGGCCTAACTGGTTCAGCGCAACCTCAACACTGTCAGTTTGACATTCAGCGCAGGTAGCCTTCACGGGACCTGCGTTGAAATGCAGACTGCCTTCACAGCAGTTGCGCTGAAGAAGAAACTCTCGTTTCTCTCAGGTTCTGGGTCACAGATTGCTCAAAAATCAACAGTTTTTGGCCAAATCAAGGCTATCAATCAAGTACACACTAGAGGATGATTCAAAGGAGGATGAAGACTATCACTAAGAGCTATTCAGAGTCCTTGTGGATCAGCTCTTCAAATCATAAACATGCCCAGAAACTGAGCTAGAGTAGTTGCCCTCTACTTTGCATTGGAAAGATCCAGATGCAGTTCGATTCGGTACTCCCTATGTTTATAAAAGAATAGCAAGAAACACAAACAACCAACAAGATACGATCCCCAGCAGAGTCGCCAATTTGTTGTTGGGAAAATTATCCAATACGGAATGACCCTATCCCACTCTAAGGGTGATAGTGCCTCAGCAACAATCGAAGCAAAGCTATCTAAGATTTCTTCTTTATGAGATGTAAAGAGAGGAGAAAGAGATCCACTAACCGATGTCTTCCGCTAATGGTTGATCCAATCTTCTCTCCTTGCTGCTTGCTCCCAGCTCCTTGCTCTTTCACTGGCCCAGCTACACCAAGATCCTGCAAAATGACAAGAGAGGGAAACTACAAGAAGCATACATTCATAATTGATTCAAGGATTAGAATAAATCAAATACACAAGTATAACAATACATCATTGAGACACATGCATATAGAAGAACCTCAAATGCTTTATTAATGGAAGAAGTAAGGTTCAGGAAGTGATACAACCATAAGAGGCCCAATCCAGCATCACCTTCCCAGCAGAAAGAAATATCCTCTTCACCTCCTTCAAAGCAAATCACCCAATAGTTCTAAACTCAAACCAACAACAATTCTTTACATTCACAAGATTCCAGCCTCTAGATCTCATGGCAGAGAGATCCATATATAGAGTTTTGGAGAGAAGATGAGTCAGCTTGAGACTGGTGTGGAGCTGACTAGTGTCCTCTCCCACTTCAGTTCTACTTCAGTTCTTGAGTCCACTTGGAGATCCTTGCTTCCACTTAGAGTTTTAGAACCACTTACTCATCACTAGGCGAATTCCCTGATCCAAGTGTCATTTTGGAAGCTTCCTGGGCACTGACACATTGAGGAATGAGACCTCCACTTGTCAAATCTCGCTCAGCGCAGGTAGCCTTTGTTGGAGTTGACATTCAACGCAGGTAGACCATGGAGCAGTTGACATTCAGCGCAGATGCTCAGTGGAGCAGTTGACATGATCCAGAATTGACTTGTTTTTGAGTAATTTTCAGTGGAGAACTAATTTGGATTGCTGTGGTTTACTGACCTTGTTCCTCTAGGGGTAGGAACAACATGTTTAGGGACTTTGGATCCCTTAGATTATTGACATTTCATGCTTTATGCTGTAAGGCACAAAAATGTCTATAACAGATGTGGAGGCACTCAGCTTGTACATTTTCTGAAGACAGAGAAGTTTTCTTTTCGGTGAAGTTCAACAAACACTATTTGGATCAGTGCACATTTCAAAAGATTGAGCTCATCACTGTTTTTGCAGCCTGTCTAAATAGATCGAAACTTTTCAATTGGTCGATTTTTTTTTAAGATTTGTATCCCTCACATACAACTATTTTGGATCCCGAGTTTTTAACAACTTTGAATTGTGTTTTTTAGAGCTCTTGGAAGAAAGTAATCCATAGTATTGCAGGGCCTCGAAATATGGTGACGTTGCAAAGCTTATGCCATCATGCAGTGAGTATTAGTCCAATTCATCGTTGACCAGGAAGAGGTATTGTTTAAGGAAACAATAAGTTTGATTTGTAGTGATCGATGTGTTGTATACTATAAAAAGAGATTGATTAATTCTTATTTTTATTAAATGAAGTAATTTCGATTCCTAGCAAGTAAAAAAAAGGAGCTTCTTCTGTTTTGTTTGCACCGCAAAGCAAGTTAATATCACATTTTGATTTTTGTTGAACATTAGTTTCGATTCGGTTAAATTGAATAAAATATGAGTGTAAAATCAAGAAAGGTAAGGGGCGGAGCTCATTAAATATTATGAGGTCACAAGTTCAAATGTTTGTGCTTGATAATTTTTATAAATAAAAAAAGGGAAGTTAATTTTGGAGGTTGTGACACTCACTACAGTGGTTGGGCAGCAAGAAGACGACATTTTGTTTACAACAGTTTGATAATTTTTTTGTTGAAACTACGTTGTAAACTAGTGCATTTTTAGTTGAACCTGACACTCAGTTAATTCATCATAAATTTATTAGTATTCGGTGCGTTTTCGGTGGTCGCTGACACCCATTTTTTTCAAAGTCGATAGCTGGAGAAAATGACGAGAGTCAGTGAATTGTTAGAGTTTTTAAACACTCTAATGATGTCTATTGTCCATAGCAATGTCCAAATCAGTAAGGACATGGTATTTGATAAACCAATCATGTTTGCAAAATGTGAAAAACAAAATTGAATTCTTGGAGCTAGAGTCCCAGTTTTAATGAGATGAACTACATGAATTACAAAAGAAGAATTTTGAACCTGTTCTTGTTCAGAACAACAGTTTTTTTGAGCTTGATCATCATTCAGAAAATGATCAAAGAAATGAAGTGATTTCAAGAGAAAATTCGGATGTGGTTAGAAGTTCTGATGTGAAACCTATTATAAGATCATGGGAAGATATTACACACAATAAACACAGAATTGGTTTGGGTTACAACAAGGATATTCTGGATGTATCTTTTCACATTCTAGATTTTGCTAAACCTATACAATTCCGAAGTGTTGGTTTCTGGATGGTGTTGTTCCAAAACAAGTTGATAGATGCCAACAATGTAAGAAAGTGGGACATGTCAAAGATCAGTGTTTCGATCTTCACTCGTGTGAGCATTGTGGAAAACACAATCACCATACAAATAGATGTTCCAGAAAGAAGACTACTGCAGGAGAGCAGCTAAATTTTGGATAGATTGCTTCTTGGGATTGGACGAAAACAACCAAGAATATTTACAGGTCATACCGAAGAATATGTTCCAGAGTGATGACCAGCCTTGCAGTGATGAAGAATACTTCTCACCCTATATCAGAGCCCCGGTTAAGTTGTTTATAAACTCCATGCTTACTGAGTTTGTTTTTAAGGAGGCATTGGTTTGAAGTTTATGGAGAGAAGATTGTAATGCATTTTGAGGTGTGCATTGCTTGCAAATGCATCAGATAAAGATTGTTGGATTGCTGGAAACCAAGTTAAAAACAATGAAGGTAAAAGTGATTACCCACCAATAACTCTTATTATTAGCACAATTGATAGAGAATAAATAACATTGAATATTAGGGAAGATTTGAAGCATTTTTTTTGGAAGTGAATTATTAATTATTTTTAGTGGAATATATATATATATTTTTTCCATATTTGGGGTTCTAATTTAATCCACATATTACTGGAAAGTAGAGAATGCTTCAAGGTTCATGAAAGTGAAAGTAAAAAAATATTTACAAATGTTTTTGACAAGGATTTGTTAAGAAAACAAATGAATATGGAGACACTTTCAAAACTATGAGATGACGAATAAGGTGAATACATTTTCTATATATTTTATATTACTTCCAGAAACAACATTTTTGTGTGGAAGTAGGCAGAGCCAAAAAGGTCAAAGTGAACAGAGAAAGAGGCAGAGCTAGAAAGCTGAAAGTGAATAGAGAAAGAGGCAAAGCTAGAAAGGTGAAAGTGAGCAGAGGAAGAAGCAGATCTAGATAGGTGAAAGTGAACATAGGAAGAATCAGAGAGACGTGAAAGCTAACAAGAGAAAAAGTTGGCAAGTATCAAGTGAATGGAAACTACATAAAATTTTGATTGAAGAAAATATTTTGCATTTCTTTTATCAATTATATTTAAGAGAAATAAAATGGTTAAAGAACGGTGAAATGAGAAAGTAAAATTAAAAGTTGTTAATTTGAAATTAACTTGGAGTTGAAAGTGGTGAAAAAGAAAAAGGGAAATTGTGAGATTTGAACTTAGTTCTTTGTTGAAATAGTTTTAGAGACCAACATCAAATCACTAAGCCAATTTTTATTTAAAACAAAAGGAGAAAGGGATTTATATTTTATGTTTGACAACTAATCCTCGGGATTAAGCTTGGGTTAGTTTGGGTAGTTAATGGATTCCAAGAAGACCTGAGAACTAATTCAATTGTTTCCTATACATATTAATATGTACACATTGTACATCATTGATTGAGATTGATTAATATAAGTTTGATTTGGTTTCCAATTTGTGTTTTTTATAGTGGTATCAAAGTGGGTTATTCATCCACCCTATTGATTGAATTGAGGCACTAGTTATGTGGCCTCCTTCTGAGCTCTTCTTTGTCAGATTTTTGGTCTTGAAATCTTGACCTGTTGAAGTAATAAATTTAAGCATTAGACATGTTATTGGAAATCTAACCAGAAGGTCGAATTGTGATAAGTTGCAATAGACTTGTCGTGTTACGTCCTTTGAAAGCATCGTGATAAATGAGGAGATTGTGAGCACCAGTTCCTAATTGCCAGTATTCTTCTACATGGTTGCCTCAACCAAATCCTTGAAGATGGTGAGTGAACTAAGGACTATATTGATCGTGGTAATGTGTTTTGGAGATTAATTGTACAAGTGAATTTACAACATGGCATATGAAATGAAGGTAAGGGGGAATGACTGTTTTGTTTTTATTTAATTATGTAGACTGCATTATGTTTGATACTGATCTAGTGGCCACAAATCCCAAATATACGAATAGTAAAACTTTGGGCCTTGACCAACTAGCACATGTTGCTTATTTTTTGGGCGTTTCTTTCACCGTCAGGGCATTTGTTGACCTGGAGTATGCATTGTTAAGAGTAGTTTGTGTGGTTGATTAGATATTGTGTATAATGTTTGGTGATAAAACATAGAAGTGTTATTTTCCAATTTTTGGTCTTGACGCTGCTTATCTGAGCACAAAAGCGAATATTAAGAATCTGAGATTAGAGTCATGGGTTTAGTTAGTCTCATTCTCAGCGATTTTTTTTGTAAACTACCAATGTTGCTTCCATCGTTTCATTGAAACCTGAAACCAGAGGATCTCAGTTATGCCATGAACTTTGTTGGTGGATTTAAAGTTCTCATACTTTGAGATCAAAGCATTGTTGTTTGTATCCTTGAATACACCTTCGATAATTTTAGCCACCATCGTCTTTTGAACTTTGATACAATCATCATCCCAAGAATTTCTTGGTTGAGAAAACCATCACTCAAGGCTATGCATGAACTACTCCATCGAGGCCATTAAATTGATTTTATTTTTAGTATTTGAAACTGTATTATGTTCTTATTGGCAAGATATAATGGAAATGCACATTAAATCCTGTAATGTGAGTACCATTTAGAATAATAATAGTGATAGAAGGTATGAATTAGAGAAGGGAAGAGATGGCGATGGGGTTAGGGTTTCTCTGCAGAGATCGCCCGCAGTCTTCTACTTCAGAGGTATGACTGATCCTGCCCCTGTAACCTCATTACAATGGCTTTTTACTCCCCATTTCACCTATCCCCATAACTTGGAACGGGCATCCACCGTCACCATCCACTGCTACGGTTTGTTTTTTAACCTCTTACCCTCCATTTTTGCTGATCTCCACCGCTCCCTGTTAGCATCAATCCCTACAGGCAGCTGCCAATGGGTGATCTTGACAGTTATGGATGAGCTGGTCGACTACACCGCGGATCCTTCAGAGGATGTGCCCATCTGGACACCCACCAGGACCATTGCGGTCGGTTATTTTCCCTTTGACTCTGCGCTATCTGACAAAGTTGATGCTCTCCCTCCCATCTCTCACTCCCGCATTCCATTTGTATCTCTTCCTGAAGATGCTCCTTCACCTCCTGATTTCATTACCCAGCCACTCTCGCCGCACACGCTGGCCTTCACCGACCCACTGTCAAACCCGAATGGCAAAACCATAGAGGAGGAACCTGCAACAAACCCTCCTTCGTCCGTCTCTAGCATACCCTCGACTGCTCGTCTCTTGGGCTCAACGGCTCTGGGACCCGTCATATCTGCTACCCTGTCCTCTGCGGCTCCCCCTCTAGGGGATTTTACTGGGATTGGACCCATCTAGGGGATTTTCGCCTCCATAACTTTGATGACCACTGCGGATTTTAGGGCTTCTCCTTCTTCAGAGACTGCACAACCTGCCTCAGCTTCGGAATCATCTACTGTGAGAAGATTTGGGGTTTCAAAGAAAAATAGGTGTTTAAAACTTCAAAGTAGTGAGGTTTTCCTCAATCTCACCGAGGACACTCAACACCTAGATGCCATGGATACTTCCGAGCAAGTACTTGTGGGCCGGGTCCGAGGCCAACATTACAGTGTGGAGAAGCTACAACAATGGACCTTGGAAGTTTGGGGTGATCACCTGAAAGACCCACCAAAGGTATAGACATTTGTAAAGGGTTGGTTTGCCTTGCATTTTAGCTGCCTTGCACATACCAACTAGGTACTATCCACGGTTTGGCACATAGATCAAGCTCCTCTATTGCTACGAAGATGGACGCCACTGTTTGATCTAGAATAAGAGAGGGTTGATGTTGGACCTATTTGGGTGCGCCTACCAGGGCTTCCTCTACATTTCTGGATGGAGGATGTCTTCAAGAGGATTGGAAATTCCCTTGGCATCTATCTCACATATGATGGCTCTTTTCAGACTTCGGGGCGTATGGCATATGCCAGGATACTGGTTCACCTGGATCTCTTAGATGGTTTACTGGAGCACATTAACATTCGATGGCGGAACAATGCCAGGAGACAGCTGTTGGATTATGAGGGAGTGCCTTTTAGATGCAGGTGTTGTCACAAGGTGGGACACCTGTATAAAGACTATCCTCTTTTAGGCAAGGCTCACAAACAGTCTCCGATATAGGAAACTGTGGCACAGGTGCCCCTTTCACAGGAAGAGCAGCCATAGAATATGACACCTACAGAGGAGATGGCCGAGACATAGAAGACTCCGACAGAAAAGAATTCAATCCCTCCAGGGCCCATACTGAAGAAGCGGGGCTGTCCTCCCCATTAGCGACCTCCGCCTCCCCCTGCTCGTACTAGGGCGTCCTCTGAGGGCTATCCTTTGCCGGGTAAGAATCTTCCCTTCACCTCATCTTCCATTTGTAAAACATAATTTATTGACTTCATTTCATCTAGATCAACTTCTGGTTTCCATTCTATTATTACATTTGGTGTCACTTTGGGTTTGGGACCGGACTCTGCCTTTGCTGCCACTGCCCTGATTTTTTGTTAGGTTACATCCAGCTCCATTTTCACTCTATCTCCCTCCTCCATCTCTCCTTCCCCCCTCCCACCATCATCCACTCTCTTTCAGGCTTCACCTATATCAGGGTACATGACCCGCTCAAAAGCCAAGAGACAGGCACAGGATCATGTTGGCCTTGATATCATTCACTCCCCCCATCCTCTAAAGCTCCATAGGGGGAGACCCTCCTCGCTCTCAAAAGCTCAATATGTGGCAGGAGATGAGATTGTTTTGGGCAAACAATCTACTATTCCTGGGGTACTTAGAGCCAGAGACACCCCATTTGACCCTCCTCCATGAAGATCATCTCCTACAACTGCAGAGGGCTAGCTAGGCCTGATAAGAAACTAGCACTCCGTCGGTTATTTACATCTGACTCGCTGGATATTATTTTCTTACAAGAGACTCTGGGACCAGCGATTGACATTTCCCATACTCTACAAAACATGCTTCCTGGGTGGACATTTACTGGCCTAGATGCACATGGGAGATCTGGGGGATTAGCCTTGGGGTTCAATACTCGCACTATTAAGCTGCTCAATTGTTGGGGAGGGGCTGGCCACTTAGGTGCAGACATCCAATCTGTGGATCTGGGTATGAATTTCAGGATTTTCAATGTGTATGGGCCTTGCCAAAACAGACCTGAATTTTGGAAAAACCTCCTGGGTTCGGATTTATTCTTGGCTAACCACCTGATTCTTGGAGGGGACCTCAATTTTTCCAACGGTCATGCAGAATCCTGGGGACATAGAGCACAACAAGACTCCCTATCAGACTACTTCTTGTCTCTTCTGGACTCTTATCAGTTGATTGATATCCCTTCTGTTAAGTTACTGGGGAACATGGATTAGCACGTAGACTTGACCGCTTCTTAGTCAAAGAGAAGATATTTGATTTTGGATTACACATCCGACAATGGGTTGGATCGGGGGGGATCTCTGATCATCTCCCCATATTCTTGGATATTGATGGAGGTAGAGAAAAACCTAGAGGACCCTTCAAATTTTTCTCTGCCCGGCTCAGAGAAGAGTCCTATATCAGTATGGTAACTAATTTCTAGAAAGAAAACCCTCCTGGGGTGAGGGATGATTACATCAAAGGGGTTTGTACACAATCTTGCTAAATTGAAGAAATTGTCCAAGCAATGGGCACACAATAAAAGAATTCAGGAGGAACATTCCCTCAGAAAGATTGAAGCTGAATTAGTTGCTTTTGAAAATGATCAGGGAGGCTTATTCACTTCTGATGAACATAAGGAGAGGATTACTTCCTTATACTCTGCCAGAGGGAAAATACTTAAGGATCGGGAAGAAGTCTGGTGATTAAGAAGTAGGGCCATCTAGATGCAAGATGGGGATGAAAATACCAAATTCTTTCATAAGTTTTCCAATGGAAGGAAGGCGATTAATACCATTTGGCAGCTCCAGAATGACTAGGGTCAGTTTGTAAACTCCTTTCAACAACTGGCTGAGCTTGCAACCTCTCACTTCAAGCGTATTTACAGTGCCCCGCGGGATACAAATCTGGCAGATATCATCAGGGTGGCTCAACTTTTCCCAAGGTTTGTGGATCAAGAGGAGGAAGGAGAATTGACTAAGGAAGTTACTCTGGAAGAGTTGGAGGCCACCCTGAAATGGTTTAAAAAGGACAAAAGTCCTAGACTTGATGGTTGGACAATTGAGTTCTATTTGGCTTTCTTTGACATCATTGGTGGAGATCTACTAAAAATTTTTGAGGATTCCAAAACCAGAGGAAATATTGAGGCATCTATTACCTCTACCTTCATAACACTCATCCCGAAGACTGATAATCTGGTCTCCTATGAAGAATATCACCCCATTTCTCTCCATAATGGCATATACAAGATTATCGCCAAGATCATTGTCAATAAGATGCGGCCCATCCTTTCCAACCACATCTCACCGGAGCAACTCGCCTTCCTACAGGATTGACAGATACATGGGTAGTGGGCACTGCATAGGAAGTACTACATACTCTTCATACCAGGCGAGGCAAAGGTATGATCCTGAAGGTTGATTTATCAAAGGCATTTGACAGAGTAAATTGGTTATACATTAGAATGCTTTTAACACATTTGGGATTTCCATTCATTTTCATCAAATGGATTATGAGTTGTATAACTAACATCCCCTACAACATCCTGGTGAATGGAAGTGCATCCCCCTTCTTCTTTGATGAAAGAGGTTTGAGGCAGGGATGTCCACTATCGCCTTTACTCTTCCTTCTTGTTATGGAAGGTCTTAGCAGACTTATCAAGGATGAATATAGAAGGGGTAGACTACAGGGCATAAAGATATTTTAGGGCTGCATACTGACCCATCTACTCTTTGTAGATGATATCCTGATATTTCTCAATGGAAGCATTGGTGATCTTACCAACATCAAAGCCACTTTCTCTTTATTTCAAGTGGCTACTGGCATGTTGATTAATGATACCAAATCCACTTTGACAGCGGCAGAGTGCACTCCTCATGAGATATTTTTCACACTCCTGCACTTTTGTTTTACTCATCTGAGCCTGGATGAATGTTTAAAATACCTGGGATACAAGTTAAAGCCCTTGGGCTACAAGATCGCTGACTGGACCTCGCTCATCTCCAAAAAGGAAAAAAGACTCAACATCTGGTATCTCAAATATCTATCATGAGCGGGCCGACTCACACTTATCAAAAGTGTCTTAGAAGCCACTCTTGTCTATTAGATGTCTCTGGCTTGGATCCCCAGAGGCATTCTCTTCAGAATTCAATATCTCTGCTACAGATTTCTTTGGCAAGGTAACAAGTAGGGTAGGATGTTCGCTTGCGTCAAGTGGGAGGCCCTTAATTTACCAAAGAAGTGGGGGGGATGGGGCTTAAAAAAACTTGAAGATTTCTCATTTGCACTAGCTACAAAGCTTGGTTAGCACCTAGTGTCAGCTGACAGTCTTTGGTCGCGGGTTACTATCGTTAAATACACCACCCCAATGCATATTATGGATTGGATAAGAAGACCCCACAGATGTACTTCTGGGATCTCCATTATCTAGAAAGCTGTCATCAAGGCATTGAACCCCATCAGAGAAGGCATCACTTGGAGAATCCGCTCCGGAAATAAAGTCTGTATTGGTATTAATCCGTGGATTGGCTACGGGAATATGCATAGACTTCCCATGGAACTCATACAACACCTCCAAAATCAAAACACTTCGCATATAGCTCATATTGCAGACATGGATAATACCAATTTCCTACACCAGGCCTAGAAGACTGCACCTCAGTTAAACATTCCTCCTATATGGGATCAGATTTGGGAGGATTTCACATAGGCTCTTACGGAAGCTCACATTCGAATCCTTGAAGGAGATGATGAAATTATTTGGGCCCTATCTAAATCTGGCAGATACTCCCCCAAAGATGGATATTTGGCTCTAACTGGAGTAAGAAGGCTTTAGATTATTGCTGACTGGAGGAGGCATCTCTGGAAGCTTAAAGCTCCTCCTAGGTCACAGATGTTAATGTGGACCATCCTACAAAACAAAATCCCGACGGGTGATAATCTCCTTAAGCGAGCACAATATGGACCTCACTGGTGCTACTTATGCAGAAGTGATAATGAAACTACCTATCACCTATTCCTTGATTGCACAGAAGCCCAAAAACTGTGGGAACTTATTATCCCTGTTGTCGCTTCATCAGCCATTTGGGTAGGCATAACTATTACCGTGACCCGGCAGTCCTGGTTTTCTACTGTATCCACCCATAAGCTACGCAATTTTCCCCTGTTGATATGCTAGGCAATTTGGATTTCCAGAAATCGATTAATCTTTCAAAATACAATGCCGACCTGGTCTGTCTCGGCTGCCAAGGTTTTGGCTGATTACACCCTCATCTTGGATGATCCTCCCCCGTAGCGCACCTGCATCATTACACCTGAACATATCGATCATCTTAAGCCATGAGCTTATTTCGACGGGGCTGCACAGGATACGGGTTGCGGTGGGGGAGCTGTGCTGCATATAAATCACCATCATTCTTACAACATGCTTATGGGTTTTAGATGAGGCACTAACAATTTTGGAGAAATTCTAGCTGCAAAACACCTCATTCAATTTGCATTGGAAAAGAATTGCAGAGATTTACAACTATTTGGGGACTCCAAAATCATATGTGACTGGTTGAACAAAACATCTAGATGCACTACTTATTCATTGAATCATACTCTAGATGAAACTATGAGATTAATTTCATATTTTGATTCCTTTACATGTAATCACATTTTCAGGGAACGGAACGGGGCTGCTGATAGCTTATCCAAAGAAGCTGCGATCGGGGAGCCGGGCATCTGGCTGATCCAAGAATTACTTGATGGAGCACACTACCAATATTATCATCAGCCATATATGGACATACATGCATAATCTTGTTTTTTGTTTTGATATTGACAGACACATAAACATTTATTTTTTGTGTATATATTTATCGACAGATAGTTAACACAGTTTTTAAACTGTAGGTCTACAGTCTCATGTATTGTTGCTTCCCTATGTGGATCAAGGCAACAATTTTTTGATCTTTGTCAAGATGTTGATAGTCATGTCCACGATATGATCTAAATATGCATATATGCATCTACAAAATGTAATTTCCTTTTATTAACGAAATTACGATTTTTCCTTCAGGGATAAAAAATAATAGCAATAGAAAGGTAGTTTTTGACAAGGCAAGTAAATTATTGAGACTTGCAGATGTGGAGGCACTTAGCTTGTACATTTTTCAAAGATAGAGAAGTTTTCTATTTAGTGAAGTTCAACAACCACTATTTGGAGTAGTGCACATTTCGATAGATTGAGCTTGTTACTGTTTTTGCAGCCTGTCTAAAATAAATCGAAGCATTGCAATTGGTCGATTTTTATTTTAAGATTTGTATCCCTTACGTACAACTATTTTGGATCCTGAATTTTTAACAACTCTAAATTGCGTTTTTTAGAGCTCCTGGAAGAAAATAATCCATAGTATTGCAGAGCCTCAAAAAATGGTGATGGTGCAAACTTTATGCCACCAAACAATGTGTATTAGTCTAATTCATCGTTGACTGGAGAGAGGTATTGTTTAAGGAAAAAATAAGTATGATTTG
This sequence comes from Pinus tabuliformis, assembly GCA_031772625.1. Taxonomy (NCBI): domain Eukaryota; kingdom Viridiplantae; phylum Streptophyta; class Pinopsida; order Pinales; family Pinaceae; genus Pinus; species Pinus tabuliformis. The sequence goes on along the minus strand of CM062820.1, from coordinate 1,140,996,772 downwards.
TATCGATTGATGTGTTGACGTTGTGTTGTCTACCGTAAAAAGAGTTTGATTGATTATTATTTGCATTAAATGAAGTAATTCCAATTCCTGGCAAGTAAAAAAAAAATAGCTTATGTTGTTTTATTTGCGCTACACAACAAGTAAACATCACATTTTGATTTTTGTTGAACATTGATTTTGATTGGGTTAAATTGAATAAAATATGAGTGTAAAATCAAGAAAGGTAAGGGGCAGAGCTCATTAAAGATTATGAGGTCACAAGCTCAAATCTTTGTGCTTGATAATTTTTATAAAACAAAAAAGGGAAGTTAATTTTGGAGGTTGTGATACTCACTACAATGGTTGGGCAACAAGAAGACGACATTTTGTTTGCAACAATATGATAAATTTTTTGATGAAATTATGTTGTAAACGGGTGCATTTTCTATTGAAGCCGACACCTGGTTAATTCATCGTAAATTTATTTGTATTGGTTGCATTTTTGGTGGTAGCCGACACCCATTTTTTTTCAAAGTTGATTGTTGGATAAAATGACAAGATTCAGTGAATTGTTAGAGTCGTGAAACACTTTATATTGTCTACTATCCATAACAATGTCCAAATCAGTAAAGACATGCTCTTTGACATCCAATAATGTTTGCAAAATGCGAAAAACAAATTTGAATTATTCGAGCTAAAGTCTTAGTTTCAGCGAGATGAATTACAAAAAAAGAATTATGAACCTGTTCTTGTTTAGAAAAACAACTTGTTTGAGCATGATCACCAATTAGATAATGATGACAGAAATGAAGTGATTTCAGGAGAAAATTTGGATGTGGTTAGAAGTTATGATGTGAAACCTATTATAAGGCCATGGGGAGATATTACACACAATAAACACAGAACTAGTTTTGGTTACAACAAGGATATTCTGGATGTATCTTTTCACATTCCAAATTTTGCTACAACTATACAAATCTGAAGTGATAGATTTATGAATGGTGTTGTTCTAGAACAAGTTGATAGATGCCAACATTGTAACAGACTTGGACATGTGAAAGATCAGTGTTTCGATCTTCACTTGCGTGAGCATTGTGGAAAACACAATCACCATACAAATAGATGTTCCAGAAAGAAGACTATTGCAAGAGAGCAACTAAATTTCGGATGGATTTCTTCTTGGGATTGGACGAAAACAACCAAGAAGATTTACAGGTCATACCAAAGAATATGTTTGAGAGTGATGACCAGCCTTGCAGTGATTAAGAATACTTCTCACCCTATATTCGACAACGGGGGATTTTTGATGGTTTGTTACAGGTTCGAGTTCGAGATGTCAAGCGAGCCTGAGTTAGAGTTGAGTTTATTGAGTTGACTAAGCACTTCCATATTTGGAATTGTTCGAGGAACTATTATGATAGTTCCAGAGTTCGTGATCACCTTAAAACCACATTTGTTGTTATTCTGAGAACTGCTATGAAGATTTTAGAGTTGGTGTTGGTTGATACCTTGAGTTCTCCCATATTGGTTTGTGGTCATCCTTAAAAACCATTTCCTGAGAGACATTCAACTCTTGGCTGAGACACATTTTTTCATTTTGAGCTCTCATTCTTGGACTTTGGTACATCCCTTCGGATTAAGGGGGGAATGTTAAACAACTAATCCTTGGGATTAAGCTTGGGTTAGTTTGAGTAGTTATTGGAGTCCAAGAAGACCCAAAAACTAATTCAACTATTTCTTGTATGTATTAATATGTACACATTGTACATCATTGATTGAGATCGATTAATATACATTTGATCTGGTTTCCAGTTTGTGTGTCTTACACATCCTATCTTCCATGTTACTAAAACAATAACCATTCCCCCAATTCCAATTACCACTACTATCCTCAGTGCTAACATAGACATATTTTCTTCCTCAATATGCAACCATCCTACTTTAACATTGCTTTTTGCACCAAGACTTCCCATTGATCTTGGTTTAAGCATGTTGCATGTTGTTAAACGATACCCACACAAGCACTTATTCCTTTGAAATGAAGCTATACAAAAAGTAGAGAATTGTGTTCCTTTTGGGATTGAACCACATAGCTTATTAGATAAAAAATTCACAACCCCTAACATTCATTTTAATTTGGAGTGCTCTTGAGGAATCCCTCCAATTAAATTATTGTTGGCCAAGTCCAATTGCTCCAAAGTAGATATGGTACCAAGAGATGCAAGAATTTTCCCTTCCAATTGGTTCCAAGATAAATTCAACAATCTCAACCAACCCAAACTTCCTATACTTGTAGGTATTTCACCTGTAAAATTATTGTTAGACAAATCCAATATTGTGTTGATAACAAATTAGAAAATAGATTATAATATCTTCTTTTAATGTTAATCTACATTATTGTTCATGTACTCCTTCGTGAAAGTCTCATTGTGACTTTTATTGCAAATATTTAAAGTAATCTTGAGTATTTCAAGATGAGATGGTATCCCTCCACCAAATTTGTTATAAAATAAGTCTAAAATATATAACTGAGTTAAATTTGTAATCCATTGGTCAATACCATCAACATTTATTGCAAATATTTAAAGTAATCTTGAGTATCTCAAGATGAGATGGTATCCCTCAACTAAATTTATTATTAAATAAGTCTAAAATATATAACTGAGTTAGATTTGTAATCCACTGGGAAATACCACCAGAGAACTCATTATAAAGGAGATTTAAAACTTGTAACTTGTGAAAAGACGCAAAGTAGAGTGATATCTCACCTGTTAATCTGTTATTCCATAGATCCAGTAACAGAAATCTATTACAGTTGACAAAAGATAAACGCAAAGGCCCAAAAAAATTATTAGAATGGGGAAGTTTTAATTTGTTGACATTAAATAAATTTACACGTGCCAACTAGTTGCTGCTTTGCGTGGTCAATAATCAAAAAAGAAATGACAACATAAAAATTATGTTGCCATAGATGTAAACAAAGAAAAAAGGTTCAATTGGTTTAGTTCTATATATATATATATATATATATATATATATATATAGATATAGATATAGATATAGATATTCAATTACTAACTTTATAAAATATCAAAATAATTAAAATATCAAAACTAATTGCTTCTTTGAAAATAATATATATATATATATATATATATATATATATATATATATATATATATATATATATATATATATATATATATATTTGAATAGAATATAAATATAAAATATTATAAGCCTCAAAGGTTAGTTCAATTGGTCAAAATCAGTGCCTCACCATCAGGAGGTCACAAGGTCCATTCTCCCCGAAGCCCTTGGGCTCAGGCCTAGCTAGTGGGCCGTAGGGCTAGATTCCCTTCTAGGTCGATCAACCCAGATTTTTCCATGGACATAGCGCCACCCGTTGACCAAGGTGTCTGTGAATCCACAAATATATATATATATATATATATATATATATATATATATGAACTAGAAATAGTTAGAAAATATAAAATATTATGTATATAAACTATAAAACAAAAACAAAATGTTGGCATATAATTTTATAGAACATTTTATTGTTAAAATTATAGAATGTTATATATTATCATATTTAGAGATTTTGAATTTATATTTTATAAGTTAAAAATAAAAAATATATAAAGTTATAGATTAAATAATTAATTAGTATATGTTTAAAAATGATAAAAAATTACTTTAGTGAATTGTGATAGTTATGTTATTTAAAGAATTAATTAAGGTATAGTTTTTGAAAACTAGCGAAAAGTTTATAAAAAAAATGAGTGTAATTCATGGTGTGTTTCTTATTAGTCCCTGCCATCTGGCAATGGCTAGGGACTATAGTAATCCATATGCGATGCTATAGCATTAATTTGAAGAGCTATGTTGTTAATTTAAGCGGATTATTGCAGGGTGACCAAAGTTTTCAAATGCCGCAGGGTTTACCATTGTCGGGATAACCAAAGTTTTGAAAAGTGACCGTGTTTGCCCTCTTCCCGAGGCAGAAGAGGCTGGACCATAGGTTTATTTAGCTTTACCCTGTTTATTATCTGTGGCTGTCGAAGAATTCATATTAATGTTACAGGTATGTTAACATTAGTTCGCTAACATTAGTTCGCGTTTGTTTGCAGGTTGGCTATAGCAGGTTTGAGCATATTGGCAGGTGTTGTGCATGCAGGTGGTGTACGTGTCGATGCATGGTGGTGCAGGTGTTCTGCTGGCCTCCCTCCCTTGTTTCCTAACTGAACTGATTGGGTTGGCAAAGCCTTTCGTCAATTGGAAATTGGATGGTCTTTCATGTCGGTCAGAGGAGAGCTCGAGGAGATAGCAGTCGATACACTATGGATGATTCGGCCAAGAAACCAGTATACCAGTATGTGGGACGCGAAATGTCAGGCATATTATGAGGCAGGCTAGTTTGGAATAGCTCACTGAGAGCTCTGAGGTGCAAGCAGCTTCTCTTTCAAATCCAAGATCTAGGACGACAGTTGCATAGATGGCTCAGAAAAGTGAATACCTGTCTTAATCGCTAAGCCGGGCAGAAGACTACACTACGGATGAACCAACAGCATACGAGAGTCTGCAGCACCAGAGTCTTCACCTTCACGAGTTCACAGCCCGGGCGGCAAGGAAGAGTGACTGCAGGGTCTGGCAGACAGACTACTGAGTTCATCAGCATCAGCCCAGGCTGGGATACCGGGCGGGGCACATAAATGGATTTCTTTACTTTTTACAGTACAGAAAGAGGCCATTTCATGAAGTTTCTTCCCTGGGGTAGGGTATCTCCTCCGCTTGATGGATCCATCATGAAAAGGCAGAGATGGGCAATTGGTTCGAATCTAAGATAAGACAAGCCCTCAACGAGACCTGTGAATTCTAGGTTTGGTACCAGGCCTATTTATCTGAAGCGAGTATCCCCAATGGCGAATATCGATAGGGACCTCCAGTTCCTGCTTCAAGCCAGTTCCTGCTTCAAACGGACCTAGAACTGGAGACTCTGAAACTAGTTCAGCAACAGGATAAGGGGTTAGGACTGGAACAACCAGAAGGTACACTGTTGGGTAGGTGATCAACCTTGCTACCCTTGCTTCTCTCACCCGTGCCTATGCCTAGGTGCCTCCGCTACTTGTTCGGTCGCAAATGGATAGGGGAGGGGCAGAACAGGGAGGGTAGGTTGGGCAACATCTGCAGAACCTGTTTGCTGCAGAAACCACTACTGATGCTGCGGGAAACCACTACTGATGCTGCGGGTTTATGGATTTAATCCTCCTGCATCCTAGGGCTGACAGTCAGGGAGGTTAGACTGTTAAACAGGCAACAGGGGATGGAGCTTAGACGGTTAAACTGCAGGGCATGGAGCTTAGAGGGTTAAACAACTTAGAAGGTTAAATAGCCAAGAGTTTAAACATTTAAGCGAGCAACTAAGGTACTCATTTTCTTCATATTTTCCTTTAAACCTGTATTTGAATTCTCCATCCCATTCGCTTCAGGCAAGTGTTCGAATGAGCTAAACAAGCTTTCTGTGGGCTGCAGGCTTCTTCCTGCCACCAGTCGATTATAATGTTGCAGCCATTGTTGTTGCTCATCAATGGAGACAAAGAGGGACCTTCCTGAAGCAAATCTCTGCACATCCCTGCCACAAAACAAAGCAAAAATAAGTGTGCATCCAGAATGTATGAAAGCAATTAAATCTAGCCATATTAGGCACATAATGATACATTACCTTGCAGTGGCTCCAACGTTCAGACCTACCGATGAAGCTACCAAACCAGAACCCAACTGCACACTATCAAAATCCTTAGCGAGTAGCTTTAACAGAGCATAGCGCACGCACAGCTTTAACAAAGCGTATCAATGTGCACAAAAATGGCTTATTCATGGTGGCTCCATTGTTCAACAAATTCATGGTGGCTTGTTGTTCTGCCCCGCGAGCGTAATGATTCGAATGCCCGCCCCTTCCTCAACTTGCCCGGCTTCCTGATTCTGATTGTTACATCAATGCGTGTAATACATGCAGGTGGGTCCATAGTAGCTGGGTGCATGTGGGTCCTCTGAATGGTCGCCATGGGTGCCAAGTGATATTTATTTTTCTCTTGGGCATGGTTTAAGCCCTGCATGCTACGTTATGGAGGAGGTGAGGCATGTGGCGCTCATGGGAGGGCCCACATGGTCCATGGACATATTTTTATTTTTATTTTTTTTAAATCACTTTACAGACCTTCCTCACAACACTGTAATAGTGTTGCTGGTTTGCGTTTTCGTATCATCCTTTGCCTGGTCATGGGGACCACTGGGATGGTTGATTCCTAGCGAAACCTTTCCCTTGGAAACAAGGTATTGGGTATGACAGTGTCTCTTTGTGTCTGTTGCTTTCGGAACGTATTTGCATACTGTGCCATGGAGCATTTGCTTGATTAAAGAAAAATTGGGCTTATGAATTCTCTAATAGAATTTTGACTGTAGTCATGAGTTATATTGTTGCAGGGCTTTAAATATGTTGAGTTTGATGTTTTCTATGTGTGTTGGAATTGGAATTTGCATTCTGCATGTTTGTGGGATTCAAGTGGTTTCATGCCCATATGGTGCAGGTGGGGAAAAAAATTGACCTGGTCTATGGTGGGGGGAGCATGGGGCTCATGGGATTGGTCTCTCGGACTGTTCATGATGGTGGCTGCCATGTTCTTGGGTAAGAGATAAATTTCTTGTTGGGTTTGGTTCTTCTGATCTTTCTGCCCTTTCATAGAAGGGGCCTATGGCTATCCAGATCATTACAGTGTTATCTGTTTCAATTCTGGTACCTAGGTGTAAAATTAATTTTTACAATAGCATTGATGTTGCTGAACTGATAAAGATTGGCATCTCCTGTATGTTATTTTGACGAGATAATGTGTTTATCTGTGTTTACTTCGTTTTCAATAATTAATTTATTCCATTAACCCTAAATATATCGTCGTTCTGTTCTGGCAGGGTTATTCCAATCGCACTAATCCCTCACGAGGTACCATTGACTTCTATGCTGTATTTACAGTACAGCGTAATGATTATTTTTACTTCTTGTTTTTCTCTTCCCCATTTCTTTCACTTTTTTGCAAAATTTGGGGTAGTTTAACCGTACATGTAACAGCTCAGTGTTCTTTACAACGATCTTGAATACTTTCAATATATGTTTACATTTCCTTGTAGTCTTGTAGTCTTTCTGCCCTTACGAATGTTATGTTTTTAGGATTGCAAAAGGCCGAGAGTCTAACAATCTGGAGGCTATACTCTTTACATTTGCCTGGGTTATGGTTTAATTAAAAGTGAAAACACAGGAAATGCAGGTTGGTTAGGGATTTCAGAAACTTGGTGGCACATTAAGGTTTTTGAGGAATAGAAAGTCAATGCAACTTCCACGTTGAAGTCCAGTGTAGATGCAGTAATAACAAAGAGCCTCTTAGGACCTCTCAAGATGGGATGCAGAGGAAATACTTCAAACCAAAATCAGATATCTAATCCTTATTCAGGCCCAAGTTTACTCTCATTCGGTAACTAAAATAGTTATAGAAGCTTAGTAATTCGTCTTGAAAATTGTAATTCTGCATTTAGATAGCATTACGACGAAGCCCAACGTCTTAAAAATCTAACCCCGATGTTCATTAAGGAGTTCAGAAAGAAAGTGCCACAGCATTTGCAGAACGTCCATGGACACTGGTTATGCCGAGATAGAGATGCGAAAGGGGTTTCTTCATACCAACGTTTTATTCCATATCCATTCAATCTGTAGCCTGATTTGTATAGAATTGAGAGTATAAACTCTGTCATGCATACATTGATGCCAATTATTACAAATCTATAGTGATGAATTTGCTGCAAAAGTTCATAAATATTGATACACTTTTGTCAAGTTTGGCTCAGTACTTTAGCTGGGTGTGCTTATAATTATGATTCCTCTTTTGTCTAGATCTCACTTGAAGTGCCATCTGGTGGTATGTTTTTGTAACAGATATCTGGAGAGACAGTTGGTGAAGTGAAAACTGTTGTAGACATGCATGAGAGGAAGGCAGAAATGGCACGTCAAGCAGATGCTTTCATTGCTCTACCAGGTGTGTGTTTTTAATATAAGTCTTAAAGAATTTTCGACAAACAATGCACATGTGGAATTTTACGAATTCCATCCAAGATTTTTGAAGTTCAGATTAGTCCTCGTTTAATCACAGAGAGTTGTTAATAAGGTAGTGCTGTTTCAACCTACTGCTGATTGTAGGTGGTTATGGAACAATGGAAGAGCTCTTCGAGATGATCACATGGTCACAGCTTGGCATTCATGAGAAGCCGGTATCTATCCATAATAATAATCCATAATAATCTTGTTTTCCTTTCATGACTAATTCACATAATTGCGATTCGTTTCTACATTTCATCTCTGATGTGTGCTGAACTGCTTTTTTTAATTCAATCTTGAAGGTTATAGTGTCTGATGCAAATGTCCCTGGTGAGGGGGAACACAAAGACATGTCCTATATACGTCTCCAAAGAAACCTCCCTGGTTTCAATCCAAATACGTGTCACTGCTTGTATGGATTAGTAAGTGCTCTGATTTCTAAAAAGAATGGCGTTGCTTGAACCTGACATGTGGTATTTTAGGTTAATTGCTTGATATTTTACTAAGACTTATGGTATGTATGATTTTAAAAGCTGCTTTTGCAACTCCAGGATGCAGATTTAATAATGCTAGCATTAACAACTCATGAAACCCACTTCTCAATTTTAAGAGAGGTTGTTGACTTCTTTGCAACATAAACACTGATATTTTGTTTCCGGATATTCTGGGATTACTATGTAAGAGATAGCTCTGCCTCTGAGTATATACCTGTGGTGATGATACAGGTCATCACTTTCCCTGGTCAGCAAGAAAAATGCTACCTTTGTCAACATTATGCTAATAATTGAGCAGTTTCTCAACATCTGGACCTTGCGAGAGTACTTGGAGTGTGACATGAAGTTTTTGTGGGGAATGATTTCCTTCCGCACATGCCTACATTAGAAATCCGTGAGGTTTGTACATGATTTCTGGCATTCCTGTAGTGCTTTTCTTTTATTGACAAATCACAAAAAAGCCTTTACTACTGGCTTTGTTATACTGGTGTTTCCCCTTTAACTGGTCATCATTATTTGATTGGGAAATTATATTCCTTGTTATGAAATGAATTTTACAGAAAGTGCTAGTGTGGCTGTATTGTATTAAAGAGGATGCAGTGAAAGACCAGAAATTAACTCAAATTTCTGTTAGGGTGCAATCAACTTGCTGATGGATGTTAACTGACATAAGCAGTCTCAGCAGCTCAGTAGACAGTTGCAGTCCCAAAGGTACACACAATCACTTCCTGTTCTATATACATTTTCATTGTTCAACTTGCCATTATGATTCTGTGACTTGTAGTTGCATTGCATTACTAAACATAATATTGAACTCTAGTATCAAAACTGTGCATTGGATGTTAACTGACAGCTCAGCTCAGTAGACCTTCGCAGTCCCAAAGGTACACATAATCACTTCTTGTTCTATACCCCGTTTGCCTGAGAAAATTGTTTAAACATTATCCTGTTCAGTCAACCTTCACTTTCTCTGCAAAAGTGTTCCCAATTCAGTATGACAGAATATAGTCCCACTTGACTGAGAAAAGTATAGCTCTAGCACTTACTATCATAATAACAAGCCTAGGTTAAGCTATCTTTGACTGGTCAGTGGATTGATATACATTTACAATGACACCTGGCCATACTTAATATCATAATAACAAGCCTAGGTTAAGATGTCTTTGACTGGTCAGTGGATTGATATACATTTACAATGACTGATCCTAACATACAGCAGGTTCTTTTTTATCTTGGCAGTGGTATTTTGAACTCTGGTGTCAACACTGTGCATTCGATGTTAACTGACATAAACAGTCTAAGCAGCTCAGTAGACATATTATGATTATGTGACTTGTAGTTGCATTGCATCACTAAACATAATATTGCATCGAACACTTAGTCGTCATCATGTTTCCTATTTTTGAGAAATTCTTTTTTATCTTGGCAGTCGTATTTTGAACTCTAGTATCAAAACTATGCATTGAATGTTAACTGAGCCTACTCAATGCAGGTGCATTCTCAAGTGCATTCTCAGGCTAAACCTACTCAATGCAGGCACTTAACTTTGCTCAGGAAGCAACTATGGCAAGGTTGCCTAGGTTTTGCGTTGGATCTTAACTGAGCCTACTCAATGCAAGTGCATTTCACAAAGTTATCAGCTAGAAGCAACTGTGGGACATGAAGTATCGGCATCTAAAGGTTGAACGTGAGGCTCAAGGTGAAAAGGCTAAAGGCTGATTCCATCTGTTGGAAGCAAAGGAATCTATATTCTTTCAGAAGGTTCAAGTTGAAAGGCAAGGGCTAGAGTTGAAAGGCAAGAGGGTAAAGGCATCTGGCTTCTGGTTCCTGCCTGGCTAAAGGTGAGAGGTTACAGGCTTCATCTTCTGCTGATAGATTATAGGCTAGCATCTGTGTTACTTGGTGATGAAGGCAGAAGTTGACAGGCTCCTTCATGGGTCAAGGCTTAGAAGCTCAGTTTTGCAGGATGACCAATTCAGTTTGACAGAATCAGCATCTAGTTCGGTTCTCAATGCAGGGACTTGCTACCTCGCAGCCTCCCTTGTTTATTTTTATATCGAGAATAATTACTTATTTAGTAAACTCTAAGTAAAGAATTTGATGAGTTTGGAGCTTTTCATTATTTATTTATTTATTTATTTTCCGTTGTTTGATTCAAATTACATTGTACATTTATATCATATTAATAAATAATATTTATTTTCTAAATCTAAACTAAAATATGTATATCTATTGATTACTTGTCATTTAAATAATTCGTAACATAATTAAAAGAATTCAAAATAACAAAACCACATTATACATTTATATCATATCAATAAATAATATTATTGTCTAGATCTAAATGTATAAAAGTATAAATGTGTAAATGAGCAAAAGTGTAAATTTGGTAGTTACTTCTTATAATTATTTATGTTTTCTTTTAGGCTTTAACATATAGGAGTGAAAGTATAAAATTATAAACTTAATAGTGGTTAATACTCACTAAAAATTTATGCAAGTCCTTATCTCTTAGGAAATAACTTTTTTCATTTCATATATCAATTTCTATTTTTTCTAAAAACATAACATCCACTTAAGTGGCAGGGACTACGTTACCCTTCAACACTTGTTAAATTATGATTTTTTAATTTCTATTGAATTAAATATTATATATAATTATTGCTTGAGCTTATAACATACTAAACAATTTATTTGAGACATTTCCACATTTATTCATATTGTCTAAAACATTTGGATATGAACTATGTAGAAGATTTCCCTATACTTTTGGATATGAACTATGTAGAAGATTTCCCTATGCAACGTGTCTGTGAACACTTCACCCATCATCAAGGACTAGGAAGTAAACAATTTATTTTTAGTAGTTGGATTTAATTGTGTTAAAGTAATTTTTGCGAAAAGTCTTATCTTCCATGATTTGGTTATAACCAATGGCTTTTTACTTTATATTCATTTATTCTATTAATTTTTGCCCATAATTTTTTACTTTATATTTATTTAATCTATTAGTTTTTGCCTATGATTTTGTACTTTATATTTATCCAACTTATTAATTTTTGTTTGTTAAGGTGATATTAATTTACATTTTATATTAATATATGTTTTTGAATATTAATTAAAACATACGAAGTACATATTTAGTTTTTTTTTTTTTCCCTATATATATTTGACATTTAAAAAATGTTGAAATACAATTTTACATTACCCCTACATATCTCCCAGAGCACGCCTTGACACAAAGATAAAATAACATAAAAAAATAAAAGAAGGAAACAAAATATTAACAATATCATTATAAATTTGATATTAATAATATAGGAAATGAAAATAGTAGTTACATGTAAAGTTGATAATTAATTAAATAATATAATAAAAACAATTTATATTATTATTAAAAGTAACATAATAGATTAGTTTTTATTAAATTATAATTAAAAATATTAAAATATTTATAGCTTCTAGTATGATTCAATTGGTGATAAAAGTAATGTGTAATATGTGAAACTTAGAAATCCAAAAGCACATTTTGTAGACCCTCAAAAGTTTACTATTAGTTACTACTGGTTCATCTAGAATGCCAAAAAAAATATTGAAATATTTATAAAAACAATAAAAAAATAATATTTATAAAAATAGAATATTTAACTTTACCAATACTTATATATATATATATATATATATATATATATATATAATATGAAGTAAAATATATTAATTGTTAATGATTGAGGTTTCTAGTAAAAATGAGCCTCTTTTTTAAGAGCTTACACAACAATTTTATACTATAAATGAATATACATATAGTGTATCTACATAATGTAATTTTCAATCATTTCACAATGAATAGAACTACCAAATTTTATTCTTTTCAAAAAAATTAATAACTAAATTTACTTTGATTAATATAAAAAGTAATATAAATACAAAAAGAGTTTTCTAAACATATTATATTTGGAGTTTTTGGAAAAATTCAAGTATTTTTTTTCTTGAACAAATCTTAGTTTTTTGTTGTTTAAAATGGGTTTTTATACTCCATATATAGATTCAACACCATGAAACCCTCTAAAACGTGGCATAAATAAATTATGACAACATTTTTTATTTATCATTAACTAAAAATAATAATGCAAAAATAAGGATCGCACGTGCTTCTGCTCCCGCTGCCGCCTGCTGCCTGGGATTTGATTCAGCCCTCGGCCTCTCGGCATGGCCCCTCCGGAGGCTCCACCAGAGGAGGCAGTTCTTCAGCAAGCATTCTTCGACCTGGTTAGATCTTTGCCTCCACAACGAACTCGCCCCACAGTTTCGAAATTTGTGAAAAAGCTTGATGGGTTGCAGGAAGTATCTCTACCTCCAACCTTGCCCCGTATGGCTGCCCTTGCCTTGGCAGAAAGAGGACTTATTGGACAATTTACAAGACTTTGGCCCTCTTCTAAAACAGTGCAGAGGTGGGTGGAAAGGAACTGGTCAGACAAAACTCAGGGGAAAATCTCTATCAGATTTTGTGGGAAAGGATACTTTACATTTCATTTCGAAACAAAGGAAGACAAGGACTTAATCTTCCGCAATGGGCCTTACTTCATGGATTCCAGAGGATTATATCTCAATAAATGGACACCGGACTTTGATCCGGAGCTGGACATTCCTAGTGTTGTTCCTGTTTGGGTCTAGCTTCCTCACCTCCCCTTGCACTACTGGGGAGATGAATCAGTGCGTGCTATTGGGAATGATGTAGGGAAATACATTGATCAAAGTGAACCTAAAGACAATATGCAGGCTTGTGCTCATATCTGTGTAGAAGTTGATTTGGGTAAAGGCCTGCCAGAAGCCATCAAGCTCAAGGTTGACGATTGGACTCACATTCAGCAACTTGACTATGAGCAGATCCCCTTCAAGTGCAAGGTATGTCACGAATACGGCCACTTTGCCAATCGTTGCACTAAACTTCTTAATGTTGAAAACTCTCCACAAGAAGAGCAATGGGAAATAGTTAAAAAAAAAAAGGCAACCCCTAACCCTAAACCATCTCATGAAGCTGGCCCATCCTCTCGACCTCCTCCCAATCCTCCACCCTCATCTCCTCCCCCCTCTTCATCCCACCCTCCCTTCTTCTCTAATCGTCAACCTGATCCCCATTCCTCCTCTCCTTCCTCCAATCCCTTTCACATCCTCTCTCCTCCTGAGGATACCCCTACACCTGTGATTCAATCTGACCCTTTAGTTTCTCCCCTCCCCCTGATCATCTCCTCATCCCTCCCGACTGATCCCCCACCTCTCAGAATCACCAGAAGCAATTCTAAGGAGCATGGTTCCACCCTTGACAACCAAAAGAAGCCCGGAAGAAAATCTGCCAAACAGCACAGAGATGAAAATGCGCAAAAAGACATAGCATTGGGTCTCCAAAACCCCATAGAATCCTATATCCTAGGACAAATAGACAAGGACCAGGGAGGGAGAGAAACTCCTCGCATCCCTCATCTGAAATGATGAAAGTACTCTCATGGAACAACAGGGGATTAGGGCACCCCTCCAAATCAAATGCCTTAAAAGATCTAATTAATCAAGAGAGACCAGATATTGTTTTACTTCAAGAAACAAAGCAGGGACAGTTAGAAATGAACAAAATTATTGAACAGCATAAGCAATACAAAGGATGTGTGTGTGATTCCAGAGGAGCCTCAGGAGGAATTGCTACGCTCTGGCATCAAGATAAATGGAACAATACAGCAGAAATAGTAGAACAACACTGGATCAAGATTGTCTTGAAGAACAACATGAGCAGTCAACAGCTTGTCATCTACAATGTTTATGCTCCGAATCACTATAGGGATAAGGAAGCTTGTTGGGATTCCCTTAGCAACAATATAGCGGAAGAAGATAACAGCAACATAATTTTAGGTGGAGACTTAAATCTCATCTTGCATGCTAATGAAAAACACGGAGGCAGCTTCACCCTAGATCCTTTTAGAAACCAGCTGGAGAATGTAATGCAACATGGTGATCTTGTTGATATAATCCCAAAGAATCGTAAATTCACTTGGAGTAACCGCAGGTTGGGGAAAATCAATATTATGGAAAGGCTTGATCGAATCCTGGTAAATGTGTCCCTTCTTTCCACCTTTACAGCTGTTTATGCTTCCATTCTTCCCTTTGCAGCTTCAGACCATTACCCCACTGCTTTAACTCTTGAATCTCATTGCCCCCTGGGCCCTCTCCCCTTTAAATATAGCCCTTTATGGAATGACATTGCGGCAGCCAAAGATTTGATCCAACAAACTTGGTGACAGCACATTGAAGGCTCTCCAAGTTTCATATGGGAAAGCAAACTCAGGAATGTAAAGAATGCACTCAAGGATTGGGCAAAAACTCACTATAAAGAGCCGGAAGCAAAGAAAAGAGAAGTGAAAGCTAAAATCGAAGATTTCCATCACACAATGGAAAAGAAAGAGTACTATCAGGTGGAAAAAAATCAGGAAGAAAATCTCTACAGTCAGTTATATAGTATCAGAAGAGAAGAGGAAGAGAAATGGCGAATAAAATCAAGGCAGATTTGGTTGAAGAGCGGAGACAGGAATACGGCTTTCTTCCACAAGCAAGCCACAATTTGAAAAATTAGAAATAGAATAACAAATATCACAGACAACACAGGCATTCAGCACAACGATCAAGCTGCTATCAAAAACGCTGCTTCAGAACACTTCAAAGAGCTCCTAACCGAAAAAGGGGAAGAAGAAAACTATGTTGATCTCCTACAGCATATGCCAAACAAGATCGCAGCAGAAACAAATGAAAGACTGACCGAAGAGATAAAGGAAGAAGAAATCAAGGGAGCCATCTGGGGCCTCCAGCCTGACAAAGCACCAGGACCGGATGGCTTCCCAATTTGCTTCTATAGGGAGCACTGGGAAACTATCAAAAAGGATCTCATCAAATATTTTAAATGGATTCATAGGAAAAATAAATTGGGAGGCTACACAAATTCAACCCACCTAGCCCTCATCCCCAAGGAGAACCGTCCCTCTAATTTTTCCCGTTTCCGCCCCATATCCCTATGCAATTCTTCTTATAAAATCTTCACAAAAATCCTTGCTTCCCGACTCAAGCCTCTCTTGCCAATGCTAATCTCTGAAAATCAAGGTGGCTTCATGGCAAATAGGAAAATCTCAGATTCCATCCTCCTAGTTCAGGAAGCCATTCACTCAAGCCACTCTAGGAATGAAAAGGGTTTCATCCTGAAATTAGACTTGGCAAATGCTTTTGACAGGGTCAGGCACTCCTTTCTATTTGCTACTCTTCAAAAAATGGGCTTCGCTTCTTCATTTCTCGACCTCATAAGAGCTTGTATCTCTGGACCTTGGATAGCCCCCCTTGTCAATGGCAGGCCTGGCCCTGCCTTTCAATCTTCAAGAGGATTGAGGCAAGGCTGTCCTCTTTCCCCCTACTTATTTATCTTAATGGTTGAGTCCTTTAGTTGCGCCCTTGATCATAAGCGGCAGGCAGGTCTCATTACTGGCATCAAATTTGAAGATGGAGTTAAAAACATCAATCACTCCCAATTTGCTGATGATACCCTGCTGATAGGAGGGGCGTCTGCAATCATAGCTTGAATATTCAAAGCTTTATTAGACAAATTCATGAGTTATTCTGGGGGAATGATAAATCATCTCAAAATTTACATATATGCCTGGAACACCTCAGCTCAAACGCTTCAAAACATAGCCAACATCTTTGGGGTGCCTTGCAAGTTAAATTGGGACCACTTCAACTATTTGGGAATGCTAGTGAGTATAGGACATGCAAGAGCTGAAATATGGGAAACAACTCTAGATAAATTGAAAATAAAAGTACAGAAGTGGGGATCCACTTGGCTCAACCTAGCTGGCCAATTGGTGCTCCTTAAATCAGGCCTTTCTTCTCTTCCTCTATATCAGTTCTCCCTAGTTCAGGCTCCAGCCTCATTTCACCACAAAATGGAAAGTATACTCAGGTATTTCCTATGGCAGGGAGGGAAAAATGAAAGGAAAAATATAACTTGGTAAGTTGGAAACAAGTCATCCAAAGTCAGGAAAAAGGAGGACTTGGAATTAGATCTCCAATGCTCACAAACTTAGCCTTTGGTGGCAAGATAGTTTGGAGATTAATCGAGGATCAGCAAGCTTGGTGGAAAAAAGTTCTTGAGGCCAAATATCTCAGCAGCCCAAGGCAGCAACTGCTAACAAGTGAAATACCCGTCAGAAGTAGCACAAGAATTTGGAAACTTTGCAAAAAAGCCATCTCCTTTATGGCACAAAATGTCTCTAAGGTCCCCAAAGGTGGCAGCAAAATCAACATTGGAGCTGATAAGATTATGGGGAACCAACCAATTAGCAGCCGTCCAGGTATGGATCCAATTCTCCTCTTTCTTCAAAGCAAAGGAATATACAGCTTAGACCAAATTTCTCAATGGGATATAAATACTCAGGCTTGGAAGAGGTGGAGCTTCCCTCCCATCCCTGAAAACCTCAAAGAGAACCTCGACAATTTTCAGATTCATCTTCACAACATTGCTCCTATAATTAAAAATGGCATTGATGGATTCCGATGGGATCCCACTGGCTCCAGTTACTCAATACAAGCAGGTTATCATTATTTGTGTAACAGGGACTATTTGGCTCCTCCATGGATGTATTGGAAAACAGTATGGAAATCTGAAGCCATCCCTAAAGTGAAATTCTTTATGTGGACCCTCTTAAAAGGGAAAACCCTCACCTCAGAAAATTTGCAAAAGAGAGGTATTGTTGGACCCTCCCGATGCCCAAATTGTCAAGAGGCAGAAGAATCAATCCAGCACCTATTCATTTCGTGCCCCTTTGCAATCTCTTGCTGGAATAGCATTGCCCCAAATGGCCCTCTCACCTGGAATTCACAACTCTCCATTGGTGAAGTCTTAAACAACTGGAAGAAAAGCTACCCCTGGCAGCCCAAGAAAAACAATATTGCCAAGAGGGTGTGGGATGCCCTCCCATATGCTCTCTTATGGAAAATTTGGATTGCTAGGAACCGCAAGGTTTTTAGAGATCAGGAGACCTTAACCAGGCAACTATGTAGCAAGGCTAAAAGCCTTGCGATAGAAACTATTGCAGCCAAGAGCACAAAGAAAATCGATATGGCTAGTCTTTGTGTAGAAGAAAGAGACTTCATCAGGAGTCTGATAGACAAGAGTAGTATCCTTCCAACATCAAACATCTACAGCAACTCAACTAGCACTCTCAGCCACAATTGGAAAATAAGATTTAAGCAGGATGAATTCAATGAATGGCTTTGCAACAACAACTCTCATTCCCTTTTCTTTGATGGTGCCTCCAAGTCAAATCTGGGAGCGGCGGGGGCAGGGGGAGTGTTATGAAACCAGCTCAAGAAAAGATAGAAAAGATAGATCAATGCCTTAGAATTCAGCCTCTTCAAGGGGGCAACCTCCTTTACATTACATAAATGAATAATTCTTGGATGATACAAATGAAAAGACCTCCTTTCTATATATAGGAGTCTAAGGGGTCATAACATAATCACAGCCGACATAACAATAATAATGTAAGGGCACAATAATAACAATAGTGGGCTTCTATGGGGCACAATAGTAACAATATGGGCACTACATGGGTACATCAATATAATAAGTGGGTTTTTTTTTGTGTAAGTTAGCGTTTGTATTAAAGGAAAATATAGTACAAAACTTCTGCAAAACTGCAGAAAAACTGGCCGCTGAACAGCAGGCCAAGCTACAAGAGACAAGAAAAGAATAGACTGCCCACCACGCAGGGCGGCATAGAACCACAAGACTGACAGGGCAGCCGGAAAGGAAACAATCCACCTCGGCTCCCAAGAGAAGAATAGACTAGGGTAGAGTTGAGCAAACAGAACCGGTCCAAACCAAAGATTCTACACAACGAGGGTGGAATCATTCGGTCGACCTTTTTTCCCTTTCTTTTTGCCGACTTTGACCCAACCAGCTGGATCTTGTTGGTCATGAACGATTTGTATGCTGAGTTGGGCTGGAGCCGAAAGCTCCTTGTCTGAATCTGACGGAGAAGACACATGAGTTCGTTTTTGAGAGACAGGAGGGACAGTTGCTTCTTCGTGACGCGCTGGATGAGAAACCTGATCTGGGGTTTCGTCCATGACTTCCTCCTCTTCCTCCTCATCGTCTTCATCTGAGCTGGAAAAGCTATCCATTGGGGGAGGATCATGAGGTTTCCAGCTTTTAGATTTTGGCTTGGAATTAGCTTTCTTTTTTTGGAAAGGTAATGAAGGACACGAACTTTGTAGGTGCCCAGTGAGATGACAATTTCTGCACCGAAATGCTGTATTCTCAAAGTCCAGAGGTTGAGCCCAATGGAAATCGCCTATTTTGAGAATGATCTGATCAGGAAGTCCTCTACTTATGTCTATTTCTGCGCAGATTCTGGCGAAGGTATAAATTCCTTTTAGCCCTCGTGAGGGATCTGTGTCGAGGTAGCGACCTAAGGAATTGCCGATAGCTTCAAATACAACAAAGTTCCAGAGATGCGCCGGAAGGTTAGGGAGTCTAACCCAGATCGGGAGTTTGGTGATGACTGCTGTGGAGGGATCGAACTCTGGGAACCACGGAGTGAGGAACAGACCCGCCGAATTCCAAAACCAAGGGCCTCCAGTTAAGGCTTTTTGGTAATCATCGCTATCAACAAACAGAGTTATGAAGAAGCCTTTAGAGCAGAAGATAACCTTGCAATTGTTGGTCCAATTAGCATGAATCCATTGGTATAGGTCTGCTGTGTTAGGCCAAAGACCATTGAACCTGCAAATGATGCCCTTTTCTGCAAACACCTGATATTGCGTATCCAACAAGGGATGTGATATTTCAATGGTGGGGGACTCTTCCAGCTTGTCCACTAGGAAGGGCTTGGGAGCTTGAGCAGGAGGAGCTCTATCCTTAGGCTTCTGAGAATGGACTGCATCTTTATATGAAAAGGCAGCAGCTGAAGAAGGCTGTCCAACAGCGCCCCCTCTCAGACGCAAGGACAGGGAAATGGAGGCATTTCTTTGAATATTGTAACAGGACAGGGGACAAGAATCCTCTAATTGTTTACCTTCATAGAGGAGCCGCTGAAAGATTGCCGGGTAGCCCTCCTTGTTTTCCAGGTGTAGCTTGAGGTGCTGCACCAGATCAGTAGATCTCACCCACAGCAGCTTTGACTTACCGGAAATGAGGACAATCAGAATCTGGAATGGTTCTGAGATTTCTGTTCTCTGCGGGCTACTGAGGCCCTGATGGCCAGGGGGACTGGAGAGCACGCATCTGTCTGAGAGGGAGGTGCTTCTGAGACTCACGGTTGAAAGAGTTGCAAGGCTTTGCTTAGACCATGCTTCTGCTGGGACTTGGGAGTTAAGCCGGCGACTTAAAACCCTTTCAGCGCATTCCATTTGAGCTAAAACAGAGTACAGGCCCCTGATTGAGATAGAATCTCGAAGGGGCGTTTTGTCAAACAGATGCCCCACATCCTCATCGGATTTGGCGACCTTTGCAACGGCCAGCTTGAATGCTTCAGCTCTGGTCGTCTCGTTCACCCTAGACCACTAATCGACGCAGGCTTTCTTCCTCCAGAACAGATTTGAAGCAAACCCTGTGAGATCTCTTCCATTTGTGTGCATTTCATGGCTAATCGCCATAGGGTTCATCCTGGAGCTCCGATTCTCACCGTGGGAATGAAGCCCCGAGAGCCTCATTGAGAGCTCCGGCTTGAAGGCCGTAACAGCGGCGAGGCTGTAAGAACTCTGGGCCTTCAGCCATGGCAGCTCCTCCCATTTGCAGGCCGGCGGAGAAGACAACGCATTTTCCAGAAAATCGAGGATAGAGGATGCGTCCATGTCTGAGAGAGAAATATCGCACTTGGGATTCCTGTAACCACTGATACAAGACAGCTCCTGGCCATCTCTTGCAGCGCCGACGACAGACGGAATGAGAACGGCAGCCATGGTTATCGAAACCCTCGTTTCAGAAAATCGCCGGAGCTTCGTTTCATTTTCTTGGACAAGAGGTACAATATAATAAGTGGGTTGTACTAATAACAATAAGGGGTTACACTAGTAGTATAGGGGCCTAACATGCCCCTCTCCTTCAAAAAGCGTTGTCCTCAACGCTTGAGTAGTTCTTGATGCTTCTGTATAAAATTCTTGTCCTCCCATGTGGAATCTTCAGTGGGTAAGTTCTTCCACTTGATGAGATACTTTGAAATTGATTGATTTCGTAGCTGTCGGGTTCTTGTTTCTGTGACTGCTCCAGGTTCCAATATGATTTTTCCTTCCTCTTCAATTTCTGGAAATATTGTTTGAATTGGGATCTTTTGCAACTTTTGAATAAGTGGCCATACTTCTTCGTCCTTCTTCCATTCATCCCTTGCTTCATTTATCCAATCTGGTTGGATAATAGAAATAGTACAAAACAATGCTTCCACATCCTCATCCTTGAAGAGTCTTCCCATTCGGTAAGGTCGCCATTTTTTAAGTGCATGTAGTATTGCCAACATTTCCTTCTCATAAATAGCTTGCTTGAGATGTAGCAGTGAAAATACCCAATCACCTACATCAAAACATTTTCACTACGATGTTGATCTACCCGTTGTTTCGTTTGATTTTGCACCGAAGTGGCGTCATCCTTTAAAAGTTGAAGAACTTGTTGTTGATGCTTGATGTGATCTTTCACTGCTTGAACCCTTTTCTTCTTGATATGTCCTTCTATCTCTAGAGTTTGAGGAGTGGCAATTTCTTCCAATCCTTTAAAAGATATGGTTGGATTTATTTCTTCTTTCTCGATGTGATTTTTCACTTCTTGCACCTTTTTATTCTTCATATGTCCTTCTATCTTGAGAGTTTTAGGAGTGGTAATTCTTGCCAATGCTTTACAAGATATGGTCTGATTCATTTCTTCTTGCTCTGGGGTGGGGTCCTGGTGTATATCCTCTTCTTTTGATGTTTCTTGATCCTTTTCTTCCTCCTCTTCATATTCTATGTAAAATAATTTCTTCTCAGCACACTTATGACCTTTAGTGCATTTGCTATCACAATTGTAACAAAGCCCTTTTTCTCTTTTTTCTTCCAATTGTTGTGGTGTAACCCTTGTAGCTTGTGGAAGGCTAGGAGAAACAACACTTCCATCTTTATAGTTGTAAGGGGTATGCTTCCTGGTTTCCATAATTTTTCTTTCCACTATGTCACAAAGCCCTTTTACTATTTCCAATTGTTGTGGTGTTGCTCTAAAGAAGGTGTTGCTCTTTGTATCTTCATAATGTGCTACCATTTCCTCCATGAAAATTGACCACGTAACAAGTTGTTTACGAGAACAAAGCCCTTCATACCATAAAAATTGATCCGGTTCTAAATATGAAGATGCAATACATACCTTTTGTAATAGTGGTACACCATGTAGATCAAAATATTGCTCCATCTGAAGTATCCAATTCACCGAATCCTTGCCATCAAACTTCCTCATCTTGTTTTTTCTTGATTTTAGGAGCTCGATCTTGAAACGACTATAACTCTGTACTTTCGGATCTTTCAATTCTGAAATTTCGACCTGTGGTAGCCCTCTACGTCCTCTTTCCAATGCCACTAGTTTGATCCAATTTTGATTCTCCAAGAAAGAGTTATGCACAAGCTCCCAAGATGACCTGATTATAGACCTTTCCAGAAGAGCAAACTTGTATGAAGTGCCACGTGTCACTGTTTCAACCTTTGGCTCTGAAAAATATCTACAAGAAACTACATTCCATCCTCTTTCTGTAAATTCTTATGAAATTTCAATCCGATGCTCATAGAGAAAGTTATGACAATTTTCCCCAGGTCACCTGTTTGGAATGTAATTCAGGAGTCTGCAAAAAGACCAACTTCCTCAGATCATATCTCCACAAATATAGTGCGAAAAGATCTGAAATTTGGGTCCGAGGTTCAGCACGATTTCTTCTCAAATGGGTTTTTTTTGCAGCTTCTGAAACGTCTCAGAAAAAAATTTATAGCGAAAATGCCACGATGGCCTGTTTGGAGCAGCGAAACCCTAGCATCCAAAGCTCTGATACCAAATGTTATGAAACCAGCTCAAGAAAAGATAGAAAAGATAGATCAACGCCTTAGAATCTAGCCTCTTCGAGGGGGAAACCTCCTTTACATTACATAAATGAATAATTCTTGGATGATACAAATGAAAAGACCTCCTTTCTATATATAGGATTCTAAGGGGTCATAACATAATCACAGCTAACATAACAATAATAATGTAAGGGCACAATAATAACAATAGTGGGCTTCTATGGGGCACAATAGTAACAATATGGGCACTACATGGGTACATCAATATAATAAGTGGGTTGTACTAATAACAATAAGGGGTTACACTAGTAGTATAGGGGCCTAACAGGGAGTAATCTATAAACCCAATGGAGACCCCTTAGTCACCTTTGAGTGGGGATTGGGAAACCTATAAAATAATAGAGCAGATGCTCTGATGCTCTTTCAAGGCCTACTCTAGCTTCAAATCCATGGAATAAGGAAATCTTTGATCTTTGGAGATTCTGCTATCATTATAAGTCTAATGAACAGCAAGCGAAAAGCCTCCAACATCTTCATACAGCAAACCATTAGCAGATGTCAAACTATGATCAATCAAACTTGGGAGCTTAAATTTTTCCATATTCTTCGCACCATAAATCGAGAAGCAGACAAACTCGCCAGTCAAGCATGTATCCAACCTAAAGGAAATATCCTCTGTAACAATGAGGATCTTTTTCAACTCCTCCCATGATCTTCCTCATGATTTGTGACAATCCTATAAATCTTGAGACTTGCAGAAATTTCAGGGCATACCCTGACAAAATCCAAGGCAATCCCGATGTGGCCAATTCTCTGCCGCCAAAAATCTTACCTTCTCATCCCACAGACTTCATAGCTACTTCGATTTTTGGTCGCCCATGTGAAATCCGTGAATCCTCCATCTCTTACCGCGTGACTCTGTCCTCCCTCTCTTGTAGCCCGCTTGCCATAAATACTCAGGCGCCTTTTCTCCGTCTCTAGGTCTTCTCTTCTATCAATGATTATTCCACTGCTTCCGCGCTAGTCTTCGATCATAGCTGCTTCTCAGCGCCTGCATCTCGTGCCTGTTCCCTTCGTTCTCCCTTCACTCAGAGTATTTCTCCTGGAAGCCCTGTTTTATTGTCTACTCTCTGTAGCTCCTCCCTTGTTCCTCTAGTTGTTGCTGCTCTCCCTGAGTTTTGTTGGCCTTCGTTCCCTCCCCCGCCATTCCTCAACCCTCCTTTCATTCCAGCGCTCCCCCTCGAGCTAGTGTAGTTGAGGGCCATTTCAATAAAGTTCTATTCTCTATCATCCTATAACCATTCCTCCCACTTACCTGCTTCTCCAGTCGGTTCTCCCTATTCTGGAAGCATTCATTGATCCTTTCTCTATTCCCTGAGCACTTATCCTTCCCTTTACTTTGTTCTGCATATCTTCTGTCCTGACGCTTTTGTTACGATTGCAACAACTCTTTCTTGGTGCAGTAATCCAGCGTATCATCAAGACAGAGCTAAGGATTCTCAGATGGCTCGTAGTGAAGACTGCCTGCACTGTTGAGATCTCCAGGAAGAGCTTGAACAAATCAGAGTGCACCAGCGTGTCCTGGATGAAAAAATCGATTCTTCCACTCGGTTAATCAATGCAAAATATGAAGCTGACTTAAATCTTTTTCTTCATCGTGTCTCCTCCCTGCAAGATCAATTCAATGCCTTATCCAATACTTGCGCTCATATTCAAGAATCTATAGATATTCTAAAATACATGATGGAGAAGCTCAATGCTCCAAGCACCAGCTCTTCCAGCATCAAGATCGCTGAAGCGGATAGCAAGTCGGATGAATCTACCGCTCGTCAGATTAGCCACATCAATATAGACTAGGATGTTTTGTAAATTCTGTCTACTCTTATTCCAGTTTGTCAGAATCTACTCTTGTGCTAGTTTCCTCCAAGTCAGAAATGACAGTAATTTAGCATAATGTTGTAATGTAATCCAGTTGCAAGCTCAGCCTTCGAGCTCTACTCATGTAACTCAGGAGCTTAGCCTCCCAAACTTTTTTTGAATATAATCAGCAACCGAATTTGTTAAAAAAAAAAAAATCAAAAAAAAAAAATGCATTAAAATATTAAATAAGCTAACAATGAAAATAAGTATAAATTTCTAATAAAATGATTAAAAATATAAATAAGGAGTATAAATAAGCCCTCCTTGACATTAATACTTATACAAAAAGAAAGGATATTATATATTTAAAGACTTAACTAAAATAAAACATAAAATAAAGTGATTAAAGATAAAACCAAATCCTTTTAATATTTAGATTTATCAAACAAAATATTATACATTTTATATTTAAAGCTTTATAAGCATAACTAAACATCATTAAGTAACATCAATGATTCACCACATATAAATTCCTTGTGATCTCTTATGTAGGGAATCTATACACTCTATAAAAGGTTTTAGGTGTAACGGGAGTCGCCAATCAATTCCATGCTCTCTTCCAAGTTATTAAAACAATAAAAAGTACCCCAATTCCAATTACCACTCCTATCCCCACGTTTATGATTGACATCTTTTCTTTTGCAATATCCAACCATCCTGCTTTAACACTTGTTTTTGCACCAAGACTTCCCATTGATCTTGTTTTAATATTTTTGCATGTTGTCAAAGGATATAGACACAAGCACTTATTCCTTTGAAATGAATCTACAGAGAAAGTGGAAAATTGTGTTCCTGTTTGGAGTGAGCCACACAAGTTATTAGATGAAAAATTGACAACCACCAACATTGATAATTTGGAGAGCTCTTGAGGAATCACTCCTGTGAAATTATTGTTGGCCAAGTCCAATTGCTCCAAAATAGACATATTACTAAGAGAAGAAGGAATTTTCCCTTGAAATTTGTTCCAAGATAATTCAACAATCTCAAGCTAGTCAAACTTCCTATACTAGTAGGAATTTCACTTGTGAAATTATTGTTGGAAAAATCAAATATTGTGTTGGTAGCAAATTCAGATGATAAATTATAATATCTTCCTTTGATGTCAATCTACATTTGACAATAGGATATGTTGTTTGTGTACTCATCCATGAAAGTCTTATTGTGCCAAGATTCATTTATTGCAAATCCTTGAAGTTTTTCAAGATCAGATGGTATCCCTCCACTGAATTTGTTATAAGATAAATATAAAATATATAACTGAATGAGATTTATGATCCAATGGAAATACCATCAGAGAACTCATTTTAACCGAGAATTAAAACTTGTAACTTGTGAAAAGATGCAAAGTACCCTGGTATCTCACCCATTAATTTGTTATTCCATAAATCTAGAAATACAATTCTATTAGAGTTGACAAAAGATGAACTCAAAGACCCTAAAAATGTTTGGAATAAGCAGAGAAATATAACAATGAAAATGAAAACCCTATGTGTAGATCTCCGTTAAACATGTTCTTTGACACATCAAATGCAACTAATGAACCACATTTATGTAAGGTTGGCATTGGTCCTTCCAACTTGTTTTGTGATAAACCACCAAAATTAAACATGTAAGACTATTAAAGATACTTCGAAGGATTTTTCCTAACAATTTATTATCATGCAAATAGAGATATTGTAGCTTAGTACAATTGCCTAGAGTTGGTGGAATCTAACCACTTAGTGAGTTATGTGGAAAATCTAGATATTCCAATTCGATTAGATGAATAAACTCTATTGCTATGGTACTTGTGAAGCCGTTATTATGAAGATAGATGGCTGATAGCTTGGTACAATTACTGAGAGTTTGAGAGATCTGACCACTTAATGAACTGCTTTTGAATTCTATATATTCCAAGTCAACTAGACTACCAAACTATGTGGGTATGCTCCCCATGAAATTGTTAAAAGGGAGCTTGAGAGATGATCACTTAGTGCAATTGCTAAGGGTCAGAGGGATGTGGCCACTTATAGAGTTTCCTATGAAATCAAGCAGTTCCAACTTTACTAGGCGACCAAATTCTATTGGTATGGAACCTGTGAACTTGTTCCATGTAAGGGAGAGGATCACTAGTTTAGTACAATTGGTGAGAATTAGAAGAACACGACAAATCAAAGAGTTACCTGACAAGTCAAATAGTTCCAAATTTACTAGACGACCAAATTCTGTTGGTATTGTACTTGTGAAGTTGTTGTAGGCAAGGGCGATCCTTCAGAGGCTTGTGCAATTAGACAGTGAAGTTGGAATAGATCCCGTAAGCATATAATTAATGTTGAGTGATTATGGAATAGGCAAAAACATATAATTAAAGCTCAAGTCAAGCTCTCGTAGCGCTTTAAGCTTCCAAAATTCACATGGAATTTCTCCTATCAAAATATGGTGAGAAATATTCAAAGTATCCAGTGAGGAGATGTTGCCAGTAAACTGCAAAAGAGTCCCTGTGAGATTTTATCCAGGAAGGATTATGGCAACTACTCTTGGATTTTTATGTCTACAGGTAATACCATACTAGGAGCATGCTTCCTCCCATGTCTCAGTTTTCCAGTTGGAAAGCCTTCCAGAGGGATCATTGATATGCTTCTTAAAAGGCAAAAGGGCCTACACGTCCATCTAGAGTGGGCTTGGATGACATTCCTCCAGCATTTGACTTCCATTGGAACCTTAGTAGAGAATTTGTTAATTGTAGTGGAAAGGGTTGTAGTAAAATTGTGGTAAATGATATCAATGTTATCATTATATGATAAGAAACCTAGAGCCCTCTCCAAATCTTGTAAGAGATCCATTTTACTTTTGTCAAAATGCTTGTGCCTTTGAATTTCACCATTCTTTTGCATGTAGTTGGTGTGCATCTTAAGATTTAGGGTTAGGGATAAGGGTCTATGGTCATAATCAAGCTCACGTTCATTTGGGATGTCAAACTTTACCATAAACTTGAGAAAATGGGTGTCAGATATTGCATAATCTAGAACACTCAAACCATGAATGCAAGTCATATAGCTAGAGGTATGCCTGGATCCCTGGGTTGGCTGTGGTAATTCACACAGACTCTCAGAAGGTATTATTCAACACCTTCATGGCAGGGGCATTACACATATCATGCATATTGGGGACCGAGACAACTCATCCTTTCTACATCAGGCATGGAGGACTGCACTAGCACTGGACATACCGGAACATTGGCATGATGAATGGTCCGCATACACGGATGCTCTCTCCCAGGCACATATTAGACTCACTGAAGGTCCAGATGAAATAATATGGGCATCATCCAAACATGGACTTTACGCTCCAAAACTTGGCTACTTAAAGCTCATGGAACCCCACTTGCCTCCTATTATTCATCCTACCTGGAGGACTCTTTGGAAACTCAAAGCTGCCCCACGCACAAGATTACTTATGTGGAATATTATCTTCGACAAGATCCCTACAGGTACTAATCTTATGAAGCGCTCTTTCAATGGTCCATTCCGATGCCATTTGTGTCAACAGGCTGAAGAAAGCACAGCTCATTTATTTTTAACCTGCAATGTCTCTTCTCTATTCTGGAATGGCATCAAATCTCATCTCCCCCAGATAAATCAGTGGCACGGTCAAAATATTCTGGAGGCCTGGGAGAATTGGCACACAGAGCATTCGGGGAAAGCTCTTAATTTACCGCTTCTAGCCTGCTGGGCTATTTGGATAGCACGCAATCAGGCTATATTCAACCTAAGGGTACCCCACTGGCCGTCCATCACTCTTCATATGTTAGCTGACTACAACCTGATACCTGATGAAGATCACACTGGACCTGCTCGTGTTCTCAGACAGCTGGACATTGACAATACTAAACCGTGGGGATTCTTTGATGGTTCAGCACAGGAGGTGGGGTGTGGGGGTGGAGCCACTCTACACCTCAATGACTCACACAGATTCAAATTACAAATCCCCCTTGGTCGTGGAACCAATAATTTTGCTGAACTTAGTACAGCCATGCACCTTATCCACTTTGCCATTCTTAAAAGATGTAGACATCTACAATTATTCGGTGATTCCAAAATCGTATGCAATTGGTTGTCGAATGCATCTCATTGTCATGCATTTACATTGAGACACATTCTTGAGGAGGCAAAGAGGCTGATTACTTCTTTTGACTCATTTGCTTGTCATCACATTTACAGGGAACAAAACACTGAAGCTGATCAACTCTCCAAAGCGGCTGCGCTCAGGCAAGGAGAAGATTGGATGATACAGGAGGAGAACGAGGGGTCTTTCTATCAGTATTACCACAGACCCTTTGATGATCAGATGGATATTGGGCGTTAAGGCCCATTAAGTATAACATTTTTGTATATTTTTGCTGTAAATATTTATAGTCACTACATGGCTCTAGAAAGAGCAAACAGATACTTAAATTTTGTTATGCTTACAGTAACATCTTTGACAGCTCCCTGCGTGGAGACTGAAGTATTATTATTTTTGGTTTTTCACAGTCTTATGACTGAACTCGATAGGCATAAATGCCTCTACTTGAATGCTTCGGCATATACAAAATGTAATTTCTTACTATCAATAGAAATTACGACTTTTTCCCAGGGGAAAAAAAAAAGCTAGAGGTATGCCACTTATTAATTCCATTACAAATAATTAGGTACTGGTAACTATAAATATTGACAAGCTCGGTACCAAATAGGTTATTGGTTGTGTATTCATAATTTATTTTCAATCTATTAGCTAAGTCACATTACTCATCTAGCCATAGGGGGTTAGGATTAGAGTTATTTCTTAAGAGAATAGCTTGGTTAGTAACAGTTCTAACATTCAAGCCCTAAAGAAAAAGGATATCACCTTCACTCCTTAGAGTGTGGATATCTAGTTATAAGGTGTTGAAGGGGAAATTCTTATCTTGGTTTTTTTCTTATAGGATTTAGAGTTAATAGGAGTGAAATAAAAAATAAGAAATTTCAATCTACATGTACTCGTTAAGGGGGTCTACCTTATGAAGTTGAATGCTTGAAGAAATATTATCCTTTTTATAACAAGCTACACCACCAAAACCTCTACGAGAGGATTTCCTATTCTAAGTTGACCAAAAAGTGAATCCATCCATATGGGGGGTCATAGATTCATCATGTTCCCAAGTTTCAACTATGAAAAATAGATCAATATCACTAAGTATCCAACTTAATATAGGTCCTTTATGTTATGGAAAACCATGACAGTTTCAAAATATAGAGTTTATAAGATCAAATTTAAAGGGTACATTATATATACATTTATAAATTTTAATAATCCAATTATTAAACATAAACATATTTTTTATCTCATAAAAAATAGATCTTATATATCAATTGGTTCCTAGCATGAAGGTAACATTAAAAATAGATGCCAACAGGGTGTTGGATAGATGTTGATCAAGTGCGTTCTTAAGGCACTCTTAGATGTTAAGTTAGTAGTTCAATTCCTTGTGTTATTTTCATTGTTGGGGGAGATCAAACTGGGAAGCACATCGGATTGGGATAGTACAAGACCTCCCACATGGTAGTAACGAAGGATCATAGTGGAGAGTACGAAAGGTTGGGTGGCCTGTGGGTGAAGGCTCTTAAGTTTGTATCATTTTTTAATCCCTTGGAAATGGTTGCGGTAAGTAGAAGCATCATTTGGGAGATGAAAAAGTGGAGGGTGGAAGGAGCCAAGTTGGGGTATTGAAGTTGCCACATATTGGCATGTTGAAGAATTTTTACAAGTGAAATTCAAGAAAATAGTTATCTAAGGCCCTGGTTCAGTGAATGAGTAGGGGGTGGCTTCATCTGGTACTCAATTGGTGAAGGAGGCAGCCCTGCTTGTTAGGTAATTCAATCATTTCTGCCCATTTTTGTGTTTCTAGTGAATGATTTACTTGTGTGGAGTCAATTTTAGTAGTTGGTTTCGACCCCTTGGTCCCCTGCTAATTGGATTTGGGCATGAGGGTATCCTCTGAATTTCTGTGCACAATTGTAGCCGAGAGGTCATTTTCTTTTGATTAAGCATGGTCGAAAGTCTGATGGTTGTTGGGTAACTAGAGTTTCAATGTAACAATGTGTGTCTAAGGTAGGTTTGGGTGGAAATGAGGCAAGCTACTATAGGTATTTCATTCCGAGAGAAAATTACATTTTGTTTCAATTTTATTTTGTGTTGTGAATTCTTCCATTTCAAGGTTTTTGGGCTAGTCCCTTCTCTTGGGTAGAGCCTATCGTTGTTCCAGGGTTAGGGTCTAAACAAGATAGTGATATTCTGAGTAGGGTGGTCAGTTGGTGGTGTAAACTCATTGTTTTGAAGCCTTTGTGTGGGGTCTTTCATCTGCTAATGGAAGACGTGATGCATCAATGTGGGTGTGCCTGAACAGGTGGTGGCCTCCGTGGCCAGCATGGTGATTGAGCTAACCAGGAAATAGAATAGAATGCAGATGAGATGAGAGGCACAAATGTGGAAGGTGAAGTGGCTCATGTCTAGGCTCAATATCCAGGCAAAGTAAAGAAGCCTCCCTTGCTTGGAATGATAGATGACCAACTGCAGGATATTCAGGCCAGCATGGGCACCATTTGCCAACAGAGGTATGATGACCAGAATGAAATCATAACCTATATTAATGATGTTATGTACAATCAGAGAGAAGTTCTAGAACTGTTGGCCTCTATGAGACATATCCAATGACACAACAATCATCGAATGGATGATATTGAGGCATATTTGGTGCATATAAATTATCATGCTCATGAAGGGCATGGCCCTCTGTGGCCCAGGGTGGTCAAGCTATGAATCCTCCTCCGTGATATGAAACTTGTAGGATGTTTTCTAGTTTTTTTTTTCTATATTTTGGTTAATTTAGCCATTTTTCTCTTGGAATACATGTAAGAAATGGACTCATTGTTTATTTTTTTTCACTACTCTCCTAGCTAACAAATCTAGTTGGAGTGAAACGGGAAGAACATAAGGCTTTGGAATGTATGTTGTTTCTCCTTGATAATATAATGAAATCTTCTTGATCGACAAAAAAAAACATTAAAAATAGATTATTTTCTATTGGAGGTAGAATAGATCGTAACAGGGTGTTCTGTTAAGACACCTTGTGGTTTAAAGGTCATTTGTTCGAAACTCTGTGTGAAAAAATATAGCATCCTAAGGGTTGGTGTGGCCCAAACTAAATGATTGTGATGGCTTAGATGCCCCTATATTGTTGTTACTCAAGCCATAAGTTATTCATCCTATCTCAAAACTCACATAAGCTAGATAAAAAGATAAATATTAAAATAGATTATTATTTGATTTTATCTATAATGAAGTTTTATAATTTTATAAAAAAAACAAAATTTATATTAATTTACCCATATATTATTATGTGTAATCATTTTGTCATTGTGTATTTATTATTTTAAAAATAATAATATGTAATGATTTCCAATAATAAAAAAAGTCAATTTTTAGTTATTATTTTAAAATAATAATATGTAATATTTTTCTATGATTACCAAAAAAACAAAATATTATAAAAGATAAAATAAGTTTCTTTTATTAAATATTAAAATAAATATAAATTTAATGAAATTCTATTTTTTATTAAAATTTAATTGTATGATAAAAAAAAAAATTATTGATTAGGTATTTTTTTTCATACATAAAAATGGAGTTGTTTTTAGTGTGACTTTTTGGAAGTTTTTATGGTGGGTTTTTCCAGTGAAATTTCTTTAAAATATGGCAAGAATTTATTGAAATCACAAGTTTGATGGGTAGTCCTGTGCAATCAAAGTGCCCTAGGGGTTTTTTGAGGGTGTTGAATCCATATATACAGTGAAAAAACTAGTTTAAATAACACAAATCAAGATTTCCCCTCAAACTTTTCCACCAGATTCCAGCACCAGATAGTCCAAAAAATCGCACTAAAGACAACTCCCATAAAAATTATTATAATTTTTTCAAATACAAAATATTTTAATTTTTTTTTAATTATAAAATATTTTGTTATACAATTATTTGAAAATTAAAAATAAAAATGAATATGTAAAGTATTTTACAAAAATTTATATATATATATATATGTTTTTGTGAAGATGCTTAAAAGTAATGCAAATCATAAAATATATAAAAATAAATAAAATAATATAAAGAGAATTAATTATATGAATTAATATAGATAAAAGATTATATAATATTATAGAGACTTACTTTATATTAATTTAAATTTATTGCTTGTTTTATATAGCTTCTATTATGTAATATAAAAAAATCAATATACATTTACTACTTGTTTTTACATGGTCTTTGTTATCTAATATAAAAAAATGACAATTTACATTTATTACTTATTTCTAGATGGTCTTTTTATGTAATAAAAAAGAAATGACAATATAACATGGTGTATTATAAAAAAATTGACAACATTAAAAAGGATAGGATAAAGCTTAATAATAGAGATAAGGATGTTTTTATTAGTTTTTGTTTATGGTAGTGTCGGGACTATAGCGTTTGTTCGAGCATTGATGAGCTATTAATTCATTGGTTGACTGTAAATTTTCACTCCTCAACCAAAGTTTATTGCTGAAAATTTTGGTTGCGTGAAATTTTTAACCAAACTTTTAAATTTTACCTCTTATTGCAAGCTTCACGTGCCCAGATGTTTTTTTAGCAAGGGCAAGCTATTTTATCCTAAGTTTTTCAACTGAAGGTTGGGGCAAATTATTTTATGCAAAAATAAAGTTTGGCGCAAGTTATTTTATGCAAATTCTTGAAACAAAGGTTGAAGCAAAGTTTCCAAAGTTGTTGACGCAACATCGCATAAACCTATCGAGCTTACACTTGTCACTGTTCGATGCCACGATTGTTTACAACTTCCACCTTCATTCTTGCGCCCTCTTCCCCCTCTTCATTGCATTGCAAACATGTTATTACGCTCTTCATTCTAGTGCATGTTAGCTTCCGCTCAGGTGAGGAACTTAACATCTGCTTGGGTTTGTTCAGGCTATTGGGATGATCATTCATTGAAATGATCTCTATTCCAAGATGCCAACACGTTCATTGAAATGATATTTGTTCCAAGACACGACCATGTTCATTGAAATTATCTCTATTCCAAGATGCTCGCCTAATGATAAGGGTGTGTCTCACCTCATTCAGCTAGAAATGGTGAAGAACCTATCGTAAATCTCCCCATTTCATCTCTAGCTCCCTTCCTCCTTCCCGAACACCAAGCATTTGTAAAATTGTAAATTATTTGGATCTTCATACCTCATACTTCTATCTCACGTCTGTGTTAAATGACTAATCAATGTAAAATTTCATTGGGCAAGTCTTCAACTGGAAGGAGTTGCAGATTACTCTCTTGCATTGCACCTTACAATCTTCTGGAGCTGTTCAAACCCCAAAGTTGTCTTATATTTAATAAATTTCATATCATTAGGAATTGCATCTATGGTTTTTATTTTTCAAAACATGTAGATTGTAGAACCTCTGATAAAAGAGTGTTAAGAATATTTTTCTTTATTAGGCGATGCAATAATTTTATTTGATTGTGATATTTGGGATATAATTATGTCTCGTTCAGTTACTACATAATGAATTGGTTATACATTTTGTGGCCTAAGATGATGTACTAATCCAAGTTGTTGTTCGACATATACTTTCAAATGGACTGAAAAACTATTTCTCTTACTGAATTCTCAAATTTGAAAAACTATTTCTCTTACTGAATGTTTTGACCACTAATTTTGTTATTAAACACTAGGTTTTGGTATATTTGATTGAGCAATAATTTTGTTATTAAATGCTAGATTTTGGTATTTTTGATTTGGAATCATGTTCCGAGATGAATTTCTCTACAAATGATACTATTATTAATTCATGGTGCTTATTGTGGTGAAACTCACAGGTGTGAGGATGGGACACTAAGCTTCAAAGTAAGTCATCATGGTGTTGGTTATTTTATTGGCTATGATAAATATCCCAAATGCTAGTAAGTATAAATTTCTATCATTTCTCAGGACATCATAGTGATAAACAATGTAAACTTTGAAACAAGAACTGATATGATTACCTGTTTTGTTGAGGTAGCAAAAAATTCAACAATTTTGAAAAGTGGTGATGCATAATACACATTCTTTTTAG
This sequence comes from Pinus tabuliformis, assembly GCA_031772625.1. NCBI lineage: Eukaryota > Viridiplantae > Streptophyta > Pinopsida > Pinales > Pinaceae > Pinus > Pinus tabuliformis. The sequence goes on along the minus strand of CM062820.1, from coordinate 1,140,961,978 downwards.
CATAGTTTTTGACACTTTAAATTTTTTTATGTACATTAGTTTTTAGAATGTTAGTGATTTGCATGCTGATTTTAAAAAGTGTTGATTCTACATCAAGCCTTTTTTTCAAAAGACCTATTTTTTTACTTTAAATTTTCTAATGTATTAAATGTGAATAATTATTTTCTAAATTTAACAATTTTTGAAGTGGTCTTCTTCTTCATATTTTGACGCAGAAAAATTGTGTTTTTCTAATCTCTGCATGTGGCCAGTGAATTAGGCTCACACTTACATCAGAAGCGCTCTCTTACAGGTTGACTTCACCTTTATACTCCCTCAAACAATAGCAATACAACACAACCCGCCGATGGACGTGAAGATCGGGTTCCCAAGGAAATCAAACTCGCATCTATAACTTATCAGGTCCACTCTAGGCCCAAGCCTTACCGCATATCGCATGTGAAAGAAATACGATGACAAATTCCTATTTGTGCGATCACTAATATTGCGATGGACTTCAATCTCCACAGTCGATCTTGCCTTTAATCCGACGGTTGATGTCTTTCCCGATCAACAATGCCCAACTGAACAGCAATAGAACAACGCCCAATTGAGCATCAATTGAACAGCGCCCCATTGAACATCAATTAAACAACGCCTAATTGAACATCAATTGAACAACGCTTGTGTGATTGAACAACACTGTTGTAATTGAACAACACTTCGGATTGAACAACAATCCGTAATTGAACAACACTTCAGATTGAAAAACACTTTGGATTGAACAACAATCTGTAACTGAACAACACTTCGGATTGAACAACAATCCATAACTGAACAACACTTCGAATTGAACATCACTTTGGATTAAACAGTAATTCATAACTGAACAACACTTCGGATTGAACAGTAATCCGTAACTAAACATCAGTCGTGCGATTTGAACAACACTTCCGCTACGTTGACTCTCTCTACACTGTTGGTCTCCTCTGACCGGATTTAACGGTTATCAGTCACTCGATCAATTCACGATCCGATATCTGTGGGATAATGAAATCCTTCTCTTCTACAGCTTGAGGGTCTATAATTAGCATGGGGATTATCAAACAACTCAACCCCCGCAGTTGACTATGCTTCGAAAGTTGACTATGAGATCACCAATCTAGATTTGGTGCGGGACTTCGAGCTTGATCAAGGAAGTCGTACCCTTCTAAACCTTGCAGTTACTAACCACTGTCAGATCTGCTAGCTAATGAACGGTTCAAAGCTATGGAATTAAACAAGTATTGGATCTCATTGTACAACTCTCGTCGGGTTCGACCTTTGGGATAATTCTTGTGGTTTTTAACTTTGCAATAAGCCGCTTACCACCTCTGGGAAATCGCTCTCCTCTTCTGCTAACACTTGAGTTAATCTTTGTCGTTCATCTCTTTGGCCTTACACTGTGTGATTTAATCCTTTCCACTCATCTCCTTCGCTTTATTTCATTTGTCTAATCAATCCAACGACCCTGTACCTCGTTACTTCGTTTCTTCCTCAACGTTCTTCTGTGGCTTCAGTTTTTCTCTAGGATTCTGCCTTTGGTTGTTCAATGACACAACTCCCTCCTGAGCTTAACTCTGCAGACTTTAACACAATCACTCCAGAGTCTTGATTGTTATTCTTCTGAATGGATGCAAGTGATCCTGTATGATCCTTCACTCTCTTAGTTACTCAATACACCATCTATACCTTAATTATTCAATGCACACATATGAACTCAAATCGAGTTTTGTGTATTAATAAACATGTATTTACATAAAAATCTCTCTCTCTCTCTCTCTCTCTCTCTGGCCTAATATTCTAATCAGTGGTCTCTGTTGTTCCCTGTTTGCTCGTAGGCTTAGATTTAAACCTCTAACTCACAACCTCTAACTATCTAACTTGACTAACTTGCTAACCCTTTTTTATGCCTTTTAGGCTTACATTTATACAAAAGGATTCTAAAACCAATTCTTGGTTTAGATCCATAAACTTCTCAACAAAATCCTAAAATCTCTTTCTTATCCTTAAGGATCCTCTTTAATCCACAAATCATGAAACCAATTCCTAATCTAGGATTTACAACTGAATCTCAAATCTTTCAACTATCCTAAATCTCTCATGTTCTCCAACATTTGAGAACATTTACAAATATGCCTCACAATATCAAATTAATTCCTATTCTCATTAAAATCACTCAAAAACATTAAAATTACATTAATTTGATGCATAGGAAATCAACTTCCTTAAAAACACAAGACCCCCTATGTCTATTAAAATACAATGATTTCTCTGAGTTGATTGCTCCTGCATCATATTTTCTTGTTTTTCTTTTATTTTATTTTTTTGGTAGTGAGGTTTTTATTTTTTTGCATAGTTAAAGAAGAAGGTCGATATTTTAAAGTTTCGATATTCTACATATTTATATTTTGTTAATTAATTTTTCAATGCACATCAAATAATTGTCTCTAAAAAACAATAATTTTTGACAATTGACATAAAAATAACTATTTTGAACATAAATATAACTAAAAAAATTACACATTTTGATAATTTTTTTGCTAAAAATGACATGTCAAAATCACAATTTTTATAGGAAAAATTTAACAAAAAATGGTTAAATAATAGTTTTTTTTTAATGAATTTCATGTCAAAAAAATAATAATAATCACTGTTTAAAAAAAAATGATTCACATAAAAATTAAAGTGTAAATCACATAATACAAATATTGAACACATAATAACATTAATTGAATGCTTATTCTTCTCATAAATTGTCAAAGTCAAAACATTACAAGTATAACTAATTAATAGTTACAAAAAATGAGCTTGATTTCCAAGCGTAACTTAAATTTAATCAACAATCTCACGTAATCCAAATTCTTCATCCTCTAGAGTTTCATCATTGTCTTCTTCCACAATATTTTCTGCTTCATTTTTCTCATTTTCCTCTTCTAATGGATCTTTGATGTCTGCGAATCTCCCAATGTATGTTTTCCTAATCATTCCATGTAATGGTGGTTGAGGTTCCTTTGCCTTTTTTGTCACACTTGATTCACTAAAATCCCCTTTCTTCAACCCAATTTCTTGCATTGCATCTGGAAGAAATTGAAGAGCCTTAATTCTTTGTTGAATAAATTTGCACTGTACTAGATCTTTTTCAGTGGCAATGCAATTTCTTCCTATTTGTAGGCAACATGCTAGTGTTGTACCTAATTATCAAGTACAAAATAAATAATGAAGTAAATTAGTATAATGACATATAAATTAAGAAATAAGATATTGAAATTCAATTATATATAATAAAACTTACGTGAGCCAGAAAATAAATCCAGAACCCAATCCCCTTCATTTGAACATAAATCTATAAGATAGTTAATCAATGACTATGCTTTTTGATAAATGTTAACTATCTCTCCTTTTGCCTCTTTATCTTCATATGTGAATTTTTTCACAACAACATCATAAACTAGTACTTGGCTATGTCTCTTTCCGTCTACTTGATTAAAAAGCATAGACATATAGCTATCATCTTTTGTCCAACTATCAATATGGATGAAAGTCTCACATTCATTTGTAATTAGTTGATCTTCATGGTTAAGAAGATTTGACTTTCGTCTGTAACATGAAATAGTAAAAGTTTAGTTAACTTGTACATAAATGAATTTTTTAACATTAATCAAACATAAACGTCTTACCATGTAAGCTGACATAAACGTCTTACCATGTAAGCTGCATCCTTGAGTTTGTTTTCCCCTTGAAGCTTGACAATAACATTTCCAATTGTGTGTCTGAATGAAATGTCACAAATCTCCATAATGGTGATGATGTGACTTCTACAAATCCCACAACCACTTTACTAAGAGCTTGATAAGTTTAAGGGTCACTATCATAGTCAATGTTTGAGATATTGAAACCATGGGGAATATCTACAATAACTAGGGAATAATCCTTTTTAGGTATGCGTTTAGCAATGTCTTCACAATCACCTTATATTACTTGATATTGAATAGTTTCAATCCCATTCCAAATGAAATGAGTAAGAGTTGGTCAAGTTCAACATTCCTAAGACGCTGCTTTCTCAGCCTTTCGATCTTAATTTTTCAATAAACGCTCTGAAACTATCTGGTGCTCCATTTGCATCCTTCCTCATAATTAATAAAATAAACAAATATATGCATAAGTTATAAAATAAAAAGAGTATACAGATGAATAAAAATGAATGTATAAATCAACAGACCTTTTTAAATGTAAGATAGAAATCTTTTAGTGTTATGTAGAGCTTGAATATGGATAGATGTGTACAACATCATCCCAACTATCTTCATTCAAAAATTTAACCATTTGATCTTGTATTTTCATGTAAACTTTGTGACTAAATAGATAAAGTAAAAAAAATTAATATAATGATATGTATAACAAATACTACCAAGAACAATATGTTATATTTAAAAGAAAATTATAATGTAGAAATAAGTAAAAATAATTCAACAAACTTACTTTTGAAATTCCTTAGACATTTTCTTCAATGATAATTCCCCTAACTTCACACGAGATAATATTGCTTTGACAAGTTTTTCATCCTTCACTACTTGCAATGCTCTCTAAGGTGTGATATTCATATCTTCTGGAAACTGCTTCATTTCAAGACCTGATTTACTGTTGCTACATATCAATGGTTTAGACCTTTTGAACTTCTAGTTTTTAATGCCAATGATCTCCCACATGCTAAAAATCTCATTAATCATTTCCCATATCTCTCTAGTTTTAAATGCTAACTGGAAAATGTTATCAATACTTCTGAATATATCAGTATTTACTCTACCACCTTTTGAACTGATTTTCTCCTCAATTTGATAGCCTATTTCCATATAACATTCCTTTCAGAATTCTATTGTAATATATATCTTATCCCCACCACATTTTTATTCAAATTCATTATGAATAAATCTAACCCTTTGGATGAAATTCATAAACATCCTATATTCACTATTTGAATTATGATCCCATGCCAATAACGTTCCTTCTGTATCTGATAAAACAACATAAATGATATATTTCATTGTTTCAAAATGTGGGTTATTGGGATATTCCTCCATCAATTGCCTTTGAGCTTCTACAGAATGGTTCCCCCCAAGCACATAATAATTTTATTCAAAACATTTTTACTTATCAAATGCTTCTTTGTTGGGAACTTGAACTGGATCAACAAGAATCACATAATTAACCACATGAGCATATGGATTGTACCTCATCAATGTCTTCAAGTTGTGAACATACAGGTGGTGTGGATTTCTAATTTGATATTTAATTTTTCCTTCACTTGGCTTATAGATTTGTCTCACATTAAGTTGAAATGTACGACCACCCTCAATTAAGTTCATCTTTGTCAAGTTATGTCGAATGACATTTTGTTTTGTTTTAATAATGCCATCCTCTAAATCAACTACTGGTGTAATGATGCCCCTGTTTTCTTTTGAATTTTCACTAGGAACTTCACTGTTGGGAATGACTACTTGAGAATGTTAAACTTTAATTTTCTTTGTCCTAACATTCTCATGATTAACTAGAATAGAGACATTCCTGGGCATTGTTACTTTTGGTATTTTATGTCTCTTCTCCTTTCTAACATCAATTCTAATGTCATCCTATTTAATGGCAACATATTCTTTAGCTTTAGTTTCAACTTCCTCATCTTCAAAAGTAACCTTTCCACCTTTGTTAGATTTATTGATTAAAGACATTTTTTTTTTTTCTGATCCCTTGGATGTAGTTTTGTTGCATTATGAATTACTACTTTTTTCTTGTTTTCCATATATTATTCTGACCCTGAGTAGAAACTTCTGACAATATTCATAACATATTTCTTTATGAAATGAATGCCGCCCAACATAATTGAAAGATTTTCAATAAAATATTGTCAAACAAAATATCATGTGTCAATAAAAACTAAGTTATAAAAACATAATGAGATAGTTACAATAATGCAAAACACAAATATAAATAACAATACTTACTATATCTTGTGCAATGCCCTTTATAATTTGTTTACACAACTTTGTAGATTCCTTTGTCATGCCATACAATGACAATGATAATCGATATTTAATCTTGCCATTTGGCATGTGGTTTGTAAGTACATAAACAACTTCAGTGTCCTGTATCAAACGAATGTCTATGACTTTTCCCAACACCTCATAAATTCCACTATCGTTAGGGATATCAACATATAGATATATATGCACCTATTCACCTTCTCTATCTTTCACATACCATACATTTTATGTAAGATTCACTTTTTTTTTAATTTCTTCTAGTATGAAATCATCTTCTTATCGTTTGAGACACTTGATAGATTTGTAGTTATTAGCTCATGGGTGGTTCATTCAACAATGCTTTTTGAGGATCCACCTTTAATTTTAGCAGTTTTTGGTCCAGAAAAATTCACATAAATCTTCTTTGATGCCATTTTCCTGCAAAAAAATGCACATATATATAAATCAGTAAATTACAAAATAAAAATAGCTTAAATAAACAAACAAAATGATAAATAATTTTGTAAAACATAACCTTTTAAAAAAAATAAGAAATTAAAAAAATACGGTTCCTTCCACCCTTCCCTGCGACCTAATGGGTCCATGGGGTGGAGGCCTGATTCTCAGAATCATGCCTCCACCCTTATGAGTCTCCAATGGTCTCTAGACACATGGGCCTGCTGGGCCACGAGGGTTGGACGGGAGGGGGCTGCGTACAACCCCTTCTCGCCTGACCCCCTCCGCCCCACTGACAATCGAGCCTCCACCAACGCAACCCAACGAGCCCGTTGGGCCACTGTGCGGCTGTGGGGGTGAGGCGGGAAGGGTTGTTTGCAGCCCCCTATCCCCCCCCCCCTGCCCTCACAACCCAACGGGGCTGTGGGGGTGGAGGGCCAATTCTTAGAATAGGGCCTCCACCCCCACAGGCCCCCGTTGGGCCGTGGGGGTGGAGGCCCTATTCTAAGAATTGGCCCTCCACCCCCACGGCCCCGTTGGGTTGTGAGGGCGGGGGGGGGCTACACACAGCCCTCAGAATCGACCTTCACCTTTGGTGGGCTGGGACATGGGGCCGGGTGCCACCGATGAGCATGATTGGGCCCACCACGCCCACTGTAGACGTAGTGGCCTTCTGCCTGCCATGAGGCTATTGGGTAAACCTGTCTCATCTAAATTTTTAATTTCTAAAAATATTCTAAATTTCATTAAACCTATTGAATTTTAAAACTTGCACACAACAAAAGGGAAACTAACCTTTCAAATGCGATAATATTCTATTTAATATGTTGTCAATAACAATGTCGCTGCTCCACAAATTCTCTCTAAGTCTTTTAACAAACCTCAAAAAGCCTTGATTTGGTGTGAGGAATAGTGATAGTAAAATTTATGATATAATGGAAATTACAGAATTGTTTTTACCACACGGTTAATGTGACATTTATTTGTTTTAATAAAATATTTAACATATAAATCTTGTTATGGTGATATAGTAAATTTTGATATAGCGAACATTATGGAATTGTTTTATCGCATGGTGAATGTGGTATTAATTTGTTTTTATAAATATTTTAACATAAAAAATTTGTTATAGCGATATAATAAATTATGATAAAGAGAACATTGTGGAATTGTTTTAACACACGATGAATGTGGTATTTTTTATTATTATTATAAAAACTTAACATATAAATCATGTTATGGCGATATAGGAATTTATTGTTAATGTGTGATAGAAGATATAATAAAAATTAAAAGAAACATTCAATTGTCTAGTAAATGCTATATAGTTTAAGTAAAAAATTAATTTAGATAAAATATTTAGTTTACAATTTTAATTTAAAGATTTAGTTTAAAAGATTAATTTCATAAGAAAAGTTTAGTTAAATTTTTTCAATAAATTGTAAAATAAAATTATGGAGGGAAATACATGAAACAAAATTTTTGGAGGGAAAAATTTCGGCGAAAATTTTTAGAGGGAAATTTTCATTCTTTAAGCTATATATTATCATTAGGAGAGAGTGCATTTGTATCATTCAACCTCTTCTGTTTGAAAGGCATGGATTCTTCTGATAGTGAAGTTTCGCTTTGTAAAGCATCGACATCTTCATCGCGTAACAACTTTATTCATATTGATGAATATAATGGAAATTCTTCCACTATGAATAGAGAGTCAAATCTTCCACTTAGTCATAATCCTAAGGACTATGAGAGAAGAATTGATGAAAGACAGGATGAAAAATTTCAAATAAATAAAGAGTCACGGTTTCCACTTAGTCCTAATCCTATGGACTATGAGAGCAGCAGTGATGAAGATTTTCAAATAAATAAAGAGTCGTGGTTTCCACTTAGTCCTGATCCTATGGACTATGAGAGCAACAGTGACGAAGAGCATGATTAATAATTTCAAATGAATAGAGTGTCATGGTGTCCACTTAGTCCTAATCCTATGGACTATGAGAGCAATTGTGATGAAGAGCATGATGAATAATTTCAAATCAATAGAGTGTCACAGTGTCCACTTAGAATTAATATTATGGACTATGAGAGCAGTAGTGATGAAGAGCACGATGACGAATTTCAAATGAATAGAGTCTCACAATGTCCACTTCGTCCTAATTCTATGGACTATGAGAGCAACACTGATGAAGAGCATGATGAAGAATTTCAAATGAATAGAGTGTCATGGTGTCCACTTAGTCCTAATCCTATGGACTATGAGAGTAGTAGTGATGAAGAGCATGATGAAGAATTTCAAATGAATAGAGAGTCACGGTTTCCACTTAGTCCTAATCCCATGGACTATGAGAGCAGCAGTGATGAAGGCCAGGATGAAGAATTTCCAATAAATCGAGAGTCACATTTTCCATCTAGTCCTAATCCTAAGGACTATGAGAGCAATAGTGACGAAGGACAGGATGAAGCACTTAGTCTAATCCTAAGGACTATGAGAGCAGCAGTGACGAAGGGCGGGATGAAGAATTTTTATTAAGTAAGGAGTCACATTTTCAACGTAGTCCTAAGCCTAGGGACTATAAGAGCAGCACTGACAATGCACATGATGAAGAATATCCAATAAACATTGAGTCAAATTTTCCATTTATTCCTAATTCTAACACTAGTATAAAATGGCTAATTAGTTATTAAAAAATGACTAAAAATTGCATATAAACAAACATTTTTCAGTCGCTGACCAATAGTAGCTAATTTACAGTATCTTATAACGCGACCAACTTTTAGTCATTTTTAGCTTAGTCATTAATTGGTTGTCTCAATTTTATCATCTAGTAGTATATTTAGTCATTAATTTAATCATTGATCGCCACAATTAGTGACCAAATATACAACAAAATATATTACTATATTATCACTCTAGAAAACCAATTAATGACCAAATAAATATGACCAAAATGTTGGTCGTGTTATAAGATACTATAAATTAGCTACTAGTAGTCATATATATGAAAAACTTAGTTATCACTTGAAACCAATTAATGACTAAAGAAATATGACTAAATTTCGGTCGTGTTATAAGATACTGTAAATTAGCTACTAATAGTCATATATATGCAAAATTTAGTCATCACTTGAAACCAATTAATGACCAAAGAAATATGACTAAATTTTGGTCGTGTTATAAGATACTATAAATTAGCTACTAATAGTTGTATATATGCAAAATTTAGTCATTATTTGTAATCACAAATTTATTATTTGCAATAGTCATTTATCTTTTCTCCGTAGTTTCATATTCATTATATAAACAACTAATTAAGTAGTATATATTCATTTCATTTAATTTTATTAATAATCATTATAAATGAATAATTTAGTCGTATATTCATTTTACTTGTATTTATTATTAATCGATATAAAATACTAATGTAGTAATTTTAAATTGATTTTATGTGTTCATTATTAATCAACATAAATTAATTAATATGACTTTGCGACTAAATTAAGAAAATGTCATACAATGTCATACAAAGTTACATATGATAATTACAATACTAAACAATATCAAGTGCAACTATAAATAATTTAAACCAAAAAAAATATATTATATGAAATGTTAAGTATTACAATATGAGTTTCCAGCTTAATATTGGTTGGACTACAATCTACAAAGGAAATTTTGTTTCATCACTTCAAGACATTATCTTTGTGTTGCCAAGGCATTGCAGGTGAATTCACCAACTCTAAATACTTGACCATCAATCTCCATGTGTGTGTCTTATGTGGGATATTGGCTCTAAGGGTATCACTAGACTAATTCTCTTCTCTCTCTCTTTTTGCATTTGTCGCTCTAGTGTTATTATTCTCCTCTTTCTTTAATTCTTGCTTCTTACCATCAATACTGAGTTCCTTTTCTAAAAACAAAATAAGATACAATGTAGAGTATAAAACATGAAATACGATGAACACTAGACTATCAAATAAAGTAGACTATAAAGGATCTATATGACATATACCTCAACATCAGCAATTCAAAGCCATTTTTCCCCATAAAAGCAAGAAACCTTAACAAGTTTTCTTTAGTTGGGTGGTAATGGCCACTATGTGGTCAGATGACCTATATAAAGATAACAAATAAAACATCATCCTAGAAAATAATACCTTATTAACTTAGTATTCAACCTTAAGGGAAGTCTTAGGCATAATCATGTCAACTAAGTTACATGCTAAAAAGCTCAGGCTTTAGATAATTTGTGAAAACAAATAATATGAGGTGTGATGTCTAATCCTTGTCATTTTATTTGCAGCAACATTTCATTATATAACGCATGAACTTGGTCAAGTATATAAACAACTTGTGCTCAAATAACAACATGAAATTAAACTTTTCTAATAGTCATAAAAATATTTTAACACAAAACAACTAAAAGGATTTCAATCCATTAAGTGTAATACTATTTTCATCTTCAAGCTTTGGTTGTTGTTTAAATAAACACGATACCAAGTATTTTCAATTTCATAATTACAAGAGAAAACAAAATCAAAAGAAACATTCAAAATACAATCAAACAATAAAGATAGTATATCATGGAATGGGCATTGCAATTATAAAAGAATTGTTTACTTATCCACTAGTGTTTGGTATAGAATTCTTAAAACATTTTCTTTCCCAAAATAACCATGAGGTGAAATAATCACAACATTAAAAACCATAGGAATCAATACTAGAAACTCGAACAAGTTTTCTTTAGTTGGGAAATAGTGGCTGCCATGTGGCTATATGACCTGTATAAAGAAATAAAATAAAACATCACCCTAAAAAAGAACACCTTAGGAATTTAGTACTCAACCTTAAAAACAAATCCTAGGCATAATCATGCAAAATAAGTTACACATTTTAAGGGCCAAGTGGTGAATTAACATACCAGATTTCCAACTCTCCATTTTTTATTGCACCAAATTGACTAACATCTAATCTAAAAAGCCAATAATTTTCATTATAGTGGATCAATAAATTTTTTGCAAGAAAATGCTTAAGAAGCATCTTCTCCATTCTCCACTCGAGGAAAATTCAATGCCCGGTAAAGATGAAGATCCCCTTTCTGGCTACTCTCTGGAATCATGTATATCTGCATGTACAAAACAACAGTGTAAGAGGAAAGTGTGCAGAAAAAATATCTAGACAATTGAAATAGATGGCAACGATGACATAATGAGAAAAAGGAATGAAAATTAAGAAACCTGATTTATTTGCATAAGGAAAAAGCCAGGGAAAAATAAAAAACAAATCTCAAGATTTACACAAGAAAAATGCCACCCTTATTACCATTTTGTTCATACCAGTGCCCCTAAACAACATTAAGTTGTTGTTACTAAAAAGTGTTGTTATTTTAAGGCATACCTTGAAGAGGATGATAAAGGAAGAAATGCACATGATTTCAAACTAACAAATTTAAAACAATAAAAAAATAATGTTGATCTTTCTAGGTTCGAGAAACATTATTTCAATATTAACAAACTTCTTTGCAAAGCAAAGATGCATTAACAAACATCCCAAGGAATGCATTTGTTCTTTCACCACATCAAAATTTTCCGCTATAAAAGTTTACCAATTATGGTAATGTCGCTCAAAATTTTCACAAAACCATTTACTAAATGAATTGTCTCATTTATATTTGACAAGATGAAGTTTGAAAAGTGCAAATTGATTTTGATTTGGAGTTCGTGGTACTCAACATTTGATCATAATTATGTGTTTATCACACACCCGTGTTCTCATCATGGCTTATGTGGTTCAAACCAACCACTTTGAGAACTCTATATTGGAATCTCCATGACCTGGGAATTTTCCATGATCACAATGGGGAGGGTGAAGGGTAAAACCCCATTAGTTGACCTATACATGCCCTAAGGAGAGTATAGGTCCCACCCATTTAGTATTGTCTCATTGAGCGTGTAAATATTAATACATAGAATAGAAAATGTGGACATAGGTTGTAAGAAATGCATGTATTAATAAGAATCTTATACATAAAGTGAGATCATAATTGTATAGAAGTTACCTAGATTTGAAGAAGTCAACTTTTAGTTCTAATTAAACAAGAACCCCAATGAAACATCCTTCACTTCCAAACATATGTTTACGAAATCACATTAATAAGAGATATATTTCCTCACCTACCTATCATAGTGAAAAACACAAGGATAAGAAAGATGAAACTCTTCATCTAAAGTAATGCCTAAATGTTTCCATGTGGCTCTTGATTAATGTTTTTTTCCACACCAATGTATCTTGACATTGTGATAGCATTCTTTGTCTCAAGGAATAGGTACAGAACATATCCCTATACATCAACACCATATGAATCAGTTTTATGTTGAACAAGATAACTACCATCTTAAGTAATTTGATTGAAAAAATTCAATCCTAAGCTAACTATCTAGAAACCATATAACAACTTGTAGTTTCAGTATTCTACCACAGTTGGCCAAACAGACAAATATAAAAGCATCGAAACATGGTCCACCATTATGACCCAATCCATTAAACTTCAAGAAATATAAAGAATAAATAATTGGAACATTTTCACAAAGCATCAAAGTTTGATCCTACATATTGTATTGAGATGTGCTTCAATTTATTGAAGGTCTTATGTGAAAATGGAAAACTCAGAAAATAAGATGGCAGTTATAATAGCACCCAAGATACAATTTTCATATCCTTTATAACTTTGGAAAAATGAATGCATGGGAACAATGGGACAAACAAACAACTTAAATGGCAAAGCATAGAAACATGGTCCACCACTATCCCAATCCATCAAACTCCATGAAATATAAAGAATAAATAATGGTTTATTTCCATGAAGCCTCAAAGTTTGATCCTGCATATTGTATTGAGGTGTGCTTCCATTTATTGAAGGTCTTAAGTGAAAATGGAAAAATCAGAAAATAAGATGGCAATTTTAATAGAACTCGAGATACAATTCCATATCCCTTTTATTATACTTTATAACTTTGAAAATATGAATGAATGGAAAATAAAGGGGTAAGGAAGATGCGAGGTAAATTAGTAACTAAAGCAATTTTTCATGGTGAACCCAAGGAGAAAATCAAGGGAGGAAAGTAAAATGATGTCAACTTTCAAATGATAAGTGGGAAAAAGGGGCAAATCTCTAATTTTTGAAGAAATTAATACACTACATACAAAATCCTACAACTTGTGAACAACTTGGGCTATTTTGCATGGTGTTTCAGGGATAGGGGTGAGGGGAAGGGTTTCAAGGATGGCTAGAAGTTAACCCAAAATTTCAATGGGACAACCAAAAATATTTAAAAATAAAATAAAATTTTAAAGAAATATAAAATTTAAAAACAAAGATTCTATAACACAGTTGTATAATATAAGTCAATAAAAGTAACTGCCATAGATAATAGATCTAATGTAACTCAATAAAGTAACAAGTCTTAGATAATATATCTTAAATATCTTGTCTACATAGATATTATAACCCTCCCAAAAGAAAGAGTTGATATAGGATACACAAACCTACCAAACATGGGAGTCAAAACTGTGAAGGAAATTAGCCCTCATTACAAAAACATACTACATAGTATTCAGGCATGCAATGCATAGATAACCTTTGTCCAAGTTTGAATGTAGAACAACTTGGTGAATATTTTTATTTGAAAATTGGAACCAAATGGGCACTAGTTTCAATAGTGGGTATTCAAATGTCCTCAAAACCATCCCAACAGATCTCCCAAAACTCCCTGTTTTTGGAAAGAACCATCTAGAGGATTTGAGATAAGTCCCCAAAACCATCATAAGACGTCTCCCAAACATCCCATTTTCTGGCAAGAAACATTTATACAATGTGGGAGAGGATCACACATCCTCAGAGATGTCTCGTTCAAAATAGGGACTTTCCCCTTGCAATCCCCAAGGAGGGGAAAATCTAGAGGATGCATCCCAAAAGTAGGGACAAGTCCCCCTATGCAACATCATCCTCAATGCATAATCCACATGATACACTATAAAGTGATCTAAGAGAGTGACACACTAACATATGAACTCATGACCAAGTGTAGAAATTGACCTATATATCCACAAGTAGAATGTATGTAAGGAAATTATGAAATCATTCCACACATGCATGGAAGATGACTATCATACCTAATTAAATTTAAATACTAGCATTCCTACAATTGGAGGGTCTAAATTAAGGAAACAGTGAAAAAAAAAATCCTTATAATTGTATATATATATTGTACTTCCTACAAAATGAAAGCAAATTGTGGATTACAAATTTACAACCATAATTACATAAGAACTACTTACAGGTTTTAGGAGACCCATACTCATGGGCTTCAGAGTAGTAATGAAGTGTTTTGAAATTCCCACTAATGGTTTTGAGAGCATCCAAAACATTCCAGCTGCTCCATTCTTAGATTCACACCACTCTTTTGGGTGCTTCTTTCACACTACCAACCTTAGGGATAGTTTGGACACTGTTTACTTTTGTATCCCTACATGCGACACCACTATTGCAAATTCAAATGCTACCTACAATTGTTGTCACTAAACCCTGTAAGCAAATTTATTAATTTCCTACTAATAATCACAAAAGTATGTCAATGGAACTTAAGAATAGTATAGTCAATATGACTATAATGTAGGAGTGCAAGTGCATATCCTAGAAACAATTATAGAGATAAAGAAATTATTGGTAACATTGTTGCAACACGTATATAAGAGACTATGGTATAATACAAAATACTCAATGACCTGCCAAAAAGGAACGAGTGAGTGAGATGGTAAGGTCTTGCAATGGATCTAGATATGTTAGGTTCTCCTGAGTCTAATGATTGATGGCAAGGAAGGTGAACTGGGTACAGGTGCACTGTCAAAGTGCCCTAGGGCTAACAATGGATCCAATCGTATGATCTTTTGGGGGGGATGTATGAGCAAGGGATACTCCTAGCATATGTGGTCAAAAGGAAGAAACTCTGAATAGGTCTCTGGCCACTCCTATGGGATTGGGATGTAGCCAGACATGTCAGGAGCACCTTGCTGTGGAACTGTATGGAGTTGATCCCTCTAGTGCTCTAAGAACCTATGAAACTAATGTATGATTCAACATCATTAAACTAGTCTCAATGGTATTTGTCGATCTCCCCAATGGGAAGGATGAGAAGAGACCCAAGATCTCACCCTTTTAATGTCTAGATAATTTTGAACCTCTACTTATTCTATGTACCTCAAACATTAGAATATTTCTTCACATCACACCTCCACCTCTGCTACCCAAAGAGGTGCCTTTTGATGCCACAAATGTGCATTGTTTTTTAACATTTTTGGACGTCTCAAATCACATTTTTTTTAAATTATTCCTTTTAATTTTAGTTTTATTTTTAGCATGGTACCTCGTATTACTGTTCCTTTTTCTGAATGTTTCAGGTCTAGGCAACGTTCTACTATATGTTTTCCCATTTCCTAGTCTGATTTCATAAATATTTTGCTTGTCATTGACACTGATGTCTGCGTGGAAAAAATACTTTCCACTGAATAAGTAATCCAATGCGTGGTTCATGGAATATTGTGTTAGGAATATTTCTCACTAAAAAATCATATTGATTATTTTCATACTCATTTTCAAGGTGTTGCAAAGATTTTGCTTATGAATGGAATTAGGTCTTCCCTGTTGCATTGGACATGTTCACCACTTAGAAGTATTATGGATTCATGAACTCATATAGTATCACCTGATGGCATCATATAAATGAGTGAAATCATCACTGTTGAGGTAATCATGCCACTCTTCTTTATGGAATACCAATAATCTAATGGTACTGCTATCTGCATTTTGTATTGTTTGATACCACCTGCGGTCTTCCTTTGTTGCTAAAAAATTTAGCCACCAAATCTTCTATTGTTGGTGGGACAATTGTTGTTGGATATGCCATATGAAGGATAAGGTTTCTCCCTTCTTAAAAATAGTGAAACCTAACTCAAGTTTCAATCTTATAAACCTTTACAATTTTCCTTCATTTTTCTTCAACTTCTATTGTTAACATCAAATAACTTGTAACTGCCACTTGCCTTGGACTTCTCTTTATTTGGTTCTTCTAACCCTTCATCATTACTAACTTGTCCACAAGTATTAAAACTCTAATACTTTGTGTAATCATGAATGTTATCATGAATGTGCATTAAATCCCAAATTTAGATTTTTTTATGACTACCTATTTTCTCACAAAACAAAATTTTGGCATGTACAACGTGCATATGTAAAAATGTAATATATATATATATATATATATATATATATATATATATATATATATACATACATACATACATATATATATATATATAGACATACATACATACATACATACATACATACATACATACATACATACATACATATATATATATATATATATATATATATATATATATATATATATATTGCCACTTCCAACCTTCCATTCCCTTGAAATTTAGGCAAAGCCTCTAAATATTCCATACACTCATACCCATGTCGTTGACATTCCCTCATTCCAGAAACTTGTACAACTTAGATTATGGCCCATTTCCATATTGTAAATACAACCACGCAGAAAATTATCATTGGAATGAGCTCACAAACAAATTTTGAATGGCTAGGAGGAAGGGATGTTTTTCATTTTTTGGGGGGATGGGATAGGGTGGTGCCCACAAAATGAACTACCATATACCCCATTATATATATATATATATATATATATTCTACATCTTATCATAAACCTCTACATAGTTCTTCAATATGTGTTGACAACATAACAAGGGAAAACCACTTAGTGATTCACCCCAATACTAGGCTACTTTCATATGAGAAGGATGTGGATTTAAAATTAGATCTTTCCATCATAAAGAAGATTATGCCATGGTATATAATACTATCTCATCTTAAAAAAGTGATTGAAGAATATATGAAGTTACTTTTTGTTCCAAATAAACACTTTATACGCTTCCTATGCCCTCTTATATACTACTTCTACATCTTTCCATAGAAACAAAGTCTACCTCTACATACTTGAATATATATACATGCAACATAACAAGGGATAAGATTCAATGAATACTATGCTAGCTTCATATGAAAATAAGGGTATGAGGTTGCAGTTGAAAGTTTCCATCATAAAGAAGTTTTTGCAATAACATATAGTATTATCTCGTTTGACAACAAATGATTGTTCGGAACATATGAAGCTACTATCTATCCTAAATAAACATCTTATATGCTACCTTTAACTTTCTACTAGATAACCACAATGCATGAAGGCATTTTGATGAGAAACTTATACAGTCTCTTAGTTTCATAAGCTAATGACCTATTAATGTAAAAATTATTAAAAATCGTCCCATTAAAGGAGAAAAAAGAAAGGATACTCCAAATCCTCAAGTGACTTGGATCCCTCCTAAGGATGAGATGATTAAACTTCACTTTAACGTAGCAACCAGATGCAACCTTGGGTTGGAAAGGGCTGGTGGAGTCCCTAAAGATAAAGAGGGCATAATCTTTATATCTGTTAGGAACTCATTTTCTTTCTACACTACCTCCCACCACTCTTCTTCCAGTAAATTCAAGTTGAAACAACCCTCTACCTGTTTCCTTGCTACCACAGTTGCACAAGAATTGATCTTGTGGAAACCAACTTTCAAGAGAGAATTAGTTCTAATAATTCTACAAATTTTGAACCAAAGTTAAACCTTTCTCTAATACCACTTTATGCATGATATGGTTCTATAATTCCCTAATACAACGATAGAACTAGATTGGCACTTGCAGAGTGAAACAACCACAAAAGTAGTGTACTTAAGCAGTCATAATATATAGATGCTACAAAACTAAATATGATATAATTAATAATGGAAATAACATAAAACAAAAGGACAACCTAACCCCTTATTGAATAATATGTCGATTTGGGCTTGTGAAATGCAATCTAGAGGTTGTAGTCTCTCCACAATTCATATTGTTTGAGACTAGCATGATCAAACTACCAATCAGTCTTAGAATTCCCTAAACATGAGCTGGTATTCATTCTCTTCTTCTTATTTTAGTTCGTTGGAGCTTAACACCTTCTTCTATTGTAGATCCGGAGTTGAACCTTCTCTTCTCCCATTGCAAATTATTGGAACTAAGCTCTCTTTAGTTAATTCACTAGATTTATAATTGGACCTCAAACTGTTAATTTCATGTGGTAGTTCAACAATCTTAGTGTGAAAATACCTACACTCGAAGGAACCCCTACTGTAGCAAGTCTGAATCTACTTCACTTGATTTTAATATACATTATCAAGTTATTCTTTGAATATTGAAGCAAATTACTTCTGCAACCTACACTTCTTTAATATTTGAATACATGAAACATAAAACTGAGTGAATAACAAGATACATAGAAACAAATTATTTTTGGACACAATAGTCCCCAGAAAAACCTAATGTAGGAAAATCAGTGCAACAGTTCTGAGGGTTTATTATTATGAAGGAGAAATATTTGAATATAAATCTAGGATGCTCATCTAGCAATCCTTTACATAGAAAAATATTGGCGAAAAACATGAGTGTGCTTTACCTCACTTCACCCAACAAAATATTGGCTAATCCGGCACAAGACTAGCTAACCCTGACTATTTCTGCGTTAGCTCTGTGCTAGCCCTACGTCACCTACCTTTCCCTCTATGTCAGCTCTCATGGCTGTTCCGATAGTTCTCGGCAGTTCCGACAGTTCTCGACAGTTCTAGATTTTGTGTGACATGTAACTTTTCTACATCAACTCTCCCAGCTATTACACTACCTCTGCGTCAACTCTCCCAGTTGTTTCGGCAATTCCTGATGGTTTTGGTAGTTCCCGATAGTTTTGGCTATTCCAGCAATTCTGGATTTTGTGTCAACCCTGCGTTTGCTTCTCTGCCCTCTACGTCAACTATCCTGACTGTTCCAACAGTTCCGGCTTTGACATTGCCTCTCTATCAGTATTCTATGGAAAGTCCTCCTCTTATATTCTCATTGCCCCTCAACTGCAAGATCTCCCCAATCGATTTCCCTCCTGAGAACTTCTCACCTCAGAAAATCGATTTCCTCAATTTCTCTGTGTGTGGTTCCAAATGAACCCCAAGCCTCCATTTTATACTTTTCCTGATGAGTCATCAACGATCGAGATTAAGTCTCTAATCAACAAATAAGATTAAAACATGACTTAATACACCTTCTAAATCATTCTCACCCATATTTTGATTAATACCCATTAATATTTTAATTTCCCTAAGTTTAGACTTAGGGACCCCATTAAAAATATTAATTATTTTAATAAAATACAATCCGGGTGGAATTTTACCAAATGGTTTTTGGGTTCTTTAGAACTCATGTGCCTTAGCCTCTCTGCCAATTTTCAAGGCTAGAGAACTTCCGATTCTACCAAAAACTAACACTTAGTGGCACTTCACCTCATCCTGAGTTATCTCAATGAATTGCCAGCAAGGATAATTTTAGGGGCGAATGTTCGCCCTTTGGCGAAATTAAGGGGTTTTAAATTTTTAGCGGGCGAATATTTTGTATCATAGTACATTTTTACAAATCACCTCAAATAGCCCACCTTATTTTAAGGGAGAGGGTAAAAAAGGTAAATTTAGCCCTTGAAATTAGGACTTACAACCTTCCATTTGCCCATTTTCAAGAATAGGTTTTATTTAAGTGAATCCATTCGCCCATTTTCAAGAATAGGTTTTATTTAAGTGAATCCTATGGGCCAAATACCATATTTATAAAAGAGGTATGGTAAATTAATAAAAATATAAATAAATGAGAGGTATGGTAAATAAATAAAACATTTTTTATATTTACTCCATAAGTCACCTTATATACATGTAAGGGTGTAAACAAATAAAAATATAAGTAAAGTGGAGGTATGGTAAATAAATAAAACGTCTTTTTATACTTACTCAAAAGGTATGGTAAATAAATAAAAATATAAATAAACTAGACGTATCGTAAATAAATAAAACCTCATTTTATATTTAGTCCATAACCCTCGTTCTATTTATGAAGGCTCAAGAAAGAGGTTTTATTTAAGTGAATCCTATGGGCCAAATACCATATTTGTAAAAGATGTATGGTAAATTAATAAAAATATAAATAAACGAGAGGTATGGTAAACAAATAAAACATTTTTTTATATTTACTCCATAAGTCACCTTATATTTATGAACACTCAAAAAATGGGTTATATTTAGGTGAAACTTATGGCCAAAATACTATGGGACAAATACCATGGACTAGATTGTTATTAATACCATGCAAAAAACCATTATTAACCCTAATATTAGAATTAATAAAAATAAAAATGGCACATGGTATTGGCCCATGGTTTTCACCAAAATGGCACATGGTATTGACCCATGGTATTCACCTAGAATGTAGCCTATTTAAATGGGGGAATTAAACCAGCATGTAGCCTATGCTAAGATTCACTAGGACTTTACAAAGTTTTATTATTTAGTGAAAGACTCGCCAAGATCTTACAAGATTTTATAATTGAGTAAAATATTCGCCATGCCTGGTGAGAGATTTGCCAAAAAATTATATATACATATTATATTATTGATAAAATCGCCTTCCATTTTTCCTATATACCATGGAGATTCGCCCATTTATTATATTTATAAATTTAGGGGGGGTTCTTAAAATTTTCCCTGATTGCCAGGGGTAGTGCATGGTGAATCTCCCTATGACTGTACCAATTAATTCCCATGCATTTGTCTTTAGAAATTCCATAATAATGTGTCAATTCTATAGAAACATGTGAATTTTGTGGCAATGCATGGATCCACAGAAGTTTTGTAGCAGTGGCAACTTCTTTATTACTCCTACTAAGAAAATTAACTAAACAACAAGAAATGCAGATCAGAAGATAATATTTTGATACTAATTACATGAGCCCAAGGATGCTAACTTTATGTGGGATCAACACCTCCAACAGGGATTCTCACATTCTCTTGTTCATCTTCTGACTCATCTTGCTGGAATTGGGCTTCGATTACCATTCATCTTCACAGTGATTCATCCACATCATTCTAAGTCCAACATTCCTCATGATTCTCCTTTCCCAGTTCAAATGAATTCTCCTTTCAGATGTTTTTGTGGTTGCTCTAATATCAAAATTGATGCAGTTTTTTTTACTGTACACTACACAAATCTGGAACTGACTCCAAATGGGTGCGGATCCTTTGGCTACTACAGGCACAAATCTACAAATGTATAGATTTACACACCATGTTCTAGCCCACAGGTAAGTCCAATAATACTCTTAAGATCTGAAAAAATGTTATTAGCAACTAAGAAATACATTTTTCCACACAACATTATAATTGGAGGAATTAAGAGAGATTTAACACCTAATTCTAGCAGATCAGAAATGAACATGAATACATAACTTGTGGCATCATAAACACAATCTCTTTATTTATTAGCTCCTCCTCTAATCTTTAATGCAACACACAGGTCAAAACCATGGTTTCCAGCCAATGATTAATGCCACAGGCATACTAAGGCTCCTCTGAGCACATTATATCTCTGTCTCTATTACATAGAGGCAAGCTTGTCCCCTTATACATAGACTATAATCATTATATCCTAAATTTCTTGAAATAAATACATCTAAACCCCCAAACACCAATGTTGTCACATTTTTTGGGTGTTAGAGACCCACTACACAATGCATACTAAGAAACGAAAATAAAATTTTACTCTTTTAGGACATTTCCATGTGTAACACATCACATATAAAACCATCAGAAAGATGATATAAACAAAGATGAAGCCAATCCTAAGTAGTTTGATATTGGAGTATCAGGGAGGTTTTGTTGCAGGGAGACAATCACAGATAGTCTGTTTCTGGTACAAGAATCCAGCCATTCTATCAAGGTCAAGAAAGAAAGTGACATGTTATTGAAAATGGACTTGGCCAAGGCATCTGACATAGAAGTGGGATTTTCTAAGGGAAAATTTGCTAAAATTTGATTTCTATTTAGAGTGGGTGAACTAGGTGCTTGAGTACTTATCAACTAGATCTTTTAATGTTCTCATAAATGGAGGCCCTTCCAAATATTTGAAACAATCAAGAAGTCTAAACCATGATTGTCCATTATCCTTCTTTGTTTATAATCTTGATAGAAGCCCTGGGAAAGGCCTTATCACAAAAGCAAGAGAACTAGGGAGAGCTAAGTCTTTAAGGTTTCCTCCAAAATAAAGCCCATGACTCATGCTCAATTCATGGATATACCCTACTACCAAGAGAAGATAATTTTTTGGGAGGCAAGAAACATACTAAGAATTTTGTAGACTTTCAAAGATACATTTGGTCAAAAGATAAAGTCTTAGAAAATAAAAGGTTTTTAGGATCATATCCAACCAAAGAATTTGGATAAATATTGACGAAATTATGGGTTTCTGAAAAAAATGATTTACCAACAATGTATCTTAGTTTTCCCCTCTTTAACAAATTGTAGAACATGGGAGTGGGCACAAATTGTTGATAAGATTAGACTCATGTTGGATCCATAGATAAACAAAAGTCTATGTATGACAAAGATATTGATTCTTATCCAATTAGTATTTCCAATGATTCCATTGTTTCAAAGATCAATTTTAAATTAACACTTCCAAACTCTAAGGGAGGTCCCAAAGTTTCCTACAAAAATTCAACATGTTTTCTAACTCCTGTTAAAAATATTTATTTGGTGGCCTTGATGTTAAGATTCTGACTTGGAATATCTATCACATAGGCATTGAATTGAAAAGAAGCCATAGGGGAAAGGTTCATTTAGAAAAGCCCGATATTGTAGTTATTCATGAAACAAAACTACTAGAACTTAGGATGGATATTGTGAAAATTTATGTGTGTGGATAGGCAACATTAATATACAAAAATTGGCTAGGAAATCGAGAGGAATATCCATGTGGATGATTCCTAGGTGTTGTTATGCCCCAATACCAATAGGTGTTATATATCATGATTGACTTGGTTTAGCTTTGAAATATGTTCATACCTTTACTTGTTGCAAAGGTTTTCCACATTTGTAAAAAATCAAAAAATAAAAAAATGTAAAGAGGGTATACCCTAGAAAAAGAATAAAAGGGTAAAAAGAATAAAAAAGAGGTCAAAAAATGAAAGAAAATGAACCCCAAAAAAAATAAAAGACCAGGAAAGTGTGCAAGACCAAATGCCACTACTATTTTACTTTGTACAATAATGATTGTGTGCAACTTGTTACCTATGCCACAATCCATGGTAACCAAATAGTTTAAACTTGGTTATTTCATGTTTTCAATTTCATGTTTTAGAAATAGAGAATAAAGATTTGACCAAACAGTGTAAACTTGGCAGATAAGTAGATAGGTAGAGTGAAAAAGGAGATCAACAGTTTAATCTGAGCCCTTGGATGTAATAAGTGTAGACTTAGATAGGCATCACTATGTAAAAGAAAAGAAAGTTTGATAAGGGTTGGCCAGTCTAAGTGCACCCTAATAAAGAAGTGAAAATGATGGTTGTAGAATAAATGTGTGGTGAATGTTAAGTTTAAATGTTTTAATCTTTTACTTCCATCACTAGGAAAAGGCATGTATCACATGGAAAGGCACATCAATATTCAAAGTCAAAATAATTAACTTCCCTACTCATTCCCCTAAAATCTTCACTAATTCCCTAAGTGCTAAAGGTAATTGCCAAAGTTAGAGGGGCTCAGAGCATTTCTCTGACCTTTGGGAGGGACCGGACCCTTGGCCCAATAATTGGAAATGCCTAAAGTACTTAATTCTGTTTCATCAACATTGCCCCCCATAAGATCACTTGTTCCTTTGATAAAACTTTTCCTAAGCAAAATCCTATTTTGCTTAAGGAAATTGAAATAAATATTCATAAAACCCCTTCTATACACTTTAGCCTAAGTAAATATGTTATATGATGAAATACTTTCAGAAAACATTGGACTTAGCACTTTTCAATTCATTTGGTCATATTAACCATTAATGTTTTATTATATAATTCCCAAATAAAAGAAAATTACCCACGCCTGTATTATTATATTATGCTAAACCCCAAGTTATTACATATCCCGCCCCGATGGTTAAGTATAACCATAAAACAAATAATAAATGGGATTAATTAACTAACCTGTAGTTGATTAAGAACCCGACCCCGCCACCATTTAATGAGGATTAATTTAGTTATCCAGACTAATTAATAACTCTCCCAACCAATCAAATCGCCCCCAATATGATTAACTCCTTTAATTAATATCGGGCCCGCCCCTGTTATCCATCAGTCACGTCATTACCCCGACCACCATCCGATCGGATCCTTCAGATCCGACGGCCTTCGCTCATATTGCGCAGGACTTTTGGTCGACCTTTAGCATGCAATGTGAGCGGTTTCATGAACAGTGCTGATGCTACGTGTCGAAAGACGTATGGAATTGCACTGCTCCCCCCAAATACCACTTACCCTCCAAAAGTGGTCGATGAAACCCGCTTATCGCCTCCCGCTAACGACAAAACGTCAAGTCGCCTCCCCGTTGATGCCACCTGTCTGTATCACGAAACCCACCAAAAACTTTGACTTTGCATAAAAAACAAAGTTAAACTATTTTCCATCCTTATTCTAAAAACTCATGCATGCAACCAGAACATGAATTCGACCAGCACGTACTCCAACCGTCAACTCCTCGAAAATTGCAGTCTGACACTGCTCCAGTCCACCATTTTCACCTAGTGAACAAGAACTTCCTTGCTAATCACTCCATAAATAGGTATTTACTAGTTTCCTTCTAGAAACCTTGTAAATACTTAATTTCCTCTGTGATTACATTGAAAACCCCAAAATTCAGTGTAATTCAGTTATGAAACTTAAAATTAAAGACTCCCAGGACCCTTTGTTTTCACCAACTTTACTCAAAAACCCCATTTCCATCTCTGAATCCACAAGAACCAGAAATGGAAACCCCTGTGGCCCTCAACGTAGTTCCAATTACCACTCCTCACCAGGATTTGGACTACCTTCCCTTAGCTGATAAGGACTTCCAAATCAAAGACCTCACATTTGATGATTCCCCCTTGAAACTGTATTGTAAATACTGGGACCTTTACCTCAATAATGTTGACAATATTGGTCTATGGGAATCAAATCTCCCAAAGTACCAGTTCCCTTCTGTGCACGTTTTCCCAGACATTGTCCATCAATGCCATGCCAATTACAACCCCAATCTCAGAGCTGTAATGTCCCATGACCAGCAAATTCTTTTTACCATTACAACAGACTCCATCAATGAAATGTTGCAGTTGCAACCTAGTCAGAACCTTACCCCTCTGTCTATCGTTGATTTACTTGACAAATATGCTAAACTATCTAGCTCAAATATCGCCAGAGTTTTCCAAATGTTCATGTTAAAGCAATACATTTTAGAAAATCCTCCACCCTACATGACAAGTGATTTTACAAGCTTAGGGAGGGATATTATCACCATGATTGCCTGTATTTTTTGTTTTGCAACCAATGAATATGTAGATGAAATAACCTTTTCTTATATGAATATCTTCACCCCTGACTAGCCTCCTACTACCAAGTATGATTATGCTGCATTCATAGCTGCGAAAATCCATGATCAGTTCATGAGATTGGAAAATGAAAGGGTGTTCAAGTATTTTACAGTCTTTTATCACCTCTTCCTGTATTACCAAACTGAAAAATTCCCATTCTTTGTGAATAAGCTTGATACCAGAGGCAATCCCAGATCAGCCATTTTTTGGACTTCCATCTTCCACTACTCATATACTTGTCCCTATTCATACAATGAGTTCATTGACCAGTTTGTCCACCTTGTGACCACCATGCTGACAGGAAATCCTCCTCCTAGGATTAGTGATGAGATCAAGTAAATTTTGTAGCTGTCAAAGCAATACAAGATAGGTGATTAGTACCTGTACCAGAATCACACTGAGATCCGAATCTATGGTTGTGAGCTCTCTCATTTCAAGCTGCCTAAGTGTGTCCCTATGAGATTGTTTGCACTGGAATATTATAGGCAAATTTTAAACTCTGACCAAATTCATTTCACCAAGGCAAAGAAGAAAGCCTAATTAAGGATCAAAGACCACTTAGGCCCATTTGTATGCAACAATAAAGAAGTAGGGAAAAGAGCAGAAGAAATCATAGAAACAACAATGAAACTCAAGAAAAGCTTTGCTTGGATTTATGACCCACAAGGTTTCATTTGTGATAGGAGAATGAAACATAATTTGTCACCCTTATCCATCACAAAATCCCTGAGATAGAACAGTATGCAAATATGGATGAATGGAGGGAAGGAACTCTAGTTGAAATGGATAGTGATCAAGTTGAGGTAGAGAATGTGATGAAAGATTTAGAAAAGAGACTTGATCTAGACTCTTTTGAATAGGGACCAGTTGAATCTACTCAAAGGCCAACACCAGAGCCTAGTGCCTCTACAACAGAAACTTCTCAAAGGCATACACAGGAAACTAGTGCTCCCACAGCAGAACCATCACAGGAACAAAACCAGGGAACAAGTACTCCAGCATCAGGACAGCCACAAACATCATAACAACTAGAGCTGTCAGAGCATCCTGAAATCTTTAAAGAACAAGCTCCACCACAACCTTGTCTAGCTCAGGTTAATATGGGAAATCCCCCAGTTGTGCAGACTCCTCTGAATGAGGAAAAGAACTTGAAAAGAGACAGGGAAGTAGCTACCCCTACCAGTGGGCCTCCAGACCAGCCTTGTGCTAAGAGGCACAAGCTAAATCCATATTCAGAGGAAGAATACAACGAAGAAACCATAGAAAGCATGAGAAAAGAAGGTGGAGACAGTCTACATACATTCCCGATAGGTGGGACACCTTCCAGCTCACAAAGGCAAGAGCTTGAAAGACAACAAAGTGTAGAAGTTTCATCTTTTAGATCTTCATCTGAGAAGACCATAGACATAAAAGGAAAGTTCAAGGAGATAAAGACCAAGAATGAGTAGCTGAAGGCCCAAGCCTATGCTCAATACTTAAATATGGCCCCTACAAATCAAACCAGATTGATGTCAGCTTTTTACATCAAAGAAGGAAAAATGCAACTGAGATTTCTAAAGACCACAGTGTTGCAGCCCAAGTCCTTGGCAGATTACCTCAAAACTGACTTTGAAGTCATGGCTAAAGACATCCACCTCATAGACCAGATAGAACTGCACAAAAAAACAGGGGAGATGGTTTATTCTACACTGACTAGCAAGGCAATGATGGCACATAGGTTGCGAAATTCACTGAGCAACACTACTGCCCAATTGTAACTAGAAAAGGCCTCCTCATAGGCAAAGGACAACAGGATCAAATCATTGGAGGAGTTAATTATTGAGTTGGGCCATGACCCAAAGGATGTCAAGGCAGCAGAGAGCCTAATAAAGAAAAAGAATGAAGATATAGTTGCACTGAGAAAGCAGTTGAAATTGCCACCACTCATTCACCCTCAGACTATTGAAGTGATTGAGAAGAAAAATGAAGAAGAGCTTATGGACCTGGTCCTTAAGCTAAATGAGAAACTAAAAGAGACAAAGTAGGAACTGGAGAAAACACTACAGTCAAGGCAGAGTGAGTCGACCACACAGCCTCAAACTGCAGTACCAGTGGTTTCAACAACAGTCCCTTCCACATTGGCATCAGCTTTAGCACCAAATATTCCTTTGGCAACAACTACACCCATAGAAGCAACAGGTACATCACAGACAGGTGCACCAACACAGAGTACAGAGGACTTGATTAAGTCCATGGAGGAGATGAAACTCCAAGTCACAGAACTGCAGAAAGTGAAAGAGAAATTCACTACTTTGGAGCAAAAATATGATGTATCAAAAATCAATTTTGCAGAAGAGATGAGGAAAAACAAAGGCTTGACCCAACAGATTAAAGCACTAGAGAAATACCTTACATTTGAAAAGCCTTTGACAAACATTAGGAAGATATTGTGGACCAATATCATTGATTCCATCAATGATATTTGGTCATCCACTCAAATTATTTTTGAACAAATTGATTTGGTTAAACTTTCTCTTGAAGAAGTTCAAAGGACCAGAGAAGAATCAGGCAGAAAGCCTAAAGAAGCAATCCAGCTAATCAATTTTATAAATAGTAGAAACAGGCAACAGTTAGAACAATCAGAAATAGAGGATAGAACTGCTACCATCCTCGAAATAAAGAAAGTATTGACCAAGAGAAATTTGATGCAAGGTCTGGAACGAAGATGTCAAAGCATGCAGGAAGACATAGATGAGTTCATGAGGAAGTTTGACATCTTACAAAGTAAAGGACTCCCAAGTCCTTTAGTCATCAATGATAAGCTTATGGTTCAGATTGATTACATCAACAAATTACATCAGCAAGCTAACAGTCAAGCCAGTTCATTTGCAGTCAAGGCATTGCCCACAAGGAAAGTTATCTATGATGGCTTGGAGAACCTTTTTTACATTGAACATGAAGTGAAGCACTTATTCCCAGTGCAACCCAATTTTGTGAAATATACTAAAGCAGATCAAATCTACAGGAAGCTGACAAGGACAAGAATACCAAAAGATCATTGCTGGACCAACATGACTGACATCCTATAAATTACCATGACTAGAGTAAGGTAAAAAGAAAAACTTACCACAGTAAAGTCTAGTGAAAAGGGTGAACAATCGTGAATAGGTAAAGAGTATCAGATACAGGTGAAGAGTTTTAGTGAAAAGATAAAATCATATGTCCAACACAGAGTTACTAGCACGACAGCAAGATGCACATTCATAGGACCTGCCTCCAACTCCTTCAACAAAAATAGGGACAGCAACAATAAATTCACATTCTGTTTCCACATTCGAGACCATTTGTCTCTATATTCATGTAAAATATATTTAATTTTCCTAGAATATATTTCTCTTAGTTAGGAGATATTTTGATGTAACAATTTGTATAAATACTTCCTCATTCGAGGTATTGAGTGTGGATTCTTAGAAATTTCTGTAGACAATTTACATTTGGAATTGAAGTGTTGTTGAACAACTTTTGGTGTGACTGGCTGGAACAAAGTAATAAAGCAAAGGACTTTTACAGGATACCTGTGTCAAATGAGAAACAAATAAGTATTCTATATCTTATGTTTTTATAGTTTTCTGGTTTAGTAAATATTCATATCTGAATGATAAATGAAAAATTATATTTCAGAAAGAGCTTTACTTCATTCTGTCTTTAAAATCGTTTGTTTTCTTAATGTTTTCTTCTAGGCTATTATAGGTAGGGAATTCTTAACTGCTCCCTGCTTTCATAGTTTATCACTGTGACCATTTAACAAAGAATACTTAATTTCTTTTTGTTAATGAGCACCCACTTTCCCTCATCTTGGACTTTGTTGAAGGATTCTTAATTTCCCTTCCTCCCTGTTCAAGACCATTTCACCCATTTTAAGCTATCATTTGTTTTTTGTTTAGCTATCTTGCCTCGTGAGTTTCTCCTTTGTTAAATCAACCTAATCCAATTAAGCCATCATTCAGTTGACTCCATAGCCCAATGGCCTGAAATATCTTGTTCTACCCATCTGCTCTCAAATTCCACCACCAAACAAAATCAAAACCCCTCAAACTTTCATAACTAGCATAATATCCCATAAACAAAGCTAAATCATAAAGAGAGAGCCCTCTCTGAGTATAGATTGGCTAGATTGTATACTTAAAATATTGGTTTGTGATTACCTTGGACCCCTTTCCTTCTAACAACTTCAAGGAAAATTTGAGTGATAACATAGTGGCGACCATACTGGGGAAGAACAATTCCTCAGTCAAAACAAATCTTTAAGAAAATTGAAACCTTAAATCTAAAAGCATATTAAATAATTCATAGAAGTTGTTTTGATATCTGTTAAGAAAACAAAAACAAAACCTAAAAATCTGGCTTCAGAAAGGACTCGTTACAATAGAGCTAATCTTGATCCCAATCCACCACAAGTGTTTGAGAACCCCAATCTGATCCCAAGAATTGTTAGAAGACAAGAAAGTTCTGTCAGCCCTCGACCTATATTCAGATCCTTATCTTGTCCTGTCAAGTGGCTTTACCTAGAAGACCTATCCTTTGATGAGTACTTTGAAACCTCTTTGTTTCAGACTTCATCCGACTCTGAATTAATAGACCTAATCCAAGACCCAGATTTCATCAGAGAAATCGAAATCCAGAGAGCTAATTTGTTAATTGATTGACATTTATAGAACTCACCTCAATCTAATCTTACTACTGAAGGAACCCCTAATCCCTCTGTAGTCAGTTCTCTTTTTGCAAGCTCATCATCATTCCCTCATATCTCTCAACCTCAAACCACTCCACATCTGACCATCACCTCCAGCTCTCCATCCACAACTCAAACATCCACTGTTACTCCAACTCCAGCTTTTGTTTCACCATTACCAACAACAATGGCCAACAGATATGCTCCCCTAGTACTACCAGCAAACTTAGGTGCCATGCCCTAGGACTACCAAAGTAAGATCACTACTTTTGATGGCACTAGAACCTATACAACCCAGCAACACACCAAGAAGATGATTGATTATTTTGAAATTTATGAAATATATATCACTGATGTGAAAATGAGAATATTCATTCAAAGTTTATCTGGGGAAGTTAGAACCTGGTTCAGAGCCTTAACACCCAATAGTATAGATAGCCTGAGAACCCTCTACTAGCAATTCCTGAACAGGTGGGAGAAAAGGAAAGACCTTCAAATTCTATCTGAATACAGAAACCTAATAAGAGGACACCATGAAACTGTCCAAGACTATTGCACTAGATTCAACAGTGTGTATAATACCATCCCACTAGATCTTAGACCCCCACCTGGTTTAGCCTTAATCAAATTCCCAGATGGATTTGATTCTAATATGGCTTTCCAGCTGAGAGAATGAAACCCCCCTACTTTGGAAGATATGCAAAGCATAGCAATCAACGTTGAAGCCAACCTGCTATCTAAAAGAGCCAAGGCTAGGAGTGAAAGGAGGATACCATTAAAAGAAGAAAGCTCACCCTTTGAACAAAAGCTAGATGCCATAATTAAAGGAATGGATAGACTAGGAGACAGAGTGGAGACAATTGAAAGGAAATCTCCATGGGATAGCAAGCAAGCTAATGTAGGGAGAAATCCTAATTTCAGGAAAAATCAAAACTAGAACACTGGAAAGAATGGTCCTGACCAAAACATTAGACCCCCTTTCCAAGAGAACTATGCAGAAGCTTCTCACTCTGAAGGCCCAGAAGAAGATACTCAAATTAATTTGATGGGGCTTGATGATGAAGGAGAAGTTTTCTTATCCCAAGATGATCAAGAGGCCCACATACTTAAACAGTTCCAAACCCAATCAGGAGAATCGTTTGACTTCAGACAGGGATATGACTCAACCATCTTTGAGGTGCACAAGCAATACAATCTAAGAGGTAGGAGAATTGATATTCTTGAAAAAACAAGAAAACAGCCCCAAATATGCCCAAAAAAAGGTAAGACAGTAACTAAACCTTTGCAAATTCTTTCTAGATCAAACATTAACCCCTCTAACCCCATAATTGAAGATATCTCTGATAATCAACCAAACAATGAACAACTTTCAACTTCCATTCTTTCCAAGGAAACTGTGGAAGAACCTCCAAAGGTTGATCTAGGAGAATCATCAAATCATGGTTCTAATCCTAAAAAGGAAAAGGACATAGAAAAAATAGAAAACAGAGAGAAAACCGCTACTCAAAATCAAAAAGCCCAAATAGAAAAACCCTTTAATCTAGAAACAGAAGTAGGCAAGCTAAAAATTTCTGTCCCATTATTTAAATTAGCTAAACATGATGCCTACCAAACTCAAATCAATAGATCACTGAAAATTACTGGAACTGAAGACTCAGTTAATATTTTTGATGATCAACCCGAATTAATCTTTGGCCCAGAAGTGAATGGAAAACCATTGGGAGGAATTACTCCCTTCTATGTGAGCCTAAACATACATGATAAGATTCCTTACAATGCCATGTTTGACTCTAGTGCATCTCATAATCTCATGCCCAAGTCTATCATGGAAAAGCTAGACCTATACATCACTAGACCATACAAAGATTTATTTTCTTTTGATTCTAGTCAGGTGAGATGTTTAGGATTGATAAAAGACTTGTGTGTTTCATTGGTTCAATACCCTGCAAAAACAATTTTAATGGACATAGTGGTAGCATATATACCACCCAAATATGGCATGCTATTTTCCAAATCCTGGGGTGCTAAGCTTCAGGGATATCTTCAACTGGATATGTTATATGCCACTATATCAGTTTTTGGACAACCCAAGAAATTATACAGAGAAACATTAATGAAATACATAGTAAGTAGTCAGGAAAGACCCCAAAATTTACACATCTACTCAATACACTCTGATATGGATTCTTTCATTCTTTACAATGCAGAAGCCAATCCTTCAAATACTTTAGAGGTTTTAGCAGCAGAACCAAAAGAAATTGAAAAAGAAAATCAACTGTTCATATTCAAGAAATATCAAATAACAAAGAAAAGTTAGATGACAATGAAAACCCAGATGCCATGGTTAAACAAGTTCCTACTACCCTAGACACAAATTATGAGCATGAAATCCTTTGGCATTTAGAATTTGATGGCTTAGTAAATAAACTAGGAGCAAGAGCAGGAGTTTCGGTGTACAATTTAGAAAATGATCATGCTGAAGGCCATGCCTACAGATTAAATTTTAGATGCACCAATAATATGGTAGAATATGAGGCTATCTTGTTAGGTTTTAAACTTGTTAAAAGATTAGGAGCTATTAGGTTTTTTGTCATAGGAGATTCAGAATTAATAATTAAATAGATCAAAGGAACTTACTCAACCAGGGATCGTAGACTAGGATATTCTCAACAATTTTTTGGAAACCCAGCTTGCAACTATCCCTAGAAAACACAACATGCAAGCCCACATGCTGGCCATGTTTGCCAGCACCTGCAAATTACCTTTTCAACCTAATCATCAGTATACTGCTGAGATTAGGCACATACCAACCATCCCTGATAATCTTAAGAACTGGCAGGTTTTTGATAGTGATAAGAAGATCAATAATTTTTTAACTTTAGATGAAGAATTTTCTAACATTAACATAGATGTTGATACAGTTACTATTTCGAATCAAATAAACGAGGTAGAAATTAACATTTTGGAAGAGAATTCAATAAATATGCTTCATCCTAAAAAATTCACACAAACAAATAAAAAACCTGAAACAAATGGACCTAGATGAAATAATTGAAGAAGAAACAGAGGTTATCAACCTAAAGGACAATCATTTACCCAAAGGATTGACTCCTCTAGAAGATTTGTTTGACTCTAATGACATTCCCAAGAAACCTAAAATGGAGCCATTAAAAGCAGATATCGAAGAGTATAATTTAGGAACACAAGATAATCCCAAATTGATTAAGTTATCAAAATCCTTACCTCTTGATCAGAAGCTAAAGTATGTTGATTTATGAGTGAATTCCAGGATGTCTTTGCCTAGAGTTACGAAGATTTGAAGTCCTATGACACCTCTATCATTTAGCATACTATACCTCTGAAAGAAGATCAAAAGCCCTTTAAACAAAAACTCAGAAGAATTAACCTTGTGCTATTACCATCAATCGAGAAAGAAATCAAATGCATGTATGAAGCAGGGATTATTGCCCCTCTTAGATTTTCAAAATGGGTGTCTAATTTGGTACTTACTAGGAAGAAAACAGAGGAAATAAGGTTATGTGTTGATCTGAGAAATGTAAATATGGTCTCTCTTAAAGATAACTATTCTTTACCCAAAATGGATCATATTTTGCAAAGGGTAGTGGGTTCTTCTAGAATTTCACTTTTAGATGGGTTTTCAGGATATAACCAAATCTTCGTTCATCCTGATGGCCAAGAGAAAATTGCTTTTACAACACCATGGGGTACTTTCATGTACGTCAAAATGCCATTTGGACTAAAAAATGCAGGAGAAACCTTCCAAAGAGCAATGGATATTGCCTTTCCCAAAGAAATTCATGATATTCTTGTTATATATCTAGATGATCTAACCTTTTTTTCTAAATCAGTTCAACAGCACTTGGAGCATCTCAGGCAAGTATTTTTAAAATGCAGAAAGTATGGCATTTCTTTGAATCCAAAGAAGTCCTTGTTCGGTCTGGAGGAAGGTAAACTTTTAGGTCACATCATTTCCAAGGATGGCATTCGAATTGACCCTTCCAGGATTGAAGTTATTTTACAGATACCCCATCCAAGAAGTATTAAAGAGATTCAGGCTTTCCATCTCTGCTCTAATTTACAGAACTTAAGAGTTTCCTCACTTTCAGGATCAAGTATATCTCTCATCAACTCTTTGCTGATGGCACAATTATCCTTGGACAAAATCTGCAAACAAACGTTAAACATTGTCCTTATAAATGCAAGATGGATTTGACTAATAAAGATACCACTATCTATGTCTAAAATCATCTCCATTGCTAGGAGAGATCCATTTAAGGAAGGCTCTAGGAGCTTTCAGATCTCTAGGAATGCTTATCCGAAACAAAGTAAAAATAATTGGGAAGCGATAGCAGAGAAAAAAAGAGTGAAGGAATCAACCCTTACAAAAGAGATGGCTATACCAGGGAAGGATGCTCCATCTCTTGAATGCATCTTTCAGTGCATGCCTTATCTTCTATTGGAGAATCCTTGTACCTCTAAACGTGTTCTTCAAGAGATAAGAAAGGTTATCAGAGAAGATGCCCCTTTTAAACTGGTGTAGAATTTAACAGGAGGAAATAGTAATCCATCATTTAACAACAACTATGAATGTTTGGGAGTATAATGGACCATTCAATATCTAATTGTACATGAGGGTAAAGGCTTGTGTTCTATTGGAGTTGAGGTTAGGAAGAAGGTACTTGAAAGTTTGACTTCCCCAAACACCACAAGCTGTGTTGAAGTGTAGTTCCATATAAGATTTTTCATACACACATTATAATTCTAAGTGAGTCCTTGGAAACTAAATTTTGTAGAAGAATGCTTACCTTAACAGATATTTATGGTAAAGGCTTGGAGTGCAATGATACATATGATGAGATTCCATCTTGCTACATTATATTTATTTTCGATTTTTCTAATTGATATTGACAGACAGTCTTAAGAAAGTAATTCATATTCCATAAAAGAATTATAGAGATGATTAAACCAAGTTGCAAGAAGTCATAGTTCATTCCATTGATCAAAAGAACAACTTCTTAAGGAGGCATGGAAAACTTTCATGCTTAGAATTGGTGTGTGGGACCATCTAAGTAGCAAAGGTGCTTACATTCAATTTTTGATATTGGAAAGTTTAGCTAAACTAGATTTTGAACTGAAATCAAAGAATTATCACCATTCTATTGCTATCATTTTCTATTGTCATTTCTCATGACTGAATTATATTGCCACATTTAGAACAATATGTTGTTTTGATTGTAATTCTCTGTGCTTCAAAATTTTTTCAAAGAAAGATGCATTGATCTAATGACATGCAAAATTTTCCTAAAAAATAACTTAAAATCCCTTAAAAATAGAGAATTAGCATCATCCATTGAAAAATAGCTTGATTTGTTGATCATCATTGCAACCTATTCACTGTAGTAGAATTATTCCACAGTAATGAAAACTAAGGTGACAAATAAAATTGCCTAAGTTGTAAATAACTTTTCATTATGGGAACAAGAAAATATCTGAACTAGTCCTTGTTTCATACTTTACATGGAATTGTTGAATGACCTGAAAATCATACCTTTAAAAAATATGAACTCTAGCTAGCCACAGTTGCATGATATAAGTTACAAACCATTAGTCCAAGTCTCCCTCTCTTGCTTCAGACATAAGAGTATCACCATCATCCTCTTCCATCGCAGTAGCTAAGTTGTTCCCCTGAACATCATTTCCCTCGTCTAGTCTGCTAGAAACAGTCTCTCCACTGTTTGTAGGACCGAAGCTTGTTTCAGCTTGAGCTTGCTGAGTTGTTGAAAAGGAAGCCCTGAATGGCCCCACAAGAGAGACCTCGAAGTTCCTGCTTGTCCCTCTACCACTACCATTGATATCCATCTATTCTCATCAACAATCATTTTGAAAATCCATTGCGTTCTCCAGGAGCTGGTGACTATGGCTCATCTGTAGCATCCATGTTGGGAGTGTTATGTCTCATTATTGATTCTAGTTAGGTGCCACCTCATCCAATTATTTTCATTTTGAATGGTGCAAAAGAGCTTTCTGTTGGCATCTCATGGATTTATGAAGACACATAAATGGAAGGAAACAATCAGATCATTTATAAATGTGGAAGCATTTGGCACAGGAGTACTTGATTTAGTTTGTCAATCCAGTCCTAGATCATGGCCTTCTTTGGTCTACACCAAGTCAGCAGTTTATGACGCATAGTGCAACACAAGATATTTTTCCTCTGATTACTGGAGATACATATTATCAAATATTTGTTGAGGACTATGGGGATATCTTGGGATTAGATATTATATTCATCATTAGAGGCTATTTCTATCACACTAGATATGACAAGCCGAATAAAATTTTTCCTAGAAGCATACAAGTTTGAGGGGAGAACTTAATCAACTTATTGAAAGCACTTTCAAGTTCCTTCTAGTTAAGAAATTCTTAGGAAATAGTTGATCTCATGGTTGCATAAAATAGCACCCAAGAGGATCAGCTAGTTTTCTTCAACTATCTTTCATGGTTTATAGTTATTTATTCAAAGAAAATAGCCAGGATATTACATGTTTTTCCTATGATATTTATTCTTCTTGCTCTTGTATTTTCCATGTCTTCCAATTTCATGTGTCTCTCCTAGCTCACAGGTCTTTTTTGTATCTTTAAAGGTATGGTGTTGCATGTAGTGGGGTGAATTTTAGCAGTAATTGTATTTGTGGTGTTTGCTTTCTTGAGATTGCTAGTGTCAAATTTACCTATGAACTGGTATGCACATTCTTTCCAGACAATGCTTATGTTTTTTCCAAGTGCTCTTGTTGGTTTATTATTACCAAAGGAAATTTGGAAAGACTCATTAGCTAATAATATGCCTGACATTGATATAATTATGAAGAGGAATGGGTGAGCCATTGGGGAGCAATCACCTTTTATGCTACATTACTTGTCTACTTGTATATTGGACTTGGTGGAAGCATTTTGACATTTGGTGGGAAGTAATTTTTGTTTTAACGTGGCCATTTTTCACTATATCTGACAAATTCTTTGGCCGACATTCGCTTAGGTCACTCATGGATTACATTATTTCACCATTTTTGCCTATTGAATTTTCTCTCTACTTTGGTGGAGTTCATTTCCAATTTTTGATTGAAAAGATGGGAATGTTAGTTCTATGCCAGAACCCTATGGATATCTTGTTTTAGATATTATTGTTGGCTCTGTGACTAAAATTATTGTTGGGTGGTGTGTTGGTCTATTGATCCCCATTGTGGGGAGTTGGTTATCAAATCTTGTACCACTATAGTTGCTTGTACACTCAGTTGATCCCTACTGTGGGGAGTTGGTTAAAAATATTGTACCACTACAATTGCTTGTACACTCAGTTGATCCCTACTGTGGGGAGTTGGTTAAAAATCCTGTACCACTACAGTTTCTTGTACAACTGAGTGTTGTTGTAATGCCATTATCTTCTCAAATTTTCCCATATAGTGTTGTTGGTCCAAAGAGGCTTGTTTTTCAACACATGTTCCAAACTATAGGGAACAACTTCTTACATTCTTTGTATGATTTGGGAATTATAGATGCTAATACATTGATTTTTGTATTGAAAAATGCACCTATGCTATCTGATTTTGAGGAGAATAAACTTGGTGGAACTACAAAAACATTAGCCTTTGCTAATTTCAGTGAGGAACTTGTGGTTATAACGGGTGGCCACATTGATGGTAAAGTTATAGGGTTGACAATGGATCCAATCTATCGATAACAACTAGGGAAATGGCTAGCTACAATAGGATTCTTTCTAGAACAGAAGTTTGGTTGCCCTTAGGATGGGAAGGATGTTTGGCATAAGGGATTTTATACATCACCTTAGGAGGGGATGCTTTCTCCTTTGAAATGTGAATTCATAACTTGTAGGATTTATAATTTACTTCTGCAAGGTGGGTACAATATTAGGTTGCAGAGAAATGAAACAAATATTGGGCTGAATTTCAAGTAATATAAATGTCAGTATCCCAATGTGGTCTTGGGATCAATGGATTTTTATGAGGGATGGTTTCAATCATAGTGGATTGCTTTGCGGTATGGAAGAGTGTGACAATGATTCTAGTTTCAATTGTGTTGGAACATTCTACACGCATATTCGGGATTCTGGTATTGATATGAAGGTTCTAGATTGCTTGAGTGAAAAAAATCTTGAAAAGGAAGGACTGTAATGTCCCTTTCCAAATGATTACTTATGGTTGAATGACCTGAAAATCATAGCTTTAAAAAAGCTAAACTCTAGCTAGCCACAGTTGCATGATATAAGTTACAAACCATCAATCCAAGTCTCCCTCTCTTTCTTCAGACATAAGAGTATCACCATCATCCTATTCCCTCGCAGTATCTAAGTTGTTCCCCTGAAAATCATTTCCCTCGTCTGGTCTGCTAGAAACCGCCTCTCCATTGTTTGCAGGATCAGAGCTTGTTTTAGCATGAGCTTGTTGGGTTGTTGAACATGAAGCCCTGAATGGCCCCGCAATAGAGACCTCGAAGTTCTTTCTTATCCCTCTACCACTACCATTGACATTAGTTGCTTCATGGGCAGGAAATAGAACAACAACACCACCACCAGAATCTTCTTGTTGATTTGGGGCAATACTACTAGTACCGACCATGGTATTTCCAGAGCTCATTTCAAGCCCAAAATATTCATTATTATTGTTATTTGATGTTCCCATAATACCCCATGAAGAAAACCCATCAAGATTTCCACCTTGCCCATCTGATGTGCCACCAGAATTCCGAACCCAAGGAGATATTTGCCCATGGGAGAAAGCCTGCTCATACTCCACATCATCTGTGGGCATCTCATATCAAAAAACTGGAAAAGAATTATATTTTTCAAGCCACGGAAGAATGCAAACATAATGGTACATGTGTTTACAGGGCATCTATCTTACTTCGGTTCCCACTTCAAATTCATCCTTGCATATTGCACATTGTGTAGAATCGGTAACAAGAAGGTCTTGGGTAATTTTAATGGTGGGCATTATTCCTATGGAAGCTTTGGAGGCGGGAGGTGTACCATACCTGTTGTGGTCATTTTATGCCAGTTGTTGTATAAGTTGATCCAAACCAAGCCCAAGGAAATAATCCCCAAATTTACCAGGTAATTTGGTGGGTCGTGCCCCTATGCTATCATCAACAAATAATTCCACATTCCCCCCACCCAAACTCATCAAATTCTGCATCATTTGACCATGAGTAAACATCAAAGGATTGAACCCACCAAGATCGATCCAAATTTGTACCCTTCCTCCTCTCCCTCTCCGCTCCTCATCTTTGGTATTACTATTGTTGTTGTTGTCATCATCGTTCCCATGTTGGAAGAAAGCAGCAAGGGATTCCATCATTTGGGTTATGCCATGATCAATTGTAAGAGTTGTAGAACGACCCTCGACAGGACCTGGTCCAACTTGCCATGGCTGGAATCGCAATCCCCCTTGCTCTTGCCCCTGCCCTCCCCTAGGTGTATATGGGTGGTACCCAACATTTGGTGTTGGTCTCTTTATTTCCTTGACAAAGCCTCCATTTCAATGGGGAAAATGAGGCCCTCCTCCCATGCATCAATTATGATACTCCTTTGGCACTGATGACACTAGTAACTCTGCCCTTCTCTTCTAGATGACATCCTTATCTATTAAAATTGGAAACTAGGACCAAACTCCACATGGGTCATCTTATTTATGACAAATGATATTTTTTTTTGATTCCTCTCTTTGAGAGGTGTAGGATTGATCTAGAGATCATCTGATTCTGACATGTACAAATGAAGTTATGAATTTATTTTGATTATGGTCAAATTGTCAACGTCAGCCAGCGAACTTATGTAGGCTTAGAAGCCCATCAATCATGTCTATTCATCCTCAACATTGCATATAAATAGAAGGTGACTTAGCCTCATTTAAGCACACTCATCTTCACACTTCTCTCTCTCTCTTCATTGATTGGGTATGGATTTCTGGGCCTCTCTCTCTCCACATGTCCAAAATTTTTAGGAGAGAAAAATTTCAGGAGGCAGAAATTTTAAGAGAGCGAAATTTTAGGAGAGCGAAATTTCAGGAGGTCAAAATTTCAGGAGACCAAATTTCTGGATAGTTTGACCAAGCATTGACTAGCATTTTTTGACCTCCTTTGACTACATTTTTGTGAGGGATATCTTTATTTGGGCAGGTCGCATTTATGGGAACAAAAATCGAGACAAAATGTTGACTGTTGACTAGCATTGATTGCAGCTAGTGCTGACCATAGGTGGGCTATTTGACCAGAATTTGACTGGGCTGAATTTGACTGTTTTGAATGTTGTTATATCTTGTTGTTTGGAGGCTGAAGTTGACTGAAGTTGACCGATTTGCTGAGGGTCAAATCTGCCCTATTAACCAGCATTGACTTTTTTGGTTAGGGATCTTTTGCTGCGATTATAAATTATCATATTTGTAAATTGTACTATCTCTCTCTACTAAACTATTGAAGACTAAAATAATATTTCATCAAGGTTTCCCCACATTGGGGTTTTTCCTTGGCTGGTGCCACATCTTGTGTCCTCTTGTCTTAGCTTGTCTTCTATTATTTATGTTTATGTTTATGTTTATGTTCTATCTACATTTTACTATCATGTTGATGTGATTACTAATCAGAATATTGATACTGGGCTAATAAAGAAATTGAAGTAAAATTGCTATAAAGAATAGAACATACCATTGTTGCCTAAAATTAACATGGTATCAGAGCTGAGGTGAAGACGAAGCCCAAGCAAGAGTGAAAGAGCAATCACCAAAGATAGTTTGACAAGGACAAAAGCTTCAATGGGTTCCTCATCCTACTTCCCGACTAAAGACAAGCTCCATGATAAATCTGACTATCATGGATGGAAGATGTCTCTTGATTTGACCTTGGAAGAAAAAGAATTGATGGAATATGTGCAGGATAAAATCCCTGAACCTCCTTCAAATGCACTGGCTGCTATGAAGACCAAGTACACTAGGGCTAAATTCAAAGCAAAGAAGATTATCAACGATTCCATTGACAAGTACCTGGTGGCCTACATCTCTGAATTGAAGACCTCCAAGGAGATCTATGATATGTTGGTCGTCATGTTCATGGTTAGTAATGATAATCAATTTCTATTTCTCAAGAATAAGTTGAAGGATATTAAGAAGGGCAAGGACGAGTATATTCAATCATATTTCTTAAGGATTACTGAGATCAAGAATGATCTACTTTCAATTGGAGAAGTCATTTCTGATAGGGAACTTACTCTTACCACTCTTGGAGGACTCCCACCTGAGTGGTATATATTTAGAACCATTATACTCAACAATGATCAAATTCTAGGGTTTGAAGAATTGATGTCGAGATGCATTCAAGAAGAAACAAGAATAGTGGAGCAAGAAATGCCTTCTAATAGAAGCAACCCCATTCCATTCTCCGCTCATGCCAAAAGGAGAAATAAGGCAGGGTCTAAAGGTAATTTCCATGGAAAGCTTAGATCTAAGGGAGGAAGGAAGGGCAAGTGCTTTTTTTACAATAAGTTTGGCCACTATGAAAGGGAGTGTCCAAATAGAAGGGATACATCGCAAGATGATGATCACAATCATTTTAGGGGAAACTTCAACAACAACGATCAAAGGAATGGTAGGTCCAATCACAAAGGAAAAAGGAATGCCAGACATCAAGGAAATGGTCAACCCTATAATAAATCAAGGAACTCCATGTATGAAGAATCAATGTTGTTAACAATAAGAAAAAAGAGTACTATATTATATAGGCCCTCTCCACTTTCTCTCCTCCTGCCACTTTGGGAAATTGGCTAATTGATAGTGGTGCCTCAAGGCACTTCACCAGATACAAGGAATCCTTCTCTAATCTGATAGAAAAGGAGACAAACGTGGAGATCAGCCTTGGAGATGATGCCACCTATCCCATGAAGGGATTAGGGACTATTATCATTCAATTGAATCAAGGTAATAATATTCATTTGCAAGAAGTACTATATGTACCTGATCTCAAGAAGAACCTGGTGTCCATTTCAACCATGGAGGACAAAGGATTCAAGGTGGCATTCATCGATGGGAACGTACATGTTTGGAAAACAAATTTTAGATATTCTTTTACTCTTGGTTTTAGGGTTGACACTTTGTCTCAAATTGGAGGAAGTCCATTGGGAGCCATGGCTTGTGACACATCTTTACAATCTGAACTATGGCACCGTAGGTTTTCCATCTTCATTATAAGGCCCTACCCGATGCGAGACAGATGATGACATGTATTCCCGAGTTCAAAGTAGAGCATGAAGGTGTATGTCCAGGATGTGCTGAAGGAAAACTTACAAGGGGACCGTAATAGCAAGACCACAGATATATTGCAATTAATCCACTCCAACATATCTGGTATGATGAATGTAAACTATTTGGGAGGATATTTATATTATCTCACCTTTATAGATGATTATTCTCGCAATACCTGGATCTACTTCTTGAAGGAAAAGGATGAATTTTTCACCTGGTTCCGACACTTAAAAGCCTTGATCGAAAAACAATCCAAGAAGAAAATCAAGATATTGAGGACTGATAATGGGACTGAGTATGAATCCAATGAATTCCAAGATTATTGCAGAGAAGCTGGCATTAAGAGGGATATTACAAAGCCATACACTCTTGATCAAAATGGTGTGGCTAAAAGGAAGAATCGCTCTATTATAGAAGCACTTTGTTCCATGCTTCATGATCGAGGCCTTCCG
Source organism: Pinus tabuliformis (assembly GCA_031772625.1). NCBI lineage: Eukaryota > Viridiplantae > Streptophyta > Pinopsida > Pinales > Pinaceae > Pinus > Pinus tabuliformis. The sequence goes on along the minus strand of CM062820.1, from coordinate 1,140,918,361 downwards.
AAGTTCCTATGGGATGAAGCTACAAATATTGTCGTGTATGTTCAAAACTGGTGCCCTCATCAAGCATTGGACTCCAAGGCTCCTGAATAAATGTTCATTGGTAAGAAACCCGATGTCTCACATTTTATAATTTTTGGAAGTCCCATATATTTTCATGTGTCGAAAGAGAAAAGAAGCAAATTGGGTGCATATGGGAAGAAAGGAATCTTTGTGAGCTAAAGTGAAAATTCTAAGGGATATATAATTTATGTGGTTGGTCAAAAGGAAGTTTAGATAAGTCATGATGTCACCTTCGATGAACATATGTCCCTCAGGAAGATCAACAACCTTCCCATCCTAAGGAAGGACAAAGAAACTGACACAAGAAATCATGGTGAAAAGGAGGACGAAACGATGCCTAATGTTGATGAACCTATGGATCCTATTGATCCACTCCCTCATGAGCCTTCCTCCTCCAAAGGAGACCCTCACAGCTTAGGGAGACTCTCAAAGATGTCAAGAGACACATTGCACCAAGGGGGACTTTCAGTGAAAGCAAGGAGCCGAACAGGTATCAAGGATATTTGACCGCCATGAGCACTATCATTCAAAATGAGCCTTCATCATTCGAAGAAGACATGAAGCATCAAGTATGGAAGGATGATATGAATGAAGAATACAAGTCAATTATGAAGAATGATATCTGGGATGTGGTCCCTAGACCCCAGGACAAATCGGTTGTCACCTCTAAGTGGCTTTACAAAATCAAGCATGGAGCTGATGGAAGTGCAGACCCTCTCATTCACAAATGTAAGAGGGAGTTGGCTTCTGAATTTGAGATGAAGGACCTAGGACCGATGCACTATTTCCTAGGTTTGGAGGTCTGGAAAAAGCCAGGTGAAATTTTACTCTCTCAAGGAAAATATGTTGTGAAGATATTGGAAATATTTGGGATGGTGGACTGCAAGCCTGTGACTACTCCGATGGAACTTAACTTTAAGAAGTTATGTGGTAGTTCTGCTAGACCTGAATTGGGAAATGATTTTGAGTATCGTCAACTCATAGGAGCATTGATGTTCTTGGTGAAATCTCGTATGAACATATGTTTTGCAGTTAACAAATTGAGCCAATATATGGTTGAGCCTCCTCATATACATTGGATTGGTGCCAAGAATCTTTTGAGATACCTTCAGGGCAAAATCACTCGTGGGGTGAGATACACTGTCAGAGATGTGAGGCTCCATGGTTATTCTAATGTTGATTGGCTGGTAGTGTGGTGGATTGCAAGAGCACTTCTGGATGTTGTTTTTCTTTGGGTTCTTCTTTGATATCATAGATCAATAGGAAGCAAAAATAGGTTTCCTTGAGAACCACCGAGACCAAATACATAGCTGCTAGTATGGCCTCCTATGAAGCTGTCTGGTTAAGGAAGCTTTTCAGTGAGATGTTTGTACATGTGTTCGATACCACCATGATCCTCTGCGACAACCATAGTGGGATCCGATTATCAGAGAATCACTTGTTTCATGATCCCTCCAAGCATATAGATATCAGGTACCACTTTATCTGAGATATGGTACAACGAGGAGCAATAAGGCTCCATCACATTGGGATTGATGAGAAGATCGTTGATATTTTGACAAATCCCCTAGGGAAGTTAAAATTCTTCGCCTTTCGAGAATGACTTAGAGTCATGGAGAGACCCTCTTATGAGGGTCCTGTATGAGATTGACATTGAGCTCTGCGAGCTTTGAGGGGATTGGGGTACTTCCTGAAGCAATAAGCAACCATAAGGTGAGTGGTTCAGCCTTCCCCTAGTGGTTTTCTATGTATAGGGTGAGTGGTTCAGCCTTCCCCTGCGATACCCGTTAGTGACATGTAGGCAGGATGAGTGGTTCATCCTTCTACTACTAAGACATCCTGCCCATGCAGTCTGGGAGTCATGGGAAGTACCTCTCATCTAGAAAATGAGTAGGGAAATAAGGGTAGGGACCATAGTACTAATGATGGACGCATCGTGTACTACTGTACTCCCTATGCTAGGATGACCAATATTGATCTAGGATCAATTGGAATTGACTTCGGGTTAGTAAGTGTGGTGGTATGAGACACTCTCTTTTGATTGGAACTAACTTCGGGTCAATAATAGTGGTATGACACACTCTCCTTTGATTGATACTGACTTCAAGTTAGTAGAGAATGCTATGATACATTCTCAATAACTTCTTCTTCCTCATAGTTCAGCAGAGCATAGCAGTGCATTGTGTTAGGATATTCCGACACATAGGAAATAGTTAAGTACAACTTGGTCTAGTGTAGAGTTAGGTATAGAGTTAGGTAAAGTGTGTTTCTTTACCTTGTACATTTTGTAACTTACAATCCGATGGTCACGATATGTAGTGATCCGATGGTTCATTCTCTCCTCGGTATTACCGACACTTGATCCGTGGCTTGACACCCGATTGGTCCATGATTTCTATTTAAAGCGCACGGAGGGTCATTTGTAGGGTAATCCGTCTATGAGAGAAGCATATGTAAATTTTCATTCTTTTATTAATAAATTGCCTGAAGTGGCCGCGTTGGCTCAGGCCGTGGACTCTTTCCCTCTTTGAGGGTTTTAACCACGTCAAAATATTGGTGTATTGATCTGTGATTTGTTTGTGAGCGATGGCCTTTGGTGTTCTGTTTGAGGAACTTACCCTGTAAATTCCTACATGGTATCAGAGCTATTTGAGGGTCGCGTCCATTGGTGATCCAAATCTGAATCCGGTAGAACTGCATCCGACTGTTGTTTCCCAGATCTACTGTTTCTGACTACTTTCAGGTCGAGAGGACTGCTCTATTGTGTTGGGAGCATCTGTTCCAGTGAGGAACCCCTTTCGTTTCACGTGAAAAGGTTTCCGGTAGCCCTAGCTGCGTCATTTTTAAGATCTGGAGGTATACAGTGTTTATTTGCAGTTTACAGTTATTTTCTCTCTGTTTATTTCGGTTTCGGTTTATTTAGCTTTTTTATTACCGGATCTATACCTTTCATTTCTGCGTATGCTCTTTTCCCTGTGACTCTGTGCGATCTGGGCAAATTAGAAACAGAAAGGAAGGATTTTTCTCATGCGTATGCTCTTTTCCGTTGTGCCTTAGTGTGATCTCGGAAAATCAGAAACATTGAGGAAAATATTTATTTTCCAGCTAAAGCTAACGTTGAGCCGCAAAGTTCATTTTTGAAAAGATTTATTTTTTCGGCTAAAGCTAACTTCGAGCCGCAAGGTTCATTTTTTTTGTATGTCCGTGTTGGGTTTTGTGTTTTTTGTTTTGTAGGGAAAAAGAGCCTTCTCAAAGCAAGCACACAACCCAAAACATCAACCCCTCTCTCTCTCTCTCTCTCTCAAACTTTTTGTATAGCTCACTTGGTGCAAAGCTAATTTATAAGAGTAGAGGTCTTGGGTTCAAGTATCCGGAAGCCGTTTTCAGAACCAGTTTTTTTGAAACGGCCTAATTTTTTGAGATATTTCCATTGGTACACTTAGTTTCAGCATCTACAACTTCAGTTTCTGTTACAAATGGAAAGTCCATGCCAAGTCATTCTTGATAGCACAGACTACTTCCAATGGTGATCCTATATTGTGGATTTACTTAGAAGTAAAAGTCTTTACAGAATAGCCACAGGCCAAGAGACCAAACCGAAAGATGAAGATAAGACAGCTAAATGGGAAAATAGGCAAGACCAAGCACGTGGGTTGATAGGGATGTCTATTTCTCCAGATCTTAGATTCCATATTGTGGAACTTGATACTCCTGATGAAGCAATGAAACAAATCAATAAAGTTTTTGGGATTAAAAATGAACTTAGAGCCCATCAACTTGAAAATGAGTTGCTTACATTGGACCCTAATAATTTTTCTTGCATTAAAGATTTCTTGTCCAAGTTCAAGACCCTTAGATATCTCTTGGAAGGTGTTAAGGTTAAGAAAGAAGATAGTAACCTTATCTATTCCATTCTTACTAAGTTTGTACCAGCCTACTCTGTGTTTGTTTCCACCTTCCATTCTACAAGAGAAGCCTTCATTTCTCAAGGAACAGACTACAAGTCCCCTTCCTTTGACTCTTTTTGTGATTCTTTAATAAGAGAACAAGAAAAACTCTTACACCTTGGTCTTCTTAATCTTGGAAACTCTTCCAAGAAAGCGTTAGCCGCCCAGCAGCAACCAAATTCAAAGAATCCTAAGAAGTCATATCCTAAAAAGAATGGTCCTAAACCAAACAAGGGTCCTAAGCAATTTCACCCTCAAAATGAAAAATCATTTCAACAAAATGATAAGACAAATAAAAACAAAGGGAAGAAGACTGATAGACATTGCAACTTTTGTAATCGAGATGGCCACTTAGAATCCAAATGCTTTAAGAAGATGGAAACCTTGGAAGCAACAATGAAGAGGCATAACATCCATTTGGAGCAATCTTCAACTTCAACTTCATCTTTAGGAATGGCACTTTCTGCATGTGGTTGTTAAGCATCTCGGTCTGGCTATGCACTAAATGTATCTTCTTCTTCTCATTCTCATGAGTGGCTCATTGATTCTGGAGCTTCTTATCACATGGCCAAAAACAAAGCCATGTTTTCTTCTTTAAATGATTGTAACACCAAAAATATATATGTTGGTGATGATAGATATCTTAGTGTTGTAGGGACTGGAACTGTTCATCTAGACAATGGTCAGTTTAATGATGTATTATGTGTTCCAACCTTATCATGCAACCTTCTATCTGTATATCATATAACCCATTCAGGTGAAGGTAAAATCGTTGAATTTTCACCTCATGATGTTGTAATCAAGGACCTAAGAGATCCTAAACAGATTTTAGCTACTGGCATTGCTGATGATTCTACAAGGTTGTATAAGTTTCACAACTTTGGGTCATCAAATCTTCCCTCAATATTTGTTGCTCATAACGATGAAGTGAGCAAACTTTGGCATGAGCGATTTGGTCACTTAAACTATCGCTCCCTTCAGCATCTATGTAAAGAAAATATGGTGACAGGTCTTCCTATGGTATCTTGCAGAGATGGTGTTTGTTCTGGATGTGTACTCGGAAAACATCATCGGGACAGTTTTGAAAAATGTGCCTCTTGGCACGCCTCAGCTGCTTTACAGCTTGTGCATAGTGATTTATGTGGTCCACTTCCAGTTGTTTCATTCTCTGGCTGCAAGTATTTCTTAACTTTCATTGATGATTTCTCCAGACATACTTGGGTATCCTTCTTAAAACTCAAGAGTGAAGTATTTAACACATTTTTGGCCTTCAAGGCCTTTGTTGAAAAACAATCTAGACATCAAATTCTTAAGCTAAGGTCTGATAATGGCGGAGAATATGTTAAAAACACATTCATCAACTTTTGCACTGAGAATGGAATTCAAATGCAACATACTGTTCCATATACTCCACAACAAAATGGTGTAGCTGAAAGGAAGAATCGCACCTTAAAGGAAATGGCTAATTGTATGCTACAATCTAAAGGACTTGGTCTTAGTTTTTGGGCAGAAGCAATTAACTGTGCAAATTACATAATAAATCACACTCCTACTAAGGCTTTAAAGAATATCACTCTAGAATAAGCATGGAGCTCAATCAAACCAGATGTAAGTCACTTTCATGTTTTTGGAAGTGAAGCGTGGGCCCATATTCCAGATGAAAAGCATAAAGCTTTAGAACCTAAGAGTGAAAAATGTACTTTTGTTGGATATTCTGAAGATGTCAAAGGCTATAGACTTATTCCATTTAAGTCCAAAAATGTTATCATTAGAAGAGATGTAAAATTTGATGAAAATATATCGGCCTGCGAGCCTAGTCCGGAAGATGTGCCACCTCTCCCTATCTCTTCTACTTTTGAAAACATTTCTTCTTCAGATGATGAAAGTGAGGATGAAAATCCTCCCCCACCTTCTCAGGATCCTCCTTCAGATCCTCAGCTTCCAAAATGGGTTCGTGCTACTCCGGATGCAGCAGGTGATCTTGCCGGTGATCCTACAGATTAGCGACGTACACGTTCTCAGTTCGAGAGAGCCTCTTCTTTACTGGCTCAAGCTTCAGTGAATTATGATCCTGACACCTTTGCAGAAGCTTCAGGCCATCCAGATTGGGAAGCAGCTATGAATGAAGAATATCATTCATTATTGGAAAATGATACATGGGATCTTGTTCCTCTACCAAAGGGACGAAAACTTGTTAGATGCAAATGGGTTTATAGAACCAAGTATGGACCAGATGGGAAAGTTGATAAACATAAAGCTCGTCTTGTTGCTAAGGGTTTTTCACAAGTTGAAGGCATTGACTATACTGAAACCTTCTCCCCTGTTGCCAAAATGAACTCTATCCGCCTTGTTCTTTCCCTTGCTGCCTCTTTCAAATGGGAAGTCCATCAAATGGATGTTAAATCCGCCTTCTTGCATGGGGACTTGCATGAAGAAATCTATATGGAACAACCTATTGGCTTTATACAAACAGACTCCAGCCTTGTGTGTCGGCTTAAGAAATCCCTTTATGGTCTCAAGCAAGCTCCTCGAGCTTGGTATGCCAAAATGGATAACTTTCTTTTAGAATCTGGCTTCTCTAGGTGTCATTCTAAAAATACTGTCTACACCAAGAAAGTGGGCAAGTCTCTTATCATTCTTGTTCTTTATGTTGATGATCTTATCCTGACTGGTAGTGATCCCAACCTTATAAACCATGTGAAGTCTAGCCTTAAAAGGAAGTTTGAAATGATAGACTTAGGACACTTACATTATTTTCTCGGTCTTCAAGTCTTGCAATCCAAGGAAGGTATTTCCCTTTCTCAGTCCAAGTATGCATGTGATATTCTACGCCACTTTCACATGGAAGACTGTAAGCCAGCCCCTTCTCCCTTTCAGTCTAGAGTCAAACTTTCAGTCACTTGTACTTCTCCTGAAGTTGATGCTACCTTATACCGTCAACTTGTAGGAAAACTTTTGTATCTAACCCATACTCGTCCTGACCTTTCCTTTGCTGTTGGCCTTGTTGCTCGGTTTATGCAAAACCCATGTGAAAGTCATTGGAAAGCAGCTAAAAGAATACTTCGTTATGTTCGAGGTACAGTTCAGTTTTGGATTCATTACAGTGCCGAAGCATCTCCTCTATTGGTTGGTTTCACTGATTCTGATTGGGCTGGTGACCCTGATGATCAAAAGTCTACTGCAGGTTATGTGTTCACTCTTGGTTCAGGACCTATTACATGGGCTTGCAAGAAACAAGGTGCCATTTCTCTTTCTTCAGCAGAAGCAGAATATCGTGGTGTCGTAGAAGCTAGTAAGGAAGCCTTGTGGCTTCGTCAGATCCTGTCAGAGTTTGGCTTTCAGCAGCAGCATCCGACTGCACTTTGGTGTGATAATCAAAGTGCCATTCAGCTATGCAAAGATCCAGTCCAAAATCAGCGCAGCAAACACATTGAACTGCACATGCATTTCATTAGAAAGCTCATTCATGACCATGTTCTTGAAGTGCAATAGTGTTCAACAAATGATCAAGTTGCAGGCATCTTTACAAAGGCTCTCACAAAGGCGAAGTTCACTAAACTTCGATTTATGGTTGGAGTTCAGGAAGTTGTCACTAAGGGGGGATAGGCTCTAGTGCCTCCTTCCTTCTCGTATTGTGTCATATTTGTAAATCCTTCAATCCTATCCCAAGTTGTTCTTAAGGGGGGATGTTAGGATATTCCGACACATAGGAAATAGTTAAGTACAACTTGGTCTAGTATAGAGTTAGGTAAAGTGTGTTTATTTACCTTGTACATTTTGTAACTTACAATCCGACGGTCATGATACGTAGTGATCCGACAGTTCATTCTCTCCTCGGTATTACCGACACTTGATCCGTGGCTTGACACCTGATTGGTCCATGATTTCTATTTAAAGCGCATGGAGGGTCATTTGTAGGGTAATCCATCTATGAGAGAAGCATATGTAAATTTTCATTCTTTTATTAATAAATTGCCTGAAGTGGCCGCGTTGGCTCAAGTCGTGGACTGTTTCCCTCTTTGAGGGTTTTAACCACGTCAAAATACTGGTGTATTGATCTGTGATCTGTTTGTGAGCGGTGTCCTTTGGTGTTCTGTCTGAGGAACTTACCCTGTAAATTCCTACACATTGATGGTAGAAATAGTACAGATTGGCAGATGGATTAGCAGATGGAGTTCTCCCTAGTTGAAAGGGAGTGTTAAAATTGGAAACTAGGGAAAAACTCCACATGGGTCATCTTATTTATGATAGCTAATATTTTTCTTAGATTCCTCTCTCTGACTGGTGTAGTAGTGATCTAAAGATCATCCGATTCTGACATGTACACATGAAGTTATGAATTTATTTTGATTATGGTCGAATTATCAAGGTCGGCCAACAAACTTATGTAGGCTCAGAAGCCCAACAGTCACATCTATTCATCCTCAACATTGCATATAAATAGAAGGTGACTTAGCCTCATTTGGACACACTCATCTTCACACTTCTCTCTCTCTCTCTCCTCATTGATTGGGTACAGATTTTTGGGACTCTCTCTCCACACGTTCGAAATTTTAGGAGGTCAAAATCTCAGGAGAGCGAAATTTCAGGAGGCCGAAATTTTAGGAGAGCAAAATTTCAAGAGGCCAAATTTTTCAGGAGAGTGAAATTTTAGGAGGCCAAAATTTCAGGAGAGCGAAATTTCAGGAGATCGAAATTTCAAGAGACCAAATTTCTGGATAGTTTGACCAAGCGTTGACCTCCTTGGACTTCATTTTTGTGAGGGCTATCTCTGATTGGGAAGGCTGCATTTCTAGGCACACAAATCAAGGGTAAACATTGACTATTGACCAGCGTTGATTGTAGCTAGGGCTAACCGCAGGTGGGATGTTTGACCAGACTTTGACTATTTTGAAGGTTGTTTTATCTTGTTGTTTGGAGGCTGAAGTTGACTGGAGTTAACCGATTTGCTGAGGGTCAAATCTTCCATGTTGGCCAACATTGACTTTTTTGGTTAAGTCTTTTTTGTTGCTATTATAAATTATCAGAATTGTAAATTGTACTATCTCTCTCTACTAAACTATCGAAGACTAAAAGAAGATTTGATCAAGAGTTTCCCCACATTGGGGTTTGTCCCTGGCTGGTGCCAAATCTTGTGTCCTCTATTCTTGGCTTGTATTCTACTGTTTATGTTTATGTTCTATCTACATTTTACTATCATGTTGATGTGATTACTGATCTGAATATTGATACTGGGATAATAAAGAAATTGAAGTAAAATTGCTCTAAAAAATAGAACATACCATTGTTGCCTAAAATTAACATTATCTGTATCCCACCCAATTCCTCCTTTCCTCCTCCCCCTGCTGCTCCTCAAAGCATGTGATCTAAATATCACTTGTGAGTGATCTCAGTATTAATGTAGGTATTACAGACTCATGTGCTGGTGTGTGCCTATGTTATTTTAAGCAATGGATTGATAAGATTGTGAAATACATAGGCAATTGGAAAACAGTAAGAGAAACACAGCAAGAAAATGCAAAAGCACAACAATTTTATAAGGAGTTCACCCAATCCTCCTGGGTTATGTCTCCTGGTCCAGCTTTTAGTGGTGGCCTTTTTTATTGTGTCTTTAAGCATAGTTTTTACAATGATGAGCTCAATTTGAGTCTCGTGTAACAGATGATGCTTAGTAGGGTGGTACTTGGATTCCCCAAGCCACTAGAATACACAGACTCCCCCTTACCAAGTCTCGACCTCAATTGGTCTTAATGGGATGAGTCCAATTTGGCACTCAGTTCCCGACAGATATCCTCACAGGGATTGCTTGAACCTCCCAAGCCTTCTCGGTTCTGTTTGCTCGATGCTACCTTAGCTCTGTAGGTCAGCTCGACTTCTGTTCTCTACTTCTTGCTTCACTCTCTCCGTTGTCTCACCCTGTTCTCTGTTTATTCATGGCTTAAATCTAATATGTCCCTTGACTATTCGCTTCCTCTTCCATCTCTTCAGATTGTCTGCCTCTGTCCGCTTGGAATTCCCTGCTTCTACGTCATCGCCACTGTGTAATGTTTCAAAGGGAGGTGGCCACTTGTCCCCTCATGAATTGAGCGCCAACTCATCCTCGAATGGTCGTTACTTCGGTTACTCTATGAAATGATTCATCTGCCAGCTCAATGGTCAAATCAGACTTCAAATTTCATATGCCTCAACATATTCTTCCGTCAAATCCAGTTTCCCATCGGGTGCAATCTCCGTTGTTAGATATGGGGCCTCTAGATCCTACGGTCATCGCTTTTATGACATGGGTGACTTGCTCGACCATTAGCCTGTGATGAGAGTGGTTTTCTCTCTCATCCTCCAGAAACGCTTCATTCAATGTATGGCATCACTTGGTCCTCTGACAAACCTGCTTACCACCCGAAATGCCTCCGATATTCTACCGGTTTTGGAGCGCGGGATCTGCCTGTCGGTTTTGGCACTTTTCCCATAGTTTTCCTTGTTCCCCACATGACCGAGTGCTGGGGCTTTTCCTTCTCTGAGGTTTTTATCCTGCGATGCACGACTAGCGCTAATCGCACATTAGAAACGGCCTCTGTTTTCTAATATGGACTCCCTATCTGCTAATTTGCGCCACTGAGCGGTCTCCATGGGCCAACGGTCAGTGCGCTTTGACCGAGGGTCCTCGTTGTTCTGTGTTGGCTACAAACTACCACTGTCCATAGGTCCTTCCTGATAGCTCACTGTTTACACAATTTTGAAGTTTGACGTAATTTGAAACAATCATAGAAACTTTGATAATTTTCATGGATCCAATTTGGATCATGGCCTTCCCACTGAAAAAGCTTTTGGACCACCAAAAGTTGGTTTTCAAGCATTGACTAAGTGAGGATACAACTTTCTCACCTGTTCAATCTCTATCCATTTTGCACTACTTGGCTTTGAACTCCTAAGCCCAATTCTGAGGTACTCAACATCTCCCCTATGCGTCATTCTCACCTTCCTGTCCAGAACTGTGTCTTCCTACAATTCATTAAGATATTCAGGTAGTAGGCCATCAATACAAGGTACTTGACTCTCTTCTTCAGGATCTTCAATTAATGAAGGTTCAAATAGTCTCAAGCTATATGCATTTACGACTGAGTAGATGTGCATGTAAGCTGGTAGATCAAGGCGAAAAGCATTCTCACCAATTTTCTCAAGTATCTTGAAAGGTCCATACCAGATAGGCTTTAGCTTTTTACCTTCACCTTGCATTCTGTCCTTGCTGATATACAGCCAAACTTGATCATCAACTTGGAAACTATGCTCCATTTGATGCTTGTCATGCCTTGCCTTATATTTGGAATGGCTATTTTCCAGTTTTTCTTGTACTGCCTGGTGGATCTCTTGGATTTTCTCAATGAACCTAGTTGTCTTGTCCACATCGTTGTGTCCCTAAACTATCGTGTCTTTACCAAATACAAAATCCAAGGGTGACGTGGGTGTAAAACCAAAACAGGTCTCAAAATGATATCTCTGTGTAGAAGAATGTTTGGCTTGGTTATAAGCATGCTGCACATAACACAAATGTTCATCCCAAAGCTTAGGATGCTTACTGCAATATCCCCTGAGCAACTGGATCACTGTCATGTTCACTACTTCTGTCTGGCCATCGGTTTGTGGATGGAAAGCTGTGCTTTTCTTCAATTTGGTGTCCATCAGTTCCCACAGACTCGACCAAAACTTTCAAACAAATCGAGTGTCTCGATCAGATATAATGGAAGTGGGTAATCAAAAATGAACCCATACATGTTGAAAGAACAGTTTTGCAGTTTGTTCACCTTTAATATGTTTATTACAAGGTATCAAAATACACATTTTGCTTAACCTATCCACAAAAACATATAGATAATCATGACCTTTCGTAGATTTAGGCAGTCCTGCAACAAAATCCATGGAAACACTTTTCCAAGGATGAGAAGGAACTGGAAATGGAGTGTACAAGCCCAGTTTTCTATTGCTGGGCTTGATTTTAGCACACATAGTACACCCTCTTACATATCTAGAAACTGTCTCATTCATTTTTGGCCAATAACAAAATCTTTGCAGTTGTGCAACTGTTTTACTTACCCCAAAGTGACCTGATATTAGAGAAGTGTGTGCTTCTCGAATTATCTTTACTCTTTCAGTTTGTGGAATGCATAACTTCCCACAATGATATTAGAGTCAGTCCTTAACATGATAATCCAATTCTTCTACTCGTTTGCCTCGACTTAAAGTTGCATATACATCTTTAAAGTCTATATCTTGAGAATATTGTCCAATGTAGCTCTCATGTAACACAAAATTATGCTTAAGTATAGGAGATTCATTTATCATTGGTCTAGATAACATATCTGCAACTTTATTGTGTATGCCCTTTTTATATCTGATGACTAAATGAAACTATTGTAGAAAACCCATCCATCTATAGTGTCTTGATTGCTGCAACTTAGTTTGGGAGTGTAGATATTGAAGTGGTTGATGATCAATATGTATTACTGTCTCTTTTCCCATTAAGTAATGTTTCCACTTTTTCACACTCTGTACTAATGCATACAATTCTTTATCATATGTAGGATAGTTAACTACTTCAGAATTAAATGCCTTAGAATGATAACATATGGGTCTTACCGTGCTGTATCAACACTGCTCCCATGGCATAGTCACTGGCATCCATTTGGATCTCAAATGGTCTCTGAAGATCAGGCAGTGCTAGTACTGGTGTTGTACTAATCTTTTCTTTCAAGGTGTCAAAGGCTTTCTGTTGGTTTCCTCCCCATTGAAACACCTTGTTCAATCCTGTTAAAGCATGTAAGGGAGATGCAATTAAGGAAAAGTTCGAAATGAACTTTCTCCAATATTGTGCTGCTCCTAAGAAGCTCCTAACTTCTATAGTAGATTTGGGTTTAGGCCATTTTACAATGACTGCCACCTTAGAGGGATCTATCTTCAATTCACCACCCCCTACTATATGTCCCAAATAATTCAAAGATGTTTTGCCAAATTCACATTTTGAGAGTTTAACATAAATTTTTTCTCTTTTCAAAAAATCTAGTGTTTGCTTAACATGCTTTAAATGTTTTTCCCATGTTTTGCTAAATATCATAATGTCATCCAGGTAAACAATAACAAAATCATCAAGAAAAGGTCTGAGTACATCATTCATTATTCTCATGAAAGTAGCAGGAGCATTAGTTAAGCCAAAAGGCTTAACCAACCACTCATACAATCCCTGCTTTGTCTTGAAAGCAGTCTTCCATGCATCTTGTTCTGCAACTCTGACCTAATGATATCCACTATGCAAGTCTAACTTGGAAAAATAAACAGTTTCTTTCAATTGATCTAGGAGATCATCTATGCGAGGAAGGGGATAACGATTTTTTATCGTTATCTTATTCAGTTCTCGGTAATCGATGCACATTCTCCATGAGCTATCTTTCTTTCTCAACAAAAAGATTGGAGATCCACATGGTGATGTGCTAGGTCTGATGAACCCCTTCTCGAGCAACTCCTGCACCTGCCTCTTGATTTCTACATTCTCTAAAGCGGACAACCTGTACATTCCAATGTTAGGCAATGGAGCATCTTGCTGCAAAATAATATCATGCACTATTTCCTTTTTGGGTGGCAGACCTTTAGGCTCTTGAAATAAGATATCATACTCCGAAACAACTTTTTCTAAATCAACTTGCTGTTTAGCATTACAGCCCTCAAATACATTGGTTTTATCAGGTTTCTTTTCCTTTACAACCATCAATAAAAATTGTTTGCATGAATTTATCATTTGTTTCATCTGCCTTGAGTTTGTGAGAGTGTAATTATTCATGAGCTTATGAGCTCTTACAAAGTATTCGATTCCATCTTTAACGAGTAGATACTTGTTCTCAGCTCTATAGAAAATATCTTTTCTGTCATACAAGTAAGGAATTCCTAAAACAATTCCACATATATCCAAAGGAATTATGTCTAACTCAACCTCATCTAAAAATGCTGACCCAAAAGAAAACTTGAGTTTGCATTGTCTAGTCACTTATAGTTGTGCTTTATCACTTAATCATCCTAATGGGTATGGTTTCTTGTGAGGTGTAGTCAGTAATCCCAACTTCTTTGTAATTGCTTCAGAATTTAAATTTACTTGTGAGCCACTATCGAACAAAGTATCAATCTTTTGATGTTTGGAAATAACTCGAATATGGAAAAGCTCATGTCTTTTTCTCTCATTTTCTTCATCAATAATAGATTGTGCAGAATTACTAGTAGATGCTTCAGAATTCTTACCTTTTATACCTGTGGCTACAATGTTTGTTTCATCTCCTGAGTCCAACCCCAAATCTTTCTAAATAGCTGCAACAATCTTCTTCTTCTTGCCCTCGAACTTGTTAGGTCTCAACTCCAGATGCAGAATCCAACAGTGCTCATCATCATTCCCATCCTTCTTATAGTGGGTGCATGAAGACTTGCTTTTCTGTGCAGTGTTGGCCTTCCTTGCTTTCCATTTCTATTTTCATTTCTCCTTATTCTTGCTTGCAGTGGGTTGGGATGATCCCCCAACTTCTGGGTTCCCATTCTTTCCTCTAGCTTCTAGATGGGTAGCTTGAACAGATACCTCATCTATACCAGTGGGACTAAACATGAGGATAGTGTGCCTCATGTAGCTGTGTAGGCCACCAATGTACTTCAACAGAGTCGCAGATGAGCCTAGTGAGATTCCTAGAATCAATGATATCTTCCTAAATTCTTGGGTGTAACCTTGTACACTTTGCCCTTTCAACTGTCGAAGAGTTTTCCAGGTCATCATGGCTTGCTGCATGTAGGCCAGTGGATAGAACTGCTTTTTGATTGCAGAAACAAATTCACTCCAGACAGAAATAGTCTTACCATGTCTCTTCATGTCAGCGTGGGTCCTGCCTTCCCACCAAACCAAGGCAGTGCCTCTAAGGCAGTGCCTCTAAGGCATAGGATGGCCAGCTGAATCTTTCTCTTGTCTGAATCTATACTCTGCACTCTGCAATAAACATCAATTTGTCTGATCCAATTGTCCAGCTTTTCTGCATTCAACTCTCCATCATATATTGGTAAATCAAATTTAACATCTAGTTTAATCAAAGATGTCTTTTTTTTATGTTCAGGGCTATTAGGAGGTGTGAGAAAGATTTCTTCTTTCCCTTTGCCTTTTGAGTGGTCATTAAGGAGAGACTCTTCTTCTCCTTTATCTTGTTTGGATCTTGATGAATCTTCATATTTATGTTTTCTAAAGTCCTTATACATTTCCTCTATCATGGACCTTATGGCTAGGAAACTATCTATGAATTGAGAGTCTGGCCCCACAGAACCTTCCTCCGACATTGTCTTCCAAGGATAGACTCTTCCAATTTGAGGATTAGTTTCAACCAGGTCTCCTTCTCCTAATTTGAGCTTTGATCTAGTCAGCATTCAACAGCTAAATCTAGCACAAGCTTGTCTAACCTTAACAACCTAGGGCTCTGATACCACTTGATCTGAAAATCACTTGTGAGTGATCTCAGTTTATTAATGTAGGTATTACAGACTCATGTGCTGGTGTGTGCCTGTGTTATTTTAAGCAACGGATCAATAATATTGCGTAATACACAGGCAATCGGAAAACAGTAAGAGAAACACAGCAAGCAAATGCAAAAACACAACAATTTTATAAGGAGTTCACCCAATCCTCCTGGGCTACGTTTGCTGGTCCAACTTTCAGTGGTGGCCTTTTTTTATTATGTCTTTAAGTAGATTTTTTACAATGAGGAGCTCAATTTGACTCTCCTGTAACAGATGATGCTTAGTAGGGTGGTACTTGGATTCCCCAAGCCACTAGAGTACATAGACTCCCCCTTACCAAGTCTCGACCTCAACTGGTCTTAATGGGATGAGTCCAATTTGGCACTCAATTCCCAAGAGATATCCTCACAAGGATTGCTTGAACCTCCCAAGCCTTCTCAGTTATGTCTGCTCAATGCTGCTTTAGCTCTACAGGTCAACTAGACTTCTGTTCTCTACTTCTTGATTCACTCTCTCTGTTGTCTCACTATCTCACTCTATTCTCTATCTGTTCGTGGCTTAAAGCCAATCTGTCCCTTGACTATTCGCTTCCTCTTCTGTCTCTTCGGATCGCCTACCTCTGTCCGCTTTGAATTCCCTGCTTCTGTGTCATCACCACTGTGTAACGTTTCACAGGGAGGTGGCCACTTGTTCCCTCACGAACTGAGTGCCAGCTCATCCTCGAACTGTCGTTACTTCGGTTACTCTGTGAAATGATTCATCTACCAGCTCAGCAACCAAATCGAACTTCAAATTTCATATGCCTTAGCCTATTCTTCCGTCAAATCTGGTTTCCCATCTGGTGCAATCTCTGCCGTTAGATCTGGGGCCTCCAGATCCTACGATCATCGCTTTTATCGTACAGGTGACTTGCTCGACTGTTAGCCCGCGATGAGAGTGGTTTTCTCTCTCATCCGTTGGACACGCAACATTCAATGTAGGCATTGCTTGGCCCTCTGACAAACCCGCTTACTGCCTGAAATGCCTCCGATATTCCACTGGTTTTGTAGCGCGGGATCCTCTTGTCGGTTTTGGTGCTTTTCCCATGGTTTTCCTTGTTCCCCACATGACCGGGTGCCAGGGCTTTTCCTTCTCTGAGGTTTTTATTTGCGCATCAGAAACGGCCTCTATTTTCTTATCCGGATTCCCTATTTACTAGTTTGCACCACTGTGCGGTCTCCATGGGCCAATAGTCAGCACGCTTTGACCGAGGGTCCTCATTGTTTCGTGCTGGCTACAAACTGCCACTGTCCAGAGGTTCTTCCTGATAGCTCATTATTTACACGATTTTGAAGTCTGACATAATTTGAAACAGTCACAGAAACTCTGATAATTTTCATGGATCCAATTCGAATCAGCATGCAATCCAATAACATCTGCCTGTTGGTGATAGGCATCATCGTGACTCTAGCAAAATGATATGCATCGAAATTCTTTATTTATTCCATTTCAAATCAACCCAATGCACCTTGATACCTCAAATCTCAAGTATGATTGTATCTATTCCCATGTGATTTGCTTCTTGAGAAGCAGAACGATTGCTCAACTTTCCACCTGAACACATGAATGCTTGGTTTTGATAAGTCACAATAATAATAATAATAACTATTTTCTATATTCCTTTGACAGGTACATTACATGATGACTCAAATACATTAAATAAAGACTAAACCTAGTTACATTTTCCAACATCATGGTGTCTGCCCACATACTTTAGTTTTCTGCACCTGAAAGTTTTTCTTTCAAAGCATTTGACACACCATGGATAAGGGATGATGCCATTTGCAAACAAATTTCACAATTTCAATTCTGTTAGTTGAACTCAACACCAATTTAACTCTGCTTTGTTACCAAAGGTTAGTTTTATACAAAGACATAACTGATAAAAGCGTAGCAAACTATCATAAAAATCAATCAATCAAAATAATACATAACACACTAATGTTGGGTATTATATACTATTGGGCACGGGATCCCCCAAGAACAATGTAAACTTTGAAACGGCAACCCATACTGTTACCCGTTTTGTAGAGATAGCAAAAAAGTGACCCGATTTTGAAAAGGGGTGATGCAGAACACACGTGTTTTTTAGAGCTTAGTTTTTGGCACTATAAATTTTTTTATGTACATTGCATTTTATAATGGTAGTGTTTTTTATGCTAATTTAAAAATGTGGTAATTCTACACCAGGCCCTTTTTTTAAATTTATTTATTTATTTATTTTTATTTTTTTTCTAATTTTCTAACGTATGAAATGTAAATAATTATTTTGTAAATTTAATAATTTTTGAAGTGGTCCTTTTCTTCATATTTTCTTGTTTTTATTTTAATTTTTTTTTTTTTGTAGTGAGGTTTTTATTGTTTCACATATTTAAAGAAGAAGGTCGATATTTTGAATTTTCGATATTCTACATATTTATACATCGTTAATTAATTTTTCAATCCACAAGAAATAATTGTTTCTAAAAAACAATATTTTTTAACAATGGACATAAAAATAGCCATTTTTAACATAAATATAATTAAAAAACTACACGTTTTGATAATTTTTTGCTACAATTGACATGCGAAAATCACAATTTTTATACGAAAATTTTAACTAAAAATAGT
The DNA here is from genome assembly GCA_031772625.1 of Pinus tabuliformis. NCBI lineage: Eukaryota > Viridiplantae > Streptophyta > Pinopsida > Pinales > Pinaceae > Pinus > Pinus tabuliformis. Next base: position 1,140,900,182 of record CM062820.1, on the reverse strand, counting down.
TAAATAATAGTTTTTTTATGAATTTCATGTCAAAAAAATAATAATAATCATTCTTTTTCATAAAATAATGATTAACTTAAAAATTAATGCGAAAATCACATATTACAAATATTGAATGCATAACAACCTTAATTGAGTGTATTTACTTCTCATAAAATGTCAAAGTCAAAACATTGCAAGTATAACTACTTAATAGTTACAAAAAATGAACTTGATTTCCAAGCATAACTTAAATTTAATAAAAAATGTCACGTAATCCAAACTCTTCATCCTCTAGAGTTTCATCATTGTCTTCTTCCACAATATTTTCTGCTTCCTTTTGCTCATTTTCGTCTTTTAATGGATATTTGATATCTGTGAATCTCCCAATGTATGTCTTTCCAAACATCCCATGTAATGGTGGTTGAGGTTCCTTTGCCTTTTTTGCCACACGTGATTCACTAAAGTCCCCTTTCTTCAACCCAATTTCTTGCATTGCATCTGGAAGAAATTGAAGAGCATTAATTCTTTGCTGAATGAAATTGCACTGTAATGGGTCTTTTTCAATTGCAATGCAATTTCTTCCTTTTTGAAGGCAGCATGCTAATGTTGTACCTAATTATCAAGCACAAAAGAAATAATGAATTAAATTAGTACAATGACATATTAATTAAAAAAATAACATATTGAAATTCAATTCTATATAATAAAACTTACCTGAGCCAGAAAATAAATCCAGAACCCAATATCCTTCATTTGAACATGTCTATAAGATAGTTAATCAATAATTGTGGTTTTTGATAAATGTTAACTATCTCTCCTTTTGCTTCTTTGTCTTCATATGTTAGTTTTCTCACAACAGCATCATAAGTCAGTATTTGGCTATGACTCTTTCCGTCCACCCGATTAAAAATCATAGACATATAGCTATCATCTTTTGCCCAACTATCAATATGAATGAACTCACAATCATTTATAAATACTTGATCGTCACGGTTAAGAAGATTTGACTTTTGCCTGTAACATGAAATAGTAAAAGTTCAATCAACTTGTACATAAATGAATTTTTCAACATTAATCAAATATACATTTTAAACATCTTACCATGTAAGTTGCATCCTTGAATTTGTTTTCCCTTTGAAGCTTGAGAATATCATTGCCAATTGTGTGTCTGAATGAAATGTCAGAAATTTCCATAATGGTGATGACGTGACTTCTACAAATCCCGCAACCACTTTACTAAGAGCTTGATAAGTATAAGGGTCACTATCATAGTCAATATTTGGAATATTGAAACCATGGGGAATATCTGCAATAACTAGGGCACACTCCCTTTTAGGTATGAGTTTAGCAATGTCTTCACAGTCGCCTTGTATCACTTGATATTTAACAGTGTCTAGCCCATTCCAAATGAAATGAGTAAGAGTTAGATCAAGTTCAACATTCTTAAGACGTTGCTTCCTCAGTCTTTCGGTCTTTATCTTTTCAATAAATGTTCTGAAGCTAGTTGGCGCTCCATTATCATCCTTCTTCATCTTTTATAAAATAAACAAATATATGTGTAAGTTATAAATTAAAAATAGTACATAGATGAATAAAAATGAATGTGTAAATCAAAATACCTTTTTAAATGCAAGATAAAAAGCTTTTAATGTTCATGTAGAACTTGAATCTGGATAGTTGCATACAACATTATCCCAACTATCTTCATTCAACAATCTAACCATTTGTTCTTGAATTTTCATGTAAACTTTGTGACTGCATAGATAAAGTAACAAAAAGTCAATATAATGATATGTATAACAAATACTACAAAGAACATGTTTTATTTAAAAGAAAATTATAATCTAGAAATAAATAAAAATAATTCAACAAACTTACTTTTGAAATTTCTCAGACATTTTCTCCAATGATAATTCCCCTGACTTCACATGAGATAATATTGTTTTGACAATTTTTTCATATTTCACTCCTTGCATTGCTGTCCAAGGTGTGATAGTCATATCTTCTAGAAGTTGCTTCAATTCAGGACCTAATTTACTACTGCCACATATCAATGGATTAGACTTTTTGACCTTCTAGTTTTTAATGCCAATGTTTTCCCACATGCTAAAAATCTCATCAATCAACTTCCAAACATCTCCAGGTCTAAATGCCAATTGGAAAATGTTATCAACACCTCTAAATATATCATTAGTAAGGTTGAGTTTTCCACCTTTTGAATTGGGTTTCTCTTCAATTTGATAGCCTATTTCCATACAACATTCCCTTCGGAAATCTGCAGTAACATTTATCCTATCCCCACCACATTTTTCTTGAAATTCACTATGAATAAATCTAACCCTTTGGATGAAAGTCATACACATCCTATATTCATTATTTGAATTATGATCCCATGCCACTAACTTTTCTTCTGTATCCGATAAACCAGCATAAATGATACATTTCATTGTTTCAAAATGTGGGTTATTGGGATATTCCTCCATCAATTGTCTTTGAGCTTCTACAGAATGGTTCCCCCCAAGCTCATAATAATTGTATTCAAAACATTTTGACTTATCAAATGCTTCTTTGTTGGGAACTCGAACTGGATCAACAAGAAGCACATAATTAACCATATGAGCATATGGATTGTACCTCATCAATGTCTTCAAGTTGTGAACATGCAGATGGTGTGGCTTTCTGACTTGATATTGACATTGTCCTTCACTTGCCTTATAGTTTTGTCTGACATTAAGCTGAAATGTACGACCACCATCAATTAATTTTTTCTTTGTCAAATTATATTGAATGGCATTTTGTTTTGTTTTGATAATGCCATCCTCTAAATCAGCTCCTGGTGTAACGATTTCTCTACTTTCTTTTAAAGTTTCACTAGGTTCTTGACTGCTGGTAATGACTACTTCAAAATCTTCAACTTTACTTTTCTTCATCATAACATTCTCAACAGATTTATTCTTGGGCATTGTTACTTTTGGTCTTTTACGGCTCTTCTCAGTTCCAATGTCATCTTTAGTAACGGAAACATATGCTTCACTATCAGTTTCAACTTCATTATCCTCAAAAGTAACTTATCTACCCTTACTAGATTTATCCACTAGAGGCCTTTTTTTCTGATCCTTTGGATGTAGTTTTGTAGCATCATCAAATACTATATTTTGCTTGTTTTCCATATCTTCTTCTGACACTCAGTAAAAATTGTTGACAACTTTCATGATATCATGCTCTATGAAATGAATGCCTCCCAACCTAATTGAACAATTTTCAACAAAATTCTGCCAAACAAAATATCATATGTCAATAAAAACAAAATTAAAAAAATATAACGAGACACTTTCAAGAAAGCAAAATATAAATATAAATAACAATACTTACAATGTTTTGTTTCATATCATTTACGATTTGTTTACACAACTTTGTAGATACCTCTCTCGTGTCATACAATGAATATGTTAGTCGATATTTAATCCTTTCACGTGACTTGGGAGCTTTTGTAAGTATGTAAACAACTTCAATGTCTGGTACCGAACACATATCTATGATTGTTCCCATCAGCTCAAAAATTCCATTTCCATTTGGTATATCAATATATAGATGTTCATATTTTGGCTTTCTCTTTCTTTCACATACCAGATTCTTGATGGGAATTACACCTCTTTTGAACTCTTCCAGTCTGAAATCATCTTCTTATCATTTGAAGCACTTGAAAGATTTGTAGCCATGAGCTTAGGTGGAGTTCGTTCACCAATGTTTTTTGAAGATGCACCTTTAAGAGTCTTTGGTCTAGACATATTCGCAGAAATCTTCTTTGATGCTATTTTCCTGAAAAATAGAAACACATAAATAAGGAAATAACGAAAACATATTAACTTAAATCCACAATGAAAATATATCATAATTTTTTAATTTGTATAATCATATAATTAAAAAAATATTATCACTAAGAAATGGCAGAAGCCCACTCACACCACCCCGTCCATCCGCGGAGTGGCGGGCGATTTCCCCAGCCCCTACCCCCCACGCCCCTTCCCACCCCTCTTCCACCCCAACCGACCCACGCCACGCCACCCCACCTCGCAATTGAATGGCCATCCAACCCCACCCTTACCCCCCTTCCACCCCTCCCCCCTACCCCCACGCCAGCCCATGCCCCAACCGCTTCCCCCCCACTAACCCCCATTCCGCAACCCCCACGCCACTCCACCCCCTTCCCTCCCACCGCCCAACCCCTACAGCCTACTCCCCCTTCCCCCCCCCCCCAACCAAGCCACCCCACCCCACAATCGGACAGCCACCCCAGCCCACCCTTACCCCCCTTCCACCCATTCCCCTTACCCTCCTCGCCCTTGCCCCCAACCGAACCACCCCTCCCCACAATCGAGCGGCCAACCCACCTCACCCTTACCCCCCTTCCACCCCTTCCCCCTATCCCCAACCCCCCCCCTCAGCCCTCCCTCCTACCCGCCTCCACCACCCTGCCCTCCCCACCCCCCTACCGCCCCCCTCTCCCTTGACCCTCCCTCCTACCCCCCCTCTCCCCTACCCCCTCAACCCCCCTGCCCCTACCCCCTCTCCCTCGGCCCTCCCTCCTACCCCCTTAACCCACTCCTTACCCCCCCCCTCCCTGAGCGCTCCCTCTCACTCCCCTTCCTCCCTACCCCCCTCTCCCTCGGCCCTCCCTCGGCCCTCCCTTCCCTACGCTCCCCCTCATCCCTCCCTTCCCCGCCAACCCCCTACCCCTGGGCACCCCCACCCTACCCCGCTACCCGGCCCCCCTCCCCCCCTCGGCCCCCCTACTCCACCCACCTACCCCCCTACCCGGCCCTCACCTGCTACCCCCCTCGGCCCCCCCACTCCACCCGGTACCCCCCTACCCATCCCCTCTCCCTACTCCCCTACCCCACCCCCTTACCCTACCCGAACCCCCACCCAACCCCCTTACCCCCCTCGACACCCCTACCACACCCCCCTACCCGGCCCTACACCCCATCCCCTTCCCCCCTCGGCACCCGCACCCTACCCCACTACCCAACCCCCCTTACCCCCCTCAGCACCCCCACTCGACTCCCCTACCTGGCCCGCCTCCCTTCCCCCTCGGCACCCCCCCACCCCACCCTACCTGGCCCCCCCACCTTCCCCCTACCCGGCCCGCCTCCCTTCCCGCTCCCCCCCGGCCCCGCCACCCTACCCCCTACCCGCCCCCCATCTCACCCTCCCCCTCCCCACTCGGCCCCTCCTCCCTCCCCCTCCCCCTCCGCCCCCCACCTCCCATCCTCCGCCCGTTCGGCCAGCCACCCAGGCGGCCATCGGGGTGGCGCGAGGTGGGGTGCCGCTGCCCACCCCTCGCCACCCAAGCGGCCTGCCCACCTGCCTGGGTGGCCTGGGTGGCGCGGGGTGGGGCACTGCCGCCCACCCCTCGCCACCTCTATAGGCGGGCCGCTAAGGTGGCGCGGGGTGGGTGGTGGGAATCAGACAGCCACCCCGGGTAGGCTGGCGGGCCGCCGGGGTGGCGCGGGGTGGGGTGCGACCGCCCACCCCGTGCCATCCCAGCGGCCCGCTGACCCGCCCGGGGTGGGAATCGGACGGCCCCTCGGGTAGGCGAGTAGGCTGCCCACCCCGTGCTACCCCCGCGGCCCGCCCACCCGCCCGGGTGGTCGGACGAGGTGGCGAAGGGTGGGAGGCGGGGGGCGGAGGGCAGGTGGGGTGGGTGGGGGAGGGGGAAGGGAGGGGGGCGAGTGGGGGAAGGGGGAGGGGGTAGGGGGAGGGAAGGGAGGCCGATGGGGGAGGGGGAGGGTGAGGGAGGAGGGCTGAGTGGGGGGGGCGGGTAGAGGGGTAGGGTCGGGGGGACGAGGGGGGAGGGGGAAGGGAGGGGGGTGGCTGCGGGCCGGGTATGGGGGTAGGGGGGTCGAGAGGGGGGGCTGGGTAGAGGGGTAGCGGGGGGGGTCGAGGGAGAAGGGGGGCGGATGGGGGCTGAGTAGGGGGTGGAATGGGGGGGCCGGGTAGGGGGTAGGGTGGGGGAGCCGGGTAGGGGGGCTGAGGGGGGAGGATGGGCAGGTGAGGGCCGGGTAGGGGGGTACAGAGCTCAGGTGGGGGCGCTAGGTGGGGAGGGGGAAGGGGAAGGTAGGTGGGGTAAGAGGGGAAGGGGGGATGGGTAGGGGGGTAGGGAGGTGGGTCGGGGGGGTCGGGTAGGGGGGTAGCGTGGGGGGCCCAGGTAGGGGTGCGGTGGGGTGTAGGGGGCTGGGTAGGGGTGAGGGGGCCGTGGGGGGTGGGGGGATGGGTAGTGGGGTAGGGAGGTTGGGTGAGATAGGGGTTGAGGGCCGGGAGGTGAGGGACGGGTGGAGGGTTAGGGGGTTGAGGGGTGAGGGGGAAGGGGAGGCCGTGGGTGGTAGGGGGGTGGGCCGTGGGGGGTAGGGGTTACGGGTAGGGGGGTAGGCGGGGTAGGGAGGTGTAGTGGGATGGGGGTTGAGGGGCAGAAAGTGGGGGGGGGGGGTAGAGGGGAAAAGGGTGGGAAGGGGGGTAGGTGTGGGGTAGGGGGGAGGACGTGGGGGGCAGGGGGTAGGGGTGAAGGGGTGGGTGAGTTTGGGGAGGGGGTCGAAAGGGTGTGCGGAGGGAGTGGGTGGCCGGCCGATTGCAGGATGGGGGTGCCCCGAGCCCACCATGCTCATAGTGGAAATATTGGTTAATTTGGTTGACAAAAAATCTTAAGTTTAAAAAAAAAAAATCTACTTCGTTAAACTAATTTAATATGAGAATTTTCAAGGAAAAAAATTTAACTGACCTTTCAATTGTGAGAATTCTTCATTGAATATGTTGTTGATACCAATGTAGCTGCTCCAAAAATTCGCTCCAAGTCTTTCAACAAACCTCAGAAAACCTTGATGTAATGTGAGTAATAGTGATAATGGAATATATAGGTGAAATTATGGAGATGTTTTACCGTACGGTGAATGCGGGATTAATCAGTTTTAATAAATTTTAACATGTTAATTTTTTTATGGCGATGAATGAAAATATGATAAAGCGAATAGTATGGAATTGTTTTACAGCGGGGTGAATGTGGGATTAATTTGTTTCAGAATGTATTATAAAAATAAAAAATAAAAACATTCAATTGTTTAGTAAATATTATATACTTTGACTATTAAAATAATTTAGGTAGAAGTTGTAGTTTACAATTTTAACTTTAATGATTTATTTCATAAAAAAAATTAGTTTACATTTTTCATTAAATTGCAGAATAAAATAATGAAGTGAAATAAATCTCACAAACTTTTAGGAGGGAAATATTTTCACGAAATTTTTTGGGAGGAAAATTTTTGGAGGGAAATATTTTAGCAAAATTTTTTTTAGGGGGGAATTTTTGGAGGGAAAATTTCATTCTTTAAGCTATATAATATCTTTAGGAGACTCTCCATTTGTATCATTCAACATCTTCTATTTGAAAGGGATGGATTGTCTTGATAGTGAAGTTTCAATTTATATAGCATCAACATCTTCATTGCGTAACAACTTTATTCATATGGATGAATATAGCGAGAATTCTTCCACTTAGTCCTGATCCTAAGGACTATGAGAGAAGCATTGATGAAAGAGGGGATGGAGAATTTCAAATAAATAAAGAGTCATATATTCCACTTAGTTCTAATTCGAAGGACTATGAAAGCAGTAATGATGATGAGCTTGATGACAAATTTCAAAATAATGGAGTCTCACGGTGTCCAATTAGTCCTGATTCTAAGGACTATGAAAGCAGCAGTGATGAAGAGCATGATGGTGAAGTTCGAAAGAATGGAGTGTCACGGTGTCCACTTAGTCCTAATTCTAAGGACTATGAGAGAAACAGTGTTGAAGAGCATGATGACGAATTTCAAAAGAATGGATTGTCATGGTGTCCACTTAGTCCTAATTCTAAGGACTATGAGAGTAGCAGTGATGAAGAGCGTGCTAACGAATTTGAAAAGAATGGAGTGTCAAAGTGTCCACTTAGTCCTAATTGTAAGGACTATGAGAGTAGTAGTGATGAAGTGCATGATGATGAATTTCAAAAGTATGAAGTGTCACAGTGTCCAGTTAGTGCTAATTCTAAGGACTATGAGAGCAGCTTTGATGAAGAGCGGGATGATGAATTTCAAAAGTATGGAGTGCCACAGTGTCCAGTTAGTCCTAATTCTAAGGACTATGATAGCAGCAGCAATGAAGAGAGGGATGATGAATTTCAAAAGAATGGAGTGTCATGGTGTCCACTTAGTCCTAATTCTAAGGACTGTGAGAGCAACAGTGATGAAGAGCGCGATGATGAATTTCAAAAGAATGGAGTGACACAATGTCCTCTTAGTCCTAATTCTAAGGACTATGAGAGCAGCAGTGACGAAGGATAGGATGATGCACTTAGTCCTAATTCTAATGAGTATAAAGGTAGCAGTGATGAAGGATAGGATGATGCACTTAGTCCTAATTCTATGGACTGTGAGAGCAGCACTGAAAATGCACATGAGGAAGAATATCCAATAAACATCGAGTCAAATATTCCATTGAGTCCAAATTCTAAGGACTATGACAGTAGCAGTGAAGAAGGGGAAGATGAAGAATATCCTCCAAGTCAGTATTTGAAAAGCACAATTGATCATAGTGTGGATAACATTCCTCTTAATGATGATGAAAATCCTTATACAAATGATAATCCAATGATGGAGATGTTGCCAATAAATATTGTATCAAGGAGTAGGAGCAGACCTTTTCGTATCAATGCAAGATGTTCTAGTTATACAAGGGGTAGAGCAGAATATCTGACGAGAAGAAGTTCTATTAGCACACTCATTTCAAGTGAATGTTGCCAAAATGATTTCTTGAAACATATGGATTTCAAATTTGCAATAGAAAGCAGGAAGAGATATTTGTCAATGAATAAAAGCATGCAAAATTCATATTTAGTTGGGTACATGCAATCTACATTGTCAGGTTATGATTATCATATTATGACTTTATTTATTTGTAGAAAAGCTTTCAAAATGTTTCATTCGATTGGGAATTCTTGTTTCTTGAGAATTCAAGAAAATTTGGAAAAGGGTCCCACATTTTATTCTGAAGTATGTCATAAAAGATAGTTTGGGCCATTATCAAATACTGCAATGTCATGGATGAAAGATTTCTTTTCAAAGCATCAAGAGTGTATGCCAAATAGAGAGACAATACATATTCCACATAATTTTTCAAGACGCAAAATCTACAACTTATACAAAGAATATGCAGAAGGTGCTGAGGAACATGGCTGGTTTATTACATATCAATATTTTGTGAAGGTATGGAAGAAAGAATTCAACAATGTCTGTATTCTTAAGAAGACAAGGATGGGGATTTTCAGTACATGTGCTTCTCTTAAATAAAAAAGGGACAAATGTGAAGGGTCAGAAAGAGGTAGGCATTCATAACTTTAACTTTTAAAATTGTATATTCATCAAGTATGAAAACATATTTCTTAATGGCTTTCTTTTATGTTGTGTAGATTCAATTGTCAAAGAACTTCAGGAGCATCGCGAACAACAAACAAATGAAAGGAAAAAGTTGTACAAGCATCGAAAGAAGTGTTATGATAATCTGAATAAATATTTGGGTTTGATAATTGATGGTATGGACCAGAAGAAAACACTTTTACCACATTTTGTTCGCACACCCAAAAATTTACAGGAGGAAAATTTTATTCAATATCACTTGGTCGGTTGTATGGTCTTCAATGGGAAAATGTTGCCAAAGTTGTACTTCAAATCTCCAAATATTAATGATGCAAATCTGACCATAACCATAATTCATGATGTGCTTTCTCATTGGTCTGGTAATCTTCCTGAAGTTTTGTATCTACAATTGAACAACACTTGCCGTGAAAACAAAAATCAAGCTGTTTTTGGATATCTAAACATGCTTGTTGAATTGAGAATTTTTCAGAAGGTAAAGGTTGGTTTCCTTCTTGTTGGGCACACTCATGACCATATTGATCAGATGTTCAGTCGTTTTTTAGTCACATTGAGGAGGAAGGAAGTTGGGAGCTTTCCATCATTAATTGAATGTATTAAGAAATCATACATGCTAGAGCCTACTTTTGATGGGTTGGAAGAAACTGTTGACATGCGAAGGTTTATTATGGGATCATATGGTGAGGCGAAATACATTGAACAACTTAATGACATTAGCTTCCAACATCAATTTTGTATCAAAAAAATTGATGGGAAAACACTAATATGGAGCAAGAAGTATTCAGCTACTGCAGAATGGGCACTGTCATCAGGTTTGCAATTTTTGAAGTTCATTCTAGATCATCCAATATTTGCATCAAAAATATTGTTATTACAATCAGTTGGTGAAGTTCATAATGCATGCAAACAAAATAAAGATATAAATTATTCTGATTGCCTAGAAGAAATTAAAAAATGTATTAGATATACATATGAGTACTTTGACATTGCTGATTCAGTTTGGTGGGAGTCATTTTTCAATAATCAAAGTGATATCATTTCAACAACAACAAATGAAGATATACCTTTGAAAAATCCATTTATTTGGCCACAAAATTTGTCGAATGCACATGAAGAAATAAACATTGTTGAACAACAACAATCTCAAGGTATTATTAATTCTTCACAGGCAGAGGAAAGAGAGATGTATATTGGTTCCAGAAGATTTAGTGCACAACGTGAAGCCATGGAAGACCTTTATAGGGGTTCAGTACAAGATATTAAGGAGGGTTGCATGATTGCAGTGCTAGTAAATGGAGATCCCAATGGCTATCCATTCTGGGTTGCTAAAGTTATAAAGGTCTTTATAGAAAATGAGGATGTTACAAGTGTTGAAGTACATTGGTATGCCACAAATACACACCCATTCAATGGTGTGTATAAGCCAGAGATGGTAGTTGACAAAAAAAATGGCAGAATGAGAAAAATAAAGGGTACGAATATAAATCGTCGCCGCACAGACATATTGAAATTGGAGGATGTTGACATACTTGTTTATGACTTCAATTTAACAAAGAGATGAAATCTTCGCTTCAAGACGATAGAGATTCTGGAAAGGTTGTTACCAGAAGGAATAGTGTTGAGATGGGAGTCTGCTGAAACCAGTCGTAGATCTAGAAGAATTTTGAAACTTGAAATGATGGGCATGCATGTCGACTCAGATGGCACACTAGTTGATGAAAGAGAAGAATATGGAACATCTTCGTCAGCATCCAGTCACTCATTTGAAGATGTGAATTTTGATGGTGTGCAAGAAAATATGAGTGATTTTGAATAATTGTTTAAGACAATTTATCTAACTGATGTATGCATCGTATCTTGAAATAAAATTTTTGATTTCCATATGGTGTTAAATGAGAAGTTATGAGTCATTTTTATGTTGTTGGATCATTTTACTAGCATTTTTTTTAAATTTTAAAGATTGACCCAAAAAAAATCATCATTCCAATATAATCACTTTTTCGTTTTCAAGCTATATTTTGCACGAAAATTTTGTTTTCACTGCCATTTTTAAAACATGTTCAAAATTGTCCCTAAAAAAAAAGCATTGTTCCAGTATACACACTTTTCGTTTTTAGCACTGTTTTTTATGTTTTTTTGGTGTTTTTTGGCCAGAGCTCGCGTTTTGAGTTTATAGTTCCTGTTTCAAAGTTTACATTGTTCAAGGCAAGTTTTGGGGCTTAAAGCCCAAGTTTTGACTAAATCTGATGTAAAGAATCCACGATTTATGGGCACGGAGCACAAATTTGTAATTGAGTCATAAGGTTGTCCACCCTTCCTTTTGTAATGTAATGTCAGCTTGAGAGTTCTACCTATGGTCCGCAGACCCATGAGATTGTATAAATAAAGTGAGGGTATAAGTTGTAGATAAGAATCAAATCTAAGATAATGAAGAATAATTGAGTCTAAGTTGAAGTGTAAAGTCAAGTCTTTGGGTTGTAGAGTAGGAGAAGGCTCTGCAGCTGAGTGTGCAGAGGCCTAGTAGTCCGCAACTAAGTGCGGGGGCCCCTGCAGCTGAGTGCGTAGGGTGAGTCGAGTCTGTAACTGTTGAAGAAATAATAAAGAGAATTTTCTTATAATTTTGTGTATCTTTTTCCTCTTTTATGCATTGAATTATATTGGGTATGAATTGCAAGTTTACTATTCATTTGTTGCGCAAAATTATATGAATGTGTTGAATAAGTGAATATAAGATAAATATCTGTCTACGTGAAGCTAACTAACACTGATAAGAACATAAATAAGATCTGCAGTGGAACTTAGGGAAAGAGTGCCGATTTATGCCTTAGCAGCGCGAAAGCACTTCAGTCCTTGGTTAGGGCTGCATGAAGGTGATTATAACAAGGCGCGAAGGTATCGCAAGTTAGAAGAGTGCGCGAAGTGACCTGTGTGAAGCCAATTCACAGTTGGACTAAAGCAACACCTCAAACATCTCAAGGGTGCGGAAACTTAGTTCCAGCATCCCCCCATACTGCTTTGGGTGAGACCTCAGTTCGCGCTACGCAGGCTATTTCCCAAAGGGCCAGTAGTATAGGGATTTGTTTGGCTAATTAACTTCAAACCTAGGTTAGGCCCCAGCAAGCCAAAAAATGGTTTTTTTGCCGAGACCAAAATCTGCATAGAGATGTCTGATGTCGCATCATTGGAATCCAACCAAGAAGGAAATTGAAGGCTGGTTGGACAAGAGAAATCACAATTTCGTGGCACAAAAGAACAAGAATCCACAACTAACAAAGGAAGAATGGTTAAACTGTTACCTATACACAGAGATCCATGAAACTTTCTTCGTGTCTTTCCTTATTGAGCTGTACGAGTGGATCGCGAAGCTAGAATATAGCCAAGGAAGGTGGAAGCTCGATAGTACTATTGTATGGACCCCAGAATTGGTGCATAGATTGGAAGCATCAGAGGATAAGATCACACGCATTGTTGATCACTGGCTTGATCTGATTATAGGAGGATTCATTACTGAGTTCACGGTTGACACTTCAGTCAGCTAGAGTGATGAGCCCCATAAATGGGTAATTATATGGGCTCATTTTGCCTCCTAACTTAGCTTAATCCACCATTCTCATTAGTTTATTGCATTTTTTTATTATATTTATGCTAATAGAGTGAGTTGGGTTGGTCATTATGCCATGGAGTCTAATGTGTGCTTAATGCAAATTTTTGGTCAATTTTGGAGACAAAGTCAAAGATTTAATGGACATTTGGCAGCAAATATTCGAAGAAGACAAGGGAGAGGATTTATAGGAGGGTATCCCCCTCATTTATGACTCCCCACTTTGAATTCTCCATCATGTAGCTCAGAGCACAAGCAGCCACATCAATGCACCAAAGAGGTAGCTGAGCAAGTGGAGGATAACTTCTGTTTATCTCAAGTTTTGGGAGCCAAGCCTCCCTGATTTTAAGGAAGTTGTTGGGAGCTTTAGTTGTATAAGTAGAGAGGCCTAGGGCTTCATTAGGTTTTTGGAAGTTAGTCAAATTTTTGAATTTTTGTTGCAGCTTTGCTCTGCTCAACTTCAAGCTTACTTTTGTTGACAGTTTCATGTAATCCTATTATTATTTTGATAATGAAGATGAGATCTTGTTCGAGCTAGCACTGAGTTACCTCAGAGGGCTAAAGCTCTTGGGTTAGGGCCCAATCCAAGCAGCCAAGCTCCTCTTGTTTTGTATTTATATGCTTTGTTTTAGTTTATGAATAAGTTGTTGTTAGATAGATTTCTTCCTTAGTTAAAAATAGGTTGCTTTTAGTGATTTAGAAGGTTGTTTCCATTTCAGTTTGCTATAGCAAGTTGAAAAGTGATAGGAAAAAGATACAAAAATGCCATTAACAGAGCCTTGGCCTCCTTTCCTCCCTCTGGGACCATGAACTGAGGCCAAGACCCTCTTGCTGCCACAAAAAACACAGGTTTGTCTTTTCCATAGGATTTCTAGTGTTGCAGTTTGTTATAAGTGTTGTGGGGAAAAGTATCCAACACGAAATGACCCTATCCCACTCTAAGGGTGACAGTTCCTTAGCAACAGCTGAAAGCAAAGCTATCTAAAGTTTCTTCTTTATGACATGCAAGAGATAAAAGGAAGAGATCCACTTACTGATGTCTTACGCAAATGGTCGATCCAATCTCCTTTGATTGCCGCTTGCTCCCAGCTCCAAGTATTTTCACGGGCCCAGCTACACGAGATCCTGCAAATAAGACAAGAAAAGGAAACTACAAGAAGCATGCATTCATAATTGATTCAAGGATTAGCATAAATCAAAGACGCAAGTAAGACAATACACTATTGAAACACATGTGAATAGAAGAAACCTCAAATGCTTTATTAATATATGGAAGTAAGGTTCAGGCGGTGATACAACCATGAGAGGTCCAATCCAGCATCACCTTCCCGACGGAGAGAAATCTCTTCTTCACCTCCCTCAAGCAATCACCCAATACACTCAACTGTAAACCAACAGCAATTCTCTGCACAAAATTCCGGCCTCCAGATCCCATGGGATGAGATCCTTATATAGAGTTTTGGAGTGAAGATAAGTCAGCTTGATGTGTGACTTGTTGTCCTCTTCAACTCCGGTTGTTCTTCAGTCCTTCACTCAGAGTTTCTGCCTTCCACTTGGAGCTTTAGAACCTCTTAACTCATCATTAGGCGAATCTTTTGATCCAAGTGTCAATTTAGAAGCTTCCTGGACACTGGCACTTTGAGAAAAAGATTCCTCCACATGTCCAAGTACGCCCAACGCAGGTAGCCTTTGTTCTACCTGCTATGCAACGTAGGTAGCCTTTGGTGTACCTGCTATGCAGCGCAGATGCCTAGTGGAGCAGCTGCAATGATCCAAAACTGACCTGTTTTTGAGTGTTTTTCAGTGGAGAACTGAACTGTAGTGCTGTGGTTTGCTGACCTTGTTCCTCTAGGGGTAGGAACAACATGTTTAGGGACTTTGGATCCCTCAGATTATTGACATTTCATGCTCTATGCTGTAAGGCACAAAAATGTCTATAACAGTTGCCCCCTAAAGTATGAGGTCGTTTATCGGGTGAAATGCTTTATTAGGAGGATCCGAAGTTCATTCAATCGTCGGGAGGTGACCTGTAACAAAATACAATACAATACATTATCTTTTCATACTTTCTTTTCATGATCTAGCTGATGCGGGCATTTCCCATGCTCAGCTTTATAAATACATTTGTTGTACATAAACAGACGATCGTCTGATAATAGACTGATAATTCTCTGCTTTTAATTATCATCCTTTTAGTAGGATGACCATCTGCTGCACATGTCTATGTCTTTATCTCCTGAATATATATCGTAGCCCGGATGGATGAAACTAGATCCAGGGTCTTCAAACTTCCGATCTTCACACTAAGTACAAGTCGATCCATGTGAGAATTTCTTGAAGTCGAACATGGAAAGACATCGCTTGATTACCAGTCAATAATGTAAATTGTTAACAAGCGCGAGAGGAATCACCGATAATGATGATGACCCTCAAGGTACTACAGCACAATTCACGTGGCGTGAATATAGGATCTGACGTCGAACACCACGCAAAGTCTTCCGGTCGAAGGTCATTAATGTATACCTATCGCCGGAAGTGAGAAACTTGCCATTGAGGTATGCAAGCTTCAAAGTACTGAGGGGGTGTTCCTAGATCAACTTCTTGGATAATGAGCTGATGTCGACAAGAAGCGATCCGTCAAAGGAGGGCCTTAATGAATCCCACATCAGTGACACGGAACGGAGCTAGTGATGATGGTGAAAACGATCTGTGAAATATGATTCAGGGTGGCGGTCATGGAAGGATGAAAGATGATGTATGGTAGTGGATGGGACCCGGTTGACACTTTCTGAATGACATCTCTTGAACATATAACGACACTGATGTGATGGATCGGTAGCATTACCCCATGTATGGATGGTATGGCGAGACCACGGCGAAGGGACCGGTGAATGATAATAACCCAACCCGATATTTACGGAGGAAAAAGTGTCATGTTCAAGAGCGACCTGCTACCATTAAGCTTTGAGGTTCTTCCCAATTTTTCCCCAGTCATTTCTGACCAGTACCTCTTTATTTTTGTCAAGCTTGAGGAGGATAACATATGCTTGATCTATAACCTGCCCTTCGGGCAAGCCCATCGCTATGTTTTTAATGAGCTTAGCGATAGGGAAACTCGTTCTCGTCTAAAGACAAGTTTGTCGCTATCTAATATTTTTAACGAGCCCAGCGACAATGACAACTCGGTCCTTTTCATTTTTAGAGAGTCCGAAAAGTGTACATAAAGTAGACTCCAGGGGTCCTTTTTCGTCATCTAATCCCTTAAGTCCGAAAAAGTATAAAACAATACAGAAGGGATGAATGTTCGATATCTTTATCTAGCCGAACTAGACAAGCGCTCGATCTTTTTGTGCAATAATCCCTCAGGTCCAAAAAGATTAAAATCTAGAGGAGGGATAGCTTTTCCGGTCCTTTTAACGAGCTGGAAGGCCAAAACTCGGCAAACTTTTCATATTTTACGAGTCATTGAAAAGAGCTCAAAGAAGACTCGTCTTTTGAGGAACAAGTGATAAACAGGGATAGCAGCAGATTCCAGGTACAGGTTGGAATTTTCCAATCACGGCAGTATTACAAGGATGGCTAAGTGGGATCACTCTTCACAGCTGTTCCTCAAAATAGGTAAACAATCAAGTGGATGTGAATGATCGGCCAAATGAAAAGTGGAGGTGACGGTGCACAAACACGACCAAGGCTTTTATGGCTGATGAATTTACGGTCTCAAATGGTTATTTACCGGTTCATTTTTTCCAGTGAGCTTGAACTCTGGGGGAAGCTTGCTCACATGCTTAACATTTATTTTTTAACGAGCATGAACTTCCGCATTAAAACTGCTCGGATCTTGCGTTTATTTTTTAACGAGCATGAACTTTGCCAAAACTGCTCGTTTTTACTAGTCATAAAGTAGGAAGGTCTCATGGAAGATCGCTATTTTTTAAGGAGCTTCATCTCCCTACGTATTGCTCCATATCCTCTCTTTGTGCAAGCCGGGTATCGGCCCATCCTACGGGTTAGCGGGGTTAGTTCTACCTAAAACTAAAAAGCCGCCCGCGCTTGCATTACAAGAGGTTTGCATGCCCCCAGGTGTAAGTCTAACTTCAAGGTCGCCCCTACTTATCCGTCAAAAACCTTTGTTTTCAATAGGTGAGGCTTACCTCTTTCAGGTTACCCAAAGATTGTTCTGCTAATCTTTCAAACAGAAACTTTCTTCGGCGATGTCTATCATTAGGTTATCCAAAGATGGTTACAATCTGTGGCAACAACAGCGTCTCTATCTTTGGGGCTGCCCCCTACTTATCCTTTAAAACATTTGTTTTAATGGGTGAGGCTGGCCTTTTACCCAAAGCCGGTACCTACTTGCTGCCACAAACGGATCCCCTTCTTTGGTAGAGCCTACCTATTTAGACAAAGGTGAATGACGTGAATAACGTCAGACACTTAACTTTAACAAAAGAATCTTATTCCAGAACAACCTCATCCCTAACAGCCCCTTCTGAGAGTCCAACTCTCTCTTTGTCTTCTTGTCCTTCTTCTCCACGAAGATGGCTCAGAGGAAGATTCACAAAGATGAAGGAGGGGGACGGGGTACGGACTAGTCATATTCTTCCGCGGAAATTCTACTTTACACCCAAGGTTGTTTCTGCCTCCAGAGCAGACCAGGATGCATGCCCCTTGGGCTCCTGCGTTCCTTTCCCGAATCACTCGCATTCATCACGAAGAAGAACCGGGGGAAAAGACCTTTCTTGATCGAAAAGACCATTGAGGATAGGTATGTGACTACTTGCGATGCGTGATCCCGGAAGTGAAAGTTGGTCTACAAGCTTGACCATCCTTCCTTCGTATGGAAAACACATTATTCAAAAGAGCGAGGAGACTATTGCTTCCATGCAATATATGTAGTCTCGTCCAAGGAGTAGGTTATAATCCAAGGGTCCTTGGATGACCATCAAATTCATCTTGACAACCTTCCCTTTCAAGGTAATAGGCACATTAGGCAGAATCCCTAATGGTCGACTGGTTCCTTTGTCAAAACCCGAGAGACGCCTTGTCTCGGGAAAAAGCGCCGGGCAACCCAGTGCTTTCCAAGCAATAGAGGACAGGATACTCACAGATGCCCCTTCATCAATGATAGTTCCAGCCATCACCATGTTGTATATTTGGACTATAATTCTAAATGGTATACTGGCTGGTAACCGGGGTCTACCTAGTTGGTTCCAATCAAAGGACACAACCAGGTTGCTTGGTGGTGGGACCGAATATACGGCCGGGTATGATCCTGACGATGCTCCTTCCTGCGATAAAGGAGTGGGCACATTGCCCTGATGTTCATCAGAACCAGTGTTAATGAAAAGAATCTGGACGGTGTCATCCTTACTCTCTTCGGTAGGGGTGTCAGCTGAAGATGAATCTTCAGTGACTGTGGTATTTGAAGATGAAACTTCTGAAGGGAGAACCGGGTCAACTGCCGTTTCGACCTTTGGACTTTCGTCCGGTCCGGATTCAGTAGGTTCACTTTCAGTGACCGACACTTTAGCTGGCCCTATGAGCGGGGCAGCTGTATTTTCGACCAACGAAGGACTTGGCACGAGTTTTTGGTATCCAGGAGGAAGTAGCAACGGTGCAACCGGTTGATCTTCCAAAACTCTCTTGGCTTCGTCTAAAAAGGGACAACGGCAGAGGGTGTGATTGCCTTCACACAATTCGCAGGAGGATGTCCATCCTCTTCGTTGTCTAGGACCTTCACGTTCGTTGGTCGACGGTAAGCATTCAACCTGACTGTCAGAGGTTGACACCTCCAAACTGTGGAAGCGAGGGGACCAGCCCCTTAGTATCCGGGGAATACTGGGACAATCACTGTGGAAGTGGTTCCCTCTACATATGACACATGGCGACTTGGGCCCGGTCCGTGCTGTGTGTGGGTTTTCGTTAGACACCTTCTGCTTGCCCCCAGGCGCCTTTGGCTCCTTCTGCTTCTTTTCTTTCTTCTTCTTTTCCTTCTTCTTTTCTATGGGAGCCGCGCTTTTGGCGGCTTGGCCTTTCGAAGAAGAAGGATCGGAGGAAGGCTCATAAGAAGTGGAAGGCTGGAGGGTAGTTCTAGACTGGTCTAACTGTTGACTCGACCGTTCAGGAACCGTGGTGGTCTGAACTACAGCGGTTGAGAATAGCCAAACAGGCAGGCCAATTGTCAGTCCTGGAAGCGACAATGTGGCCATGTGGGGCGCACCAACTTCTCCCCAAGAGGAGAAAGGGCTAGGGGTCCCCCCCTGTGGGATCCCTTGGTTGGTGTGCTCCATGTTCTCAACTTCAAAGATCAACGTAGGAATCAAGGGTAATTATGTTCCGTTTAAGATGAATTTTATATGACGACGCTTTAGACACAACTTGCTTTTTCACTTTTTAAGAGTTGAGAAAAAGCTAAAGATGACTCCAGTCTCCTTCGATGTATTAACGAGCCCGAAGTGACAAATGCTCGGATGGACTTTTTCAGTTATAGAGTTTGAAAAAGGCCAAAAGAAACTACTCTGGAGTTCTAGGTAAGGGTGTGCCAAACCTTTCGCAAAACCACAGAATACGTTTTACGGTACGAGTGGTCGATCTTCGTGAATGCTGTGTTCACTGCATCGCGATCAGTAGGGCGGCCAACACGGCTTCCTATGGATAAAGGCTTTGTTTCTATAGGGGTCCCCCAATATACGCGACGGTACGCGGGGGCACAAATCCGTATTAGCGCTCTCGTCCCTCAGGAGGAATCACCCACCTTCGTAGAGATCGATAGTCACTATGTTTAACGACGTCGGTTCACGTCTCTACCTAGACCTCTACTATGTTTCGTTATGTTTCAAAGTGTTGTTAGATAAATTCAGTTCTTTTTAGGTTGATCTTGCTTAGCAGTTTGCCTTTATGGATCACCACGTGATGTATGAGACAACTCCTAAATGCAGTCTAAGAATGATAAGCAAGCTTTTTCAATTCTTTCAACTTATGAAAACCTTAACTACTGAGGAAAAGAAAGACATCATCTTTTCAAACAGATCATAGAGCACACACTGATGCACTTTTCCTAAATCGACATGCAAACTGTCAAAATGCACATGCACAATGCAAGTATTTCTTTTCTCCTTTCTTAATGTTTGGTGTATGACAAAAAGAAAGCTGTTGTACGATTTCGAATTCAATTTCAAGCGAAAGCAAACAAGTATTTGTCCAATAATCAAAAGAAAACCTTAAGATTCACTCGTTTCAACACAAGAAAATCTGAAATTCGAACCATATAACGAAAGCAAATGCTCAAGTAGCTATGAACAGCAATAAACTAGCTCTTAGAATCACAACGACACTTTCTCACAGGTCTAGATCCAAGAGGTCACAGCAAGACTAGTTTACTTTCGCTATGGGAAACTGTGAATGAAAGCAAGAAATACAATAAGAACAATCACGGTTTCTTCATACAACTGAGGCGGAATGAGGGCAAAGAGAAGTGGTTTCAGCTGGGTATACAGGTTGACAACAGGCTGCAAAAACAATACTGAAAACTGGGCAACAGACAGTGGAGAATCCAAGTTGCACAAGGCAAAACTGGATCAGCGCAGGTACTGCACTGTCAATCTGAGATGCAGCGCAGGTAGCCCCTTCGGGAACTGCGTTGCAGTGCAGGTAGCCTTTGTTGCAGTTGCACTGATGAGACAACTCACGTCTCTCTCAGATTCCGGGTCACAGTTTGCTCAAAAATGAGCGGTTTTTGGCCAAATCAGAAGCTATCAGACAAGTATACACTACAGGATGATTGAGGAAGGTAAACACTATCACAAAGAGCTAAAACGAGTCCTTGTGGATCAGCTTTTTAAATCATGAACATGCCCAGCACTGGGCTAGAGTAGTTGCCCTCTACTTTGCATTCGAAGGATTCGAATGCAGTTCGATTCGGTACTCTCTTTGTTCAAGAGATAAATAGCAAGAATACACAAGCTACCAACAAGACACGATCCCCAACGGAGTCACCAGTCTGTTGTGGGGAAAAGTATCCAACACGGAATGACCCTATCCCACTCTAAGGGTGACAGTTCCTTAGCAACAGTTGAAAGCAAAGCTATCTAAAGTTTCTTCTTTATGACATGCAAGAGATAAAAGGAAGAGATCCACTTACCGATGTCTTGCGCAAATGGTCGATCCAATCTCCTTTGATTGCCGCTTGCTCCTAGCTCCAAGTCTTTTCACAGGCCCAGCTACACGAGATCTTGCAAATAAGACAAGAAAAGGAAACTACAAGAAGCATGCATTCATAATCGATTCAAGGATTAGCATAAATCAAAGACGTGAGTAAGACAATACACTATTGAAACACATGCGAATAGAAGAAACCTCAAATGCTTTATTAATATATGGAAGTAAGGTTCAGGCGGTGATACAACCATGAGAGGTCCAATCCAGCATCACCTTCCCGACGGAGAGAAATATCTTCTTCACCTCCCTCAAGCAATCACCCAATACCCTCAACTGTAAACCAACAGCAATTCTCTGCACAAAATTCTGGCCTCTAGATCCCATGGGATGAGATCCTTATATAGAGTTTTGGGGTGAAGATAAGTCAGCTTGATGTGTGACTTGTTGTCCTCTTCAACTCCGGTTGTTCTTCAGTCCTTCACTCAGAGTTTCTGCCTTCCACTTGGAGCTTTAGAACCTCTTAACTCATCATTAGGCGAATCTTTTGATCCAAGTGTCAATTTAGAAGCTTCCTGGACACTGGCACTTTGAGAAAAAGATTCCTCCACATGTCCAAGTACGCCCAACGCAGGTAGCCTTTGTTCTACCTGCTATGCAACGCAAGTAGCCTTTGTTGTACCTGCTATGCAGCGCAGATGCCTAGTGGAGCAGCTACAATGATCCAAAACTGACCTGTTTTTGAGTGTTTTTCAATGGAGAACTGAACTGTAGTGCTATGGTTTGCTGACCTTGTTCCTCTAGGGGTAGGAACAACATGTTTAGGGACTTTGGATCCCTCAGATTATTGACATTTCATGCTCTATGCTGTAAGGCACAAAAATGTCTATAACAATAAGGTTAATGCTTTTGCTGTAGATCTATTTCACCATGCTCATTTCTGTCTTTGCAATAAATTTCTTTCCATGTAGCATTTTTCAACATTTACTTTCCTAGATCAGAATTTAGACTAGCATGATGCAAAGTTTTGTTTTTTGATGTAGCTAGTTTCTTTGCTTGCTTAATCTCATGATGTGAGTTTCAGTTCTCTTGTAGCAATCCTCCTCTCACAACAAGTCAGCCAATCAGCCAGCACCATTTCTCTTTGATCTATGTTCCACATGTCACACAAAGTCCCTCACAAATCTGCCTTAGTTTTCTACACTTTCCTCATCAACTTTCGTCTCTTCCCTTGAACAAGTCCAACCATATTTCTCTTTCCTGATCCTTCTTGATGAACCCTAGACACCTTAACACATCACCCTAGCCTTTAGCTACCCTTTCCACCCACTTTCCCACCTTCAAAACCTCCAAAACTGCTCTCAGCGTCCTCCTATAGACCTCCTGTAGATCCCCTACAGCGTCCTATCGATTTTCCTATAGGTGTCTTTTTGAAGTCTGATTGCAGGAAAAGCCTCCAGAAGGCCACCTGAGACCTCCTAGGACCCATCCACACCTTCCTACACCTCTAAAAACTCCAAAGTCATCCTCTATCGCCACCTAATCGCTGCCACACACACAAACAAATAAATTACATGCAAGACAATTTCACCTAAAAATACATAAAAATCCAAAATGATGTTTTTTGCTCATTTTCTTCTAGAAATAGCTTGAGTAGATGTTGTTTACTTCTTGAGTAGGTAATGGCATTCATTTCATGGTTTTTCATCTCTCTTTCTACAAAATTAGGATTAGTTGGTTAAACAGGGTTTGCTAGGTTTACTTCACATTTCAATCTTCTTTCTCTTTCTGCAAGTAGAGTAGCCTCTGTAGAGTAAGCTTTCATTTCTTTCATCACATATAAAGCTTCTTTTGGAATTCATAGAAGTTGGCTTGAGCTCCTAGTGATCTTGCGTCAGCTAACCAAGTGACAGCATGCAGTAAGAACTAGTACTTGTGCATACAGCACCGTCGCTTCCAGGTGTGTTACGAACTACCGGGATGATAAAAGTAAAGTAGGAAGCCCAAGAGTTGTAGCATTATTGCTGCAATACTAGAGCTCACCACTTTTTGGTGCCATTTCCAGGGAAGCGTCAGAGTATTTTATGATTACTGCTTTCTTCTATTTTCTATCGCAACATTCTGCTAAGTAGTTTATTTCAGCAAAAGTAGAGTAGTTGTTTCTTTCAATTTTTGCATTTCCGTGCTTTCATTTTCGATTCTGCAAATTTCCATTTCAGAAAAAGTAGATTAGTCATTTCCCTGTTTTCCTTTCAATTTTGCAATTTTCATTTCAACAAAAGTGGATTAGTCATTTCCTTGCTTTCCTTTCTGCATCTCATTTGCTTTCCTTTTCAGTTCTGCAATTTCATTTCAGCAAGTTCATTTTAGTTAGTTGCAATTTGTTTGTTCAATCAATTTCAGTTTTGCAGGTACAAGCAAAAAAAAAAATCAACCAAAATATTTCTTTTCATGCCTCGTAGGAATAGAGATAATTCAGGAAAATTCTTGCCCAACACCCCCACCACATCACATAGCCACCCTTCTCTCTTCTTCAGTGGCAGTGATCAGGAAGAACCTTTAGGTGAACAACCAGAGATATTTGAAGAACCTATAGAGGAAGAAGAAGAAGAAAGAATCCCTCCTAAGACAATGGTTCAAAACAAAAATGCTAGGGGGAATGGAGAAAGAGTAGAGGGTACTTTTCCCATCCGAGAGACCAATGGGGACACTAAAATGAAGAACATAAGCCCTTCATCCCTACCTCACTTCCATGGATTGACTACAGAAGATCTTGACACCTTCTTGTTTGAGTTCGTTGTTATATGTCGAACCTATGACTATGTAGAAGATGAGAAAAAGTTGAAACTATTTCCTTCTACTCTCAAGGATGCAGCATTGCGTTGGTTCATGGGGTTACTTGGCAATAGCATCACAACTTCGGCTTAGATGCAACAGGCCTTTAATAACAAATATCAAGACTAATGTAGGTCAAAAGAAACCAAGAAATCTTCTGAATGACCATGGGAAGTGATGAATCTTTGGAAGATTATGAAGAGAGGTTCCAGCTAAGTTATAAAAGGGCTAGGTTCACACTTGACCCCGAATCTCTGAAGTTGGTCCTGCTTAGGGGAATTTCGAAAGACCTTCTAGACACCCTCCATCTACTGGCTAGAGGAGACATCTACCAACTACCTTATGAAGACATAAAGACTGTTTTTAGAAACCATTCTACGGTATCCAGAAAGAGAGGTAGGGGGATTCAACCCATAGCTAGTACCTCCTCATCCAGTTCATCCCTCAAAGGTGAACTTGGAAACATGCTGGAAGACTTCAAGAGTGAGATGCTGCAGACTCTTGCCATGCAAATGGATACCTTGCATATCAAAAGGAAACAAGAGGAAGCAGAGAGGGCTTTGGCCATTTTCTATCCTAGGTGCACCAGAAGGCATCCTAGGAACGAATGTCCATTGAACTCTATAGAGGTTTGTTTGGTATGTGAAGAAGATCATTCTACAGATAAGTGCCCTTCCTTGCCTGGACTTAAAGCTGTATACCAGGGGGCCGAAGGAGCCATTGAACCACTCTATTTCATGAACCAAAGGAGACCGCATGGACCTAGACCATACTAGCAGGGGATGCAAGGGACATCTCAGGCATACTATGACCCCAACCAAGCCACTTGCATACCTTCTTTGGGCCCCCCTACTCATCCTTCCTGGTCCACACCTCCTCCTTGATCCTATCCATCTCAATAGCATGCCCAACCAGCTGCTCATGCATTTCAATCATACGCTCAGCCACAACCTCAGTGGAATGTGTCTCATCAGGGGTGGAGGCCCCAGTACAACTCTCCTCCCGATCTTTTGCCTCCACCACCTGCTCAACTACAACCATTACCTCCTACTCCACCAAGGCAACCCCAAATGCTTGCCCAGTCGAACCCGAACCTGAACAATAGACAGGCCCAACAAGTATATAGTGGGGAACCATCATGCCCAACTTATGTTGTGGAGATTCAGGAGATTAACCTATGATCTGGGAAGGTTCTCCCAGATAGCCAGCCTCCCCCTCAGGAGGTTGAGGAAGATAAAGAGGAAAGTGAACCGAAAGCAATTCCACCCTTTCCTGAGAGATTATCCGGGACAACATAGCCCACCCCAGAAGAAACTGAACTTCTGGGAGAATTGAAACAGTTATGTGTAAAGATACCACTTCTCCAAGCCATAAAAGATGTGCCTATATACAATAAGATGATCAAAGAGAAGTGCTTCAGGCATCCAGGCAGGCGCAAGAGAGATGCCCCAACCATCAATGTCATAGGACAACTGTCCAACCTGATGTTGGGGTAGGTAATCTGTCTGAAATATCTAGACCCTGGAAACCCAATAGTTGATGTCCACATCAATGGCACCATGATCCCACATACCTTGATTGATCTAGGAGCTACCATTAATGTGATGACAAAGGACACCATGCTCAAACTCAACCTCCAGGGCTCCTTGAGGAAGACCATGATAGTACTGCAGCTAGCAGACCGCTCCACCGTGACCCCTAAAGGGATTGTGGAGGATGTGATGGTCTCCATTGATTCTTGGGAGTACCTTGTTGATTTCTTAGTTCTCCAGCCAAAGGCAAAGCTCACTAGGTATCCTCTCATCCTGGGAAGACCCTAGTTAGCCACTGCTGATGCTTACATCAATTGTCGGGCTGGGAACATGACCATCAAGAATGGGCATATGTCCAAGCAGCTAATCCTATACCCTCCTGCCCAACCCTTGCTAGAACATGATCTACCTCTCTAGTTGGAGGAGGAGGATGAGGATGAAGTCTACTCTGCACCATTGTGTGTAGTAGAAACTGTCATGGTGGGGGAAACCACAAAATGAGGATGATATCATTGGAAATTTAATTCAGAATCCACCCCCCATTATTTTTCCATTAGAAGATCTAGTGAAAGAAACCTAAGACAATCCCTTAACTAATCTCTATGTGGCCGACCCAACTTCTATTTGTGTTAAGAATATAGAGTTCGGCCTAGAAAGAACCTTGAAAATCAACTCATCCCTATCCACTTCCCAGACGAAGGAATTGTGTAGCTTATTGAGAAAACATTTAGATCCCTATACATTAAGGAAGATTACAAACTAGTTAGGCAGCCTCAAAGGAGGATGAATCCAACCCTTAAAGACATTGTTAAGGAAGAATTGCAAAAATTACTTGATGCAGGATTCATCTACCCCATCTCTGACAGTGAATGGCTCTCTCCTTTGGTGCTAGTGCCAAATAAAAATGGTAAGTGGAAAATCTGTGTCGATTATTGGGAACTGAACAAGGCCACTAAAAAGGACCATTTTCCTTTGCCTTTCATAGATCAAGTGTTAGATGGTCTGGCGGGGAAAAAAATTTTCTCCTTCCTAGATGGGTTTAGAAGGTACAATCAAATTCAAATCAGCCTGGAAGACCAAGATAAGACCACCTTCACTTGTCCTTGGGGTACCTTTGCATATCAGGTTCTTCCTTTTGGTTTGTGCAATGCCCCAACCACTTTCCAGAGAGCAGTATTGAGTATATTTTCTGAACTGGTTCATGATGCAGTGGAAATATATATGGATGATTTTACTCCTTATGGTTCTAACTTTCAAGAAGCTTTACCTAACCTAGGAAAAGTTTTGGACAAGTGTATTGAAATGAACCTGTCCCTCAATCCAGAAAAATGTGAATTTTTTATGACTGAAGGGATTGTGCTAGGTCATGCAATGTCTCAACAAGGATTGCAGGTGGACCCCAGCAAAGTTGCCATCATCCAAAGGGTTCAACCTCCTTAAAAGGTGAGAGATGTCTGAAATTTCCTAGGCTTAGCAGGATATTACAAGAGATTCAGTAAATATTTCAGTAAGTTAGCCTCTTGGTTGTTTGGTCTGTTGGGAAAAGATGTCAAGTTCATATGGACTAAAAACTATCAAGAAGCCCTAGATACCTTGAAAGGAAAACTTGTGACTGCCCCAATTTTGAGAGGCCCAAACTGGGCCCTACCTTTCCACATTCACACAGATGCCTCGAACAAAGCAATAGGAGCAGCCTTGGGACAAATTGATGAAAATTTACCTTATGCCATATACTTTATAAGTAAAAATTTGTCAAAGGCAGAGTTAAACTATACGGTAACTGAGAAGGAACTCCTAGCTGTAGTGCATTCCTTAAATAAATTCAGACATTACATCATAGGCTATCAAACCTTTGTACACACTGATCATGCTGCAATTAGGTATTTAATGAATAAACCAGATGTAAATGCTCGCATTATTAGATGGTTTCTTTTACTGTAGCAATTTGATTTAACCATTGTTGATAATCCTAGTAAAGAAAATGTTGTTGCTGACTTTTTGTCTAGAGTAAATTTGCCTGCAGGTGAAGAAGGAATGGTGGATGATCAAATGCCAAATGAACACCTATTTTCTATCTCAGTACTCTCTCCATGGTTTGCTGATATAGCAAATTACTTGGTTTCAGCACAGTTCCCACCACACCTGTCCTCAAAAAGAGAAGAGCAAGATCGTGAGGAAAAGCACCCCTTTCATTTGGATTGAGGGCAATCTCTTCAAACTTGGCCCAGATCAAATCTTGAGAAGATGTGTCAGGGAGGAGGAAGTTTTTGACATTCTCCTAACCTACCATGATGGGCCTTGTCGAGACGATTTTGCAGCAAAGAGGATTGCCTTCAAAATCTTGCAAGCAGGCTACTATTGGCCCACTCTTCATCAAGATGTGAGGAGATACACCAGCCAATGTGATTGGTGCCAAAGGATGGGGAAACCTACTCCAAAGGATGAGATGCCCATGCAACCTCAAGTGACCTTTAAGCCATTTGAGAAGTGGGGCATGGACTTTGTGGGTCTTATCAATCCTCCTTCAAAACAGAGGCAATACATCATTGTGTGCACCGATTATGTGACAAAGTGGGCAGAGACAAATGCAATCAAGGCAACAACAGAGGAAAAAGTAGCTGAGTTTTTAAGAGAAAACATATTCTATAAGTTCGAGTATCCAAGAGAACTGGTTATAGATCAAGGCAGTCAGTTCACTTCCAATTTGATTGAAGACCTTCTCACACATCATAAAACCAAGCACAAGACTTCCACCCCTTACCATCCATAAGCCAATGGGTAGGTGGAAGTCACTAACAGAGCTTTGGAAGGAATTCTGACCAAGGTATTGAGTAGAAGCAGAAAAGATTGGGCAGATAGACTAGTTGAGGCCACCTGGGCCTACAACACAACATGGAAGACCACCACAGGGTTCATACCCTATGAACTGGTTTATGGGAAGAAGGCTTTGCTGTCAATAGAATTTGAATACAATACACTAAGGATGGAAGCTCAGTTGGACCTAGACCTTAGCCATGCACAAAGGGAAAGGCTACTCCAGCTCAATGGATTGGATGAACAAAGATTGTAGGCCCTTCTCCACATAGAGGTAGTTCAGCTTCAAAGGAAAATATGGCATGACAAAAATATCAATGAGAAGTAATTCCAAGAGGGAGATTGGGCACTGCTCTATGACTAAAGGTATAAAGACTTCAAAGGCAAGCTGAGGACAAGATGGCTGGGACCCTACACTGTGGAAAAATGTAATGACAATGGTTTAGTTCTGATTAGAACCATTGATGAGGAAGCCATCCCCATGCTTGTCAATGGACATAGGTTGAAAATTTACAAGAAGCCCCTCTCCAAGCGAGATTTCATTAAAGATCTGAATAAGACAGTGTTGGTAGTGGAGTAGGTCTTAGCCTCCACTCCACCCACTCATTGAAGAAGCAGAAAAAAAGAAAAAATAATAAGGACTCAAGTGAAAACCTCCATGAGGTGCTTGAGTCCCATCATTGGGTTGAAAACCTCTTTTGAGGCAGCCCAGTGATGACAAAAACAAAAAAGAGAGAGAATAAGATCCCTGGGTGAAAACCTCCCTTGGAGGCACCTAGGGCAGGCAATTAGGGTGAAAACCTCCTTGAGGCGCCCTAGTTGTCTTTCAAAAAAAAAAAAGGAGAAAAAACAGAGAAAAGAAGGAAGAGAAAATTGACTTTTAATATGCATTGCAGGTTACAGGTGGACCACAGGAAGCAAGAGAAGATGCCACAAAGCCTATTTCACCTCCTCCACACTCTTCTCCATCATTTCTGACCTTTCTTCCACCTCACTATGTTTTTTCCAAAGACTGTGTATCCTATAAGAGGCCCTATGTGTTCTACAGGAGGCTCCTGTAGAAATCACAGAGAGCCAGAAATGGTCTCAAAAAGAAGTTTGAGGGGTTGAGAGATTTTATGGAGAGCATGTAGGCCTTCATAAAGCTATCCACCCTCCTAGCCATCCATCCCACACCTGCACCACCTCACCATCATCAATTTCTTTCCTTCCTATCAAAAAACATAGAAACCAGTTTTTTAGAAAAAACAAAAAAATAAAAGGAACAACACCTCCAAATCTCACCTGCAGCTTACCAAGTACCTCTCTATCTTCATCAACATCTCCAATATCATCCTCATAGCTCCCAACACAAAAATCAGCTAAAATTTTTAAAGGGAGAAGCAGCTACAGGAGCTCCTGTAGGATTTCCTGTAGTAGTTGATCCCCTTAAAATCAAGCCACAGCAGCAAAATAGGTGCAGCCATAGGATTGAAGAGGATGTCTGAAGCCAGATCTAGCCAGAGGATACCTACACAAAGCAAACAAGCCACACATCAGGGAGCAGAAAGCATACAACAGAGGAGATACAGGCATGCAGCAACTGAAATACGAGCATGCAGCAACAAAGGAACCAAGATGCACCACAGCACGAACATTCAACTTGCAGGTAAGTGTCTAACCCTCTCCTCTATTGCATCTGTGTAATTCAAAAATATGCATAAGCGAATGAGATGGTTAGGGTTTAACAAGAAAAGTTGGCCAGTTAACTGGCCACCATCATCCAGTTGATTGCGCTCATCCGAAGATGCCACCACATGTGTACCTAGTCAACTCATAGAAAAATCCAAAGGACAGGTAGTGGAGGGTATAAAAACTCCGATGCAATGATGGGAAGTGATTGCGGGGAAGAGTCATGAGGAGTCATGATGACAAGGTAGTGGGGACCAACGGTCCAAATATGGCAACGTACCTTTTTTCCAGCTCACCCCATCACCAGAAATATCTCAAAGAAGACATAAGTACTCCTCCTCGAAACTCCTTCACCACCTTTTCTTCTGTTTCATCCTCGTCCACTTAGCTGCAACAAGCTATATACCACCTCCATAGCCTTGAAACCATCGTTCTCTATCATTTTCATCCATCCTCCTACTATCGGCGTTCTACAGGAGCAGTAACAGGTTCTACAGGAGCACCTACAGCCAGTTCTACAGGAGGGGCAATAAGCAGTTTTTAAGGAGAAAACACGGGATTTTTTTCTCGATTTATGGCTTGAGGAGGTAGGTTATGTGCATACCCAACTTGATTATTAATATGTTCAAGGAATGATATAGTTTTAAGGAGGAATTGAGCTTGTAGGATAAGAGGTATTTCATAAAAAAATCCTGCCTGTTTTCTTAAAAAAAAAAAAAACACACAGTTTTTCTCTGTTTTCCTGTTTCTTCAAAATTCTTGTCTCCATCTCTATTTTGGGTGTTAAAAGGGGGTATAAGAAAAATTATAGGGGGATTCATGAGGAAGGAGCCCACAAATTCAGCTAGGATCCATGAG
The DNA here is from genome assembly GCA_031772625.1 of Pinus tabuliformis. Classification (NCBI taxonomy): domain Eukaryota; kingdom Viridiplantae; phylum Streptophyta; class Pinopsida; order Pinales; family Pinaceae; genus Pinus; species Pinus tabuliformis. The sequence continues at coordinate 1,140,869,271 of CM062820.1, read as the reverse complement.
CATCCTGAAGTAGTAGCCATTTTTACCAGAGCAAATTGGATGCCATTCTTTGAAAAATTCTAAGGGTTTGATGAAGAAGTGGCTTAGGAGTTTGCCCTTTATTTAGTCCCTCACTCAAGGACCCATGCCACTATTACTTTGAGGGGTATCTCCATGGAAATCACCCCAGAATTTATCAGTAGGGTTACCAACCTTCCCCTTGGATTACCTTAGAGCAAAGATGAAAAGCCAATTGGGCAATCTGCCAAGAAAAACTTCTTCCAACCAAATGAACATCCTGTAGAAGAAAAAAATGGCATTAGAAGAACAAGCATACCTTACCCTTGGGATGAGGTCAGTTACCAAATTATCAAGTATATTTCTTGTGAAGGAAGGTATAGCATAGTTTATGGCTACCATTTCAGACTCCTCCATGAGCTGAGATATGGCATGGACACTCCAACACCCCAGAAACTCAGCATTCCCTATTTTCTCCTGCAGTCCCTTATAGACTCTAGCATTAAGTTGAAGGTAGGAGGTCCATATCAGTTGGCTCACCATGGGTTGATTAAACTATTAGTGGAAGAAGGCCTCCATACCTTCACAATCCCCATAGCATGGGAAATATTCAGAAACATGACAGAAGAAGATGATATAAAGGCCCTCACATATGATCACAGTCCTTCTGATAGTGAGGGGGAAGAGCAACAAGGGGAAGAAGGGGAGGAAACTGAGGAACAAACAGAGGAGGAAGACACCAAAACAAAGAAGGAGGAAACTAAACCAGAGGAGGAAGAAACCAAAATAGAGCAAGAGGAAACAAAACCAGCAGAGACAGAAAAGACAAAAGGAGAGGAAAAAGGGGCAGAAAAGACAGAAGTGTCTCCTGAGACCCTAGAAAGGGAGGTAGAAGCTACTCTTGCTGCCCTCAGCACCCCAGTTAAACCCAAACAAAAGAGGAAGAGGCGAACATCAATGTATTTCAGGGCTCGGAAAAGCACAAGGATAAAAACAGGAAAACCACAGCCATCTTCAACAGTGCCTATTGTAATTGAAGATTCACCCACTATCAAAGGGGAAGAATCTCCCTTTAAAACCCCCATCACATATGAAAGAGGGAGTCTCAGATATTCCACCTGGAAGGAAAGAGTGCAACTACAAGACTCAAAAACATCTCTACAGGAGGCACAGACTGTTCTACAGGAGACCCTAACTAAGCTACAGGAGACCGAAAAACTTGAGAAAAGGGTAGAAGAATAGCCAAAGGGGAAGGAGGAAACAACAGAGACTCAAGAACTTGACCCCCAGCCTAGTTTGGGCTCTTACTACAATCTTCTTGAGGGGGGGAAATCATTCCATAGAAATTCGCAGTCCCACTTTTCTTTGAGTTGGAAAAGAAAGAATAAGGAGCCATAGATGGATGCAAATCACTAGATCCAAGGGGGTAGAGGATATGGGCCACATGGATAACAAGCTTAGAGAAATGGGCAGGGAGTTAAGTGTTGTAAGACATAGAGAGGCAATCAGAAGAACTCACTTGGAAACATAAAATGAGTTGCTAAAAAGACAGCTGCAAGAAAAGGAGACACAATTGGCATGCATGGCTAGTTTGTCTATGGAGGCACTATAGTGCAGAACACCAGCAAAATCATATGGAGTATACCTCAAAGACTAATGGTTGTAGTTTCATATCAAGACTTTGGCATAGAAAGGCACAATGCCTTTCCAAGATTATAGACAGTTTACGGACCTATGTGACCAAAGTTCAGCAGAAGACAAGGCAAAGATAGCAGAGTTCTATTTGCATAACATGGCCCTCATTGATATGAACCTATGGGACCCCAATGCTAGGCTAGGGGACTTACAACTGATGGCCATGGCATCATGGATGAATCATGAGGAGAAAAGGGCAACAAAAATAAAAAAGTTGATGGAAAAAGAGCAAAATGAACCCTTAATGATCAGAGCTGAGCCATCAGACCCCATGGCTCTCATCAGCACACACCAGTTGCTTGCAAATAATCCTCAAAGTGCCCCTAAGTATATCAATGATCAGGCTCAAGCCATTGCACATTTTGAGGACATGGAAAGATTACTTGGGGAAGACTGTATTCATGCTTGTATGAGGAGGTGGAACACTCTCCCACACAGTCTGCAAATCAGGGAGTATCACTCCCCAACAAGGATGAAAGAAGCATTAAGGAGAGTGCCACTGTACAAGCGCTCTATGCAGAGTTTGAAGGCCAATTGGATTGGCCTCAAATTGAGTCCCCCACTACTGTTAGGTGTTATGCAGTAAATTTCTTAACAACCTCTGAACAATCATGCTCCACACACAACACTAGGCCTACTGGAAGTTAGAAAAGAGGAAGAAGAACAATAGCAGTGGGAAGAGGTGGACAGAAAAGCAAGATTCCATGACAAATAAGAGGACCTCACATCAGGAGCATGGGATGTCAGGGAGGCCATCAGGGCCATCAAAGATGAGGAGATGGACTAGTTGCTCAGAGGATGAGCACCACATTCAATAGGGGGTGATGATGAGCCCCATAAATGAGTAATTATATGGGCTCATTTTGCCTCCTAACTTAGCTTAATCCACCATTCTCATTAGTTTATTGCATGCTTTTTGATTATATTTATGCTAATAGAGTGAGTTGGGTTGGTCATTATGCCATGGAGTCTAATGTGTGCTTAATGAAAATTTTTGGTCAATTTTGGAGACAAAGTCAAAGATTTAATGGACATTTGGTAGAAAATATTCGAAGAAGACAAGGGAGAGGATTTATAGGATGGTATCCCCCTCATTTATGACTCCCCACTTTGAATTCTCCATCATGCAGCTCGGAGCACAAGCAGCCACATCAATGCACCAAAGAGGCAACCGAGCAAGTGGAGGATAACTTTTGTTTATCTCATGTTTTGGGAGCCAAGCCTCCCTGATTTCAAGGAAGCTGTTGGGAGCTTCAGTTGTATAAGTAGAGAGGCCTAAGGCCTCATTAGGTTGTTGGAAGTTAGTCAATTTTTTGAATTTTTGTTGCAGCTTTGCTCTACTCAACTTCGAGCTTAATTTTGTTGACAGTTTCATGTAATCCTATTATTATTTTGATAATGAAGATGAGATCTTGTTTGAGCTAGCATTGAGTTACCTCAAAGGGCTAAAGCTCTTGAGTTAGGGCCCAATTCAAGCATCCAAGCTCCTCTTGTTTTGTATTTATATGCTTTGTTTTAGTTTATGAATTAGTCGTTGTTAGATAGATTTCTTCCTTAGTTAAGAATAGCTTGCTTTTGGTGATTTAAAAGGTTGTTTCCATTTTAGTTTGTTGTAGCAGGTTGAATAGTGATAGGAAAAAGATACAAAAATGCCATCAACAGAGCCTTGGCCTTCTTTCCTCCCTCTGGGACCATGAACTGAGACCAAGACCCTCTTGTTGCCACAAAAAACACAGATTTGTATTTTCCATAGGATTTCTAGTGTTGCAGTTTGCTAGAAGGTTAATGCTTTTGTTGTATATCTATTTCACCATGCTCATTTCTGTCTTTGCAATAAATTTCCTTCCATGCTTTCTTTCCATGTAGCATATTTCCTAGATCAGAATTTAGACTAGCATGATGCAAAGTTCTGTTTTTTGATGTAGCTAGTTTCCTTGCTTGCTTAATCTCATGATGTGAGTTTCAGTTCTCTTGCAGCAATCCTCCTTTCACAATAAGTCAGCCAATCAGCCAACACCATTTCTCTTTGATCTATGTTCTACAGGTCACACAAAGTCCTTCACAAATCTGCCTTAGTTTACTGTGCTTTCCTCATCGACTTTCCTCTCTTCTCTTGAACAAGTCCAACCATATTTCTCTTTCCTGATCCTTCTTGATGAACCCTAGACACCTTAACACATCACCCTAGCCTTCAGCTACCCTTTCCACCTGCTTTCCCACCTTCAAAACCTCCAAAACTGCTCTCGGCATCGTCCTGTAGACCTCCTGTAGATCCCCTGCAGCCTCATGAAGATTTTCATGTAGGTATCCTTTTGAAGTTTGATTGCAGGAAAAGCCTCCAGAAGGCCACCTGAGACCTCCTAGGACCCATCCACACCTTCCTACACCTCTACAAACTCCAAAGTCATCCTCCATTGCCACCTAATCACTGCCACACACACAAACAAATAAATTACAAGCAAGACAATTTCACCTAAAAATACATAAAAATCGAAAAAGATGTTTTTTGCTCATTTTCTTCTAGAAATAGCTTGAGTAGATGTTGTTTACTTCTTGAGTAGGTAATGGCATTCATTTCATGGTTTTTCATCTCTCTTTCTGTAAAAGTAGGATTAGTTGGTTAAGTAGGGTTTGCTAGGTTTACTTCACATTTCAGTCTTCTATCTCTTTTTGCAAGTAGAGTAGCCTCTGTAGAGTAAGCTTTTATTTCTTTCATAACATATAAAGCTTCTTATGGAATTCATATAAGTTGGCTTGAGCTCTTAGTGATCTTGTGCCAGCTGACCAAGTGACAACCTACAGTAAGAACTAGTACTTGTGCATACAGCACCATCGCTTCAAAGTTTGTTACGAACTATCGGGTTGATAAAAGTAAAGTAGGAAGCCCAGGAGTTGCAGCATTATTGCTGCAATACTGGAGTTCACCATAGAGCAAGGTAGAGTGACACTTTCTCAAAGGACCATGAGGTAAGTACGTCAAGTCTTTGAATACTTGGATTAAAATGTTATTGTGCGAAAAGAAAATTATGCAATTACATTCATGTTCGGGGCTACGTAAAGTGGGAGAATTTACAGAAACAAAGGAAGTGCAGGACTAGAGACTAGCCCCTTCATTTCACCTCAGTGATGGGATGAGGAAGAACTCGCGAGGGTCTCTCCACGAAGTGAAATCCATTTGATAAGGCAGAGGATTCCACGCATACCACCTCCACCCACACCACCGCCAGTTTCACCACCATCACCTCCATCTTCACCGGTACCACCTCCGCCACCACCGTGTTTTAATATGGCAAGCTCAATAAATTTTCCTGTGTTCAAGGGATTGGGAAATGAAGATCCGGACTAGTTTTGGTTTGTTGTAAAAGTTGTATGGGAAGCGTAGGGAGTTACAGATGATAATATCAAGAAAGCGATGCTAGTTAGTGCTCTATAGGACCACATGCTGACCTATTACATTAAGCACTTGAGTGATCATCTAAATGCGGGAATCGCAGCTATCCAAGCTACACTAACTAGGGAATTCAATAGGCCGAAGTTAGAGGTGTAGTCAATCATTGGGTTTAAATGGATCACAATGATACCAAGAGAGACTCCTTGGGAGCTAGATCAGAGGCTAAAGTGTATGATTCACAAAGCTAACATGACTCTAATGGATGGACAACATCGCGAATGGTTTGTAGCATCATTATCGCCGCATTTGAGGAATGCGCTCTCGCAACAGAGGTTGAAAACTCAAGCAGAAGCTTTAGATACCATGATGAGGATGCATGAGACCCCAGTAGAGGATCCTAACTTGGGAGTTCAGCAAATCCACACGCAGTTGAAAAACTTGTGCCTTGAGATGCAGAGTCTGAAACAGGACAGGACAGCTAGACTAGAAGTGCGCGAAGAGGTGTGTTGTGTAATATGTAGGAGTAGGGTCATGATAAGGACCACTGCTTGGTGTTCGCAAATTACCTTGCGGGAGGAGGACCAATGGCAGTAAGGCCATAAGTGGAAGCAGGACTGAGTGCGACACCTTATTTGTGGTTCGCAATTTTTCAAATAGGAGGAAAGCATGCTACGGACAACTGTCATTTGTTGCAGAAGTACACGCAGAATTCACAATAGTTATTCTGTAATTTCTATAGATCGGTGGGACATGATGAGCGCACATGTAGATGTTATGAGCTAATGATGGATAGAACTCCCACCTACATGGTTTAGGCTAAAATGCGGCCCCTAGACCAAGGCGCAGGGATGGCGCGAACCAGATTTCAGGGCTGCGGACGAGGCCAAGGTGGAAGAGTACTTGGAAGAGGTCGTGGACAACTAATATGCTACAATTGTGGGGGGCAGGAAATTATGCATGCGATTGTACGAATCCAACGTGTCCATCATGCTTGTACTTTACCTTGTTTGATCATGATACGGAAGATTGTCCTATGTTGATAGCTAGGATATGCGACAAGGGAGTGCTACCACCTCCCTCGACTCAAAACCTGCAGATGATTAGGTCTGAGCCACACAAAGATGATCCAAACATGAATATTGTGCTCCGAAGTGGAATTACGATGGGAGACGATAAAGGAAAATAACCAACAGATGGTACTTGGGTTCGCAAAGCTCCGTGAAGGAAGCGGAGTTTGATTTGGAGCGCACTTGAGAAACTTTTGTGAAAGCTAGGAAGAGCTTCGATGATGCCTCCACTTCAGGAAGCAAAGATAGACCGAAGCTAGAGATGGACCCATCGATGCTCACGATGTTCTTGGAAACATGTATGAAGCTACTGAGCGATAGTAAGGATGTAAAGGGATTGCAATAACCTATTAACAGATGCATTGGGAGCGCACTAGGAGAACTGCATGTAGTTCGAAAGCTTGGAAAACATAAGACTAGGATGAGGAGAGAAATGAGGTTAACTGCACAGATTGGAGAATATGAGATGGACAAAGTAATTTTGGATTTAGGATCGGATGCGAACATTTTACCAAAGAAGACATGGGAGCACATGGGGAGGCCTACGCTACGATGGTCTCCTATTCAGCTGCGCATGGAGAACCAATAAAATATAATACCCCTGGGGTGATTATCGGGAATCACAATGGATATTGAAGGAGTGAGCGCGCTAGCAGACTTTGAGGTGATAGAAATTGTTGATGACAAAAATCCCTACCCCGCGCTCTTAGGAATCGATTGGGCCACTGACATGAATGGGGTGATTAACCTGAAGAAGTGCAAGATGATTTTTGAGAAGAAGTCTCTACGCGTAGTGATACCTTTGGACCTTGCTGAGGGATCATGCTACACTGAACTAGTGCGCAACTATGAAAGCGATGATGATTTAGACTGCATCTACAAGATAAATGCATGAGAGAAAGACAAAGTAAATCTGACCGTGGATGGACAAATTTCATGGGAGCACGAGAGCTCCTGTACTTCAAATTCAGACGAAGAAATAGAACGATGGAAGAACAAGTTATACGAGGTAACCGAATTGAACTGTAACATGATGACAAGATTGTTGCGTTGCGTTTCAACAGAAATGAGGGATCTACCTACTTATGATGGATTAGGTGAGGTAGATGTCTTCTTGGATAGATTTGAAAGGGAGGTGCCAGGGAAGAAAAGTTTCGAAGCCTTGAATTGGGTACTGTGCGCTACGACTGCGAGGTGGTGGGGTGTGCACAAAGGAAACTTTGATGACTGGCGCACATGTAGAAGGATGATACGCACATGGTTTGAGAAGAGTATAGGGTGGTTGATAGATATATACAAGGGATGGGATGGTTTGCGTGTGCATCTGTCCATGTGGGTACAGGCATATGGTAAACAACTTGCGCGGATCCACATGAGATTCACGTTGGGAGATACGGTCAATAAGCATGTGTTGGGGGGAAAAATGCACAGACGGTTCCTCATGTTGGAATGACAGAGTGTGGAAATAACAAGCGCACAGAAAGTTATCCATGTACAATCTTTTAACGAAGTGTGTGAAGCACTGAATAAGGTATGTAATGCGCAACGAAGTGACTGGGACCTACGCATACTAGCAGTACTACGGGCTTATAGGGCGACGTGTAAGAAATTGACGGGACAGACGCCTTCTAGGCTGGTTTATGAAGCAAACGATGGAATGCAGATGAAGTATGTCATGCCTAGTCCACGCATAGCAGCACCTACGGATATGAAGGATCACAAAGCCTTGAAGGAAGGGATCATGTAGTTAGAAGAGATGGGAGAATAACACTTGGGACTTGATGAAGAGATTCAACAAGGTGATCTTAGGCTCCAAGAAATCATGAATGAAAGAGTTAAGTTGAGGAAGAAAAGCGCCATGGTGGAAGAAGAAGTGGAGAAGTTGGAGGAAGGAATAATAAGGGATTTTCTTGAAAAAAATATTGTGATGATGAAATAGGATGCATGCCATTACATTGATAAATTGGGAGACTACCACCGAGATTTGATCAGTTTAATGCCTTGGATTGGACTGCATAATACCAAGGGGATCACAGATGGTGGCTCAATGCAGATGGTAAAATGCACGATCCGAGTATTGAAGTTAAAAGGCGAACTTTTCCTAGGAAAAGTAAATGATGGATGGGTGAAGCCATATACGAGTGGTGCTGCCACCTAACTAGCCATGGGAAGCATAGTCTTAGCGCTCCAGGCAGTTGGAAGGAGGCGCGGGACTATAAACTACCCTGCCCAAGAGCTACGTGATGATAGAACTGCATGCAGATGCAGGGGACGCAGGTACAAATGCAGGGAAGCAGTTCAACAGTTTCTGAACAGCGATTCCAAGAGATACAGCAGGCAGCCGCTCAGTGTGCTGCCGACCTTGCAGCAGTCCAAGCAGAGTTGGAAGGTCTTCGCACGAAGATCTCCACATCGAAAAGGTGACTCAAGGGCGAGTCACAATGTTTGTGTTGGGGGCCTGTTGGGCATGGGATCCCCTAAGGCAAATTTTGGGGCTTAAAGCCCAAGTTTTGACTAAATCCGATGTAAAGACTTCGCGATTTATGGTCGCAGAGCGCGAAGTTGTAATTGAGTCATAGGGTTGTCCACACTTACTTTTGTAATGTAATGTTGGCATGAGAGTTCTACCCATGGTCTACATACTATGGGATTGTATAAATAGAGCAAGGCTCTAAGTTGTAGAGAAGAATGGAATCTAAGAGAATGAAGAAGAATTGAGTCTAAGTTGAAGTGTAAAGTCGAGTCTTTGGGTCATAGAGTAGGAGAAGGCTTTGCAGCTGAGTGCACAGATGCCTAGTAGTCCGCAACTGAGTGTAGGGACCCCTGCAGCTGAGTGCACAGGGTGAGTCAAGTCTATAACCATTGGAGAAATAATAAAGAGAAGTTTCTTATCATTCTATGTATCTTTTTCCTGTTTTATGCATTGAAGTATATTGGGGATGAATTGCAAGTTTACTGTTCATTTGATGCGCGAACTTATATGAATGTGTTGAATAAGTGAATATAAGATAAGTATCTATCTGTGTGAAGTTAACTAACACTGATAAGAACATAAATAATATTTGCGGTGGAACTTAGGGAAAGAGCATCGATCACTGCCTTAGCAGCGCGAAAACACTTCAGTTCCTGGTTAGGGTTGCGCTAAGGTCTCTAAGGTCAGAAGAGTGCGCGAAGTGACCTGTGTGAAGCCAATTCACAATTGGACTAAAGTGACACCTCAGACATATTAAGGGTGCAAAAACTTGGTTCCAGCATCCCCCCATATTTCTTCGAGTGAGACCTCAGTCCGCGCTACGCAGGTTGTTGCCGAAAGGGCCAGTAGTAAAGGGATTTGTTTGGATAATTAACTTCGAACCTGGGTCAGACCCCAACAAGCCAACATATACCCTATAAGCACTTTGTTTAACTTAACTTGGATTCTATTGATAAAAATTATTTCCTAAGCATGCCCAACTTTCTTGGTCTCATTCGTAGCTCTCTAACATAAATCTTCTTTGGTCTCCAATCTGACAAATTCCAAATATCTTATTTCTCTAATACAATTTTGGGAGATAAATTTAGGAGATCAAAAAATAGTTTGATGCCTGATTGTGCAAAAATAACCTATAAAGGAACTAGAATAAGAAATACGAGTGGAAAATCATGTTAGTTCTTTGTGTCAAGTGATTCTTTATTGATCAATTTTCTCAACAAATGAAAAATTTAGAAAAAAAAATCTCATATTTCAATAAGAATAATCGTTTCTAGATAAAAAATATCTTTGAATGAGATTTGGCATTTTGGTCCTTAGGTGCAACCCACTAAGGGAGACTCCAATTACAACCCTCTAGAGGAGACTCACATAAATTTACATCTTTGCTCTAATTTACAGAACTTAAGAGTTTCCTCACTTTCGAGATCAAGTATATCTCTCATCAACTCTTTGCTGATGGCACAATTCTCCTTGGAGAAAATATGCAAACAAAGGCTAAATGTTGTCCTTATAAAAGAAGGATGGAGTTGAATGATAAAAAATGCCACTATCTATGCCTGAAATCATCTCCATTGCTAGGAGAGAACCTTGCAAATCTAGCAGATCCATTTAAATAAGGCTCCGCGAGCTTTCAGATATCTAAGAATGCTTATCTTGAACAAAGTAAAAATAACTAGGAAGCTATAGTAGAGAAAAAAATAGTCAAGGACTCAACCCTTACAAAAGAGATGGCTATACCTAGGAAGGATGCTCCATCTCTTGAATGCATCTTTTAGTGCATGCCTTATATTCAATTGGAGAATCCTTTTAACTCTAAACATGTTCTTCAAGAGATAAGAAAGGTTATCAAAGAAGATGACCCTTTTAAAATGGTGTAGAATTTAATAGGAGTAAATAGTAATCCATCATTTAACAACAACTAAGAATGTTTGGGAGTATAATGGACCATTCAGTATCTAATTGTACATGAGGGTAAAGGCTTGTGTTCTATTGGAGTTGAGGTTAGTAAGAAGGTACTTGAAAGTCTAACTTCCCCAAACACCACAAGTTGTGTTGAAGTGTAGTTCCATATAAGATCTTTCATACACACATTATAATTCTAAGTGAGTCCTTGGAAACTAAATTTTGTAGAAGAATGCTTACCTGAATAGATATTTATGTTAAAGGCTTGGAGTTCAATGGTTCATATGATGAGATTCCATCTTGCTACATTCCCATAAAATATTTATTTTCGATTTTTCTAATTGATATTGACATACAGTCTTAAAAAAGTAATTCATATTCAATAAAAGAATTATAGAGATGATTGAACCAGGTTGCAAGAAGTAATAGTTAATTCCATTGATCAAAAGAACAACTTCTAAAGGAGGCATGGAAAAATTTCATGCTTAGAATTGGAAATTTTAACCAAACTAGATTATGAACTGAAATAAAAGAATTATCATCATTTTGTTCCTATCATTTGCTATTGTCATTTCTCATGACTGAATTATATTGCCAAATTCAGAAAAATATGTTTCTTTGATTGTGATTCTCTGTGCTTCAAATTTTTTTCAAATAAAAATGCATTGATCTAATGAAATTAAAAATTTTCCTAAAAATTACCTTAAAATCCCTTAACAATAGAGAATTAGCATCATTCATTAGAAAATAACTTGATTTGTTGATCATCATTGCAACCTATTCACTGTAGTAGTAGTATTCCACAATAATGAAAACTAAGGTGACGAATAAAATTTCCCAAGCTGTAAATAACTTTTCAGTGTGGGAACAGGAAAATATCTAAACTAGTCCTTATTTCATGCTTTACATGGAATTATTGAATGACTTGAAAATCATACCTTTAAAAAAGTTGAACTCTAGCTAGCTGCAGTTGTGTGATATAAGTTACAAACCATTAGTCCAAGTCTCCCTCTCTTGCTTCAGACATAAGAGTATCACCATCATCCTCTTCCCTCGTAGTATCTAAGTTGTTCCCTTGAACATCATTTCCCTCATCTGGTCTGCTAGAAATAGTCTTTCCACTATTTGCAGGACCAAAGCTTGTTTTAGCTTGAGCTTGCTGAGTTGTTGAAAAGGAAGTCCTAAATGGCCCCGCAAGAGAGACCTCGAAGTTCCTGCTTGTCCCTCTACCACTACCATTAACATTAGCTGCTTCATGGAAAGGAAATATAACAACACCACCACCAGAAGCTTCTCATTAATTTGGGGCAATATTACTAGTACCGACCATGATATTGTCACAGCTCATTTCATGCCCGAAAGATTCATTATTACTATTGTTATTTGATGTTCCCAAAATACCCCGTGAAGAAAACCCATCAAGATTTCCACCTTGCCCATCTGATGTGCCACTAGAATTCTGAACCCAAAGAGAGCTTTGCCCACGGGAGCGAGCCTACTCATACTCCACGTCATCTATAGGCATCTCATATCGACAAACTAGACAATGATTATGTTGTTCAAGCCATGGAAGAATGAAAACAGAATGGTACATGTGTTTACAAGGCATCTGCCTTACTTCGGTGCCCACTTCAAATTCATCCTTTCATACTGGACACTATGTAAAATACGTAAAAATAAGGTCTTGGGTAATTTTAATGGTGGGCATAGGACCTTTGGAAGCTTTGGAGGTAGGAGGGCATATAATATAATTATAAGTTTTTAAGAATTTAAAAAATATTTAACTTTTAATATATTATGTTATGATAATATATTTTAAATGAGATTGGATATGATAATATATTATAGATGAAATTGGATTAGAGTTATTGTATTTTTGTAGAAATAAATATTGTAAAATATGTATAAATTTTACTTTTAAATATTAATGGTGTTTTTTTTTAACTAGGTAATCCAATAGGTGATTTAGAGATTCAAGTATTTAAAAGAAATGCATATTTTTAAAATAAATTGTGTAAAATCTTTTAACATAAAGAATTATTTTTTAATAATAAAAAATTATGATATTTTTTTATTATATTTATTTTTTATATTTTCGAGTTTGTTAGAATTTTTTTAAAGAGTTGTATAATGTTTGTGGATGATTGTTGTTTTTCATAGTTTTACATAATTTTTTTCTCTTATTCCATTATTCTTACTGTGCTAAATCCATAATTTGTTGGAGTAATAATTTGGACCGTGGTCAAACTAGCAACTACTACTATAACAACAAGAGTATATCCAACAACCAATAAACTAGATATACCAAGAATTTGTTTGACAGGCATGAGCAAGTCTCCCAACAGTCCTCAACAATAGAATTCAGTTGATAACAATGGCAATCGTGAGAATCAAACAGATTTCATGGGTACATCAAGACAAATGTCAAATGGAGATGAAAAGGGTATTAGACAATTCTTAGCCTAACCAATTTAAAAATGGACACCTTTGGTGTAATTAATTTTTTTCATATACAATGGATTAAACTAGGGAGGGGATATTATGGTATTGAACCAATTATTTTTAATTAAAATTTATAAGTCATGTAAATAGAAGTAAATTATCTAAAATAATTAGTGGTAATTTATGTCCATGGGGCATATAATAGATGATGGCAGGGTGTATTTTTAAGGAATTTTGTGGTGTTAAGGTCACTGATTTGAAACTTCGTAGATAAAAAGATGGTCATTTTAAGGGCGGGTGTGGCCCAGGCTAGGTGATCATGTTGTGTTGCAAAAGGAGGTGTTGGCCCACTCCCATTTTCGATAATTTGTTAACCTTTGAATTTAATTCCTTCAGAATGTGATCAAATGATATAATCCTAAAGGTTCTAATAAGCTCCATAATTTTAATCATCCTCTGATTCAATAAAGAAGTGTATAAGGAAGTATAACCTTTCATCCACTCTTTAAAAGCCTTTGAATCCCCTATCACTTGTAAGTTTAGATTGTTGAAGTGACACAATTAAAATGACTAGCATAAACGACTAATTCATATTATTGTAGTTCTTGTTAGGTAGTCATAATTTTTTTCCCAGACTAAATTAGTCATTCATGTTAGTCATTTTCAGTAGTATTACTTATTAGCTAGTCATATATTTTGACTTGAGACTAAATTAGTAATTTATGTTAGTCATTTTTAGTTGGGTCTCTTAATATTTCTAATTTTTGGTAGTATTTCACTTGAAAAAATTGTGGTGACTAACTTTTTTAGTCACTTAGTCACTAATTTCACCATTTTCTACTAGCATATGGACTATGAGGGTAGCACTGAAGAAGGGAAAGATGAAGAATATCCTCCAAGTCAGTGTTTCAAAAGCACAGATGATCATAATGGTGATAACCTTACTCATAACGATGATGAAAATTCTTATACAAATGATGATCCAATGATGGAGATGCTTCCAGGAAATATTGTATCAAGGAGTAGGAGCAAACCTTTTCGTATCAATCCAAGATGTTCTAGTTATAAAAGGGGTAGAGTAGAATATCTGACGAGAAGAAGTTCTATCAGTGCTATCATTTCAAGTGAATGTTGTCAAAACGATTGCTTGAAACATATGGATTTCAAGTTTGCATTAGAGAAAAGGAAGAGATATTTGCCAATGAATAAAATCATGCAAAATTCATATTTAGTGGGGTGCATGCAATCTACATTATCAGGTTATGATTATCATATTGGGTCTTTATTTATCTGCAGAAAGGCTTTCAAAATGTTTCATTCAATGGGTAATTTTCGTCTGTCAAGAATCCAAGTAAATTTGGAAAAGAATTCCACATTTTATTCAAAGTATGTCATAAAAAACAGTTTGGGCCATTATCAAATACTATAATGTCATGAATGAAAGGTTTCTTTTTCAAATAATGGAGAGTGTATGCCAAATAGAGAGGCAATACATATTCCAGATAATTTCTTAAGACGAGAAATCTACAACTTATACAAAGAATATGCAAAAGGTGCTGAAGGACATGGTTGATTTATTACATATCAATGTTTTGTGAAGATATGGAAGAAAGAATTCAACAATGTTTGTATTCTTAAGAAGACAAGGATGGGCATTTGTAGTACATGTGCTTCTCTTAAATAAAAAAAGGATAAATGTGAAGGGTTAAAAAGAGGTAAGAATTCATAACTTTAAATTTTAAAATTGTATAGTCATCAACTATGACAACGTATTTCTTAATTACTTTCCTTTGTGTTGTGTAGATTCCATTGTCAAAGAACTTCAAGAGCATCACGAACAACAAACAAATGAAAGGAAAAATTTGTACAAGAATCGAAATAAGTGTTATGATAATCCAAATAAATATTTGGGTTTGATAATTTATGGTATGAACCATAAGAAAACACTTCTACCACATTTTGTTCACACACCCAAAAAGTTACAGGAGGAAAATTTTATTCAATATCACTTGGTCGATTAAGGGTACTTTGTTAGGTTCCTATACCAATAGGAGTCATAATTTTGAATGGCTAAGGTTAATCTTGTAATATTGTACATACCTTTGCTTTCTGCAAATGTTTTCCATATTATAAAAAAAAAAGTAAAAAATGTAAAGAGGGTATGTCCTAAAATATAGATCAAAGGACAAAAAGAATAATAAAAGGTCCAAAAAAGTGAAAAATATGAACCCCAAAAACAAAAGACCATGAAAGTGTGCAAGTCAAAATGCCACTACTATTTACTTTTATGCATAATAATGATTGTGTGCAGTTTGTTATTCATGCCACAATCCATGGTAATCAAACTATTTAATCTTGATTATGCCATGCTTTAAATTTCATGTTGATAGTTAGAGAATAAAATCTGACCAAACTGTTTAATCTTGGCAGATCATTAGATAGGTAGAGTAAATAAAAGGAGCTCATCAGTTTAATCTGAGCCCTTGGATGATATAAGGTTAGAATTAGATAGTTTCTTGCTTTAAAATAAAATGGATAAGGGTTTGCTAGCCTAAATGCACCCAAATAAGAAGAAAAAATGGTAGGATGATTAGATGGGTAAGTAGAAGAAAGGTTGCAGAAGTATGATGATTGATTAGACAAAAGCACATTTATCATCTTTCAACATGTATTTCAAATGTGAATGGGCAATTAAGCATGCATAAGGTTTACAAAGTCAATTAATTAACTTCCCCCATTCATTTCACCCCTTTACTTTACTAATTTCCCATAAATAAATTCTAAGTACTTAAATCCTTTAAGTCAAATAGGCTCAGAGCATTTCTCTAACTTCTAGAGGGACCAGACCCTCGACTTAATGACTTAAGGACAACAAGTACTAGATTCCCCCTCATCAAAAATTCATCTCCCTTCATTCCCCCTCATTTCCCTAATAAAACCCCTTTTCCTAAGGTTAAAACACTATTTGCCTAGGGAAAGTAATCACCCCCATGTAAAACCCCTTTTTCCCAAAAACCCACAAAAACACTTTAGCCTAAGTTATAATGCATATATGCGAAAAGCAAACAAATCACAGAAAATACATTATGCTTAGCGCAATTCATTTCCGTCGTTTTCATATTAACTTCTAACTTTTATATATTAATTCCCATTAATACCCTTTCCTGTATGTATATATTAAATCCCTTACATTAATATCCCTAGACCTAGTTTTAACTATAAAACTACGAATTTCACCCAAACCCCGACAAAGTTCATTAACTGATCGATTCGCGATTACGTTAAGTAAAGCTCTGCAAATCACCCCTGCTACCTAAGTTCGTCATTAACCCATTATTAATCACCATACCGTTGCAATTAAACCATCATGGCCCCCCCATTACCCTCCGCACTCGTTCGCAACATGATAACCATCCTATCTGAAGGCCCACATCCAACGCTCATAAACCATTTCAGGTGGGATCGTCCGCCAAATGATATCCACCCGAAAAAGTGGTTTTCCGCTCGGTCCCCAACGCTACGTGCCATTTAAGGAATGGAATCAGGCGACCCCTCTCGAATACCATCAAGCCAACAAAAGCAGTGTGAAATAAACCGCTTACCACCCTCTCTCTAAATGACAAAACCATCTACTGTTCACCTTGCGCCAAAATTCAAAAAAATTAAACCTTTACCCATTTAAACACGAAAACCCCAGTTTTGCTCATTTTTGCCTATTTGTGCAGTAAAACCCTGTGTAACCCTTCTATGCCACCTGAAGCCTCTGCTAACCAATTCAAGCATGGTTTACCTCCCAAAAACACTTTGGACTCACTCCATAGACCTATAAAGCTTGATAAATCCATTAATGACCCCCTTGTCAACCCAATGCTTTCCTAACAGTTTGTTTTATTTTACAGACGATCAAAAGACCGCAGCCCTGGATAAACGGTATTAATACTAGTCATAAGACTTGTTTACTACGAGATTGTTATCAAATCTATTCAAACATAGATAGAAAATAAAACATACAGTTAAAAGACAAGCAAAGGAAACATGAAATTAAATGATTTAATGTTGAAATAGACAGTAAAAACCTAAAATATACAGTGAAGGTAAAAGGACATAGTAAAGAATAGTCAAAGTGTATCAGGGTTAAAGAGTATCATATTGAATACCAAGTCAAGTAAAGTAGCTAGCATGAAGACAAACAGCAGGGAAGATAGTTACAAAGCATACAGATTCATGTCAAAGTGAAGATAGATGAAAAAACAGAGTGGTAAAAGTAAACAATAAAAGTAGATAGTAAAAGTAAAAATGGAGGAAGTAAGGGTTAAATAGAGATGAAAACACTTTCACTAGAAACAATGAATTTTATCCAAAGTAAAAGTGGAAAATAGTGAAAATAAATTTAAGGTTAAAAGATGAAATCAGAGCAGAAATGGTACATTCTTCAGAAATTTCCTGTTTATGTCATAGTTTTTCAGAAACTAGTTCGGCCAATCCAAGATGACTTTTTAGAAACTGGAGGAGGTTTGTGTTCCTAAAAGGCTAATATAAAGAAACCTATCTCACTTTTTACATATGTATTACCAAAATTGAGATAAGTGCATGTCGTCACAGCCTATTTTTTAGACTGTGCAAAGTCCTGTTTTTGACATCTTTTTGCAGAGCATATTGTGAACATCTGGAGCTGCATTTTGGGAAACTAAGAGAGGTTTGTCTTAAAAACATAATTATCTACAGTACCCTCTTTCAAATTTTACATATCTATCTCGGATTGAGATATACAAAGGTATCAATGGACCCTAATTTTGTATAATTGCTAGGGCAGAATGCACAAAGAAAGGATGCAGTTAGTGACTGTGATGCCTCATCATCAATTAAGAGTTTCTATCAAATTCAAATTTCTCCTTTGTCACCCTCAATCCATAAATATAGTGCCAAATAGATTCATTAGTTTTGAGTGTCCTTTATTTAAGTTCTATTAATGTAAAACAGTTTGAGATATTTGTAAAACCAATCTTGATATTTTTTCAAGATATTTCAGTTTAGAATTTGTATAAATACTTCTTCATTTGAGGTATTTTAGGGGTGGATCTGTTAACGCTCGAATTTTCCCCAGGCTGAGGAAGGCAAAACTCAAGGCAACATCAAACCATGCTCAGCCTCGTAGCTAGCCCTAGGAGGACAGGAGAGGGCTCTCTCCGGGTCAATCTCGGAAAAGTATAATCAATGAGGCTCGAGATGACTGAAATTGTAACTAATCTTAGGCTAGGTATTAAGTGCAGAGGTTTAAAGGTGATTTTTTGGGGTTTTTGTTGAATCAAAGGGAAAGGCAATTTTGGGTGCGGGGATGAGACACAGTTTCTGCAGAGGTCTGATTGGAGCAAGGTAGGCAATTGTTTGATGCCTTAAAAGCTAATGAGGTGAGTAGATCAGACAGGTGAGGAGCTAAGGAGAGCAAAGAAACCTCAAGAATTCTCCTTAAACAGATGAAAACATAGGAGATCAAACAAACTTAAAGGCAGAGCATTACAGATTATGAATTCTACCTTAACACTTCATTTGTTCAATTGCAGAAGATGAGAGAAGGAAAATGATACACATAACAACTTACAAGTACTGAAAGAAGCACACCATCAAGACATAAAGCCACATGAATTCCAAACAGTGTTGCAAAACCCTGGTCTTTCCTTTGCCAAAATGTTGAAGTAAAATGTACAATAGAGTCTCAAAACCTTTTCCCAAGAGTCCAACCATGAAAATGACTAAGAAAATACATAATATAGGCAAGCAAACCCATTCCCTTGCCTCTAGGGGTCGAGCTCATCATCCTAGGAGCTGTTTCAACCAATTCTAAACAAAGCACTACAATCTAGGCAGTCAAAACAACTTGCCTCTATAAGGTAGGAAACTGATTCATTCATTTAATTTTCACTTTTTAGTGAATGAATCTTCTAGAAAAAGTAATAAAGTGCCAAAATTACATCATGTTTCATTAATTACATCAAGAGGAGTGAAAAAATCACATCACAAGTCAAAACTGGTCAAACTGGCTTTGTTTCCTGAGCTGAAGATGAAAATTGTGCCAAAAAACCCTGTGTGCCGCGCGCTTGAGCCCTATGCGCCGCGCGCCTTTCCACTTGTTTTTTGGGAACTTCCCAGAATCCAAATTGAGCTCAGGTTGGCCTGTTGGAAAGCCCTGGATGTCTACTTTCCAACCCAAGTGGAATTTTCCAATTTGGTGTCCATTTGCCCCTCCAAAAGTGCATTCTCCCGGAAGTACTTCCTGCTGGTGCAAAATGTGGCAGAAAGGTGATTTTCATGGTGTTTTTGAGCCTTTTGGTCACCCAAGACTTGATGAAATGCTTTGGCCATAGCTTAGCATGTATATTTCATCATGACAAATCCAACACTACAAGCCATTTGTGGTTTGGACCTCCCAATCTTATGGGTCGCGCGCGGAGCGCTACGCGTTGAGCCAAAAAACCTGTTTTTAGGACAAAATTTTCAAAAATGACAAAAATTTCTCCGAATTTGCTCAAATTCAGAGTAAAGACCCTCTATCATGTATTGTGCCCTGCCAATGAAGCCTCGGCGAAAATTTGGAGTGGATTGGGCTTTTTCCGCCGTTTTAGTGCCTTGTTCAATCGCCTCTTAAGGATCTTCATTTTTGCTTTGCAAACATGCATGCGAGCCCAATGGTGAGTTTTCATATGACGAAGCATGTCCTTGTCTCTGTTTGCCTTCGCCAACAATTTCTCCAAATGAGTGTTCACCCGGATGAGCATAGACTCTCGATCAATCGGTGTCAAATCACCAGGTCTCTTTCGGGCCAATTCTCGGTCTTCCCGGATTTGCCGTAGCTCATAAAGTGTATGTTCATCTTCCAGCTGTTTGTTGCACTGCTCCAAGTAGTTGATCGTCCACTTAGCCATCTGCAATTTCTTTTGCAGCGAGTCATTTTCAGCCCTTTGCTGTCGGATGATCTCTTTTAGCTCCGAGCTAGGAGAGCTCGCATCAAGATCAATGATATCCGTGTCCTGACCTCCTGAAGGACCCTCATCAAACATGGGCCTCTTGCCCCTATCCTGGATCTGTACCTGTGCTGAAGAAGAAGGCAAGACCCTTTCCACATGATGTGGAGATAATACTCGCTGTGCTGATGAAGTCAACGAGACCCCTTCCACCCCGGGTGGAGATAGTACTCGTCGTGTAGATGCAAATAAGGCCCTGTGGCCTCGCTGGTATGTCACATATGGAGGAGCACTTATATGCTCAGTCTCGGGAATACCTGGCTAGTGTGAAGGTGCTCCCTCATCATGAACTATCTCGGGAGGCGGCTGTAGCACTGCGAAGTAATCACGCGAGATGAAATCCTCCCAAGTAATGCCCTGCTGTGCCAACTGATGCATCACTATGATTTTGATCAACGCCTAATGATATATGCTCTTATGCTGATGTGATGGGATCTTCCTTTGTACTAAAGGCACCATCCTCTCTATGTTGTGACAAATGAAAAACGGAATGTTCATCATATGTACCCTCGTGAAATGCATCAACAAATAGACATGGTACGCATAGAGACTCGAGAATCTACCCTCGCAACTGAAATATCAAATGATGAGTTTCATCAATGGTGCATACTCATCCCTCAGGAATCTGAAAGGAAAAACTGCGCTCAAGTGTCTCATATACCTGGGTTTGATATATGGCTCATAGTAGAATCTGTCTAACAGCTGGTGTTTACTCCATTCCTCCCCTACATTTGGTATCCTAGTGGCCTGAGCAATAGTCTCGGGTGACAAGGTGAAATTCACTCCGGCAAGGTTTACATGACCATCCTGTAAATGTAGAAAAAAAAACGTACTAGTTCCCGATGATGCTGGATTTGTGAGATCATCTCACGGTATTGGAAACATGATTGATGCCGAAAACAATCCATTGCAAGTGGGCAAGCTTGCAATTGGGCCAAAGAAGTAGGCTCCTCCCTGACATGCTGACCACTTTTTCCACCTTTGTGATACCTCCGTGGCACATTTGGCACATTTACCTCCGGTGTAGAATCACTATCATACTCCTGCTCATAGACTGACTCGGTCTCTGACATGTCTTTGAAAACAAGATAGCTGGAATATATATGCTGATGTATAAACTGCGTGCACAATTGCCTGTAAACTGTTCTTTTGCTCTAAAAATGTTGTGACCAAGGGGACACAAATGCACAAGGGAATATTAGGAAAGGGGAAACATTAGGGAATTAGGGAATTTGGAAATAAAAACAAGGGACTTAGAGAAGGGAAGGGAAATGATAAGGATAATGTGTTTTGTAATACAGGTGAGGGACTAGGCTTTGAGGGATTATAGTGTAGGATGAAGGAGGGAATTAATGGGGAAAAATAAGGGTGAATTTGGGAATGGGAAACAAAGGGAAATGGAGAAATAATGACAACCTTGGTTACACTCTGTTTTTGAAACCCTTACAGCAATTTTTTGCATTCAAACCCTACAGCAATTTCATTGACAAAGAGGGATTTCCACTTGGATTTCTAAGGCAAACATATCATGAACCCATTACATTTATCTTTCAAAAACCAAGCACAAGTGGTGGATGTGAGCCTCCCTGCAATTTTGTGCGGAGAGGAGGCGAGTTCATGCGTTTCCAAGCAAATTTTTGGGCTTAAACCCCAGTGCGCGCAGCGCGTGTATTTTTACACTGCGATTTTTTGCCTGATGCGCCGCACGCCCCTGATGCGTCGCACGACTAGTCCAATGTGTCGCGCACCCCTGAAACTGCTCCAACTTCCTCACAAACTCACAATTTCTCTTTGGAATGATGTTCTTCACTCTTGGCATGCAAAATGATTTGAAAATGTCATGAAATATCTTTATAAAGACTCCCTTTTGATTTTTGCTTGGTCCATGACCCATTTTGAAATGTTTTGTCGTTGACACTTTTTTAGGATTAATAGACTTTTGACCTTTTTGGTTTCCTCCTTAAATTTGGTTGAAATAATGATTTTCTTTGCAATTCTTTGCAGGGATAGCTGTGATATGATCTAGCAAAGGAGACCAAGGTTGCGCTTGGACGATTCAAGAACTGGAATTTTGAAGATTTTTACAAAAATGAGATGACGACTTATCTTTAAAACAGAGTTTTGAAGAGAAGTCCTAATTTATCTGTATAATGATGAAAATTATTGAAGTAACCACCTATCGAGGACATCGCTCTGGCCTGCTGGTCTTCTTAGACTTTGCAAAACAAGACTGACTCAACCCAAGACCTAATGACCAAGAACCATTGTTATGACCCAGAAATTTGAAACAGGACTGTACATGACCTTTGAAGACTTGTTTTTATGAATAGACCTGAACCAGCAGTGCCAAGCACGAGGGGAATGAGTAACACAAACCATTCCGTCAGAGTTATGGCATGCCTAACGAAATGCAACTAATTGAAACTGATGGGACACCTAAACATGAAATGCAAAAAAGAGCTTTGATCTCTGACGGAGGGATAACTAGACCGACTCTAACATTGGCTCCAATGGGGATGGTAGCTCCTTGGAGATGCCAAGAACCGCAGATCTCTGCAAGAGCTAGACAGTGCCTTCATCCATTGGGCGATGGAGTCATTATTCCAACACAAAATTTTGACAATTGGACGGAAAAATCAAAAACCAGTTTGACCAAAACAGACTCAAAACTAAAAAGACTGATACAACTGACTTGACAAACTTAAACCAACTAACCTCTATTTTCAGAATTATAGCCTTCACTGCGGGCCCCAGACTGAAGATGAGAAGTTAGTATACATGTGCAATAAAACAGAAGTAAAACGATATGTACAATGATGATGAAATGAGCAGAAAATACTCAGAAGTAGTATCTCTTTAACAGCCGACCATTAATCGGCCCTCCAGGACATTCATCTCCATTCATTTCTTTGAGAAGGAAAGCGTTTTGGCCACGATATGCTGCAATCTTATAAGGACCCTTCCATAAGTTTTCAAATTTGCCGTGTTTTCCTTTGTCTTCATTCCGGGCATCCCATCTCAGAACTACCTCATCTAGCTGAAAAGTGTCTGTTTTTGCCTTCCTATCATAAATCTTTTTGATGCACTCCTGCAATTTGAAAGTATTTTGCAATACCTCCTCCCGTGTCTGCTGCAAATGAATCATCTGATTAATCCTCCTTTGCATGGGATCTTCTTCACTACCAGCTTCCTGAAGCAATTTGACTACTGGGACAGCAAGCGAAGTAGGAAAAACCGTGTCTGTGCCGTATACCAACTCGAAAGGAGACATGCCAATAGACTTTTTCTGACTCACCCTATCAGCCCACAAAGCATTCACCAATTTCTTGTGCCAGTTCTTTTTATTAATTTCCAGCAATTTCTTTATGATATTAACCAAAGATTTATTAGATGATTCGGCCAATCCATTGCCTTGAGGATGATATGCAGTTGAGTGTCCTAGGCTGATATTGTATTTATAGCAAAATTCCACCATTCTCTTTGATTTGAATGCTGCTGCATTATCTGTGATTAGCTTACTAGGACATCCAAAACGTGACAAAATATTGGTTTCAAGAAAAGAAATGATTACCGCATCCGTGGCCTGTCGAGTAGCAATAGCTTCAATCCATTTTGTGAAATAGTCCGTGGCAGTCAATATCCATCTATGTTGTCCTGATGATGCCGGATGAATTTCCCCGATGAAATCCAATCCCCACTGCTGAAAAGGCGCACTAACTTCAATAGGTTTGAGAGGCAAGGGCTGTAGTTTCTGCTTTCCTTCAAAAATTTGGCATTCATGACAATTCTTAACAGCCTTAAACACATCTGAAAACAGCGAAGGCCAATAATATCCCGCCCTTAGAATCTTATTTGTTGTGGTTTTCCAAAACAAATGGCCCCCGCAATCTCCTTTATGAAAGTCCTCCACAACTCTTTGAGCTTCCTCCTCTACCAAACAATTCAATAACATTCCACCAGGGTCTTTCCAATATAATGCAGAATTTATTATGCAGAATTTGGCAGCTTTCAATTTCAACGTTCTACTCTTATTTCTAGGCATTCCGGGAGGTGAAGACAAATTCTGAAGTACATATAAAATATCAGCATACCAAGGAGAAGAAAGAAACATATTAGATACCTGAACTGGCATACTCTTTTCATCTTCATCGGTCATGGCAGCAATCAAATTTATGTCTAGAACTTGCAGATTTGTTTCAGCCATTAGTTTTGCAAGTCCTTGTCCTTTGATCAGCTTGGTTGGTTTAATCTCCACATCATATTCTAACAATGCAGCAATCCACTTACCTCGTCTTCCCTCTGGGTCTGCCTGTACCAAAACGTCTTTAATTGCTGCACTAGGAACGTATGCTATTATGTGGGAATGCAGTATATATACACGGAAGTCTTTCAAAGCTTTTACAAGCGCAAGTGCTTGTTTCTCAATGATATTGTATTTCAATGCTCCGTCTCTTATAATCCGACTGAAAAAGGCAATGGGTCTTTCAACTCCTTCTCTTTTCTGCATTAATACGGCTGCCAAAGTGTGCTCAGAAGCAAATGAAAACAAAATGAAGTCCTGTGTGTAGTCCGGGCTAATCAAAGTAGGGGCTGAAGAAAGAGCTAATTTTACCAAATTGAATGATTTCACCGCCTCCTCGGTCCACTTTATCTGACTGTCCTTTTTCAGCATATTCGTGATTTCTCTAAGATGCTCAGCTAGATTTGGAATGAAGCGACGCAGAAAATTAAGTTTACCATTGAATGATTGTATTTCTTTCTTGTTCCGGGGCTGTTCAAGCTGCTGAATGGCTTCAACACGTGCGGGGTCCACACGGATGCCGTCTTTTGATATGATGTGGCCCAAGAGCTTGCCTTCACTCATGGCGAAAAGGCTCTTTTTTGGATTCAGCGAAATGCCATATTTTCTGCACTTTTGAAAAACAACTTTCAGATGATATAAATGTTCCTCATCAGTCTTTGAAAATACAGTTAAATCATCAAGGTAAACAACCAAAAATACATCTTTTTCGTTAGCGAAGGCCATGTCCATTGCGCGCTGAAAAGTAGCACCTGCATTCTTTAAACCAAAAGGCATTTTGGCATAATGGAAGGTTCCCCACGGAGTGGTGAAGGCTGTTTTGTCTCGATCATCTTCATGGACCAAAATTTGATTATATCTAGAATACCCGTCGAGTAATGACATCCTTGATGCTCCAACTACTCGTTGCAATATATGATCCATCTTTGGCAATGGATAATTATCTTTTAAGGACACCTTATTCAAATTTCTGAAGTCAATACATAAACGGATCTCACCTGTTTTCTTTCTTACAGGCACCAAATTTGATATCCAATCAGAAAATCTGATAGGCACAATGATTCCTGACTTATATAACCTGTTCACCTCTTTTTCAATCGATGGTAGCAGCTTAGGATTGATCCTCCTCAACTTTTGACGGAATGGCTTCTGATTTGGTTTGATTGGAATAGTATGCTGAATGATATTAGTATCATATGTTTTCAAATCGGAATAATCCCATGCAAAAACATTGGCAAATGAAGACAACAATCTGATATACTCTTCCTTTACCTTTGGTGTCAATGATTTGGATAACTTTACCGTCTTAGGATCCTGAGCCGTTCCAATATTTACCTCTTCAACTCCTTTTTCTGTTGGCTGCAATGTTGGTTTGCGGGCTACATCATCATGATCAAAAAGCTCCTCTAAAGGTATCAAACCTTTAGGAATTACATTATCTTTGAGCTGCAATACTTCCATCTGATTTATTTGCAACTCATTGCTACCATCATCATGTTCTGCATCCATTAAAACATTTTCGAACTCACCTTTATTTTGCAGAAAATCATTGATCTCCTCATCATTTTGGAAAACTTGCCAATGTCTTTGATTATCCGGGACAGCGGGACGGTGCTTCACATGGATTTCAAATTTATTACTTGAGTTCATAGGAATTTTCAGATTGTTGGCTGCCTTAGCAAGTGCATCCACAATGCTATTTTGAACACGAGGCACACACGTCAATGTATAATCTGAAAATACTTTCAATATATCTAAAACAGCATTCCGGTATGCCCGCATCCGAGGGTGTTTTGTTTGATATTCGCCTTTAACTTGCTTGATCACTAATTCAGAGTCACCGTACACGGCAATCCTCTTAGCATTTAGCTTTCTTAGAATTTTCAGGCCAGCAATCAAAGCTTCATATTCGGCTTCATTATTTGAACAATCAAAAGCAAGTTTGTAAGAACATACCCGGACATTACTAGGTACTTTGTCTGAGACAGAAAAAGGACTACGTACCCAAATACCAATCCCAGCACCATCATTACCTACTGCTCCATCAAAATCCATGGTCCATAAACCGTCTTCCTCTTCTGCCAAGTGCTGAAAGGTTGTCTGCTGTGATTTTTCTGTTTGTTGTCCATTACTTTCAGCTGATTGCTCGGTGATGCTCTGCTGTTCCTGACGTTCTTTCCTTAGGACTTCTCTGAAATTCTCTGCTATTTCTGGGATATCATTTATTACAACTAACTGACTATCAATATCATTTAAACTATCTGAATACAAAACGAAAGATTCAAGATCTGTATGTACATAACTGATCGGATGATTGATTGGTTTCTCCTTGCTGGTGATCATATATTTCATTTTCTGTTCCCGGTACAACTTTCTCATTTGGCCAAACACGGGAATCGTTGCATAAGAGAAATCAAGCTGAATTGTTCCTTGCAATTTTGCCCCCCAAGATCGAGAAAGGAGCATACCAAAGCGAGGAGGAATGTCGGCCACAACAACGTCCATCAAGACATTCTTTGCAGGGATCTGATCCAAACTTACAACCAAATCTTTAATTAACCCAATACATCTCACCCTGCTGGAATCAAAGGAGTAGAGATCATGATATTTCCTGGTGATATCCAAACCCAACTTTTCCATGATGGCCTTTGGCATAAGATTGTGGGAAGCGCCAGTGTCAAACATAGCATTATGCAACACAAACTCATGCAGCCTTAAACTTATATAAAAAGGAGGTACTTCCGACTCACCACTTAATGCTGGTCCAAATATCAATTCCGGCTGATCATCCTCAACACTGACCATATCAGACATTGGGTCAAAATTCAGAATTTTGGAGACTTGTCCTCTATAGCTGCTGTTCTTCATGAGCTCAGTTAATGGAATAGACACCTTCAATTTAGAAATTTCATTCTCCAAATTAAAAGAAGAAGTCTTGTCCACTTCTTTGGCTGGAACATCTTTCTTTTCAGGTTTATCCTTTGGTATGCTGATCTGATTTACCTTTTCATTTGCTGGGATCTCATTTGCTGGAATAGGCTTGCTGGTCATAGGGTCAGCACTCTCTTTACCTTTCTTTGATGCAGCTGATGTTTCCTCTTTAGATGCTGGAACTTCTTTTCTCTTTTGGATGGGATTTATGGGAACATTTCTGCCTCTTAGTGATAATTGGCGCTGCTGAGCGGACAATGCATGCATATAACCTCTCTGATACTCATCTGACTCTTCCTCCAAAGCGATCTCATTTGCTAAGATAAAATCTGCATCATTTTGAACTGCTGATCTTGCTGTCTTTTCATCATCTTCAGTGATAAATGTGGGCATATCGTCAGGAGTAAAAAAATGATTTTCTTCTCCAACTACCTGATCATCATCATCTGACTCAGGACCAACAAAATTCTGCTGGAGAGGTGTCTTCACTTGCTGCTGTTGTGATGGTGTGTCTTGTGTTCGCTGCTCACGCTGTTTGATCCTAAATTGTGGCTGTTGCTGACCACGAAAATTAGGATTCCGAATCTGCGTTTCGGGCTTGTCAATAGCTAACCTTTCAATCATCTTTTCTACCTTGCGAAGAACTTGGTCTGATGTAGAAGCTTCTTCCTTTATAGTAACCTTCCTTTCAGCTTTCATTCTAGCTCTCTTATCATTCAAATTTGCTTCGACACTGACTGCAATTTTCTGCATCTCTTCTAAGGTGGCCGGATCTCTCTCCCTTAGTTGATATGCCATGTCTGGATCAAAACCATCGGGGAACTTGAGCAGCGCTGATTTTCTGGTTGGTTTTAAATCATCCGGAATTGCGTTGTATACTGCATTGAATCTGATACAATAGTCTTGAACGGACTCTCCAGCATTCCTTTTAAGCTTAGTATATTCGGCATTGATTTGCAGCGGATCTTTCTTCACTTCCCAGCATTCTAGAAATTGTCTTTTGAGATCATCTAATGTAGGAATACTTCTGGCTGGCAGATTTCTAAACCATTTCCTTACCTCTCCACCAAAAGTCTGCACGAATAACCTCATAGTCACATTTTCTTCATCGATTTCATGAAGATCAAAGAAATCCGCCATCTTATCCACATGCTGTTGAGCTGTGATATTCTGAGGTGTGCCATCAAACAAAGGAATTTTACTTTGATAATCTGCAGGCATGTCATTCAAAACTTGAGGCAAAGCGAGGGGTGCAAACCGAGCTGCCATTGCTTTTGGAGGATTTGGTCTAGGGGTAGTTGGAGGAGTGGGTGTAGCTGAAGTATGTGCGGTATGTAGGGGTGTATGTGGAGGAGAAACCACGTGGGATGAAGAAGGGGAATTGACTGTAGATTCTGGATATGTAATTATGGGAGAAATGGAGATGAAAGGGGGTTCGGTCTGCTCGTGCGAGGCAGAAGCCGTGATAGTAGATCCAATGTTGGCAGATGCAGCTTCTAGAAAATCAACCAGATTTGCAGCTTGAATATCTGTCTGAAGTTGTCGTAGGATAAAATTTTCAACCACTTTATTGTTTCTCTCAATTTCAAGGGCAGCAGCAAAATCAGGATTGGGAACTAGAGAATCAAGTGCACTTTCAGATTTAGTTTTAAACAGCGATAGTTCAAACCTCTCGTCAAAATCAATTTCTTCAAAATACTTAAAGATAGCCGGACATGAATGAGATTTAAATATGAGACTAGGATCTGAAGCCAGCTTGTTATTTTCAAAATATCAAGGAACAAAACAGCTAGTCAGCCTGTGAAAACTCTCAACTTATCATCCAAAAGCTCAGAGTTTGCAAATGTACTGGGGTGTTTCAAATGTCACGGTCAAAAGCTAAACCGGAGATTGACTGAAGTAGCTTTGATCTACTTGCGCTAATGCAAAGCAAAAGCGTTTCGAAGGCTACCTGGCTAATCTTCAGGCTCCGTCTGTAGCTTATGAGAGAAATGACATCAACGGGCAAACCATTCTAATCGTTCCCCAGTATGGTCGCCACTATGTTAACGCTCGAATTTGCCCCAGGCTGAGGAAGGCAAAACTCAAGGCAACATCAAACCACGCTCAGCCTCGTAGCTAGCCCTACGAGGACAGGAGAGGGCTCTCTCCGGGTCAATCTCGGAAAAATATAATCAATGAGGCTCGAGATGACTGAAATTGTAACTAATCTTAGGCTAGGTATTAAGTGCAGAGGTTTAAAGGTGATTTTTTGGGGTTTTTGTTGAATCAAAGGGAAAGGCAATTTTGGGTGCGGGTATGAGACACAGTTTGTGCAGAGGTCTGAATGGAGCAAGGTAGGCAATTGTTTGATGCCTTAAAAGCTAATGAGGTGAGTAGATCAGACAGGTGAGGAGCTAAGGAGAGCAAGGAAACCTCAAGAATTCTCCTTAAACAGATGAAAACATAGGAGATCAAACAAACTTAAAGGCAGAGCATTACAGATTATGAATTCTACCTTAACACTTCATTTGTTCAATTGCAGAAGATAAGAGAAGGAAAATGATACACATAAAAACTTACAAGTACTGAAAGAAGCACACCATCAAGACATAAAGCCACATGAATTCCAAACAGTGCTGCAAAACCCTGGTCTTTCCTTTGCCAAAATGCTGAAGTAAAATGTACAATAGAGTCTCAAAACCTTTTCCTCAAGAGTCCAACCATGAAAATGACTAAGAAAATACATAATATAGGCAAGACAACCCATTCCCTTGCCTCTAGGGGTCGAGCTCATCATCCTAGGAGCTGTTTCAACGAATTCTAATCAAAGCACTGCAATCTAGGCAGTCAAAACAACTTGCCTCTATAAGGTAGGAAACTGATTCATTCATTTAATTTTCACTTTTTAGTGAATGAATCTTCTAGAACAAGTAATAAAGTGCCAAAATTACATCATGTTTCATTAATTACATCAAGAGGAGTGAAAAAATCACATCACAAGTCAAAACTGGTCAAACTGGCTTCGTTTCCTGAGCTGAAGATGAAAACTGTGCCAAAAAACCCTGTGCGCCGCGTGCCTGAGCCCTATGCGCCGCACGCATTTCCACCTGTTTTTGTGGCACTTTCCGGCATCCAAATTGAGCTCAGGTTGGCTTGTTGGAAAGCCCTAGATGTCTACTTTCCAACCCAAGTGGAATTTTCCAATTTGGTGTCCATTTGCCCCTCCAAAAGTGCATTCTCCCGGAAGTACTTCCTGCTGGTGCAAAAGGTGGCAGAAAGGTGATTTTCATGGTGTTTTTGAGCCTTTTGGTCACCCAGAACTTGATGAAATGCTTTGGCCATAGCTTAGCATGTATATTTCATCATGACAAATCCAACACTACAAGCCATTTGTGATTTGGACCTCCCAATCTTATGGGTCGCGCGCGGCGCGCTACGCGTTGAGCCAAAAAACCTGTTTTTAGGACAAAATTTTCAAAAATGACAAAAATTTCTCCGAATTTGCTCAAATTCGGAGTAAAGACCCTCTATCATGTATTGTGCCCCGCCAATGAAGCCTCGGCCAAAATTTGGAGTGGATCGGGCTTTTTCCGCCGTTTTAGTGCCTTGCTCAATCGCCTCTTAAGGATCTTCATTTTTGCTTTGCAAACATGCATGCGAGCCCAATAGTGAGTTTTCATATGATGAAGCATGTCCTTGTCTCTGTTTGCCTTCGCCAATAATTTCTCCAAATGAGTGTTCACCCGGATGAGCATAGACTCTCGATCAATCGGTGTCAAATCACCGGGTCCCTTTCGGGCCAATTCTTGGTCTTCCCCGATTTGCCGTAGCTCATAAAGTGTATGTTCATCTTCCAGCTATTTTTTGCGCTGCTCCAAGTAGTTGATCGTCCACTTATCCATCTGCAATTTCTTTTGCACCGAGTCATTTTCAGCCCTTTGCTGTCGGATGATCTCTTTTAGCTCCGAGCTAGGAGAGCTCGCATCAAGATCAATGATATCCGTGTCCTGACCTCCTGAAGGACCCTCATCAAACATGGGCCTCTTGCCCCTATCCTCGATCTGTACCTGTGCTGAAGAAGAAGGCGAGACCCTTTCCACATGATGTGGAGATAATACTCGTTGTTCTGATGAAGTCAACGAGACCCCTTCCACCCCGAGTGGAGATAGTACTCGTCGTGTAGATGCAAATAAGGCCCTGTGGCCTCGCTGGTATGTTACATATGGAGGAGCACTTATATGCTCAGTCTCAGGAATGCCTGGCTGGTGTGAAGGCGCTCCCTCATCATGAACTATCTCAGGAGGCGGCTGTAGCGCTGCGAAGTAATCACGGGAGATGAAATCCTCCCAAGTAATGCCCTGCTGTGCCAACTGATGCATCACTATGATTTTGATCAACGCATAATGATATATGCTCTTATGCTGATGTGCTGGGCTCTTCCTTTGTACTAAAGGCACCATCCTCTCTATGTTGCGACACATGAAAAACAGAATGTTCATCATACGTACCCTCATGAAATGCATCAACAAACGGACATGGTACGCATAGAGACGCGAGAATCTGCCCTCGCAACTGAAATATCGAATGATGAGTTTCATCAATGGTGCATACTCATCCCTCAGGAATCTGAAAGGAAAAACTGCGCTCAAGTGTCTCATATACCTGGGTTTGATATATGGCTCATAGTAGAATCTGTCTAACAGCTGGTGTTTACTCCATTCCTCCTCTACATTTGGTATCCTGGTGGCCTGAGAAATAGTCTCGGGTGACAAGGTGAAATTAACTCCGGCAAGGTTTACATGGCCATCCTGTAAATGTAGAACAAATAAACATACTAGTTCCCGATGATGCTGGATTTGTGAGATCATCTCACAGTATTGGAAACATGATTGACGCCGAAAACAATCCATTGCAAGTGGGCAAGCTTGCAATTGGGCCAAAGAAGTAGGCTCCTCCCTGACATGCTGACCACTTTTGCCACCTTTGTGATACCTTCGTGGCACATTTGGCACATTTACCTTCGGTGTAGAATCACTATCATACTCCTGCTCATAGACTGACTCGGTCTCTGACATGTCTTTGAAAACAAGATAGCTGGAATATATATGCTGATGTATAAACTGCGTGCACAATTGCCTGTAAACTGTTCTTTTGCTCTAAAAATGCTGTGACCAAGGGGACACAAATGCACAAGGGAATATTAGGAAAGGGGAAACATTAGGGAATTAGGGAATTTGGAAATAAAAACAAGGGACTTAGAGAAGGGAAGGGAAATGATAAGGATAATGTGTTTTGTAATAGAGGTGAGGGACTAGGATTTGAGGGATTATAGTGTAGGATGAAGGAGGGAATTAATGGGGAAAAATAAGGGTGAATTTGGGAATGGGAAACAAAGGGAAATGGAGAAATAATGACAACCTTGGTTACACTCTGTTTTTGAAACCCTTACAAAAAAAATTTGCATTCAAACCCTACAGCAATTTCATTGACAAAGAGGGCTTTCCACTTGGATTTCTAAGGCAAACATATCATGAACCCATTATATTTATCTTTCAAAAACCAAGCACAAGTGGTGGATGTGAGCCGCACAAGTGGTGGATGTGAGCCTCCCTGCAATTTTGTGCGGAGAGGAGGAGAGTTCATGTGTTTCCAAGCAAATTTTGGGCTTAAACCCTAGTGCGCCGCGCGCCTCTGATGCGCCGTGCGCGTGTATTTTTACACTGCGATTTTTTGCCTGATGCGCCGCGCGCCTAGTCCAATGCGTCGCGCACCCCTGAAACTGCTCCAACTTCCTCACAAACTCACAATTTCGCTTTGGAATGATGTTCTTCACTCTTGGCATGCAAAATGAGTTGAAAATGTCATGAAATATCTTTATAAGGACTCCCTTTTGATTTGTGCTTGGTCCATGACCCATTTTGTAATGTTTTGTCGTTGACACTTTTTCAGGATTAATAGACTTCTGACCTTTTTGGTTTCCTCCTTAAATTTGGTTGAAATAATGATTTTCTTTGCAATTCTTTGCAGGGATAGCTGTGATATGATCTGGCAAAGGAGACCAAGGCTGCGCTTGGACAATTCAAGAACTGAAATTTTTGAAGATTTTTACAAAAATGAGATGACGACTTATCTTCAAAATAGAGTTTTGAAGAGAAGTCCTAATTTATCTGTGTAATGATGAAAATTATTGAAGTAACCACCTATCGAGGACATCCCTCTGGCCTGCTGGTCTTCTTAGACTTTGCAAAACAAGACTGACTCAACCCAAGACCTAATGACCAAGAACCATTGTTATGCCCCAGAAATTTGAAACAGGATTGTACATGACCTTTGAAGACTTGTTTTTATGAATAGACCTGAACCAGCAGTGCCAAGCACGAGAGGAATGAGTAACACAAACCATTGCGTCAGAGTTATGGCATGCCTAACGAAATGAAACTAATCGAAACTGATGGGACACCTAAACATGAAATGCAAAAAAGAGCTTTGATCTCTGATGGAGGGATAACTAGACCGACTCTAACAGATTCCAAGACATTTCTATAGACGTTTTCTCTCAAATAAAATTTCTATTGTATCAATGACTGGATTGACTTGCTGAATCAAGGAATAAAGAAAAGATATTTTATAAGATTCTTGTGTAAAGCGAAATACAAATAAGTATTCTCCCATGTTCAATGTTGTTTTTCCTTATGTTTTTTCCATAATATTTTATGTAAATTTCTAAAATCTAAATGTATATCAAGGAATGACATTTCAGCAATTGCTTAAATGCACTTTGTCTTCATTGTTTTACATTCTAAATGTTTTCTCCTAAACTATCTTAGCTAGGGAATTCTTAATTGCTCCTTAGCTTTCATAGTTTCTCCTCTGGTCTATAGAAAAGGATTCTTAATTTCCCTTTGTTCATGATCACCCTTTGTTCTTCATTCTGATCCTGATCTAAGGATTCTTAAGTGCCCTTTCACCCTAGTTAGAATCACTTCACCCATTAGGCCTGAAGATTTGCCTTTTGCTTTGCTAGCCTGCCCTGTGAACATTCCCTTTAATGATCTGGTCCAGTTATGCTATCCATTTATTGACTCCATAGCCCAATGGCTTGAAGACCTAGCTCTATCCATCTACTCCAAGAATTCCACCACCCTACCTTCAATCCAAAATCAAAACCCCATGAACACTAAGAACTAGCCTAAAATCCCATAAAAACAAAGCTAAATTATAAAGAGAGAGCCCTCTCTAGACTTAGGTTGGCTAGAGCCTAAGCCTAAAAGATTGGTTTATGGTTACCCTGGTGATATCCTTCTTTAATCTTGGGAAATTACTGGGTGATAACATACTTCACATCTCCAAATATTCATAATGATGCAAATATGACAATAACCATAATTCATGATGTGCTTTCTGGTAATCTTCCTAAAGTTTTACATCTACAATTGGATAACACTTGTCATGAAAACAAAAATCAAATTGTTTTTGGATATCTAAACATGCTTGTTGAATTGAGAATTTTTCAGAAGGTAAAGGTTGGTTTCCTTCTTATTGGGCACACTCATGACCATATTGATCCGATGTTCAATCGTTTTTCAGTCACATTGACGAGGAAAGAAGTTTGGAGCTTGCCATCATTAACTGAATTTATTAAGAAATCATATATGCCAGAGCCTATTTTTGATGTGTTAGAAGAAATTGTTGACATGCGAAGGTTTATTCTAGGATTGCATGGTGAGCAGAAATGCATT
This sequence comes from Pinus tabuliformis, assembly GCA_031772625.1. NCBI lineage: Eukaryota > Viridiplantae > Streptophyta > Pinopsida > Pinales > Pinaceae > Pinus > Pinus tabuliformis. Next base: position 1,140,834,333 of record CM062820.1, on the reverse strand, counting down.
CAACAACTTAATGACATTAGCTTCTAACATCAATTTCATATCAAAAAAATTGATGGGAAAACACTAATATGGGGCAAGAAGTATTCAACTACTGTAGAATGGGCATCGTCATCAGGTTTGGCATTTTTGAAGTTCATTCCAGATCATCCAATATTTGTGTCAAATATATTATTATTACAATCAGTTGTTGAAGTTCATAATGCACTCAGGTAGAATATAGATATAAATTATTCTGATTGCCTAAACGAAATTAAAAAAATGTATTAGATACACATATGAATACTTTGATATTGCTGATTCAGTTTGGTGGGAGTCTTTTTTCAATAATCAAAGTGATTTCATTTCAAGAACAACAAATGAAGATATACCTTTCAAAAATCCATTTATTTGGCCACAAAATGTGTCAAATGAAAATGAGGAAAGAAACATTGTTGAACAACAACAATCTCAAGGTATTATTAATTCTTCACAGGTAGAGGAAAGAGAAATATATATTGTTTCTAGAAGATCTTGTGCACAATGTGAAGCCATGGAATACCTTTATAGGGGTTAAATATAGGATATTAAGGAGGGTTGCATGATCGCAATGCTAGTAGATGGATATCCCAATGGCTATCTAAGGTTATAAAGGTCATTACATAAAATGAAGATGTTGTAGGTGTTGAAGTACATTGGTATGCTACAAATACACACCCATTCAATGGTGTGTATAAGCCAGAGATGGTAGTTGATAAAAAAATTTGGCAGAAAGAGAAAAAGAAATGGTACAAATATAAATCGTCGCTGCACAGACCTCTTAAAATTGAAGGATGTGGACATACTTGTTTATGACTTCAATTTAACAAAGAGAGGAACTCTTTGCTTCAAGACGATAGAGATTCTGAAGAGGTTGTTACCAGAAGGAACGATATTGAGATGGGAGTCTGCAGAAACCAGTTGTAGATCCAGAAGAATTTTGATACCTAAAATGGTGGGCATGAATGTGGACTCAGATGGGGCACTAGTTGATGAAAGAGAAGAATATGGAACATCTTCATCTACATCCAGTCATTCATTTGAAGATGTGAATTCTGATGGTGTGCAAGAAAATATGAGTGATTTTGAATAATTGTCTAAGAAAGTTTATATAACTGATGTTTGCATTGTATCTTGAAATAAAAATTTTGATTTCCATATGGTGTTAAATGAAGTTATGAGTCATTTTTATGTTTGTTGGATCATATGTTTAATTATGATGATTTTTATTGTTTAGAATATCTACAATGCAACAATAACTTAGAGATATAATTTATGTTTCATTCAATTTACAAGTAATGACATTTTGATTAATTTAGTCATGTAATTTGTTCATAATTTCATGGTTTTTTAATTTTATGGTTGAAAATTTTCCAATCTTTTTTTGTATCTTTAATGTTTTTTTTTTGATAGAAATGATTATGGGGTATTTATATTCCTTTTGGCCTAAATGCTGAAAAACTGATTACATGGAGTACTTCTGTGTCCTGGTGCTTCTCACTTCTATGAGTGAGCATGCCTCTGAATCTTGTAGACTTCTTCCTTGATATAGAGTCTATGTTTTCGGTTTCTGAAATTTTCCCCCACTTGGAGATACAAACAAATTTCTTTAAGAGCAAACAGTAAAACATGGCAGTAATCAGATTAAGGGATGGGGTCCCATGATTCTTCTTTGTCTTTCTGCTTGACCCCTGCTGAGAGGAGGGCAGCCTTGTTGGCTTCAATGTTCGCCTCTTTATTATGAACTCTCAATACATGGAAGTAGTTTAGCTTCTGAAAGTCTTTTCCAAGGCCCTTGATTCTAGATATCAGCCTTGCTAGCTTGAGGTCCAACACTGGGGAATTAGATATCATTGCATTTATAATGATCTGGGAGTCACCGATTACATTAGCTTCATCAATATTTAAATCTTTGAGGAACTTGAGGCCTTGAAAGAGGGCCAGAGCCTCAGCTTGAATGCTGGATGCATGTCCAAGCCCCCAAGCGAAGGAATGGGTTTTTTCCCCATATGGATTTACAATAACACCTCCTGCCCCAGCTTTGCCCAGATTTCCCTTTGCTGCCCCATCAAAGAAGAGAGAGTGCCTTGAATGCGATTTGAGCCAGTTTTGAAAGTCAGCTTCAGATTTTCTTATTTGCCAGTCTTTAATAGGGAGGGCGTTTCTGACTGCTGGTTGGAATTGCAAGTCGAGGAGTGAACCCCAAGTGATGTCCTGTTGGCTGAGATTAGTATCGTCTTTGATATCAGTCAAGCACTCCTTTATATGGCATTTAATTTTTATTTCTAAGGCCTTGCTGTTCTGGTTAATGCTTCTGAAAATTATTCTATTGCGTTCAAGCCAGATCTGCCAACAAATAATCTTTGGAAGAATGGCCCATGCTTTTTTAATTACCTGATTTTTAGGAGATGGACCGGGGTATCTGCCTGCCCAATTAGAGAACAACTCAGCAGTAGAACAAGGCATCAGGAAGTTGGGATCCAGATCGTGAGTGAAGGAGAGCCAGATTTGCTTGGAGAACTTGCATTCAAGAATTAAGTGGACAGTTGTTTCTGCATTTTCTTTGCACAACGAACATATGGATGGCCTGTAAAATCCTTTCCTTTGCAAGATGTCATACGTTAGAATTCGTCCATGACAGATTTGCCAAGCAAAGAAATCGATCTTGGGCCATGAAGGAGTGCGCCAGACTCCTTGCCAAGGTGCTAGATCTGGGGGGACGTAAGGCTTCTCGTTTAGCTTAATATAACCCATGGAAATAGTGTATCCTTTGTCGCTTGATCCCTAGCCTTTCGAGTCCTTTTTCCTCATTTGCGTGGGTGCCAGGCCGTGAAGATGTTCTAGCAGCGTGGACCATTCTCTACGCAGGTGGGTTGACACCTCAATGTGTTTCCAGCCTGCCCATACCGAATCGCACCATAGAGAGATATCCCACAGTGTGCATAGCCCTTCTCTGTCCATCCAGTAACGCAGTTCTCTGATGGATGTTCTGTCTTCGATTGGATCCTTATTCAATATTTTATCAGTCCATATGTTGATCTTTTTGTCGTTTCTTGGGATCCAGTAGGAGTGTGTTTTGATTAATGGGGCTTCTTTTGCATACAGCTTGAGAAAAGGCGAGTTCTGCAATTGGATCACATTCTCTAAATAGCTTAAACGAGGTCCTCTGAAATATTTTTTCCATAGAGCCAGCTGGGCCCATCCAGGCTTGGGCGCAATGATCCTCCAGATAGTCTTTACTGCCATAGCCACATTCTACTAACATATATTTTTAAAGTTCAATCCACCTTCCCACAGCGGCTTTGAGATAGTTTCCCAGCTGATGAGAGGAATTTTCTTTTCATTCTGTTTTCCGCCCTTCCAGAAGAACCTGTGCATGAACTCATCCATTTTGTTTAGAATGGTTATCGGGGCGAGAAGTCTAGCAAAATGGAATAATGGGAGGCTAGAGAGCACGGATTTTATGAGGATAGACTTGCTAGCAGCGTTGAGCCAGTGATAGCCCCAGGTTTGGATCCTGGACTTGAATTTTTCAAGCTGAGGGTGCCATTCTTTGGTTGTAAGTCTCTTATGAAAAACAGGGAGGCCCAAATATTTGAATGAGGTCCAGGAGGAGGAGGCTGCAAAGCCCAGACATCTAGATATGCCAGAGAATCCTGGGCGAGGTGTTCCAACTATAAATATGACATTTGTTCTTGTTAACAGCGCTGCCTGAGGCCTCACTGAAATCATCTAGAACATCTTTAAACTTAGAGGCTGAGGAAAGGGTGGCATTGCCTAACAGCTTAGTTTCATCTATAAATAAGGCATGGTTTATGCTTTTGACCCCTCTAGCAATACACAGTCCATTAATTTCTTGATCTTGCATCTTTTTATCTAACAGAAAGCTGAGGTCAGAGGCTTGGATGACAAAACGCAGAGGGGATAGGGGGCATCCCTGCCTAAGTCCTCTCGAGGCTTTGAAAAATTCAGTGGCTCTTCCATTTACAAGAGGGGAAATCCATGGCTCTGAGATGCATGCCCGGATCCATTTTATGAAATTTTCTCCAAAACCAAACTTGCACATGACTTTTAAAAGAAATCTGTGATTTACTCAATCAAAGGCATTTGCTAAATCGAGTTTGATCACCATACCTTGTTCCTTTCGGAGAAGACTTGAATGTATTTCCTCTTGAATGAGTGTGAAGTTGTCCACGATCTGCCTTCCCTGGATGAAGCCTCCTTGATTTTCCAGAATTATTCTAGGCAGAATGGGCTTCAGTCTATTTGCAATGACCTTGGTGATTAATTTGTACCCAGTGTTGCATAATGAGATCGGGCAGAATCTGCTGAAGTTGTTGGCGCCTTTTTCCTTTGGTATGAGAGCTAAGAAAGCGGAGTTTGTGTTGCCTCCTATTTTCTGTGTATTTTGAGACTTTTGTATCATTTTGAGAAGGTCCTTTTCAACAATCGGCCAATAGACTTGGAGGAACCAGGCGGAGAAGCCATCTGGTCCGGGGCCTTGTCTGGGTCCATGTCAAAGAGAGCCTTTTTAACTTCCTCTTTAGTGATTTTGGCCTCTAGGATCCCGTTCATACGAGGAGAGATAGCTTGAGGGATGATGTCTAGCAGCTCTTGGTGATGGAGTGACTCCTGATCATCACTGTACAAGTTTTGGAAATGAGAGAAGGATGCTTTCTTAATGTCGGCAAATTCCTTGTGCGTGTCATTATCTTCCTTCATCTCAGAAATGGTGTTGAAGCATTTCCTGGCCTCGGCCTGCTTGTGAAAGAAACCCATGTTCCTGTCCCCTGCTTTGAGCCAAAGGTTTCGAGACTTTAATCTCCAATATTCTTCTTCAGCTAAGCAGGCCTTATGATAGCTTTGTTGCAGCTGATTTTCTTGATCTATCATCTCCTCTGTTACTATAGTGCTCTCCATGTCGGTTTGATGAGAGGCAAGAGAGGCTTTGATGGCTTTCCTTTCTGTGGCAGGATTGGACAAGGTTTTGGCCCAGCGTTTCAGAACTCCTTTAACCCTTCTGAGCTTTTCCTCCCAGATGAAGAAGGGTGAACCTTTGACAGGCTGGCTCCAACAATCTTTGACTGTTTGCATGAAAAGAGGCTCCTTAACCCAAAGGGGGCTAAATCGAAAGGGGATAGGGCCCAGATCTAGATGCGCAAGGAGCTCTAACTTTACATGCTTATGATCTGAGACGTTGCTAACAAGAATGTGCATTCTGGGTTCTAAGCCAAGTAACAAGAAAGAGCTTTGAATGAAAAATCTATCTAGCCTGGCAGCAATATGTCCAGGACCTACTCTTTTATTAGACCAAGAGAACTTACCGGATGAGGGCTTGATGTCCAGTAAGTCCCAATCTTGCAAAAGATCCTCTGCCCATTCTCTTGCCGGATCTCGGACTACACTTCCTCCCCTTTTTTTAGTCGAATGAAGAGTGAGGTTGAGGTCTCCAGCAATGATTGTATTTTCCATATTTGTCAAGTCTACCTGTCGTCTTATAGTGTCCCAGCAATCCTTTTTCTCCCGGATATTAACTAGAGAATATACATTGAAAAGGCTGAAGGTTTCCTTTGTGTCCAGATTCTACATTTTTAGCAGCAACCAGTGAATGTTTCTCGCTTCAAAGATGACTGCATATTTATTGGAGTTCCATAGTGTACCAATCCCTCCCGAGGCACCCCTGGCCAAGATTGCTCTTGCTTCACTTTTGGACCACAGATTTTTGCTTGCTTGCAGGAAGACTTTGTCTTCCAGCTTGGTCTCCTGGACGAGAAGTATGTCTGGAGCTTCTGTTCTTATTAAGTTTCTTATTGCTTCTTCCTTAACTTTACTCCCCATACCTCTGCAATTCCAGGAGATGACCTTCATTATTTATATTTCTGGTGGGCTCCCTTGGAGCCTTGGGGCTGATTTTTCAACATCTTGGGCTTTGAGGCTAGCAGTTTTTCCAAAGTTGGCTGGCTGCCCTGTAGCTTGTCTTTGTAGGTCTGTTGCTCTCTTTTTTCTTTGTCTGTTTTACAACCTCTTGTAGATCTTCTTACCGAGGTTTGGGACTCTCCTATTTCTCCTTCTTCTTCTGACTCATCAGTTTCCTGCTCTTCTTCCTCATCCTCTAAGGCCATGCCTTTGGGGTTTTCATCTTCTTTGGGGGAAGCTGATGGAGTGCCTTTACTTGGAGAGACTGGTTTTTGGGTTTCTACCTCCGGTGTGTCTTCTGTCGGCTGGCTTAGAGGGTCAAATTTGTTTTCTTGCATCTTTTTGGGAGGGGGCGCTAGATATTAACCTAGAGATTGCCTTTGCCAGAGGATCCACCCTGTTTCTGCCCCTTGTGATTGGCTCTTGCTCGCTTGACTTGGTTCCAACCCTCTTCATTCCCTTTCTCTGGCTCTGCATTGGTCGGACAATTTCTGGCGAAATGCCCATAAACGTGACATTTCCTGCATTTGAATGGCAGTTGTTCATAATCCAAGATCTGCACATGAGACCAGCTGCCGACTTTGATTTTGATTGCCTCTGGTAGACCCACCTCTAGATCTACCTCTACACAGATCCTGGCACAATCGTACTAATCCTTGTTGCTTGCCCGATCTATGAATTTCCCGAGGGAGTTGCCAATGTGTTTCAAGGAGTCCCAGTTCCAACAATGAACTGGCAGATTTGGGAGACGAACCCATACCGGAACAGCTTTGGGAACATCGACCGCCGGGTCAAAGTCTGGAGTCCATTTGTTCAGATAGAGTCCCTGAGGACCCATGAAATACGGCCCATTTTGGAAGATCAGGTCTTTGTCTTCTTTGGAGGTAAATTCGAAAAGAAAATACCCTCGCCCTAGAAAGTATGAGGTTACACTTTGATTAATCAGAGGCGCCCAATTCCTATTAACCCATTTCTTAGTAGTTTTCGGAGAGGGCCAAAGTCCCGTGAATTGGCCAATGAGTCCATGATCCGCCAGAGACAAAGCTACTTGAATGGGGGTCTCCGGAGGCAAAGAGATCTCAGGAATTTCATCGAGTTTCTTAACGAATTTTGAAGCATCACTTCTTTTCTTCGGAGGCAAGCCGGCCAGGAGCTGATTGAAAGCATCAAAGGTAGGATCAAAGGGTGGATCTGTGTGTTGGCCCTGCAACTCCATAAGATCTGGCCTGATGCCAGCCGCCACAGGGGCAGCCACGCAACAATGGCCAAACCCTAGCCAGAGAATCTGCTAACTGTCTTAGACCGGAATCAGGTCATCTGCAAGCAGGCCCGCAGAAAGGAGGTGCCACAGGGAGCGGGCAGAGCCGCGGGATTCAAAGCTCACAGAGTGCGGTTCTCGCGAAATGGAGCCGAGGCTCTCAGGTTGCAGAGCTCTTCTCAGTCTCGATGTTTTTTCCAATGTTAAAATTAGTCATGTTATTATTAACTTGTTTTTTTGTATCTTTAATGTTATGGCTAAAAACAATTAGAATTTTAGTGATCTTTAGTGTCATGTTATTATATGTTTAACAACATGGATGAAAACTGATAGAATTTTAATGTGTTTCAGATCCCATTATTTTATCTTTATCGTCATTACTAAAAAATGTTGAAATTATACGTAGGAAAGAAAAATGTTATTCTACCAAAAACATTAGTGTGTTTTTTCCTAAAAAACAGCGGTTTTTTGCACAAAAAAAATCAGTTTTGCTGCCATTTTTTAAATATGTTTAAAATTAACCCTTAAAAAAACATCGTTCCAGTATACACACTTTTTGTTTTTAGCATTTTTTTTCATGGTTTTTTAGGTTTTTTGGCTAGAGTTCCCATTTTGAGTTTATAGTTCCCATCTCAAAGTTTACATTGTTGATAATTGTTTGACGAATATTGCACAGTTACTTTCGAGAATTGGCTGCTTATGATTTGGTCAATTCATGGTGTAGTATCTATCATATGTATGGACTAATTTTTTTGATCAGTGGCTCACAAGTTCATTTACTCCGGACAAAGCCATTGCCTTTATCAATGTGTGCATAAAACATTGAAAAAACAATAAACAATTAATTTTTTTAGTTTAGGTTTGACCTCTAAAAATTTTAAACTTCCTGAAAGATACTAAAAGAATGGTAGCCTATTGTATTCAATTTATTGATATGTTTAAATTCTTTATGATTATAACATACATATTATTTTGATTTGTTTATGTTTTGAATTAAATTACTCACTAGATTGAATGCAACCCCTGCAGTTCATCAGGAGTCAGCGTACTCTCTTCAAACCAACTCTGCACAAAATGAACAAATGAGTAATATAATGTTATGTTAATGACAAAACAATCACCAAAATATTTTCAAGTTCATGCATGGGAATGCACAATAAATTACCAAGTACAATGCATCATTATGAAAGTATAATTCATTGGTTTCTTAATATTAGTAGACGATAAATCACCACATCTGTTGAGGGACAAAGTCCCCTAGGATTTTGGGTCAATACCCTAGCAGAGCGGGGGTTATCTACAGTAAAAAACAAGCATTTCACACAGCCATGATACTTAAATAAGCAAACTACATAAAGAGAGGTGCAGTTGGGGGTCCTTCATTTGAGTAGATCCAGCCAGGGTTCAACCCCTCTTGGAGTTCCTCTCGATCCTTGAACCTACAAAATAGCCAATTCAAAGAAGCATAACAATATATGGACCAAGTATCATATAGAAATCAACTTCATAACATATTGAAAGATGGTTAGTTATACAATTGAAACAATTATTCATATGTAAACCATAACAATAACATCATATGCATAGAGAAGATTGATTTCTGGAACAAGACAAACGTTTCTTTATTACAGATAACTAAAAAAAATCAAGGAATGATATCACCTGAATCTTCCTCTCACAGGCTCCAAGCGGAACCGTCCTCCGAATCCGTCCAATCCCAAGACTTCAAAAGGCTGCTCCATGACTCACACAAAGATATCTCAACTAGTGAAATGACATCATAACTCAAGGAAACAAGGGTTTCCTGTGGTGGGGGAAGTGCTAGAAGCACAAGGATCTTCAGACCTGATCAGGGATAATCTCAGCAAAGTAATTCTCTCTCTTCTCTCCTCCTTTAGGCCTTCCCATTGAAGTCTTTTTATACTTCTCCCAAAGTAGTTTTTTAGTTGGGAATTTGTTGGGAACAGTTGGGCCACGGGTACTAATAGGTAATCAACATGTAAAACCTGTGATCTCCACCTGAAATTAAGGAGATTTAATTTTTTTAAGTGTTTTAAGGCATATACGCGGGTTGGGTATACACTTAATTTTTTTAAGTGTTTTTGGACTCCTATAGTAGGATTTACAAATATAATACCAAGTTCATCAAAATTACTAGTTTCATTCTTAATGTTAGATTCATAAATATAGATTATCTAGTATAATGCTGGGATCATGGGGGATATCTTATCAGGTGCCTAATTCAGAATCACGATATTCAATTTAATGATATAACATTGCAGTAATTACCCCATCTTGCGCAAAATCTTATGAAAGAAGAATCATTGTTGATACTCATGGGGCGCAAATGCAGATCCTCACATTTCATATTCATCACCAGATACAAATGTTGATGACTTAAGTCTCATAACCACCCCACCTAAATCGAAACCCATAAGCAGATGCATAAGAGGAAAAGCACCCATAGAATAAGCACCCAGGGTTGGTTGTTGAAGGACGTCTAAATTTACCTTAAATTTTTCTTAACAGTCAGGTAAGTGTGTTGCATGCAATAGGGATTCCTAATAGGTAGGCAAGTGTACTGCATGCAATAGGTTCCTTAGCATCTAAAGGGTGGGATTATCCATTATAGAGACAATGGGGGCCCACTATAAAATAAATCCCCTAAATTTAGGGGCTCTCCATCTCAATTTTCCATAGATGAAACTAGTTCCATTACGGGTTCAATCATAGGAAATTTAAGAGGTTATTTTTCAAATTAAAAATGGCAGCTTCAAGGTGGTACATTAGGCGAGTTTTGAGGTCTAATATGGGCCTCTTAAGAAAAATGTACAACCAAAATAAATTTCATAAGAACCAATAGGATTCAAGAAGATGATGTCAACCATGAGGGATGATTCACCATTTTTGGAGTAAAAAAGTAAAAATAATTAAAAAAAAACTACATTTTCAACTCGTATTTTCAACTTACCTCCCTAAGGTTTTACTCAAGTTTCAAGTTGGAGTACTCGTTGGATGAAAAAATTAATTCCTCATCCAAGGAGTACCCATGTTGCATACTTTCGATGGACCCTACTACACAAAAAATGAGAAATACATGAAAAAACATGATTGCAATCACATTTTTCATGTATTTCTCATTTTTCATGTAGTAGGGTCCATCGAAAGTATGAAACATGGGTACTCCTTGGATGAAGAATCAAAATTTTCATCCAATGAGTGTTTCCGCTCGAAATTTGAGTAAACCCATAGGGAGATAAGTTGAAAATACGAGTTGAAAAAATATTTTTTTTCTTTTTTCCCTCTAAAATTTGATGATGTAATCTAATATTATTTTATTATTTCCACTATTCTTTTGTAATTCCTTAGGAGGCCCATTTCAGACCTCATAATTACCCTAATGAAATATCCAATTCTTCACTTTCTCTTGCCTTGGTCTCATGTATCTCATCTAGGTTTTTGTCATGGTAGGACCAAAGTCACCAATTTCCACAGATACGAGGGGGGTTTATGATCTCCATTCCATTATGTTTCAATTTCATCATGGGACTATCAATCAATACGTTTTGTTAACAACTACCATTCAATAGGATTTATCAACAGGTTCAAGGTAAAAAAACTCCTCCATTATTGGTGGTGAATGTTAAGTAGGGTCAATGACAGGAGGAACCTAGAATTTTACTCAGCTGTTGTTGTTATTTCCTCCACCTCCACAAGCCACAAAATCTTCGTAGTAGTGCGGGATTCCACTGCTTATTAATGCCACTTAGGGCTCACTCAACTTGGTCTGCATGCAATTAATGGAAGCTAAAAAGCCAAGTGACCTATCATAGTTAGCATATTGGTTACCCTTACTCACTAAGGTTCGACATTTAACCTCATACTACTACTCGAGGTTGAAGATCTATATCATATGTTAGTACATCAATGGGAATCATAGGTAATATAAAGCTAATGTAATTAAAGTTGGAAACCTTAGAGTATCGGGGGTTTATACAATATTCTTGTTGATGGAAGAATGGAAATCGTTCACTCAAATAGAGGAAGGTATAACGTCAATAATACATAGATGTTTCAACTTATAATGATTTCATTACTGTTCTAACAGCCCTGAGGTAGTAGATATGATTTATCATTGATTACACACTTCCAACTTTAGAAGCACCAGATTGTACATTAGCCAAGGACTTCTCAGAGCTTGCTCCCCCAAATTTTAGATTGAGTAGCAAGGAAGCAAAAGAAGATTTGGCGGGGCACCCATCCTCTATTTTATTAGGGATTTATCGCTCGATATTTCTATCTTAATATAAGATAAAGATGACAACAAAAATAAGTAAAGACTATGCATATAATCTCCAAATACATTGTCTTTGTGTACATACTAAACGAAAACCTGTGTACATACTAAACAACAACCCTGCATAGAGATATCGACTAAAACTAAATATCAAAATATCTCATCTTGAAATAGATATAAGACACAATTTTGCTATACATATGAAATATTCTTCAAATTAAGAAAGGAGTTCATAAAATCATAAATTTTTACTTCTGCATTGCATTATTTTGCTTAGATTTAGCATTCTATTTTTTAGCACCGTTTCCTTTCTAATATATCATATCACACCAAGTTTTAGACAACATTAATCAATTTTCATTCAGGTTAATATAACTTTCGTGGCCCGACACTACATGACTCGTTGTATAAATGATGCTACTTGAAAGAAACAAACAAACATTATGGCAAGAACTACCGGCTACATGCAACACTTGTTAAAAACGTCACCATAAACATTACTAAAATTTACATTTTTATTAAAATTTAGTATAATTTTAAAGTCATTCTATTGATTAAAAAAGGACAACAAAAGACAAGTTAAAAAAATGTCATTATAAATATTTTTGCCATAAGGCGTTTCCCTCTAAAACCAACTCCCCTGGGTGCACACTTGTCATCACTCTTTGCCCTTTAATCCATCGTTAGACGATTGGATTGTTCTAGTTTGTTGATTTAATTGCACCAAATTTTCTGTTTCCTTTGTGCAGATGTCATCATCTTATACCATTCTTGTTATGTGTTTCATGGGTGAGGGTTTTACAACATCCTATGGAAATTAACTACCCTACAACGCCCCCTTGTCTTTCTTGACACCATCGAGCTAGATGCATGCTGGGTTGGAGAAGGGGGATTTCCATGATTTCCTATTCTAGTTGGAATGGATGGAAGATGCATGCTAACCATTTTCTTGTTTCTCGTGTTCTTAAGAAGCAACTTGGCTTCAAGGTATTGTTGCTGTGTCTTCTTATCATCAGTTTTGGTTTTGTATTTTTACCTTTTCAAAAATTTATATTATGTAGAACATACAACCGGTTAGTTTAAAATGATGCCTTCATCATTCTTTAGAGCAAACTCCTACCTAGGCAGTAGCGGTTGTGGTTATCTCCTTAATTCTTGAACAGAGTATTCATCATGTTAGCAGTGTAAGGTTCTGCTTTGGTTTTAACAACACTCATTTAGTTTAATTTGATAAATCTTAGCTTATTTTGGCTGGTAGAACTTTTCTAAAATTTGGGTTCTTCCAGTGGTGATTATTTTGGTTATTACATGAAACGGATGTTAGAGTTGACCGAGGAAATCATGTTAAAGGATTGAAGCAGTGCAAGTTTGAATTCTACACTAACAAACTATCCTTTTGTCACAATATTTGCAGTGGCTCTTCAGAAGAAATAAGAAGGCCCTATATGAAGCACTTGAAAAACTGAAAGCAGGTAATGGATGTTTGAAACTGTTAACACGAACCATACTGCTTGTTGTAGACTATCCCTCACAAGAATTCTTCCTAAACCATCTTATTTGAGAAAATATATGTGAAGATAGTTAGTTGTTACATGGGGTTCTCTTCACTAGTTACAGGTTCCTGCTAAATCCTAAGGTGGTCACAAGTGTTAAGGATACATATATGAAATTGATGTGTTTTTATAGTATTGGTAGCTTGTTTTGGCATATTTCTAAATTGAACATTAAACTAAAATTTCATACAGGCACAGTGATTTATTTTACCATTTGTTGCATTCGTGAACAAGATTTCATGTCATCTGACAAATATTGGGAAAAATATTCTTTTGGGGTTGCAGAATTGATGCTTCTTGGTTTCATCTCGCTTCTCCTGACAGTCGGACAAAGGCCCAGATGAACCAACTCCATATCTTTATCTTTATGCTGGCAGTTCTCCATGTGTTTTGTAGTCTCTTAACTATCGGCTTAGGGAGAGCGAAAGTAAGTGAAAGGCTCAATATCATTCGATTTAAATTTTGCCTTTGATTTTTCTGTTTTGATATCTGCGTTCATTCAGATCCTCTGTTAAAACTGATATTTTCAAGTCCTTCTGGTGCCCAGATGAGGCATTGGAAAGCATGGGAAAAGGAAACACAAACATTGGATTATGAGTTTTCAAATGGTGAGTTCTTTTGGTTATTCGTTAAACAGGGTTTGTCTAGGAGAGTGTTTCTTCAAGCGTCTAGATACTAGATTTGGAAACTCTTCAGATTATAATTGGGATGTTGATTGGGTAATGCTTTCAACTTACAATGTCAAATCATTATCAATATTTTGGGGATTGGGTAACTTTTTGAGGCTATTTAGAAAATTGTGTTGAGTTTTGAGCGCTTTGTTGGCTTTCTGGGTCTAGCAGATCCTGCAAGGTTCAGATTAACCCATGAAACTTCATTTGCAAGGCGTCATATCAGTTTCTGGAGCCAAACACCAGTTCTTAAATGGATTGTAAGTAATTCATACTTCCAAATCTTAACTGTGAAATATCCATTTCCGGTTCAACACTAACTTTCCTTAGATTTACAGGTATGCTTCTTTCGACACCTATCAGTAACTAAAATTCATTACCTGACCTTGCGTCATGGCTTCATAATTGTAAGACCTTGTATTTTAAAATTATCTTTACTATTTCATATTTGGTTGTTTCTATCCCCATATCATTCATGTAGCAAACCTGATTTGTATTAAAGTGTCTATTTCTTTAAATTGTATGTCAGGCTCACCTTCATCCAACTTGTAGAGTTTCTCACTGTAGATCAACAAATTATGCAATATACTAAAGCAAAATACAAGATCTACTTCTACAACAAACTTTTCAGAAGCTTAATCGAATATGAGCAAGATCAAATAGAACACATATAACTGAGAATGATAAAGAAATCACACATGAACACAAAAGAATACTTTGGGGAAAGCCTCAGCCTAAAACCCCGATCTCTGTAATATCATACAAGTCGAAATATGTCCAGATTACACAAAGCCTTAGCTCAGAATCTATCCAGCTCTCAGTACAATCACTCTACTGCTCATAGACAGTCAAAGGCTTCTCAAAAACCTTATCCTCTTCCCTCCAAGCCTCCTATTTCCTTGCGTAGTTTTTCCTGGGGTCCAATGGTGCCACCTGTGTGAAATCCCACCTCACACTACTCACTAAACTCAGAAAGAACTGCAAAATCCTAAAGGAGATAATTCCTTCTGCATGGATGAGTTTCATTTATAGCAAAAATCCTCCAACTGATAGTACACTTTCCCTTCCTCTGATCTCAACTGGGTCTCTGACTAAACTGACATGCATGAGTTATTTACGAGAGAATATTCAATTATCTGGAGAGCAACAGTTACATGCATGCAAGCATTAACTAACTGAACTCGCAATTAATTCCACAAACTATTGGAACTAATCTATCTGGACTTAACTCAGTTAATTGAGATAACTAATTACAACTCAAAGTACAACTCATTCTCATCTCCTTAACTAAGGGATAAATTCCTCAATCAATGGAGAAACTGTTGCATGTCTTCCCATAGACTTCATGTTTGATTTTCGCCAACTAATTAACTCAATATGAATTAATTAATTATTTTAAAAACAGCTGCTAAGATCAAATTCGAATTTTACTTCTCAATTTTAGTTCAGGGACTAACTAAAATTGGAATCCATCCCGAAATGCTGGTTATAGAAATGCTATTTTTAGCACTTCCATTTTTTCATTCCTTGTTGCTATGTCCAACACTGGTACCTGAACTACTATTTATAGGAATGTTATTTTTAGCAATTCTATTTTTAGCATTTCTTGTTGCCATTTTCAACACAACTAGCAAGTTTAATTTTCATAAATATATCAAGAGATCATTGGATGATGACTTCAAGATGGTTGTTGGAATCAGGTTAGTGAAGATTCCTTTATTAACAAAAATTTTGGTCTTCCAAGAAAACTTTTCTTTGTCATCCCTCTAGTTATTCTAAAAACCTCCTCTTGATTTTTACCTAATGCACAAGCTTCAGTGCATTATCTACAATCCTCCATTGTAGGCTTTTGCTATAATATTTTTGCTTCTCAATGTGTATGGTAAGTCTTCAACACTCTATCTCTGCTTCCAATGACTTCAATCTGCATATTCTTAAAAGGAGTTTCTGTTGTTGTTTAAGATAACATCCTCTTTTTGGTTGGCTTTATTTTTGTGAGCAGGGTGGTATTCATTCTTTTGGCTCTCTTTAGTTCCCTTAGTTGTAAGTGCACAAAAATATTGGACTAACATGACACTAAATTATTGATAATGGGAGTTAATAAGTAATTTGGCTTTGATTGCAATATACCAATTATTTTTGTGTGTAATATGTCCACCATGTCTTCTCTACCAATTTATTTTCCTTTTATAAGGGGAAGGAGAAATATGTTCATGGGCAGGGCCCCCCTGAATTATGTTATTTCCCAAAACTAAATCTGTAAGCTGAGTACAATTACTCAGAGGTACAGGGATATGACATGTTAAAGAGTTTCCAAGAAAGTGCAGATGTTCCAACTTGGCTAGACGTCCAAGCTCTGATGGAATAATCCCTATTATGTTCTTTCCCAAAACTAAATCCATAAGCTGAGTACAATTACTCAGAGGTACAGGGATATGACATGTTAAAGAGTTTCTAAGAAAATGCAAATGTTCCAACTTGGCTAGACGTCCAAGCTCTGATGGAATAATCCCTGTAATATTTTATTTCCCAAAACTAAATCCGTAAGCTGAGTACAATTACTCAGAGGTACAGGGATATGACATGTTAAATAGTTTCCAAGAAAGTGCAGATGTTCCAACTTGGCTAGACATCCAAGCTCTGATGGAATAATCCCTTTCAAGTTGTTTTCTGAAAGTTTGATCCATTGAAGACATGTACAATTACACAATGCTTTCAGAATAAAGCCATGGAACATATTAAAGCTGAGGTCAAGAATTCCCAACGCTTTAAGCTGCCCAAGCTTTGGTGGAATTCTTTCTATGAAAATATTATGAGAAATATTAAGTGTACGTAATAATGAAAGACTACCTAGAGATGGAGAAACCCTACCTTCCAATTGCAGTCCAGGAAGTATGATGGAAACCACTCTCTTAGTTCCTTTTCTGCACCAAATGACAGTCCAGGAACATACTTTCTTAGAGTTTTCTGTCGTCCAGTTGAGAAGAGATCCATGTGGATCAGACACAATCATCTTTCTGAATGACAGAATAGCCTCCACATCCCTTGTGCCCATGGATGATTCCAATTCACCCTCCTCCAGCTTGCGTTCATCTTCCTTCAAAAAATAATGATGGGGTTGAAGAGCAGTACTCTCGATCACATAATCATTGGAGAAATATGGATTCCTTGAGTGACTAATATGACTTCCTTGAGTGACTAATATTAACTATGGTAGTGATAGGATAGAGCGTTATTGTAGTTGCCATGATCACACAACACACAACACAATTATCCATTTTTCTCTTTCGTTGCCTGACACAATACACTAATACTTGCTATTCCTTTCTTTGCTATGCTATGTGCCTGACATGCATATAAATAATAGACACAAATCTCACATAAATTGTTGAAGGCTGCAAAGTAAGTGGAAAATCCATGTGGATTGGGACATACTTGGTCAACAATGTTGTATTGAGTGGACTAAAACATACTTGGTGAACAATGTTGTATTGAGTATACTGGGACATATTTTGTCAATAAAGTTGTATTGAGTGGGGCATAATGTTGAAGAAAGTTGCAACAACATTTCTAATTGGAATTCGGTCAGTGCTCAGTACAAAGAGGGAGAAGAAAGTTACAACAACATGTCTAATTGGAATTTAGTCAGGTACAAAGTGAGAGAAGCAAGTTGTAGGAGTGGTATGGCTATACACTTGGGCCAGAGATATTCTTCAAATTTCACTAGTCTAGTGGTTTTGGCTCCAACACTAAGGTGAAACTCTTCACTATTTGGGGTCCTGCACTGCGCTCATTGGCTTGGCATTAGGGAAATGGTTGTTTTCAGAGATTCAAAACCTATAATCGACTGGGCCAATGGAAATTTTAATATGGAATCTCCTACAACTCTTCGCTCTTTGGGGTCCTACACTACGCTCACTGGCTTGGCATTAGGGAAATGGTTTTTTTTGAAGAATCAAAACCTATAATCAACTAGGCCAATGGAAATTGTAATCTGGAATCTCCAATTCGAAGAAGAGGGTTTGTGCTCTCATTAATGTTTTTAGAAATATTTCCATTACCCACATCTATAGACAAAAAAATGGTGAGGATACAATGCTTCTCCTAGTATGATTCACTTCCAAACCTTTGTCCATGGCGGATCAATATTGTCATTTATCTGATCATGGGATCATCTATATGAAACAAAAATGCTTCTTTTTTAGTTGTTTCGACATCTTTTTATGTAAAGATGCATGATATTTTGCTGCCAACACTATATCCTTGATGCTTCTTTTTTAGTTGTTTCAACATCTTTTTATGTAAAGATGCATGATATTTTGTTGCCAACACTATATCCCTGTTTCAAACTGGGAATGGCATGCCGCTTATGAATTTTGTATTTTCTTAACTCACTTTAATGAAAGCATTTTTTCTGTTTAAAAAAAAAACACTTGCAACAAAGTTTCTAATTGGAATTAGGTCGGTGCAGGGTCCGAAGTAGGAGAAATTCAAAAAGGAATTATTTAGAACAGCCAAAAATTTGCCCCAAAAAATATTTTTCACCAAAATTTTGTGATACTTGTTTTTCAAAAAAATATGATAATTGGAGTGTTTGAATTGTTTTTTAATCATCACCATTAAAAAATCTCTGGGTACCCAAAATCCTGAAGTTTGCAACTGTAACTCATATTTCCCAAAATTTCTCCTAAATTTTGACAAGAATCATGCAGAAATTTCCACTATTTTCCAAGAAAGTTTGTGGACTCGATAGACTATATTAAACATAAACACAACTAGTGTGTATCAAAAGAGTCTACCCACCAGATTTTTAAGGCTTTCCAAATTTTTTTGCCAGCATGTTTACTTTAACAACTTAAATTTCTGTAGCCTTCACTACCTGTTTATTCACCTTATTTACTTTGTATAGAAGACATATATAGTCAAGCCATACACTACGTGATGCTTAGATATCTTATCTAGTATTTATAAAATTAGAGATAAGGCATCCCTTCAGAATTACAGAAACTCATAGTACACAAGTTTATCAGAGAAAAATAAGAGCTTGCAAGTTCTTTTGGCAGAACAGATCATTCACTCTATTGAAATCTTCTGGTAAAACCTCGAATGAATTTTTGTTAGACAAATATGGCCAGTTTAAAATATGCTTCCTTTTGTTTTTTTCAATTAATTTCTTAGCATTCTTACTTATACCAAAAAGGGGGAGAAAAAGGCACAACGATGATGCAGTTGTGTGTGGGTGTGTATAGATGGATGAAAAACACATAACTTTTTAGCAAGTTTTTTTATCCAAATTGTACAAGTTCTTTGTTCTGGTGAGTTTTAGGACACTTGAAATAATTATGCTTTGTGTAATCCTCATGTGCGTGCCCTTGTGTTTTGATAGATTGATAGGTTGATAGGTTTCCTCCTGTACTTAGTAAACACAAAGCCTAACATTTGTTTTGTTGTCAACACTTTCAGTACATGGTGCAACCTAGGCAAGTTCATCAGGTTGCTGCAAAACACAAGCTCTAATACTTGGAAGGGGGCAGTGCATTTTGCACTGAGATATGTTAGTGATGGAGAGGTGGTGTCGCAAGGTTTTCAAAATTCTGATTGGGCAGATAGTGCTGGTGACACAAATAGCACTTCAAGGTGCTCTTTCAATTTAAGTTCAACTACGGTTTCCTGGTTCAATAGTTAACAAAGTACAAACTTATGCAACACTCAGTTCAATAGAAGCAGAATATATGGCTGTCAGTTCTTCTAGTTGTGAAACAAGACCTATTTAATGCAATGGGCATTGGGTACTAGCTCTTTACCTTTCACCTACTAATTTTCATCTTCAATGATTCTTTATATGTCACAATGCTTCTCGAATTTATGCCTTACAGCGTTTCCTTTGCAACACCTTGTGCAAATGAGTGTTATGAATGTATGAAAAACACCTGAGATAATTAAAAAAATTAAAATATGATAATAGATAAAGACATTACCCTCTCCACATATAAGAAAAAAAAGTTTACATAATTATGTTTACTTCATGTATCAATATGCATTTAGAACTTCTTTTACATTATCATTGTTATAAAATAATATAGTGATAAATAGTAAAATAAAATTAAGAATTAAAAAACTTCTTTTACATTATCATTATTATAAAATAATATAGTGATAAATAGTAAAATAAAATTAAGAATTTAAAAATAAAAAACAAAAATATTATTACAAATTTGATTTTGATAATAATAAATTTACATAAAAATTGAAAACATTAATTATATATTTATATGTAAAATTGATAATTAAAACTTCTAATTGATATATATAAATAATTTAACGGAACATATTAACCATATACCTTTTATAAAATTATAATTAAAATAATTAGTTATATATAATTTATTATTAAACTATTTATAAAACTAATAAAAAAATATTAAATCTTTTTAAATCAAAGGAAAGAATATTTAAATTTAGTTTCCTTTAAAAGCAATGTTCACACAACTATTGATTTATAAATAAAATGGTAGAATTTAAATATTTTAATCTTTTCCTACATTATTTATTTAAATTAAAAATGAAATGTGATAATTGAATTTAATTTCATTAATATAAAAATGATATAAATATAAAATGTTATTTTGAATAATAAAGATTAATTAAAAATAAAAATGGAAAAATCATTACATTAAAACATAAAATAAGTTTAACAATGAATATGAATATAGCTTCCTAATAAAAATGATTAAAAATATAAACAAAGTTTTCTTAACATTAATATTTGGGGAGAGATAAAAAGAAAAAATATTATATATTTAAATTTTTTTATATTTTATCAAAAACATAAAATAAAGCAATTAAGATACAACAAAAATTTTTAATACTTAGATTTACCTAAAAAAGTATTATACATTTTATATTTAAAGTTTTATATGGGTGATAGCATGGAGTTGGGTTACATTTTTTTGGTGAAATGAGGGCACATTTTGGTGGAAAAAAGGCGTTCAATCGAGCAATTTTTAAATGCTCGACCGAGTTGTTGAGACACCTAAAAATAGCTCGTTCGAGCATTTAAACAAACCCTCAATCGAGCGGCTTTCTAACTTGAGTTAAAGGCTAGATCGAGCTATATTTTTCAATCAAGCGCTTAAATTCAAATATCAAATTGTTCAATCAAGGCTCTGGTTAACCATGCATACGATTCAATCGAGGGTTTCTTCAACACTCGATCAAGCAATTTGAATTTTGAATTTAAGAGCTCAATCAAGCTCCTGGTGTCCTAAAAATCACGGTTTCAACACCGTTTCTACAACCCCATTTTGTACCCTAGTGGATTT
The DNA here is from genome assembly GCA_031772625.1 of Pinus tabuliformis. Classification (NCBI taxonomy): domain Eukaryota; kingdom Viridiplantae; phylum Streptophyta; class Pinopsida; order Pinales; family Pinaceae; genus Pinus; species Pinus tabuliformis. The sequence continues at coordinate 1,140,813,301 of CM062820.1, read as the reverse complement.
AGGGCAGAATTTGTCTTTAAGTGGTGGAGTTCATCATGTTGGATTTGTGAAATAATCCTCTATCCAATGACATATGAATTTGACACTTCCAAATTCATATGATATTTTTCATCTAATTTCTTTTAAACATAACACTTGAATTTTTTTTAAACAATTTCAAAGGGATTGAATAAAAAATCAATAGCATAAAATATACACAACTAAAATTTTTTAAAAAGTACCACTATCTTAGTTTACGAGTCCTTGAAAAATAGTACTCATGGTTTTTCAATTTTTTTAAAGAGTTGAAATAAATCGTAGGTGAAGACATGCGTCTACAAAATGTAATTGAAATATTACTTCGCAACTTCTAAAAATAATAAAAATTATAATTTTCCATAAAAAACTAAATTTTTAATAATAAAAATTTTGTTCTCTCCATGTAGATCATGTTCATATATATATATATATATATATATATATATATATATATATATATATTTTTAAAATTACACATTTTAGACTAAGTTATGATACGTGAACCCACACATACCTCTTATGTTTTGTGAAAATTTGCAAGGACGTATATTGCATTTAATGGAAATTGAGAGATTATAAGACACTTTTTTTTTACAAAAACTATCATTAGGAAAAACTTGAAATTTCATGGCCACATTTTGCCCAAAAGTGTAACCATCTTCATGCATTCAACCATATGCATAATTAAACATCGTTCACTAACATATACATCAATAATAGACCACATACCAACATATACATCAATGATACTCCACATACGAATATACAACAAAAATTCACCATATATATTGGTATCATCTAATGAAAGCTGGAAATTCCTGGTGTGATTTCCTATGTAGGGAGTGAACATATACATCAATAATAGATCACATACCAAGATGTACATCAATGATACACCACATACGAATATACAACAAAGATTCACCACATATATTGGTATCATTTAATGAAAGCTGGAAATTCCTGGTGTGATTTCCTATGTAGGGAATCGATACACTCCATTAAAGGGTTTTGGTTTTCAGGCTGCCACCATCCAATTCCATGATTTCTTCTAGGTTATTAAAACAATAACCACTGCCCCAATTCCAATTACTACTCCTATCCCAGTGCTATCATTGACATCTTTTCTTCCACAATATGCAACCATCCTACTTTAACATTGCTTTTTGCACCAACACCTCCCATTGATCTTGCTTTAAGATTTTTGCATGTTGTCAAAGGATACCCACACAAGCACTTGTTCCTTTGAAATGGAGTTACAGAGAAAGTGGAAAATTGTGTTCCTCCTAGGATTGAGCTGCATAAGTTATTAGAAGAAAAATTCACAACCGCCAACATTGATAATTTAAAGAGCTCTTGAGGAATCCCTCCAGTGAAATTATTATTGGCCAAATCCACTTGCTCTAAAATAGATATATTACTAAGAGAAACAAGAATTTTTCCTTGTAATTGATTCCAAGATAAATTCAGCAATCTCAAACTACTCAGGCTTCCTATATTTGTAGGAATTTCACCTGTGAAATTATTATTGGACAAATCAAAGATTGCGTTGGTAGCAACTGAGAAGATAAGTTATAATATCTTCCGTCTATGTCAATCTCCATATCAAAATACACTATGTTGTTCATGTACTACTTCACGAAAGACTCATTGTGTCAAGATACATTTATTGCATATCCTTGAAGTCTCTCAAGGTCAAATGGTATCCCTCCACTGAATTTGTTACTAGATAAATCTAAAATATATAACTGAGTCAGATTTGTGATCCATTGGCCAATAACACCATAGAACTCATTATAAGCAAGGCTTAAAACTTGTAACTTGTGAAAAGATTCAAAGTACCCTGGTATCTCACCCATTAATCTGTTATTCCATAGATCCAGTAATACAAGTATATTACAGTGAACAAAATATGAACTCGAAGGCCCAAAACAATTGTTAGAATGGCCAAAGAAATATAACAATGAAACTAAAAGCCCTGTGTCTAGATCTTTGTTAAACTTGTTCTTTGACACATCAAGGTCAGCTAATGAACCACAATTATGTAAGGCTGGCATTGGTCCTTCCAACTTGTTTCATGATAAATCCACCGAATACAAATCTGTAAGACTATCAAAGATACTTCGAAGGATTTTTCCTGACAATTGATTATCATCCAAATATAGATACTGTAGCTTAGTACAATTTCCCAGAGTTGGAGGAATCTAACCACTTAATGAGTTCTGTTGTATAGCTAGGTATTCCAACTCAATTAGACGACCAAACTCTATTGTTATGGTACCTGTGAAGCTATTATTATCGAAGTAGATGGTCGATAACTTAGTACAATTGTCGATAGTCGGAGGGGTCTAACCACTTAATGAGATGCTATTGAAGTCGAGATATTCCAACTGAACTAGGCGACCAAACTCTATGGGTATGCTCCCCATGAATTTGTTACAACCAAGATTGGGAGTTGATAGCTTAGTGCAATTGGCAAGAGTTGGAGGGATGGGACCATCTAGAACTGGAAGGTTGCTACCAAAGAGTGGGATGCCTTCTAAGTCTAATTGTTGCAACTCTACCAGATGCCCAAACTCTATTGGTATGGTACCTGTGAAGTTGTTCAATGAAAGGAAGAGAGCCGATAGCTTAGTGCAATTTCCAGGAGTTGGAGGGATGTGGCCACTCAAAGAGTTGTCTGTCAAGTCGAACAGTTCCAACTTTACTAGGCAACCAAATTTTGTTGGTCTGGAACCTGTGAATCTATTCCCTGTAAGGGATAGGGTCGCTAGCTTAGCACAATAGCTAAGAATTGTAAGGACGCGGCCACTGAAAGAGTTGTATGACAAGTCAAGTTGTTCCAAGTTTACTAGATGACTAAACTCTGTTGGTATGGTACCTGTAAATTTGTTGTCAGCAAGGACGATCCTTCGGAGGCTTGTGCAATTAGACAGTGAAATTGGAATAGACCCCGTAAGCATATAATTAATTCTGAGTGATTCTGGAATATGGAAGCGTATAATATCACTAAAGCTTAGGTCAAGCACTCTCAACCTTTTAAGCTGCGCAAATTCACGTGGAATTTCTCCTGTCAAATTTTGACGAGAAAGGTTCAAAATATGTAACAGGGAGAGGCTTCCAATAGATGATGAAAGAGTGCCTGTCAAATTTAAGCCGGAAAGGATTATGGCCACTACTCTTGGATTGTGTTGTGAGCAGGTAATACCATATGACGAGCATGCGTCTTCCCACTTCTCTGTTGTACAGATGGAGAGCTTTCCATAGGGATGTTTGATATGCTTCTTAAAAGACAGAAGGGCCTGCACATCCATCCACAGTGGGGTTCGACGACCTTCCTCCAGCATTTGACGTCATTGGAAACAAAATATTGAGAAGCAGAATGAGACTGACGATCATATAGATGATCATCGTATAAACCATATTCTGGATGAATATGGGAATGGGAATAAGTGAGAAAGCAAAGAAACATGATGATGAGAAGAAGAAGCTTATAACCCATTTTACTCCCTCACTCCTCAAGCACTCAAGCGTCCTTCAAAAATTATGAATTCTGCGCTCAGCTATGTAAATTCAACGTGCTCTTATAGATAACGTAAAATTGATTAGGTACGGATTTCTAGGCCTGTCTCTCTCCACATGTCTGAAATTTCAAGAGAGCGAAATTTCAGGAGACCGAATTTTCAGGAGACCAACATTTCAGGAGGCCGAAATTTCAAGAAACCAAATTTCTAGACAGTTTGACCAAGCGTTGACCAGCATGTGTTGACCTCCTTTGAATTCATTTTTGCGAGGGATATCTTTGTTTGGTCAGGGCGCATTTTTGGGCACATAAATCGAGGCTAAGCGTTGATTGTTGACCAATGTTGATTGCAGCTAGGGCTAACCACAGGTGAGTTGTTTGACCAGACTTTGACTAGGTTAAATTTGACTGTTTTGAAGGTTGTTTTATCTTGCTGTTTGGAGGTTGAAGTTGATTGAATTTAACAGATTTGTTGAGGGTCAAATCTGCCCTGTTGACCAATGTTGACTTTTCTAGTTAATGCTCTTTTGTTGCTGTTATAAATTATCAGATTTGTAAATTATACTATCTCTCTCTTTTGAACTATTGAAGACTAAAATAATATTTGATCAAGGTTTCCCCACATTTGGTTTTGTCCCTAGCTGGTGCCACATCTTGTGTCCTCTTGTTTTGGCTTGTCTTCTACTATTTATGTTTATGTTCTATCTACATTTTACTATCATGTTGATGTGATTGCTAATCTGAATATTGATACTGGGCTAATAAAAAAATTGAAGTAAAATTGATATAAAGCATATAGCATACCATTGTTGCCTAAAATTAACATGGTATTGGAGTTGAGGTGAAGACAAAGCCCAAGCAAGATTGAAATAGAAATCACCAAAGACAGTTGGACAAAGACAAAAGGTTCAATGGGTTCCTCATCCTACTTCCTGACTGAAGACAAGCTCCATGATAAATCTGACTATCATGGATGGAAGATGTCTCTTGATTTGACCTGGAAGGAAAAAGAAGTGATGGATTATGTGCAGGGTAAAATCCCTGAACCTCCTTCAAATGCACCGACTGCTGTGAAGACCAAGTACAATAGGGCGGAAGTCAAAGCAAAGAAGATTACCATGGATTCCATTAACAAGCATCTAGTGGCCTACATCTCTGAATTGAAGACCTCCAAGGAGATCTACGATAGGTTTTTTGGCATGTTCAAGGTTAGTAATGCTAATCAAATTCTATTTATCAAGAATAAGTTGAAGGATATTAAGAAGGGCAAGGATGAGGATATTCAAACCTATATCTTGAGGATTACTGAGATCAATAATGATCTACTCTCGATTGGAGAAGTCATTCCTAACAGGGAACTTACTCTCACCACCCTTGGAGGACTCCCACCTAAGTGGTATGTATTTAGAACCACTATACTCAACAATGATCGAATTCTGGGGTTTGAAGAATTTATGTCAAGATGCATTCAAGAAGAAACAAGAATGGTGGAGAAAGAAATGACTTCTAATAGAAGGAACCCCATTTCATTCTCTTCTCATGCCAAAAAGGAGAAATAATGTAGGGTCTAAAGGTCATTTCCATGGAAAGCCTGGATCTAATGGAGGAAGGAGGGGCAGGTTCTTTGTTTGCAATAAGTTTGGCCACTATGCAAGAGAGTGTCCAAATAGAAGGGACACATCACAAGATGATGATCACAATCATTCTAGGGGAAACTTCAATAACAATGATCAAAGGAATGACAAGTCCAATGGCAAAGTAAAAGGGAATGTGGGACATCAAGGAAATGGTCGACCCTCTAATAAATCAAGGAACTCCAGGTATGAATAATCAAATGTTGTTAACAATAAGCAAAAAGAGTACTATCTTATATCAACCCTCTTTACTACCTCTCCTCTGGGCACTTTGGGAAATTGGTTGATTGATAGTGGTGCCTCAAGGCACTTCGCCGGACACAAGGAATCCCTCTCTAATCTAATAGAAAAGGAGACAAATTTGGAGATCATCCTTGGAGACGATGCCACCTATCCCATGAAGGGAGTAGGGAATGTTACCCTTCAATTGAATCAAGGTAACAATATTCATTTGCAAGAAGTACTATATGTACCTGATCTCAAGAAGAACCTCGTGTCCATTTCAACCATGGAGGAAAAAGGATTCAAGGTGGCATTCATCGATGGCAAGGTATGTGTTTGGAAAACAAAATTTAAAGATTCTTTTACTCTTGGTTTCAGGGTTGACACTTTGTATCAAGTTGGAGGAAGTCCATTAGGAGCCATGTCTTGCGACACATCTCTGCAATCTAAACTATGGCACAGGAGGTTTTCCCATCTTCATTATAAGGCCCTACCTGATGTGAGACAGATGATGACAGGTATGCCTAAGTTCAAAGTAGAGCATGAAGGTTTATGCCTGGGATGTGCCAAAGGAAAACTTACAAGGGGACCATTCCCCTCAAGTAATAGCAATACCACAAATATATTGCAATTGATCCACTCCGACATATCTGGTATGATGACCGTAAACTCTTTGGGAGGATACTTATATTATCTCACCTTTACGGATGATTATTCTCGCAAGACCTAGATATACTTCTTAAATAAAAAGGATGAATTGTTCACCTAGTTCTGATACTTAAAAGCCTTGATCGAAAACCAAGTCGAGAAGAAAATAAAGATATTGAAGACTGATAATGGGATTGAGTATGAATCCAATGAATTCCAATATTATTGCAGAGAAGCTAGCATTAAGAGGGATATTACAATGCCATACACTCCCGAGCATAATGGTGTGGCTGAAAGGAAGAATCTCTCTATTGTAGAAGCAGTTTGTGCCATGCTTCATGATCAAGGTCTCCAGAATAAATGTTCATTGGTAAGAAACCCAATGTCTCTCATATTAGAATTTTTGGAAGTACAATATATTTTCATGTGCCAAAAGAGAAAAGAAGCAAATTGGGTGCATCTGGGAAGAAAGGAACCTTTGTGAGTTGTAGTGAAAATTCTAAGGGATATAGAATTTATGTGGCTAGTCAAAAGGAAGTTGAGATAAGTCATTATGTCACTTCGATGAAGATATGGACCTCAGGAATATCAACAACCTTCCTATCCTAAGGAAGGACAAAGAAGATGACACAGGAAATTAAGGTGAAAAAGAGGACGAAACGATGCCTGATGTTTGTGAACCAATGGATCCTATTGATCCACTCCCTCATGAGCCTTCCACCTCCAAAAGGATACCCTCATGGCTTGGTAAGATTCTCAAAGATTCCAAGAGACACATTGCACCAACAGGGACTTTCCGTGAAAGAAAGAAGCCGAACAGGTATCAAGGATATTTGACCGCCATGAGCACTATCATTCAAAATGAGTCTTCATCATTTGAAGAAGATGTTCAAAGCATCAAGTATTGAAGGATGATATGAATGAAGAATATGAGTCAATTATGAAGAATGATGTCTGGGATGTGGTCCCTATACCCCAGGAAAAATTGGTTGTCACCTCTTAGTGGCTCTACAAAATCAAGCATGGAGCTGATGGTAGTGCAGACCCTTTCATTCACAAATGTAAGAGGGAGTTGGCTTCTGAATTTGAGATGAAGGACCTAGGACCAATGCACTATTTCCTAGGGTTGGAGGTCTAGAAAAAGACATGTGAAATTTTCATCTCTCAAGGAAAATATGTTGTGAAGATATCAGAACTGAATTGGGAAATGCTTTTGAGTACCATCAACTCATAGGAGCACTGATGTTCTTGGTGAACTTCCTTCCAGACATATGTTTTGCAGCTAACACATTGAGCCAATATATGGTTGATCCTCCTCATATACATTGGATTGGTACCAAGAATCGTATGATATATCTTCGGGGCACAATGACTCATGGACTGAGATACATTATCGGAGATGTGAGGCTACATGGTTATTCTGATGATGATTGGGCTAGCAGTGTGGTGGATCACAAGAGCACTTATGGATGTTGTTTCTCTTTGGGTTCTACTTTGATATCCTGGATGAGTAGGAAGAAAAAATTGCTTTCCTTGAGCACTACCAAGGCTGAATACATAGCTCCTAGTATGGCCTCCTGTGAAGCTGTCTAGTTGAGGAAGCTCTTCAGTGAGTTTTTTAGACATGTGTTGGATACGACTGTGATCCTCTGCGACAACCAGAGTGGGATTTTATTACCAGAGAATATCATGTTTCATGATCGCTCCAAGCATATAGATATCAGGTACCACTTTATCTGGTATATGGTACAACGAGGAGCAATAAGGCTCCATCACATTGGGACTGATGAGAAGATCGCTGATATTCTGAAAGAGCCCTTGGGGAAGGTCAAATTCTTGACCTTTCGAGAATGACTTAGAGTCATTGACGGACTCTCTTATGAGGGTCCTTTATGAGATCGACATTGAGCTTTGGGAGCTCCGGGGGGGCTTGGGGTACTTCTTGGAGCAATAAGAAACCATAAGGTGACTGGTTCAGCCTTCCCCTAGTGGTTTGTTGTTGATCTGAAATGGGGATCTAAAGGCTTCTTTTCGGCTTACAAGAACCTCTCCTACTCCAAAGCTTAAACAATTTCCAAGATCTATCTTATGTTGACAAATGTGAATTAAGAACTTGAAATAGGTGTATGATTGTGTTTTCCTTTAACTGTTAAGTGCTTAAGTTGATTTGCTTAAATTGATATAAAAACATATAACAAAAAATAATGCAAATAATGACCAACACACATAACAGCAATATAATTAGGAGTTCACCCAAACCTCTTGGGCTACATCTCCGTGAGCTCTAGCCAACTCAACTAGGCTCTGTGGGATTATAGCTTAAATTCTTTTACAAGTTCCACACTCGACTCCATTGGTTTACAACTGAACCTATGGGTTTAGAATACCATCTTATCCTACTAGTTGTCCATACTCTACAAACAGATCTAGGCTTCTTTGGACTAGATTCCTTCAATCAGTGCTCCGAGCTATCTTAAGCTCCTGGCTTGCACCAACTCCCTCGGAATTATTTTTCAGTCTCTAGAATTCCTTCTTCCATCTTTAACACACATTAGACACCAACAATAGCTTGATCATTTGATCTCTTTGCTGCTCTAAAACTTCATTACAGCCTCATGGCTCTTAGAAGTTTGCTTTGAGCTCTTTGGCTCTGAGGCTCTGCCTCCAACCTCTGGTGATTCTGCCTCTATCAAGCCTCCAACCTTTGGTGGCTCTCTGCAAATCCTCGACTCTACGGCTCTCTGGCTTTGCAACTTTGTTACGCTCAAGCTCTCTAGCTTTGCAACTCTGTTGCGCCTAGCTCTCTAAGAAATCACCCCTTTGCCATCGCCCCCAACCTCTGGTGGCTTCCTTCACTTTCTTTGGAACTGTGGCTCTACCTCCAACCTCTGGTGGCTCTTCCTCTATCAAGCCTCCAACCTTTGGTGGCTCTTTCCCCAACTTTGAGCTCCCTCAAGGGAGACTTGCTTCTTCGCTTGGCTCTCTGGCATTTGAAGAATCCTTCGACTCTACGGCTTCCCCAATCGTTCCTCTGTCCCTTCGATCATGAGGAATCATTCCTTCCCGGATCTTCAGCATTGTGTGCTTCATACGCATCTCTGTTACAAAAATGACTGCTCATAGCATGGCAGAGGTGTGATGGTTGTTTCCAAATGGAAATGAATCAGCGACCTCTTTCCAAAACAAAATCTACGAAATAATGCATTTTTCATTTGGAACAGAAATACAAAGGAATACATAGAAAAAAACATCATGAGCCTTTAACCTGGACTTCAAATAATATGTAGCGGCATTTATAAACCCTTCGGGTCCGTCCCTTTATCGCAATATCACAATCGCATTGCGTAGGCCAAAACAACCCAATACACGGAAAATACAAAGAAATTAAATGAAATCGCATCCATAAGCCTTATCAAGTCCGTGCTTTATCACAAGTTGCAATCGCATGTCGCATGGTATAGCACTCCCCTCTGCCTTATTGCAATCCGATCTCTGATCATTGATCACTGATCGCGCTATCGGCGCATCACATATCACATATCACAATGTCCTCCCACCAGGCCTTTATCCCTTCAAAGCTCCGATCTGATATGTCTTACGGATCTGATAAGGGTTTTTGGCTGTGGAATATAGTATTTCGGGTTCACTTCCATATCGCTCCATCGTCGATCGCTTTATCGCACATCGCAATATTGGCACATTGCAATTCGACTTACCTAGGGTTCTGATGTCGCATGAAGGCCTTCCTCTGATGTGATATATCGGAGATCGCTAAGCAGGTATTCTTTTGCCTTTGGTTTAAGTCCTCCCTTTGAACCCTTCTGATGCAATTTTTCCTCTGTGAGAAAGATTTTTAGATTTAGAAGTCCATTACTAGATCCATTTTCAATCATGCCTTCCTACTAAAAATATGTTGGACTCCAAAAAACAAATATACTGATCTGAACAGTAGATGACAGTACGTCACCCTCTTCTTTCAGCCTCTGTGCACTTTCCTTGCATAGTGCCTCTGAACTAAAGCCTTTAAACACTTTCCTTCCTGGATGTGCTTGTCCTCCTGGGAAGAACTGTTTTCCCCCTTGACTTCATGCAAAGCTCCTGCTGAGAAGGTTACAGAAGGTAGTTTGAACTTCTCTTCCTTGATCATTGATCGAAGGTGGCTCGAACAAATGTGAAGTTACATCTTCTTCACAAACATTTACATTTGCATCTGTTTGACATATTGTCAACAACAATAGAAATACAGACAACAATTGGATGGCCTAAACTCTTGCTTCAACAAAAGAAACAGATTTCACATCTTGTGAATTATCTCCATGTCTTGCATCTGCATACAAATGATTGACTAGATAACAAGCCAACAAAACATGCCTTTAAAACAATTGACCCTTCAAGTCAAGCATGTAGAAAAATAACTTTAGGATTCTTTTTCAAAGAAGAAACACTTCATCATTATCTCCATCTTGGAGACCAAATCAACTTTTTCCAAGTCAACATTAACATTACATGCATGCTTAAAAACAAAGCAATCAACCCTTCAAGTTAATTACAAATACATGTTCAAATTCAAGGAAATCATCAACATCCCTGTGTTCATGCACATCATTCTCATGCATGCATTTCATCTTTCAAATTTTGCTTAAGTACACTGTACTTTCGAAGCTGAAATGAGCATAATGTTGCATTAATAAAGTGAGTCTCCTACTCAACTGTTCCATTCAACTTCTTGGTAAAACCCTGCAACTTGCAGTCCATTAAAAAAGAATTGCAAATAGATGCATTATATCAATAGACATGCAATCTTAATTGGATAAGAATTCTAACCATCTATTACGAATCCATTTCAAAGGTCCTTCCTTTGTCTGCACATCAACATCAACATGTGAATCATCTTGAAACACATCATTCATGGAATCTTTCTTTCCATTCCTGCCATTCTCTCTTTCCACCTTCTTCAAGTTTCGTGGAATCATTGTTGGATTCAAAGTCCAACATTTTGCAACAATATGTCCTTGCTTATGGCAGTAAGTTCAACATGTGCATATTCTTGACAGCATGATTTGCCTTGCTTAATGGACCTTTGACTCTTTTCTTCTTTTCCTTCAAAAGTTTCCTGTATGTGGCCATTCTCTTCCAACATCTAGAAACATTATGGTTATTCAAACCACAAAAGGAACATGCAATTCCTTTCCCATGCTTATATGGAAATTTATCACGCTGAACATAATCAAAAGGAATATGATTAGAACCAAATTTATACCTTTCCTTTTCACCTTTATTACCTTCTTGAGGAGGTGAACTGAATGAAGAAGTAGCTCCCTTTGGAACACCATCAACCTCTTCAATGGTTTTAGAGTTTCCACAACTCTCTGGTTCAAGTGTATGCTTATGAACACCTTCTTCCTGAAAATGATGTTTCAAGCTATTTCATTCCCCATGAATACAATCTTTACACTTTTGAGGTAGAAGACTTGAAATGAAACTCCTTCTTGGAACTGTTTCAATTGTCTTCATGGCAGCTTTGGAACTTTCTCCATAAGATTGTCCATAGCCAAGACCCAAATACTTAGGCCTTTCCTCAACCATTATTGGCTCAACAATACCTTGTGCATGTTTGCCCAAGCCTTTTCCTTCATAGCCCATTTTGGACATTAACTTGGAACCTATGCCTCTGGTATGTTTTTCAAAAGAACCAACATAAACATTCTTAGAAGAATTTAGAAAAACGGGAATTGGTTACCTCTTCTTCAAGCTGATACTTGACTAAGGCTTCTTTGGCAACAAGGAGCTATGTCTCCAACTCATGCATCCTTTCCAGATCCATATTTGCAATATGAAGTTGCCTCTCCATTTCCTGCAATTTGTCAGAAAGAAACTGCTTCTCTTCCTTCATGGAATTCAACTGTTGTCTAAGTACGATGCTCTTCCTTCCATCCTCATACATTTCTCTCACCATATCCATCATGGTGAACAAGTCTTGCTTCATATCTTCATCAAAGAATCTTGTGAAGAAAGAAGAATTTGAGGACTCACTTGTAGAAGTTGTCATTATCAAAATGAACAAAATAACTTAAAACAAGATTAACAAAGAGCTTATTCAAGCAAGCTTTTGCAACAAACCTTTTGTGCTTCAAGGATTGCTTTGAGGTCCTTTTAGATAAGAATAATGCCTTCAACCCTTCTTCCTTCTTGTCCTCTCCTAGACTTAGCTATCAATAGCTTTCCCTTCACCTCTGCAAACTCAAACAATCGTCAGTTTACAACAATCAAACAATCAATCCTCGACTGTTTGAACACCTTTCAAGTTAACCAAGCAAATAGATTGCTCTGTCATTCAAGCATCCTGCTTTGATCAATCAAGCATCATGATACCACCTGCTCTGGTATAACTTGGTATGATACCACCTTATTTGAAGGTGGGGTTAATCAACCTAATGCTTTGATACCACCTGATATGAAATGGGGATCTAAAGGCTTCTTGTCAGCTTACAAGAACCTCTCCCACTCCAAAGCTTAAATAATTGCCAAGATCTATCTTATGTTGACAAATGCGGAATTAAGAACTTGAAATAGGTGTATGCTTGTATTTGCCTTTAACTATTAAGTGCTTAAGTTGATTTGCTTAAACTGATATAAGAACATATAACAGCAAATAATGCAAATAATAACCAACACACATAACAATAATATAATTAGGAGTTCACCCAAACCTATTGGGCTATGTCTCCGTGAGCTCTAGGCAACTCAACTAGGCTCTCTGGGATTATACAATTTCCACACTCAACTCCATTGGTTTACAATTAAACCTATGGGTTTAGAATACCATCTTATCCCGCTAGTTGTCCATACTCTGCGGACAAATCTAGGTTTATCTGGACTAGATTCCTTCAATCAGCATTCTGGGCTATCTTGAGCTCCTGGCTTGCACCAACTCCCTCAGAATTCTTTTTCAATCTCTGGAATTCCTTCTTCCATCTTCAGCACACATCAGACACCAGAAATATCTTGATCATTTGATCTCTTTGCTGCTCTGAAACTTCATTACAGCCTCATGGCTCTTAGAAGTCTGCTTTGAGCTCTTTGGCTCTGAGGCTCTGCCTTCAACATCTGCTGACTCTGCCTCTATCAAGCCTCCAACCTCTGGTGGCTCTCTGTGAATCCTCGGCTCTACGGCTCTCTAGCTTTGAAACTCTGCTACACTTAAGCTCTCTGGCTCTGCAACTCTGCTGCACCCAGCTCTTTGAGGAATCACCCCTTTGCCATCGCGCCCAACCTCTGGTGGCTCTGCCTCTATCAAGCCTCCAACCTCTGGTGGATTTTTGCCCAGCTGTGAGCTCCCTCAAGGGAGACTCTTGAAGGGATACTTGCTTCTTCACTTGGCTCTCTGGCCTTTGAAGAATCCTCTGACTTTGCGGCTTCCCCAGCCGTTCCTCTGTCCCTTCGATCATGAGGAATCATTACTTCCTGGCTCTTCAGCACTGCGTGCTTCATAACGCATCCCTATTATAGAAACGCCCTCTCATAGCATGGCACAGGTGTTATGGTTGTTTCTAAATGTAAATGAACCGACGACCTCTTTCTAGAACAAAATCTACGAAATAATGCATTTTTCATTTGGAACATAAATACAAAGGAATACACATAAAAACACATCACGAGCCTTTAACCCGGACTTCAAATAATATGTAGCCACATTTATAAACCCTTCGGGTCCGTCCCTTTATCGCAATCGCATTGCATAGGCCAAAACAACCCAATACACGGAAAATACAAAGAAAATCCACAAAGCTAGATTTCAAATTAAATGAAATCGCGTCCATAAGCCTTATTGGGTCCGCGCTTTATCGCAAGTCACAATTGCACTATAGTGCTCCCCTCTGCCTTGTTGTGATCCGGTCTTCGATTGCCGATCATCGATCGCGCTATCAGCGCATCGCATATCACATATCGCAATGTCCTCCCGCCAGGCCTTTATCCCTTCAAAGCTCCAATCTGATATGTCTTACGGATCCGATAAGGGTTTTGGCTGCAGAATATAGTATTTCGGGTCTATTTCCATATCGCTCCATTGTCGATCGCTTTATCGCACATTGCAATTCAGCTTACCCAGGGTTCTGATGTCGCACGAAGGCCTTCCTTCGATGCGGTATATCGAAGATCGCTAGTCGGGTATTCTTTTGCCTTTGGTTTAAGTCCTCCCCTTGAACCCTTCCGATGTGATTTTTCCTTTGTGAGAAAGATTTTTAGACTTAGAAGTCCATTACTAGATCGATTTTGGATCAGTTGTGTATAGGGTGAGTGGTTCAACCTTCCCCTGTGATACCCCTTGGCGACATGGAGGCAGGATGAGTGGTTCATCCTTCTCCTGCTAAGACATCCTACCCATGCAGTCTAGGAGTCATGGGATGTACCTCTCATCTAGCCAATGAGTAGGGAAATGAGGATAGGGACCATAATACTACCTATGGACACATCGTATACTACCATACTCCCTATGGTAGGATGACCAATATTGATCTGGGATCAATTGGAACTGACTTCAGGTCAGTAAGAGTGGTATGAGACACTCTCTTTTGATTGGAACTAACTTTAGGTCAGTAATAGTGGTATGACACACTCTCATTTCATTGAGACTAACTTCAGGTTAGTAGAGAATGGTATGATACATTCTCGATCACTTCCTCTTCTTAATAGTTCAGCAGTGCATAGCAGTGCATTGATGGCAGAGATAGTGCATATTCGCAGATGGATTACCAGATGGAGTTCTCCCTAGTTGAGAGGGAGTGTTAGAATTGGAAACTAGGGAAAAACTCCACATGGGTCATCTTATTTATGATAGCTGATATTTTCTTGGATTCCTCTCTAGAGAGGTGTAGGATTGATCTAAAGATCATCTGATTTTGACATGTACAAGTGAATTTATGAATTTATTTTGATTATGGTCAAATTTTTAAGTCCGGCAAACAAACTTATGTAGGCTCAGAAGCCCAACAATGACACCATTTCATCCTCAGCATCGCATATAAATAGAAGGTGACTTAGCCTCATTTGGACACACTCATATTCACACTTCTCTCTCTCTCTCCTCATTGATTGGGTACGGATTTCTGGACTTCTCTCTCTCCTCATTGATTGGGTACGGATTTCTGGGCTTCTCGCTCTCCACACGTATGAAATTTCAGGAGAGAGAAATTTCAGGAGGCCGAAATTTCAGGGGAGTGAAATTTCAAGAGGTCAAAATTTCAAGAGACTGAATTTCTAGACATCTTGACCAAGCATTGACCTCCTTTGACTGTGTTTTTGTGAGGGCTATCTCTGCTTAGGCAGGCCACATTTATGGGCACAAAAATCAAGGCTAAACGTTGATTGTTGACTAGCGTTGATTGCAACTAGGGCTGACTACAAGTGGGCTGTTTGACCAAACTTTGACTGGGCTGAATTTGACTATTTTGAAGGCTAATTTATCTTGTTGTTTGGAGGCTGAAGTTGGCATTGACCAATTTGCTGAGGTTCAAATGTGCCCTGTTGACCAACATTGACTTTTCTGGTTAGGGCTCTTTTGCTACTGTTATAAATTATCATATTTGTACATTGTACTATCTCTCTTTGCTGAAATATTGAAGCTAAAAGAAGATTTGATCAAGGGTTTCCCCACAATGGGGTTTGTCCCTATTTGGTGCCACATCTTGATTCCTCTTGTCTTGGCTTTTCTTCTACTGTTTATGTTTATGTTCTATCTGCATTTTACTATCATGTTGATGTGATTACTAATCTGAATATTGATACTGGGCTAATAAAGAAATTGAAGTAAAATTGTTCTAAAGCATAGAACATACCATTGTTGCCTAAAATTAACATTATCTGTATCCCACCCAATTCCTCCCTTCCTCCTCCCCCTGTTGTTGCTCAGAGCATGCAATCCAATAGCATCTTCCTGTTGGTGACAGACATCATCGTGACTCTAGCAAAATGATATGCATCGAAATTCTTTATTTAGTCCACTGCAAATGGACCCAATGCACCTTGATACCTTGAATCTCAAGTCTGATTCTATCTGTTCCCATGTGATTTGCTTCTTGAGAAGCACAACCATTGCTCGACTTTCCACCTGAACACATGACTGCTTGGTTTTGATAAGTCACAATAATAATAATAATAACTATTTTCTATATTCCTTTGATAATTACATTACATGATGACTCAAATACATTAAATGAAGACTGAACCTAGTTACATTTTCCAACATCATGGTGTTTGCCCACATACTAAAGTTTTCTGCACTTGAAAGTTTTTCTTTCAAAGCATTTGACACACCATGGATAAGGGATGTTTCCATTTGCACACAAATTTCACAATTTCAATCCTGTCAGTTGAACTCAACACCAATTTAACTCTGCTTTGTTACCAAAGGTTAGTTTTATATAGAGACATAACTGATAAAAGCATAACAAACTATAATAAAAATCAATCAATCAAAATAATACATAACACACTAATGTTGGGTATTATATACTCTACAAGCGCTTTGCTTAACGTAACTTGGATTCTATTGATAAAAACTATTTCCTAGGCATGCCCAACTTTCTTGGTCTCATCCTTAGCTCTCTGACATAGATTTTCTTTGGTCTCCAATCTGATAGATTCCAAATATCTTATTTCTCTAATACAATTTTGGGAGACAAATTTAGCAGATCAAAAAATAGTTTGATGCATGATTGTGAAAAAATAACTTATAAAGGAACTAGAAGATGACAGATGAGTGGAAAATCACATTAGTTCTGTGTCAGGTGATTCTTTATTGATCAATTTTCTCAACAAATGAAAAATTAAAAAAAAAAATCTCATATTTCAATAAGAATCATCATTTCTAGATAAAAAAGATCTTTGAATGAGATTTGGCATTTTGGTCCTTAGGTGCAACCCACTAGGGGAGACTCCAATTACAACCCTCTAGAGGAGACTCACATAACTTTACATCTTTGCTCTAATTTATAGAACTTAAGATTTTCCTCACTTTCAAGATCAAGTATATCTCTCATCAACTCTTTGCTGATGGCATAATTCTCCTTGGAGAAAATATGCAAATGAAGGCTAAACGTTGTCCTTATAAAATAGGGATGGAATTTACTGATAAAAAATGCCACTATCTATGCCTGAAATCATCTCCATTTCTAGGAAGGAACCTTGCAAATCTAGGAGATCCATTTAAAGAAGGCTCCGGGAGCTTTCAGATCTTTAGGAATGCCTATCTGGAACAAAGTAAAAATCATTGGGAAGCGTTAGTAGAGAAAAAAAGAGTCAAGGACTCAACCCTTACAAAAGAGATGGCTATACCTAGGAAGGATGCTCCATCTCTTGAATGCATCTTTCAGTGCATGGCTTATATCTAGTTGGAGAATCCTTGTACCTCTAAACATGTTCTTCAAGAGATAAGAAAGGTTATCAGAGAAGATGCCCCTTTTAAACTAGTGTAGAATTTAACATGAATAAAAAATAATCTATCATTTAACAACAACTAAGAATGTTTGGGACTATAATGGACCATTCAGTATCTAATTGTACATGAGGGTAAAGCCTTCTGTTCTATTGGAGTTGAGGTTAGTAAGAAGGTACTTGAGAGTCTGACTTCCACAAACACCACAAGTTGTGTTGAAGTGTAGTTCCATATAAGCTCTTCCATACACACATTATAATTCTAAGTGAGTCCTTGGAAACTAAATTTTGTAGAAGAATGATTACTTGAACAGATATTTACGTTAAAGGCTTGGATTTCAACGGTTCATATGATAAGATTTCATCTTGCTACATTCCCATAAAATATTTATTTATGTTTTTTCTAATTGATATTTACAGACAATCTTAAGAAGTAATTCATATTCAGTAAAATAATTATAGAGATGATTGAACCAGGTTGCAAGAAGTAATAGTTCATTCCATTGATCAAAAGAACAACTTCTTAAGGACACATGGAAAACTTTTCTGCTTAGAATTGGTGTGTGGGATATGTAGGTTTTAACCCTGTACATAAATTACTTGCATATGAATTCTAAAACATAGAAAATAAACAATGCAAGAGCATAACACATAAAACACATATACACAGAGATTTTCCCCTGGATACCAAAACCGAGACTACCAGCTTGATTTTTCATTATATTCCTTTCAATGTTACAATACATATTTATACATGCCGAAGCATCCAATACCATGGACCGAAAACCAAATAAATAACACAGTCACCAATTAATTTAAAATACACATAGTGATCTACTTTGCTTCTGGTGAAGCCAAGTCCCCGTATAAATGTATCAAATTTCTGATACCACATCCTTGGTGACTGTTTTAACCCATACAGAGACTTCTTTAACTTGCATACCATTTCTTAATTACCCTTCACTGCAAAGCCTTCAGGTTGCTTCATGTATATTTCCTCTTCCAAATCCCCGTGAAGTAACGTTGTCTTCACATCCATCTGTTCTACCTCAAAATCAAAAGTAGCAGCAACAGATAAAAGTAATCTAATAGAAGTTACCTTGGCAACAGGAGAAAAAATATCACCAAAATCAATTGCCGACCCCTGGGAATAACCTTTTGCTACCAACCGAGCTTTTTATTTCTCCACCTTTCCTTTTGCATTTGTCTTCTTCTTGAACACCCATTTTCTGCCAATGGGTTTCCTTCCAGCCGACAACTCCACCAGATCCCAAGCCTCATTTTTGTGCAAAGATGCCATTTCATCAACCATGGCCTCTTTCCAGAGTTTTCCATCCTCTAAATCTATTGCTTCCTTCACAGTTCTGGGATCATCATCAGTAATAGATAAAGCAAAATTTGAACAGAAAGTAGATGGACTATACCTTTCTGGCTACCTTCTTTCTCGAACTGATCTTCTCACACCCGAAGTTTGTGGCTCTTCATCTTCTGATTCCTCCTCTGCTGTAGAGTCTGATTCTTCCTCCTTTAGCTCAAACTCTATCTTCTCAAGTTCCTTTGGTTGGACTTCATGTTTAATAACATCTTTCACCTCTCTGAACACCACATCTCGGCTGTACACAACCTTCCTTGTTGCTGGGTTCCAAAGCTTATAATCCTTTAAACCATCCTTATACCCAATAAAGATGCACTTTTCAGATTTACTATCCAACTTTGTCCGTTTCTCCTTTGGAACATGTACATATGCATCACATCCAAATACCCTCAGATGTGAAAGAGAGGGTTTCTTACCAGTCCATACCTCTTGTGGAGTCTTATCCTCCAACGCTGATGAAGGTGCTCTATTGACCAAGTAAAATGTTGTCTCCACTGCCTCTACCTAGAACTCTTGTCCTAAACTGGCACCACTAAGCATGCTTCTTGCCCTTTCCATCAAAGTCTTGTTCATTCTTTTTGCAACTCCATTTTTCTGAGGTGTATTTGGAGTATTCTTCTGCCGTGCTATACCACACTTCTTACAAAATTATTCAAATTCCTTACTACAAAACTCTCCACCGTTATCTGTCCTCAGCACCTTTATCTTCTTCTTTCTCTGGTTTTCCACCAAAGCCTTAAATTCTTTAAACTTGTCAAAGACTTCAGATTTCTTCTTAAGGAAATATATCCATGTATTCCTTGAGAAGTCATCTATAAATGATACATTGTACACAGACATACCCAGTGATGGAACCTTCACAGGTCCAAACACATCACTGTGCACAAGCTCTAATATTTGTTTCGCCCTCTTACCAATAGAGGGAAAACTCTCCCGATTATGCTTCCCATATACACAATTTTCACAGAAATCAAAATCTAGAGAGCTATTACTCATACCTTCTATCATACCTTTACCATGAAGGATTCGAAGGCCCTTCTCTCCAATATGTCCAAGCCTTTGATTCCATAGCATGGTCTTCTCTCTAAAGACCACCAGATTTTCTGCTCCACTTTCAGGAACCACAGAACTGTTGCACCCATCAACAACAGTGCTATCTTGCAGCTTGTACAGAGTTCCAATCCGAGCTCCCGCATCAATACCAGTGCTCCCTGAACCATCTTGCAGGTATCCTTCTCGAATGTTGTTTTTACACCTGCATCATCCAGCTTACTTATAGAAATCATTTCTGGCCAATGTAGGAATATGCAGAACACCCGGAAGTGTTCTAACCCTTCCACCTTGCAACTTCAACTTTACTTTTCCGCTACCAATGATTCTAGCCTTCCTATCATCCCCTAAGAAGACATCACCACCATCGTATTTCTCATACTCACAGAACCACTCTCTATGGGGAGTGAAGTGAAAGGATGCACCTGAGTCAATCAACCATGCCTCATGATCTACATGTGTACTTGAAGAAGCCAAGTACACATCACCACCTTCATCTGAGGTGGTTTTTGCCTCTACAGAAGGAGCATCATCAAATCTCTTTCCTTTATCAGGAGCTTTAGATTTATAGTCCCTTTTGTAGTGCCCTTCCTTTCCGCATTTCCAGCAAACCACCTTTACAGGTTTTCCTGGAGATTTAGATCTCCCACTTGATGACTTATTTTTGTTTTTGTTCTAGGACCGTCCTCGTACAGACAAGGCATCACCATTCTGGCTCTCCATATTTTTCTGTCTCATCTCCTCCGTTAGCAAGGATGAGACTATTTCATCAAACTGTAAGGCAGTTGCATTGCTACCTATTGCAATAACCAGACTATCCCCCGAATCTGGTAGAGAACACAAAAAACTGATGCACTTATCTTCATCTGAAATTTTAATATCAACACATGCTAACTGACTTACCACAGTAGTAAATGCGTTCAGATGCTTTTTCACCGAGTCTCCATGTTTCATCCTCAGGTTATACAGCTTTTTCCGCAGGAACAGTTTATTCACCAGAGACTTAGATTGGTACAAAATCCCTAACTTGTCCCACAAATCCTTCGTCGTAGCTTCCCTTGATACATTCAGCAATACTGAATCTGAGACACACAATCGTATTGTGCTCTTTGCCTTCCGATCCAACTTCTTCCATTTTTCATTGGACACTCCCGTTGGTTTAGTACCCGGATCTACCGCAATCCACTGATCTTTATCCACCAACAGATCCTCCATCTTGAGTTTCCATAACTCAAAACTCTGACCATTAAATTTATTGATCTCTATCTTTCCACTGCTCGCCATCTTCTTTCACCACCAGAATCAATCTCACAGATCTTCCACTGAACAGGGTCTACCACAGGCCCGAGCAAAACCCCTCAGCAACAAAGGCGTCCCCTTTAAGCCAAAACAACTCCAATACCAAATGTAGGTTTTAACCCTGTACAGAAATTACCTACATACAAATTCTAAAACACAAAAAATAAATAATGTGAGAGCATAACACATATACACAAAGATTTTCCCCTGTATCCCAAAACCAGGACTACCAGCTTGATTTTTCATTATATTCCTTTCAATGTTATAATACATATTTATACATGCCGAAGCATCCAATAACATGAACCGAAAACCATCGCGTCCAAAACCATGGACTGCAAAACCATAGGTAGGTTCGCCCAACCTAATATAGGGTCCAAAAAAAATTTCCTCGAGGCGCTGCCCCGGACCCCATAGAGGGGGGCTACCCGCCCCCCTCTACTACACAATCGGCACAATGAATGGGGGGCTTCGCCCCCCATCTAACCCCCTAGTTCACTACGTAGGTTAGTCGTGGAAAGAATATAACACAACCCAATAAGATCATCTTAGTAACAAAGGTGCTCACATTCAATTTCTGATATTGGAAATTTTAACCAAACTAGATTCTGAACTGAAATCAAAGAATTATCACCATTCTGTTTCTATCATTTTCTATTTTCATTTCTCATGTGTGAATTATATTTCCACATCTAGAACAATATGTTGTTTTGATTGTAATTCTTTGTGCTTCAAATTTTTTTCAAAGAAATATGCATTGATCTAATGGCATGTAAAATTTTCCTAAAAAATAAGTTAAAATCCCTCAATAGTAGAGAATTCATCATCCATTGGAAAATAACTTGATCTATTGATCATCATTGCAATCTATTCACTGTAGTAGTAGTATTCCATAATAATGAAAACTAAAGCGACGAATAAAATTTCCCAAGCTGTAAATAACTTTTCAGTGTGGGAACATGAAAATATCTGAACTAGTCCTTATTTCATGCTTTACATGGAATTGTTGAATGACTTGAAAATCATACCTTTAAAAAAGTTGAACTCTAGCTAGCCGCAGTTGTGTGATATAAGTTACAAGCCATCACTAGCTAAGTTGTTCCCCTGAACATCATTTCCCTTGTCTGGTCTGCTAGAAGCAGTCTCTCCACTATTTGCAAGACCGAAGCTTGTTTCAGCTTAAGCTTGTTGAGTTGTTGAGAAGGAAGTCCTGAATGGCCCCGCAAGAGAGACCTCGAAGTTCCTGCTTGTCCCTCTACCACTACCATTGACATTAGTTGCGTCATCAACAGGAAATATAACGACACCACCACCACTAGAAGCTTCTCGTTGATTTGGGGCAATACTACTAGTACCGACCATGATATTGCCACAACTCATTTCAGGCCCGAAAGATTCATTATTACTGTTGTTATTTGATGTTCCCAAAATACTCCATGAAGAAAACCCATCAATATTTCCACCTTGCCCATCTGATGTGCCGCTAGAATTCCAAACCCAATGAGAGCTTTGCCCACAGGAGCGAGCCTACTCATACTCCACGTCATCTATGAGCATCTCGTATTGACAAACTGGACAATGATTATGTTGTTCAAGCCATGGAAGGATGCAAACAGAATGGTACATGTTTTTACAGGGCATCTGCCTTACTTCGGTGCCCACTTCAAACTCATCCTTCCATACTGGACACTATGTAGAATCCGTAAAAAGAAGGTCTTGGGTAATTTTAATGGTGGGAATAGGACCTATGGAAGCTTTGGAGGCGGGAGGGCATATAATATAATTATAAGGTTTTAAGAATTTAAAAAATATTTAACTTTTAATATATTATGTTATAGCCGAGAAGGCATATAATATAATTATAAGCTTTTAAGAATTTAAAAAATATTTAACTTTTAATATATTATGTTATGATAATATATTTTAAATGAGATTGGATATGATAATATATTATAGATGAAATTGGATTAGAGTTATTGTATTTTTGTAGAAATAAATATTGATTATGTAAAATATGTATAAATTTTACTTTTAAATATTAATGGTGTTTTTTTAACTAGGTAATCCAATAGGTGATTTAGAGATTCAAGTATTTAAAAGAAATGCATATTTTTAAAATAAATTGTGTAAAATCTTTTAACATAAAGAATTATTTTTTAATAATAAAAAAATTATGATATTTTTTTATTATATTTTTTTTTTTATATTTTCGAGTTTGTTAGAAAATTTTTAAAGAGTTGTATAATGTTTGTGGATGATTGTTGTTTTTCATAGTTTTACATAATTTTTTTCTCTTATTCCATTATTCTTATCATGCTAAATCCATAATTTTTTGGAGTAATAATTTGGACCTTGGTCAAACTAGTAACTACTACTATAACAACAAGAGTATATCCAACAACCAATAAACTAGATATACCAAGAATTTGTTCAATAGGCATGAGCAAGTCTCCCAACAGTCCTCAACAACAAAATTTAGTTGATAACAATGGAAATCATGAGAATCAAACAGATGTCATGGGTACATCAGGACAAATGTCAAATGGAGATGAAAAGGGTATTAGACAATGCTTAGCCTAACCAATTTAAAAAAGGGACACCTTTGGTGTAATTAAGGTTTTTCATATACAATGGATTAAATTAGGGAGGGGAGATTATGGTATTGAACCAATTATTTTTAATTAAAATTTATAAGTCATGTAAATAGAAGTAAATTATCTAAAATAATTAGTGGTAATTTATGTCCATGGGGCATATAATAGATGATGACACGACAAATTGTTAAGGAATTTCATGGTGTTAAGGTCACCGATTTGAAACTCCATGGTTAAAAATATGGTCATGTTAAGGGAGGGTGTGGTCCAGCTAGGTGATCATGTCGTGTTGCAAAAGGAGGTGTTGGCCCACTCCCATTTTCGATAATTTGTTAACCTTTGAATTTTATTCCTTCAGAATGTGATCAAATTATATAATTTTAATAAAGATTCTAATAAGCTCCATAATTCTAATCATCCTCTGATCCAATAAAGAAGTGTATAAGGAAGTATAACCTTTCATCCACTCTATAAAAGCCTTTGAATCCCCTATCACTTGTAAGTTTAGATTGTTGAAGTGACACAATTAAAATGACTAACATAAACGACTAATTCATATTATTGTAGTTCTTGTTAGGTAGTCATATTTTTGTTCCTAGACTAAATTAGTCATTCACGTTAGTCATTTTCAGTAGTATTACTTATTAGCTAGTCATATATTTTGACTCGAGACTAAATTAGTCATTTATGTTAGTCATTTTTAGTTGGGTCTCTTAATATTTCTAATTTTTGGTAGTATTTCACTTGAAAAAATTGTGGTGACTAACTTTTTTAGTCACATAATCGCTAATTTCACCATTCTCTACTAGTGTAAGGACTATGAGGGTAGCACTGAAGAAGGGAAAGATGAAGAATATCCTCCAAGTCAGTATTTCAAAAGCACAGATGATCATAGTGGGGATAACATTCCTCATAATGATGATGAAAATTCCTATACAAATGATGATCCAATGATGGAGATGTTTCCAGGAAATATTGTATCGAGGAGTAGGAGTAGACCTTTTCATATCAATCCAAGATGTTCTAGTTATACAAGGAGTAGAGCAGAATATCTAACGAGAAGAAGTTCTATCAGTGCTCTTATTTCAAGTGAATGTTGTAAAAAAGATTGTTTGAAACATATGGATTTCAAGTTTGCATTAAAGAAAGGGGAGAGATATTTGTCAATGAATAAAAACATGCAAAATTCATATTTAGTGGGGTGCATGCAATCTACATTGTCAGGTTATGATTATCATATTGGGTCTTTATTTATCTATAGAAAGGATTTCAAAATGTTTCATTTAATGGGTAATTTTCGTCTGTCAAAAATCCAAGAAAATTTGGAAAAGGATCCCACATTTTATTCAGAAGTATGTCATAAACGATAGTTTGGGCCATTATCAAATATTGCAATGTCATGGATGAAAGATTTATTTTCAAAGCATGGAGAGTGTATGCCAAATAGAGAGACAATACATATTCCAAATAATTTCTCAAGACGAGAAATCTACAACTTATACAAAGAATATGCAGAAGGTGCTGAAGGACATGGTCGATTTATTACATATCAATATTTTGTGAAGATATGGAAGAAATAATTCAACAATGTCTGTATTCCTAAGAAGACAAGGATGGGGATTTGTAGTACATGTGCTTCTCTTAAATAAAAAAGGGATAAATGTGAAGGGTCAAAAAGAGGTAAGCATTCATAACTTTAACTTTTAAAATTGTATAGTCATCAACTATGAAAACATTTCTTAATGACTTTCTTTTATGTTGTGTAGATTCCATTGTCAAATAACTTCAAAAGCATCACGAACAACAAACAAGTATATGGAAAAAGTTGTACAAGAATCAAAATAAGTGTTATGATAATCCAAATAAATATTTGGGTTTGATAATTTATGGTATGGACCAGAAGAAAACACTTCTACCACATTTTGTTCGCACACCCAAAAATTTACAGGAGGAAAATTTTATTTAGTATCACTTGGTCGATTGTATGGTCTTCAATGGGAAAATGTTTCCAAGGGTATACTTCACATATCCAAATATTCATAATCATGAAAATTCGATAATAACCATAATTCATGATGTGCTTTCTCATTGGTCTGATAATCTTCCTGAAGTTTTGCATCTACAATTGGACAACACTTGTCGTGAAAACAAAAATCAGATTGTTTTTGGAAATCTAAACATGCTTGTTGAATTGAGAATTTTACAGAAGGTAAAGGTTGGTTTCCTTCTTATTGGGCACACTCATGACCATATTGATCAGATGCTCAGTCGTTTTTCAGTCACATTGAGGAGGAAGGAAGTTGGGAGCTTACCATCATTAATTGAATGTATTAAGAAATCATACATGCCAGAGCCTATTTTTGATGTGTTGGAAGAAACTATTGACATGCGAAGGTTTATTCTAGGATCGCATGGTGAGGAGAAATGCATTGAACAACTTAATGACAATAGCTTCGAACATTAATTTCGTATCAAAAAAATTGGTGGGAAAACACTAATATGGCGCAAGAAGTATTCAACTACTGCAGAATGGGCGTTGTCATCAGGTTTGGCATTTTTGAAGTTCATTCCAGATCATCCAATATTTGCATCAAATATATTATTATTACAATCAGTTGTTGAATTTCATAATGCACACAAGTAGAATAGAGATATAAATTATTCTAATTGCCTAGAAGAAATTAAAAAATGTATTAGATATACAGATGAGTACTTTGATATTGTTGATTCAGTTTGGTAGAAGTCTTTTTTCAATAATCAAAGTGATATCATTTCAAGAACAACAAATGAAGATATGCCTTTGAAAAATCGATTTATTTGGCCACAAAATGTGTAAAATGAACATGAGGAAAGAAACATTGTTGAACAACAATAATTTCAAAGTATTATTAATTCTTCATAGGTAGAGGAAAGAGAAATGTATATTGGTTCTAGAAGATCTCGTGCACAACGTGAAGACCTTTACAGGGGTTCAATATTGAATATTAAGGAGGGTTGCATGATTGCAGTGCTAGCAAATGGATATCCCAATGGCTATCCATTCCGGGTTGCGAAAGTTATAAAGGTCATTAGAGAAAATGAAGATGTTGTAGGTGTTGAAGTACATTGGTATGCCACAAATACACACCCATTCAATGGTGTGTGTAAGCCAGAGATGGTAGTTGATAAAAAAATTAGAAGAAAGAGAAAAAGAAAGGGTACAAATATAAATCGCCGCCGCACAAACCTCTTAAAATTGGAGGATGTGGACATACTTGTTTATGACTTCAATTTAACAAAGAGAGGAACTCTTCTCTTCAAGACGTTAGAGATTTGGAAAAGGATGTTACCAGAAGTTGAGATGGGAGTCTGTTGAAACTAGTTGTAGATCCAGAAGAATTTTGAAACCTAAAATGGTGGGCATGCATGTGGACTCAGATGGGGCACTAGTTGATGAAAGAGAAGAATATGGAACATCTTCATCTACATCTTTTCATTCATCTGAAGTTGTGAATTTTGATGGTGTGCAAGAAAATATGAGTGATTTTGAATAATTGTCTAAGAAAGTTTATATAACTGATATTTTCATCGTATCTTGAAATTAAAAATTTGATTTCCATATGGTGTTAAATGAAGTTATGAGTCATTTTTATGTTTGTTGGATTATATGTTTTAATTATGATGATTTTTATTGTTTAGAATATCTACAATGCAACAACAACTTAGAGATATAATTTATGTTTCATTCAATCAACAAGTAATGACATTTTGATTAATTTAGTCATGTAATTTATTCATAATGTCATGGCTTTTTAATTTTATGGTTGAAAATTTTCAAATTTTTTTGTATCTTTAATGTTATGGTTGAAAACAATTAGAATTTTAGCGATCTTTAATGTCATGTTATTATATGTTTAACATTGATGAAAACTGATAGAATTTTAATGTGTTTTAGATCCCATTATCTTATCTTTATCGTCATTACTAAAAAATGTTGAAATTATACCTAGGAAAGAAAAATGTTATTCTACCAAAAATATTAGTGTGTTTTTTCCTCAAAAAACCACTGTTTTTTGCACACAAAAAATTAGTTTTACTGCCATTTTTTAATATATTGAAAACTAACCCAAAATTAACCCTAAAAAAAACATCGTTCTAGTATACACATTTTTCATTTTTAGCACTGTTTTTCATGTTTTTTTGGGGTTTTTTTGGCTAGAGTTCCTATTTCAAAGTTTACATTGTTGATAATTGTCTAACGAATATTTCACAGTTACTTTCAAGAATTGGTTGCTTATGATTTGGTTAATTCATGGTGTAGTATCTATCATATGTATGGACTGAATTATTTGCTTAGTGGCTGACAAGTTCATTTACTCCGGACAAAGCCATTGCCTTTATCAATGTGTGCATAAAACATTGAAAAAACAATAAACAATTGATCTTTTTTAGTTTAAGTTTAACCTCTAAAAATTTTAAACTTCCTAAAAGATACTAAAAGAATGGTAACCTATTGTATTCAATTTATTGATATGTTTAAATTATTTATGATTATAACATACATATTATTTTTATTTGTTTATGTTTTGAATTACATTATTCACTAGATTGAATGCAACCCCTACAGTTCATTAGGAGTCAGCTTGCTCTCTTCAAACCAACTCTGCACAAAATGAACAAATGTGTAATATAATGTTATGTTAATGAAAAAACAATTACCAAAATATTTTCAAGTTCATGCATGGGAATGCACAATAAATTACCAAGTACAATGCATCATTATGAAAGTATAATTCATCGGTTTCTTAATATTAGTAGACGATAAATCACCATACCATTGTTGGACTCCTGTAGTAGGATTTACAAATATAATGCCAAGTTCGTCGAAATTACCACTTTCATTGTTAATGTTAGATTCATAAATATAGATTATCTAGTCTAATGCCGGGATCATGGTGGATATCTTACCAGGTGCCTAATTCAGAATCACGACATTCAATTTAATGATATAAAATTGCAGTAATTACCCCATCTTGCGCAAAATCTTATGCAAGAAGAGTCATTGTTGATACTTACGGGGTGCAGATATAGGTCCTCACATTGCATATTCATCACCAGATATAAATCTTGTTGACTTAAGTCTGATAACCACCCCACCTAAATTGAAACCCATAAGCAGATGCATAGGAGGAAAAACACCCATAGAATAAGCACCCAGGGTTGGTTGTTCAAGGACATCTAGATTTACCTTAAAATTTTATTAACAGTCAGGCAAGTGTGTTGCATGCAATAGGGATTCCTAATAGGCATGCAATTTTACTGCATGCAATAGGTTCCTTAACATCTAAAGGGTGGGATTCTCCATTGTAGAGACAATGGGGGCCCACTGCAAAATAAACCCCTAAATTTAAGTGCTCTCCATCTCAATTTTCCATGAATGAACCCAGTTCCATTGTGGATACAATCACAGGAAATTTAAGAGGTTATTTTTCAAATTAAAAATGGCAGATTCGATGTCGTGCATTAGGCGAGTTTCGAGGTCTAAAATGGGCCTCTCAAGAAAAATGTACAACCAAAATAAATTTTATAAGAACCAATAGGATTCAAGATGATAATGTGAACCATGAGGGATGATTCACCATTTTTTGAGAAAAGTAAAAATATTAAAAAATAATAAAATAATAAAACTACATTTTCAACTCGTATTTTCAACTTATCTCCCTAAGGTTTTACTCAAATTTCGAGTGGGAGTACTCATTGGAT
Organism: Pinus tabuliformis; assembly: GCA_031772625.1. NCBI lineage: Eukaryota > Viridiplantae > Streptophyta > Pinopsida > Pinales > Pinaceae > Pinus > Pinus tabuliformis. The sequence continues at coordinate 1,140,783,763 of CM062820.1, read as the reverse complement.
GAAAAATTTAATTCCTCATCCAAGGAGTACCCATGTTGCATACTTTCGATGGACCCTACTACACGAAAAATGAGAAATACATGAAAAAATGTGATTGCAATCATGTTTTTCATGTATTTCTCATTTTTCATGTATTAGGGTCCATCGAAAGTATGCAACATGGGTACTCCTTGGATGAGGAATCAAAATTTTCATCCAAAGAGTGTTTTGGCTCGAAATTTGAGTAAAACCATAGGGAGATAAGTTGAAAATAAGAGTTGAAAAAATATATTTTTATTTTTTTCCTCTAAAATCTGATGATGTAATCTAATCTTATTTTATTTTCCACTATTATTTTGTAATTCCTTAGGAGGCCCATTCTAGACCTCAAAATTCCCCTAATGAAATATCCAATTCTTCACTTTCTCTTTCCTTGGTCTCATGTATCTCATCTAGGTTTCTATCATGGTAGGACCAAAGTCACCAATTTCCACGGATACGAGGGGGGTTTATGATCTCCATTTCGTTATGTTTCAATTTCATCATGGGACTATCAATCAATAGGCTTTGTTAACACTATCATTCAACATGATTTATCAACGGGTTCAAGGTAAAAAAACTCCTCCATCATTGGTGGTGAATGTTAAGTAGGGTCAGCGACAGGAGAAACCTGGTCTTCTACTCGGCTATTGGTGTTATTTCCTCTGTCTCCACAAGCCACGAACTCTTCATAGTAGCGTGGGATTCCACTTCTTATTAAGGCCACTTAGGGCTCACTCAACTTGGTCTGCACACATCTAATGGAAGGTAAAAAGCCAAGTGACCTATCGTAGTTAGCATATTGGTTACCCTTACTCGCTAAGGTTCGACATTTAACCTCATACTACTACTCAGGGTTGAAGATCTATATCATATGTTAGTATATCAATGGGAATCATAGGTAATATAAAGGTAATGTAATTAAAGTTGGAAACCTCGGAGTATCGGCGGTTTATACAATATTCTTGTTAATGGAAGAAAGAAAATCATTCGCTCAAATAGAGGAAGGTAAAACATCAATAATACATAGATGTTTCAACTTATAATGATTTCATTACTATTCTAAGAACCCTAAGGTAGTAGATATGATTTATAATTGATTACACACTTCCAACTTTAGAAGCACCAGATTGTACATTAGCCAAGGACTTCTCAGAGCTTGCCTCCCCAAATTTTGGATTGAGTAGCAAGGAAGCAAAAGAAGATTTGGCGGGGCACCCTTCCTCTATTTTATTAGGGATTTATAACTCAATATTTCTATCTTAATATAAGATAAAGATGACAACAAAAATAAGTAAAGACTATGCATATAATCTCCAAATACATTGTCTTTGTGTACATACTAAACAACAACCTTGCATAGAGATATCGACTAAAACTAAATATCAAAATATCTCATCTTGAAATAGATATAAGACATAGTTTTTCTGTACATATGAAATATTCTTCAAATTAAAAGTAAGTTCATAAAATCACATGTTTTTACTTCTGCATTGCATTATTTTGCTTAGCTTTAGCATTCTATCTTTTTTACACCATTTCCTTTCTAATATATCATATCACACCAAGTTTTAGACAACATTAATCAATTTTCATTCAAGTTAATATAACTTTCGTGGCCCGACACTACATGACCGGTTGTATAAACGATGCTACTTGAAAGAAACAAACAAACATTTTGGCAAAAACTACCTGCTACAATTTTAAATTGATAATTAAAACTTCTCATTCATATATATAAATAATTTAACGAAACATATTAACCATATACCTTTTATAAAATTATAATTAAGATTATTAGTTATATATAATTTATTATTAAAATATTTATAAAGCTAATAAAAAAATATTAAATCTTTTAAATGAAAGGAAAGAATATTTAAATTTACTTTCCTTTAAAAGCAATGTTCACACAACTATTGATTTATAAATAAAAGGGTAGAATTTAAATATTTTAATTTTTTCATACATTATTTATTTAAATAATTTAATTTCATTTCATTTCATTAATATAAAAAAATTATAAATATAAAAGGTTATTTTGAATAATAAAGATTGATTAAAAATAAAGATGGAAAAATCATTACATTAAAATATAAAATAAGTTTAACAATGAAAATTAATATAACTTGCTAATAAAAATGATTAAAAATATAAACAAATTTTTCTAAACATTAATATTTAGAGATGGAGATAAACAAAAATATTATATATTTAAAAATTTCTATATTTTATCAAAAACATAAAATAAAATAATTAGGATATAACAAATTTTTTTTAATATTTAGATTTATCTAAAAACGTATTATACATATTATAGTTAAAGTTTTATATGGGTGATAGCGTGGAGTTGGGTTACAATTTTTGGTGAAATGAGGGCACATTTTGGTGAAAAAAAAGACATTCAATCCAGCAATTTTTAAATTCTCGACCGAGTTGTTGAGATGCTTAAAAATAGCTCGTTCGAGCATTTAAACAAACCCTCGATCGAACCATTTTCTAATCAAGTTAAAGGCTCGATCGAGCTATATTTTAGATCAAGCACTTAAATTCAAAATTCAAATTGCTCAATCAAGTCTCTCATGTACATGATTTAATCGAGGGTTTCTTTAACACTCAATCGAGCAATTTGAATTTTGAATTTAAGTGCTCAATTGAGCTCCTGGTGTCCTAAAAATCACAATTTCAACACCCCTTTTGTAGATATTTGTGCAACCCCATTTTGTACCCTAGTGGATTTAGGGTAGAATTTGTTTTTAAGTGGCAGAGTTCATCATGTTGGATTTGTGAAATAATCTTCTATCCAATGGCATATGAATTTGACACTTTCTAATTAATATGATATTTTTCATCTAATTTCTTTTCAACATAACACTTGAAATTTTTTTAGACAGTTTCAAAGGAATTGAATAAAAAATCAATAACCACTATCTTAGTTTAAGAGTCCTTGAAAACGAGTACTCATGGTTTTTCAATTTCTTTTAAGGAGTTGAAATAAATTGTAGGTGAAGACATGTGTCTCCAAAATATAATTGAAATATTACTTAGCAACTTCTGAAAATAATAAAAATTATAATTTTTCATTAAAAAACTAAATTTTTAATAATAAAAATTTTGTTCTCTCTATGTAGATCATGTTTATATATATATATATATATATATATATATATATATATATTTTTAAAATTACACATTTTAGATTAAGTTATGCTACGTGAACCCACGCCTACCTTTTATGTTTTGTGAAAATTTGCAAAGACATATATTGCATTTAATGGAAATTGAGATATTATAAGACACTATTTTTTTTTTTTTTTGCAAAAACTATCATTAGGAAAAACTTGAAATTTCATGGCCACATTTTGCCCAAAAGTGTAACCCATTTTCATGCATTCAACCATATGCATAATTAAACATCATTCACTAACATATACATCAATAATAGACCACATACCAACATATACATCGATGATACACCACATACAATTATACAACAAAGATTCACCACATATATTGGTATCATCTAATTAAAGCTGGAAATTCCTGGTGTGATTTCCTATGTAGGGAGTGAACATATACATCAATAATAGACCAAATACCAACATATACATCAATGATACACCACATAGGACAAAGATTCACCACATATATTGGTATCATCTAATGAAAGCTGGAAATTCCGGGTGTGATTTTCTATGTAGGGAATCGATACACTCCATAAAAGGGTTTTGGTTTTCTGGCTGCCACCATCCAATTCCATGCTTTCTTCCAGGTTATTAAAACAATAACCACTGCCCCAATTCCAATTACTACTCCTATCGCTAGTGCTATCATTGACATATGTTTTTCCACAATATGCAACCATCCTCTTTTAACATTGCTTTTTGCACCAACACCTCCCATTGATCTTGTTGTAATATTTTTGCATGCTGTCAAAGGATACCCACATAAGCACTTGTTCCTTTGAAATGAAGTTACAGAGAAAGTGGAAAATTGTGTTCCTCCTGGGATTAAGCCGCATAAGTTATTAAAAGAAAAATTCACAACGGCCAACATTGATAATTTGGAGAGCCCTTGAGGAATTCCTCCAGTGAAATTATTATTGCTCAAATCCAATTGCTCTAAAGTAGATATATTACTGAGAGAAGCAGGAATTTTCCCTTGCAATTGGTTCCAAGATAAATTCAACAACCTCAAACTACTCAAGCTTCCTATATTTGTAGGGATTTCACCTGTGAAATTATTGTTGGACAAATCAAATATTGTATTGGTAGGAATCTCATAAGATAAGTTATAATATCTTCCTTTTATGTCAATCTCCATATCAGAAACGACCATGTCGTTCATGTAATTCTCCACAGAAGATACATTTATTGCATATCCTTGAAGTCTCTCAAGGTCAGGTGGTATCCCTCCACTGAATTTGTTACCAGATAAATCTAAAATATATAACTGAGTCAGATTTGTGATCCATTGGCCAATACCACCAGAAAACTCATTATAACCGAGGCTTAAAACTTGTAACTTGTGAAAAGATGCAAAGTACCCTGGTATCTCACCCATTAATCTGTTATTCCATAGATCCAGTAATACAAGTCTATTACAGTGAACAAAAGATGAACTCAAAGGCCCAGAAAAGTTATTAGAATGGCCAGAGAAATATAACAATGAACCTGAAAGCCCTATGTCCAGGTTTCCGTTAAACATGTTCTTTGACACATCAAGTTCAACTAATGAACCACAGTTATGTAAGGCTGGCATTGGTCCTTCCAACTTGTTTCGTGATAAATCCATCGAATACAAATCTGTAAGACTATTAAAGATACTTCGAAGGATTTTTCCTGACAATTGATTATCATGCAAATCTAGATATTGTAGCTTAGTACAATTGCCCAGAGTTGGAGGAATCTGACCACTTAATTGATTATCACTCAAATATAGATATTGTAGCTTAGTACAATTGCCCAGAGTTGGAGGAATCTGACCACTTAATTGATTATGATTCAAAAATAGAAGTTGTAGCTTAGTACAATTGCCTAGAGTTGGAGGAATCTGACCACTTAATGAGTTCTGTTGTATATGTAGGTCTTCCAACTCAATTAGACGACCAAACTCTATTGGTATGGTACCTGTGAAGCTATTATTATCAAAGCCGATCATCCATAACTTAGTACAATTGCCGAGAGTTGAAGGGATCTGACCACTTAATGAGCTGCCACTGAAGAAGAGATATTCCAACTCAACTAGACGACCAAACTCTATGGGTATGCTCCCCATGAATTTGTTATAACCAAGGTCGAGAGCTGATAGCTTAGTGCAATTGGCAAGAGTTGGAGGGATGCGACCCTCTAGAGCTGGAAAATTGCTACCTAAGTATGAGTTGCCATGTGATTTTAACACTTGCAACTCTACCAGACGCCCAAACTCTGTTGGTATGGTACCTGTGAAGTTGTTCACTGAAAGGGAGAGAGTCGATAGCTTAGTGCAATTGCCAAGAGTTGGAGGGATGTGGCCACTCAAAGAGTTTCCAATCAAGTCAAGCAGTTCCAACTTTACTAGGTGACCAAATTCTGTTGGTATGGAACCTGTGACCCTGTTCCCTCTAAGGGAGAGGGTCGCTAGCTTAGTACAATTGCTGAGAATTGTAAGGACGCGGCCACTGAAAGAGTTGTATGACAAGTCAAGCTGTTCCAAGTTTACTAGATGACTAAACTCTGTTGGTATGTTACCTGTGAAGTTGTTGTCGGAAAGGACGATCCTTCGGAGGCTTGTGCAATTAAACAGTGAAATTGGAATAGATCCAGTAAGCATATAATTAATGCTGAGTGAGTATTGAATAATATAATTAAAGCTCAAGTCAAGCACTCGTAGCGTTTTAAGCTGCCCAAATTCGGGTGGAATTTCTCCACTCAAATTATGATGAGAAAGGTTCAGAGTATGTAATAAGGAGAGGCTGCCGATAGACGGCGAAAGAGTACCTGTGAGATTTAATCCAGGAAGGATTATGGCAACTACTCTTGGATTTTGATGTCTGCAGGTAATACCATACCAGGAGCATACCTCCTCTGAGTTCTTTGATGTCCAATGGGACAGCTTTCCAGAGTGATGTTTGATATGCTTCTTAAAAGACAAGAGGGCCTGCACGTCCATCCACAGCGGGGTTCGCCGACCTTCCTCCAGTGTTTGACGTCCATTGGAAACAAAATCTTGAGACGCAGAATGAGAGCGATGATCATACAGATGATCATCGTATAAACGATCTTGAGGATGAATATGGGAATGGGAATAAGTGAGAAAGCAGAGAAGCATGATGATGAGAAGAAGAAGCAGCTTATAACCCATTTCGCTTCCTCAAGCACACAAGCACTCAAACGTCCTTCAAAGCTTCTGAATTCTGCTCTCAAATATGTAAATTCAGCGTGCTCTTATAGATAACATAATATTGTAAGGCGATAAGAAAGAAAAGAAATATCACGGGAGAAAGCGAAGTTGGCGTATTCCGTCCGACACGGAGGGTAAGAAAGTCACGGTATTGCGGACTTAATACGGAGTCGCGAAAGATGACAAGATTGAATAGTCAGCAAAAACACTTGGCCATTTTGAGGAGAGGGCCAAGGTCTTCCATATTTTACACGGAAAAATGATTACAACTTACACCTACTTCAATAATTTACGTGGTTGTCATATATTAAATTTTATAATTCTTAATTTATATAAAATAAAATAACTTTGTATTGAAAACGAAAAACGAAATAAATACGATGACAACTTACACTTCAATAATTTATGGGGTTTTATATATCAGATTAATCGTACAATTTATATGTTATAATTCTTCATTTATATAAAATAAAATAATAACAATCGAAACATGCCAAGATTGGCTCAAGAAAGAATCAGGCGTAAGAAAGTCACCGTATTGCGAAGACACGAAAGATGCCAAGATTGGCTAAGAAAAAGCGACACTTGACATTATTGAGAAAGTGGCAAAAGCTTACAACTTACACCGACTTCAATAATTTATGTGGTTGTTATATATCAAATTAGTTGTACAATTTGAATTTTATAATTCTTAATTTATATAAAAGAAAATAATAACAATTATTTTTATCTAAAAAACCAAAAACATGATTATAACTCACACTTACAACAATAATTTATGTGTTGTTCCATATCAAATTAATTTTACAATTAAAATCTTATAATTCGTTATTTATAGAAACTAAAATAGCAACAATTATTTTTATATAAAAAACAAAATATCAAAATTTTATAATTGGTTATTTATAGAAATTAAAATAGCAACAATATTTTTATATAAAAAACAAAATATCAAATTTTTATTTTGAATTTGAAGAAAGAAGACAAATCACTCATTTCTTACCAACTACAAAATAAAAACAAAATATCAAATTTTTACTTTGAATTTAAAGAAAAAAGACGAATCACTAATTTCCTACCAATGACAAAATAAAAACAAAATACCAAATTTTTACTTTGAATTTGAAGAAAGAAGACAAATCACTCATTTCCTACCAACTACAAAATAAAAACAAAGTACTAAATTTTTACTTTGAATTTGAAGGAAGAAGACAAATCACTCATTTCCTACCAACTACAAAATTTCCTACCAATGACAAAATAAAAACAAAATACCAAATTTTTACTTTGAATTTGAAGAAAGAAGACAAATCACTCATTTCCTACCAACTACAAAATAAAAACAAAGTACTAAATTTTTACTTTGAATTTGAAGGAAGAAGACAAATCACTCATTTCCTACCAACTACAAAATATTGCATTCGGGATTTTTTAGAATGTTATACAAAGTTAATTTTATGATTAAAATGTGACATATACAAAACAACAAAATTCAAAAAAAGAAAATGAAATCATTCACTTAGTAAGGGGAAGAGAGATGGTTGCATGTGGATTTCACGGTTCGGGTTACATTGGTGAAAGGCTTGCAACAAGGTATAGACCTTTGTATCACTCTCTCTCTCTCGACACTCTAGTTAAAACCATGTACGTCGATCAACGAGATTACTTTGACAACCCACTTGAAGGCGTTTCCATTTGGGTTTGTTGTAGTCTAACTAGACTGCTTTTTTGCCTTGAAAATCATGGAAATTCAAGCAAGATTTTGATAAAATCCAGCAGGGATTTTTGTAAATCCAAGTTACAACTGTCAAACTTCAAGGTTTTGGGTGCCCCAAAGGTTTTTGATGGTACTAAATCCATTTCCACCATCAAAAACATGATTCAAACACTGTTGGTGCAATATTTTTTCAAATCTTTTTGCCCGGATTCCGACCACTTTTGGTCGTCCGGGCAATTCCTCTGTCTCAGTAGACACTTCCTTTGGCCTTTATGACAAGGACCTTGCTCCAGCATATCTCATTCTCCCATCATCACAGGCTCCGCCCCTGTCATCAAAAATAAAAGGTAAAACTTGGTCAACCACAAGATCAAAGGTAATCATGGTGTAGCAAGTCTTGAGTGGAGGTCCATTACTAGTCATGATGGTTGGTGATTTTCCTGATGCTCCCTCTTCAATGTCTTCATCTGTAGCACCTACCCAATCATCCTATCCATTTTCTGTTCCTCTAAGTGCAACTCCATCACCACGTTACCTGCTAGACTTTCCAAATTTGGGATCCTTGTTTATGCATTTTGGGTTTCCTTCCTTGGACTTAACTGCTAGTCGTTTTCCTTTCCAACTACTTACTAGTTTCTTAGACATCCTTCTAACAATGGAAATGTTTAGTGGAGGTGGTTTTCAACCTGGGCCTCCTAAAAAACGAATCCCTCCAGTCGGCCCCCAATAAACAAAGAAAAAATGTGTTAAATGAAAGGTAGAGGAACTTGAACTGGGTCTTGAGAAGGGAATTCAACTAAATGATATCTACATGCTGGAAAAATCAACAATGGTGGGATGTTTTTGTAGCAAACCCATGTTTATGGGAATTATGAGGAAATGGATAGAATATAACATTTTCCAGTTGTTGCATTATGCCCCAAAATGCAAGGTCTTAGCTAAGGGTTGGATTGGCTAGATCATGACTTCTAAGGAAGATGTTTAGAAAAATTTATCCAGTTGATAGTTTTGGGGCACTCAAGAATTATTCACAAACAATGGTCGATTAAATTTGATGCACAATTTGAAAAAATCGACATTATTCCAATTTTAGTTTGACTTCCTAGACTACTCATTTTTTGGTTGAAGGATGTTTTAAAGGAGGTATGCAACACACTTGGGTTTTTTTTATGAATATGATCTCTCTTTCTACCATAATGGATACATGGGGTTAGCTCACATTCTAGGTGGCTTAAATATCAAGGTCAGACTCCCAAACTCCATACCATTAGTATAGGGAACAACATACACCATCAGAGCCTCAATTATGAAGGAATCCCCTTCAAATGTGTGCATTGTCAAATGTGTGGTCATCTCAGCAAGGGTTTCCCTTTTGGTAAATCCTCCAAAACCTAGGTTTGGAACGATTCACTCTTCTTTGTGTATCTACCACAACCTCTTACATGTCATGCCATAGTGGAAAACCCTAGGGAAAATTGAGCTCTTATAGTGGACACTACTTCGCCATTAGATACTCTTCTTTCTATTCAACTTAAGGTGTCATCGATCTAGGACAAGGAGCTCGACCATATTGTTCTGCAATATTCTACAAGGGTCTCACACTAGCTCATTAGTGTGTCTACTTCTTTAGTTCCTTGTTTGGAGGGCTAATCATCCTAACATATGCCAGGAGTCCCCTCCTTACATCTATCTACTATGTTTTATAGTTCTATTATGGATAACACTTTAGTTTCTGCATTTCTTCCTCCTCTTATTTCTAAGCTGATAAAACCTATTTTTGGTTTCACTTCACCATGTCTGGATCCCTTGTTCTTCATTCTCCCTTATTCTCCTTCACCTTCTTCTTCTGATTACCTAGCCAACTGCTCACTCCTCTCCCTTGCCTCTACTCCTCCTCCTCCTTAGGTTACCTCCCCTTCCCTGCTTATAATCGTCATTCCTCGAATCATCTTTCCTCTCCTAAATCTTTAGACTCCTTTGATGTCCTACCCTTAGACCAAGTAGGAGGTTTTGGGGTTTTTCCTAGTTCTTATTGATCGAAATCCATAATGGATAGGAAATTGTTCTTGCTAAAAGCTCAAACATAGGCATTGGATGAAATTTAGTCCAGGAAAGAAATTACTATCTTAAGCGTGCTTAGAGCATCAGGCCTTGCTTCTAGTTTAAATGAAGGTACTCTCTCTAAATTATAGGGGTCTTGCCAACCCCTCAAAAAAACAGGCTATCAAAAGACTCATTGAGTCTCTCTCCCCTTAGGTTCCTTTCCTCCAAGAGACTATGTTGAATGGAGAAAAAGCTACACATTTGTTAAAATTAGTCCTACTTGAGTGGGAATTCATAGCGTTGGATGCCATTGGCATGTCTAGGGATCTTTTTCAAGTTTACTAGCTCAATATATATGTCTTTCCACATCCTAGTTAGTTCATTTGGGACTACTTCTATTCTTCTTTTCGATGGATCTCAGTAAATATTTCATTGGTGTAAATATATATGGACCATATGTTGAGAGAACAAACTTCTAGAAATATTTTTCTTCCCTTCCACTTTTTTATAAGGGTCGTGTGTTTATAGGTGCAAATTTAAATCTCACCTTGGGAAACTCTGAAATTTGGGGGCCTAGGGTAAAATTGGATCCATTGCCTAATTTTTTCATCAACCTCTTTGAGGAAATGAAGGTTTGTAATATCCTTCCTAAAAAATTGATGCCTTCCTAGACAAATAACAGATCTGGATCTACCAAGATTGCAAAAAGGTTAGGCCATTATCTTATGTCTAATTCTCTACTAGATATTAGCTTAAAAAATTGTTAGTGGACTTCAATATGGGGAGATTCAGATCATGTTCCCATTCTACTATAGATTGAACCTTTTTCAGCAAAGCCTCCCATTCCTTTTAAACTGAATCTGCATTGGCTTTAAGACCCTTCTCTGATAGGGTTATTAAAACAAAATTGGATTCCTTACAACTCTAATTTGCATGAATCCCTAATGATATAGTTCCAGAGGAACTTAAAAAATTCAAACGACATCATAACATCTTGGGAAAAAAGAAGGAGGGTGATTCAAAATACTTAGTGGATATAGAATCCTCACTAACCCTTCTCCATGAGTAGCACACCTTAGTGGAGCCTCCTCTGGAGCTTAAATAAAGGATCCAAAATATTGAATAAAAGAGGAAGATAATCATCTTGGATCAGAAGAGTGGAGGTTGAAAATTCATTCCCTGTGGTTAGAAGCAAGTGATGAAAACAACAAGTACCTTCACTGGGTAGAAAATTAGTGATAAGGTATAAACACTATATGGGGGATAACAAAAACCTGATTTGTCACTAGCCACTTCATTTGCAGACATTTCTTTTGTGCTCCTATTTCAAGGACACCTACAAAGAGGAAAATAGAGTATCTATTGAACAAATTTTGCTTGTAGCTTGTCTTTTACCATGTTTCATTGATCGGGAAGGTAATGACTCATTGATGGAAGGAGTATCTAGGCTTGATGTAGTGCCCTTGATGAAATTATTTCCTATTAGACTTTTATGTTTTTATTTTCATGAGTATGAATGATGGTCGTGAGGCTAATAGGTAAAGTTGAACATTTTAATTATGAGATATGTAAATATTTATTGTTATTAATAAAATTATGTTATTTTCACTTATTGTTTTTTTGAGAATATAAGAGGAGCCACCACGTGAGAAGTTGGGCTCTCAACTATCAAGAAATTGTTAGAAATTAGTTGCAGTCCACGAAAGGATAGTTGACACAAAAAAAGAAAAGTCCTCCATCTTCGAGGGATGATACCTTACCACTAGAACTATCATGAGGGGAGAAAAATGTCATGGGTTGAAGAATATTATTTGGAAAAATAATATTGTGGGAGAGAAAGGAAATCTGGAAAACGAGGTTCCAGTGAGACAGAAAGAATGGACCTACACAAAACAAGGATTTTCAACCCAGATTTAGTAAGACATTATTATGGCTTGAGGAGTTAAATTTGTGGAAGTTAATGATTTGTTTCCTAATAGAGAATGGTTTTAGATATTAGGCAGAATTGTTGAAGACAACAGTTCATCAGTTGGGAGGAGCGTGGTAGCTCCTCTAATATTTTCAAAAATACGAATAAGTAACTAGGTTGTTTGTTATGAACTGCTAAGATTTTGAGTTTTAATTTTTTCTTATGTTTCTATGTAGGAGATAGGAATGAATGTAATGTTTTAATGAGTACAAGGTCTCATGTTAAAAAGGGTTTAATTTTGTTAGAGTTAACTCTGAAGAAATAGTTCTATATGTAAATGTTATGGGAAAGGTGTTCTCAAATTTGATATTTGATCCTCTACAAAAACTATGAGTTAAATAGGATATTATTTTCAGATGTGTTTATACACACACACACACTAGGAAAGGGCTATTAGGTTATCCCTCACCCAGCAAGTAGTCCCTAACAAGTGACAAAATCATTCAAAAAAAAAGATGTTTAGAAACCAAAAAATGGGAGTCATGTGCTCCATTTTCTATGTATAAGGATTGGTCATAAACACTGATATATATATATAAACAAGGACTACAAAGTGTGCCAAAAACTAGAATAATTATGTACAAAATTTAGAGAAGAAATTCTAGAAATATCTTATTCCTAAATATGAAAGGAAGGGTTTGTATACATAAAATTGCATGGTACTTTTACAAGTAATTATTAGATTATTAATGTAAAAGAAAGATTGTACAAAATTGGAAAAACATAAAGATCTAAATACAAATTTAGTATCAAATTGTACCCATTCTCACTCAATGTTTAATAAGTTACACTTTTAAAGTCATAGAAGGCCTGAAGTAGGAATTTATGAAAAACCCACTTATACCTAAGGTAGAATAAAAGGAGAGGCGATCACTAAGACTTGTAAAAATTTATCCAACATTCTAACAAAGAACGTACAATCCTAAACTAGGTTTCGACCAAGTGTGGGCCTACAATCATCATATCGACAAGCGTAAACTACCTTTTTAAGAAAAGTAGTTTTCATATGATACCAAGATCTAATGCTATGTTCTCCTAACCCCATGAACCATCTCAATGCAGAGTCTTTTAAATTTGTAGGAAATAACTCTAGTTTATCGGAATCATTTACATAGTTATAATTATGACACAAAATGTCAAATTCAAATAAAAATGCATTAGGGTATTTTGTGGCCATACCTCAAAAATTGGGTAGGGAAAAAGGAGATATGTTCTTCATATTGAAATATGGTGCCTCGTCAAGGATGATAAATTTGAAATTGGTTTCACTCCCAACTTCTTCATTTATGTGCTCTTTTTCCATATTGCAAAATAAGATATACTCAATGTGGCTTGGTGATGGAGGTTATTCAATAATTGAATTTTGGTGGATGAGGAAGTTGCCTTCAACTCATGTCTAAAAAACCAAAAACATGATTATAACTGACACTTACAACAATAATTTATGTGTTGTTCTATATCAAATTAATTTTACAATTTAAATCTTATAATTCGTTATTTATAGAAATTAAAATAGCAACAATTATTTTTATATAAAAACAAAATATCAAATTTTTACTTTGAATTTGAGGAAGGAAGACGAATCACTCATTTCCTACCAATTACAAAATAAAAACAATTTATACCAAATTTTTACTTTGAATTTGAAGAAAGAAGATAAATCATTCATTTCCTACCAACTACAAAATAAAAACAAAATACCAAATTTTTACTTTGAATTTGAAGAAAGAAGACAAATCACGCATTTCCTACCAACTACAAAATAAAAACAAAATACCAAATTTTTACTTTGAATTTGAAGAAAGAAGACAAATCACTCATTTCCTACCAACTACAAAATATTGCATTCAAGATTTTTTAGAATGTTATACAAAGTAAATTTTATGATTAAAATGTGACATATACAAAACAACAAAATTCGAAAAAAGAAAATGAAAGCATTCACTTAGTAAGGGGAAGAGAGATGGTTGCATGTGGATTTCACAGTTAGGGTTACAGTGTTGAAAGGCTTGCAGCAAGGTATAGACCTTTGTATCACTCTCTCTCGGCACTCTAGTTAAAACCATGTACATCAATCAATGATATTACTTTGATGACCCACTTGAAGGCGTTTCCATTTGGGCTTGCCGTAGTCTAACTAGACTACTTTTTTGCCCTGAAAATCATGGAAATTCCAGCAAGATTTTGATAAAATCTAGCAAGGATTTTGTAAATCTAGGTTACAACTTTCAAACTTCAAGGTTTTGGGTGCCCCTGAGGTTTTTGATGGTGCTAAATCCATTTCCACCATAAAAAACATGATTCAAACACTATTGGTGCAAGATTTTTTGAAATCTTTTTGCCTGAATTCTGGCCACTTTTGTTCGTCTGGGAAATTCCTCAGCCTCAATAGACACTTCCTTTAGGATTTATGACAAGGACCTTGCTCCAGCCTACCTCATTTTCCCATCGTCACAGGCTCCTCCCCTGTCATCATAAATAAAATGTAAAACTTGGTCAACCACAAGATCAAAGGTAATCATGGCGTAGCAAGTCTTGAGTGGAGGTCCATTATTAGTCATGATGGCTGGTGATTTTGCTTATGCTCCCTCTTCAATGTCTTCATCTGTAGCACCTACCCAATCATGCTATCCACCTTCTGTTCATCTAAGTGCAACTCCATCACCACGTTACCTGCTAGACTTTCCAAATTTGGGATCCTTGTTTATGCATTTTGGGTTTCCTTCCTTGGACTTAACTGCTAGTCGTTTTACTTTCCAACTACTTAATAGTTTCGTAGACATATTTCTAACACTGAAAATATTTAGTGGAGGTGGTTTGAGACCCCGGCCTCCTATAAAACCAATGCCTATAGTCAGTCCATCAATAAACAAAGCAAAAAATGCGTTAAATGAAAGGTAGAGGAACTTGAACTGGTTCTTGGGAAGGAAATTCAAATAAATGATATCTACATGCTGGAAAAATCAACAATGGTTTGTAGCAAACTGTGTTTATGGAAATTATGAGGAAATTGATAGAATATAACTTTTTCCAGTTGTTGCATTATGCCCCAAAATACAAGATCTTAGCTAAGGGTTGGATTGGCTAGATCATGACTTCTAAGGAAGATGCTTAGAAAATTTTAGCTAGTCGATAGTTTTGGGGCACTCAAGGACTTTTCACCAAACAATGGTTGATTAAATTTGATGCACAATGTAACAGCCCTGGTGAAAATTCCATGTAAAAATATATAACTACCACAGATGATGGGACACGTATTCCAAGTTGAATGTTGGGCGGGACATCCTAGTGGGGGTGTTCATTTGGTTGTTTATGGCGAAGGAAATTGGCAAAGGCAATGACTAAGGCATTAAAGAGGCAAAAAGGAATTTTTGGCACATTTATTTATGAAAATAATGGAAATTAGGAGAAAAGGAAGGTGAAAGGTCACAGGTTGCATGTGAGGAGGCAAATGAAGGAAAATAATGGAAAATGAAGAAAATAGAGGCCTCATTAATAAAAAGGCTTTTGAGGATCATTGGGGAAGGCTTGATTAATTTAGCTTTGGAGCTCTCTCATTATTATCTCTCTCTCTCATACTCTTGGACACTTAGAATTTTCTTGGAGTTCTTTGGCATTGGAGAAAGAAAGGAAAAGAAGGCAAGAGGAAGCAAGGATGAAGCCGGGAAACGCAGGATCAAGAAGCTACAACAGACTTCATTGCAGGTATCGACTTACATGTGTATTTTCCTTGCTATATTTGGCATGCATGGCATTGCATGTGGTCCTTTTCTATCATGGCATGGGTTTTTCCAGGTGTGACAATGTTTTTCAGCCTAGCCTTGCCATTTCCGGATAGCCATGGTGTGATGGGGGTTATCATGTTTGGTTGAGCTGGATTGCTGGATGGATTCAAAGCTGAGTGAGGTGGATCTCTGAAACGGTAGAACACATGGCCTAGTAACCCCTGAACTGGATTGTGGGTTGCGTTAAAGCCAAATTTTGTGTTGCCTCGGATGGCCTTGGAATCCTCACCGGTGAATGGCAGGATATACGGTAAAGCCTAGAGGTGGTTTGCTCTTTGTTGGGCCTAGTAATCTTGGGTTTGGGATATGCGATAAATCTTGGAGAGTGGGTCTCAATTTAGGGCCTAGTGATCTAGGGTTGGATTATGGTAAAGCCTAAGAGACTAGGAGATAGGAAAATTCCTCACGGTGTAGGTGGAGAAATCCGGTGGCATCCATTCTTGTTTGGCCTAGTGATCCAGTGGAGATCACGGTAACGTCGGTTATGATGTGTTCATTACGTTGGCCTGGTGATCTAAAATGGGTTACGGTAAAGTTTGGTTCTTTTGTTTTGAGTCCCACATTCATGCTTAGAATATGGCACGGGGGTGAATGGCTGAAGAGAGATTTGGCTTAGCCATTCCATGGTCAGGTGGAATGTGGTAGTCCCATCTTCGATTGGTTCATTGCATTGATTAATGATTAATCCATTCCATTGATTTTCATGTGTAAATGTATTGGTGTATGTATGGATTTTGATGGTTGGTATGATTATTGTAATTTTGTTCCTATTATGTTGGTTATATGTTCATTTTATGGTAGTAACTATGTTTGGCCCTTAGCATGTTTTTACTTGTATTCGAATGGATATTGTATATATGACCTAATAAGTGATAAGGCAACAAATGACATGAGGAAACATGCACAATTTGAAAAAATTGACGTTATTCCAATTTGAGTTTGACTTCGTAGTCTACTCATTTTTGGGTCGAACGATGTTTTTAAGGAGGTATGCAACACACTTGGGTTTTATTATGACTATGACCTCTCTTTCTACCAGAATGGATACATGGGGTTAGCTCACATTCTAGGTGGCTTAAATATCAAGGTCAGACTCCCAGACTTTATATCATTAGTATAGGGAACATCATACACCATTAGAGCCTCAATTATGAAGGAATCCCCTTCAAATGTGTACATTGTCAAACACATGGTCATCTCAGCAAGGGTTTCCCTTTTGGTAAATCCTCCAAAAACTAGGTTTGGAAGGATTCACTCTTCTCTGTGTCTCTACTACAACCTCCTACATGTCATGCCATAGTGGAAACCCTCTGGAAAATTGAGATCTTATTGTGTACACTACTTCTTCAATAGATCCTCTTCTTTCTATTCAACTTAAGGTGTCATCAATCTAGGACAAGGAGCTCGACCCTATTGTTCTGCAATCTTCTGCAAGGGTCTCAGACTAGCTCATTAGTGTGTCTACTTCTATAGTTCCATGTTTGGAGGGCTAATCATCCTCACATATGCCAAGATTCCCCTCCTTACTTCTATCTGCTTTGTTTTCTAGTTCTATTATGGATAGCACTTTAATTTCTTCATCCTCTTGTTTCTAAGCTGATAAAACCTATTTTCAGTTTCACTTCACCATGTCTGGATCCATTGTTATTCATTCCCCATTATTCTCTTTCTCCTTCCTCTTCTGATTACCTAGCCAACTGCTTACTCCTCTCCCTTGCCTCTACTCCTCTTCCTCCTAAGGTTACCTCCCCTCCCCCCTTATAATCGTCATTCCTCTAATAATTTTTCCTCTCCTCAATCTTTAGACTCCTTTGATGTCCTACCCTTAGATGAAGTAGGAGGTTTGGGGGTTTTTCTTAGTTATTATTGATCGAAATCCATAAGGGATAGGAAATTGTTCTTGCTAAAAGCTCAAACATAGGCATTGGATGAAATTTAGTCTAGGAAAGAAATTACTATATTAAGTGCGCTTAGAGCATCAAGCCTTCCTTCTAATTCTAAATGAAGGTACTCTTTCTAAATTATATGGGTCTTTCCAACCCCTCAAAAAATAGGCTATCAAAAGACTCATGGAGTCTCTCTCTCCCTAGGTTCCTTTCCTCCAAGAGACTATGTTGAATGGAGACAAAGTTATACAATTGTTAAAATTAGTCCTACTTGAGTGGGAATTCATAGCATTGGATTCCATTGGTAGGTCTAGGGATCTTTTTTCAGGTTGACCAACTCAATATATATGTCTTTCCACATCCTAGTTAGTTGTTTTGGGACTACTTCGGTTCTTCTTCTCGATGTATCTTAGTAAATATTTCACTGACGTAAATATATATGGACCATATGTTGAGAGAACAAACTTCTAGAAATATTTTTCTTCCCTTCCACTTTTTTATCAGGGTCGTGTGTTTATAGGTGCAAATGTAAATCTCACCTTGGGAAACTCTGAAATTTCGGGGCCTATGGAAAAATTGGACCCATTGGATAATTTTTTCATCAACCTCTTTGAGGAAATGAAGGTTTGTAATATCCTTCCTCGAAAATTGATGCCATCCTAGAAAAATAATAGATATGGATATACCAAGATTGTAAAAAGGTTAGGTCGTTATCTTATGTCTAATGCTTTGTTGGATATTAGCTTAAAAAATTGTTAGCAGAATTCGATATGGGGAGATTCAAATCATGTTCCCATTCTAATATAGATTGAACCTTTTTTAGCAAAGCCTCCCATTCCTTTAAACTGAATCTGCATTGACTTGAAGACCCTTATTTGATAGGGTTATTAAAACAAAACTGGATTCCTGACAACTCTAATTTACATGAATCCCTAACAATACAGTTCGAGAGAAACTTGAAAAATTCAAATAGCGTCATAACATCTTGGGAAAAAAAGGAGGGTGATTCAAAATACTTAGTGGATATATAATCCTCACTAACCCTTCTCCACGAGTAGCACACCTTAGTGGAGCCTCCTCTGTAGCTTAAAGAAAGGATCCAAAATCTTTAATAAAAGAGGAAGATAATCACCTTGGTTCAGAAGAGTGGAGGGTGAAAATTCGTTCCCTGTGGTTAGAAGCAAGTGATGAAAACAAAAATTACCTTCACTCGGTGGAAAATCAGTGGTAAGGTATAAACACTATAAGGGGGATAAAAAAGACCTGATTTGTCACTAGCCACCTCATTTGTAGACATTTCTTTTGTGCTCCTATTTCTGTATGTTTTAACCCCATACAAAAATTACTTACATACGAATTCTAAAACACAAAAAATAAACAATGTGAGAGCATAACACATAAAACACATATACACAAAGATTTTTCCTTGGATCCCAAAACCGGGACTACCAGCTTGATTTCATTATTTTCCTTTCAATGTTACAATACATATATTTACATGCCGAAGTATCCAATACCATGGACTGAAAACCATTGCGCCAAAAACCATGTGCGAAAAACCATGCACAAAACCATAAGTAGGTTCACCCTACCTAATATAATCTTGGAAACAATATAACACAACCCAACATTCTCCGACTTGTTTTGTATTTCCACAAGGGGTCACAAGAGAGCTTAGTCATTTATCCAGCCCTGAAATGCCCATTGTTTCTCTACACCAAGAGAACTTCTCAGAGCTCACAGATTTTGTCAATGCATCTATAGTATTCTTCAATGTGTCCACCTTTACTAGCAACACCTTTTTTTCTTCTATCATATCCCTCACAAAGTGATACGAAACATAAATGTTCTTTGTCTTTGAATGATAAGCAAGGTTCTTTGCCAAGAAAATTTCACTTTGGCTATCACAGTCCATCCTTATAGCTCCCTATATTAACCCCATACTTGAACACAATCTCTACAACCAAACTGCTTCCTTTCTTGCATGAGTGGTTGCCATGTATTCTGCTTCTATAGTTGATAATGCCACTACAAATTGTTTCTTACTCATTCAGCTGACTACACCTCCAAATAGGTTAAACATATACCCACTTGTAGATCTTCTCTGATCCAGATCTCTAGCCCAGTCTGCATCAACAAAGCCATGGATATCCAAAACTCTGTCCAATCCTAGTCTTCCTTGGTAACACAAACCATAATCATTAGTGCCACAAAAATACTTGAAAAATTGCTTCACTACTGTCCAATGCCCCTTTCCTAGTTTTGACATAAACCTGCTCAATACTCCCACTGCATGTGCAATGTCTAGTCTAGTACAGACCATTGCATACATCTGGCTACTGACTGGACTTGCATATGGAACATGGGACATGTCCTCTTCCTCTTCTTGTGTCTTGGGACACTGTTCAGTAGATAAGTTCACACCTACAGGAATAGGAACCTTCACCGGTTTACTATCCTGAATATTAAACCTTTGTAGTATTATCTCGACATACTTCCTCTGGTTTAACCAGAGCTTCCTCTTTGCCCGATCTCTTTTAATTTTCATGCCGAAAATATAGTTTGCAGCACCAAGATATTTCATGTCGAATTTGGAGGACAATTGGGTCTTCAAATCCTGGATAATTTCTTTGTCATTTCCAACCAGCAACATATCATCCACATACAAGACTAGATAAATAACACTGTCACCAATTAATTTAAAATACACACAATGATCTGCTTTGCTTCTAGTGAAGACAAGTCCCAGTATAAATGTATCAAATTTCTGATACTACATCCTTGGTGACTGTTTTAACCCATACAAATACTTCTTTAACTTTCATACCAATTCTTTCTTACCCTTCACCGCAAAGCCTTCAGGTTGCTTCATGTAGATCTCTTCTTCCAAATCCCTGTGAAGAAATGTTGTCTTCACATCCATTTGTTCTACCTCAAAATAAAAATCAGTAGCAACAGATAAAAGTAATCTAATAGAAGCTACCTTGGAAACAAGAGAAAAAATATCACCAAAATCAATTCCCAGCACCTGGGAATAACCTTTTTCTACCAACCGAGCTTTGTATTTCTCCACCTTTCCTTCTACATTTGTCTTCTTCTTGAACACCCATTTGTTGTCAATGGGTTTCCTTCCAACTGGCAACTCCAGCAGATCCCAAGCCTCATTTTGTGCAAAGATGCCATTTCATCAGCCATGGCCTCTTTCCAGAGTTTTCCATCCTTTGAATATACTGCTTACTTCATAGTTCTGGGATCATCATCAGTAATAGATAAAGAAAAATTTGAACAGAAAGAAGATGGACTATACCTTTCTGGCTGCCTTCTTTCTCGAACTGATCTTCTCACAACCGGAGTTTGTGGCTCTTCATCTTCTAATTTCTCATCTGCTGTAGAGTTTGATTCTTCCACCTTTAGCTCAAACTCTATCTTTTCATGTTCCTTTGATGGGACTTCATGTTTAATAACATCTTTCACCTCTCTAAACACCGCATCTTGGTTGTACACAACCTTCCTTGTTATTGGGTTCCAAAGCTTATAACCCTTTAAACCATCCTTATACCCAATAAAGATGCACTTTTCAGATTTATTATCCAAATTGGTTCTTTTCTCCTTTGGAACATGTACATATGCATCACATCCAAATACCCTCAGATGTGAAAGAGAGGGTTTCTTACCAGTCCATACCTCTTGTGGAGTCTTATCCTCCAACGCTGATGAAGGTGATCTGTTAACCAGGTAACATGATGTCTCCACCGCCTCTGCCCAGAATTCCTATCCTAACCCAGTACCTCTGAGCATGCTTCTTGCCCTTTCCATCAACGTCTTATTCATTCTTTTTGCAATTCCATTTTGATAAGGTGTATATGGAGTAGTCTTTTGCCGTGCTATACCACACTTCTTACAGAAATATTCAAATTCCTTACTGCAAAACTCTCCACCATTATCTGTCCTCAACACCTTTATCTTCTTCTCTATCTGGTTTTCCACCAGAACCTTAACTTATTTAAACCTGTCAAAGACTTCAGATTTCTTCTTAAGGAAATATATCCATGTGTTCCTCGAGAAGTCATCTATAAATGATACATAGTACACAGACTTACCCAGTTGTGGAACCTTCACAGGTCCAAACACATCACTATGCACAAGCTCTAATGTCTGTTTCGCCCTCTTACCACCAGAGGGGGAACTCACTCGATATTTCTTCCCATATACACAATTTTCACAAAATTCAAAATCCGGAGAGCTATTACTCATACCTTCTACCATACCTTTACCATGAAGTATTTGAAGGCTCTTCTCTCCAATATGTCCAAGCCTTTGATGCCACAACATGGTCTTCTCTCCAGAGACCACTAGATTTTCTGCTCTACTTTCAGGAACCATAGAACTGTTGCACCCATCAACAACAGTGCTACCTTGCATCTTGTACAGAGTTCCAATCTGAACTCCCCACATCAATACCAGTGGTCCTCGAACCATCTTGCAGGTATTCTTCTCAAACACTCTTTTTACACCTGCATCATCCATCTTGCTTACAGAAATCAGACTTATGGCCAATGCAGGAATATGCAGAACACCCAGAAGTGTTTTAACCCTTCCACCTTGCAACTTCAACTTTACTTTTTCGTGACCAATGATTCTAGCCTTCCTATCATCCCCTAAGAAGACATCACCACCATCATATTTCTCATACTCACAGAACCACTCTCTATAGGGAGTGAAGTGAAAGGATGCACCTGAGTCAATCAACCATACCTCATGATCTACATGTGTACCTGAAGAAGCCAAGTACACATCCCCACCTTCATATGAGGTGGTTTTCGCCTCTACAGAAGTAGCATCATCAGATCCCTTTCCTTTTTCAGGAGCTTTAGATTTATAGTCCCTTTTGTAGTGCCCTTCCTTTCGACATTTCCAGCACACCACCTTACAAGTTGTCCTAGAGATTTAGATCTCCCACTCGATGACTTATTTTTGTTTCTGTTCTGGGACCGTCCTCATATAGACAAGGAATCACCATTTTGGATCTCCATATTTTTCTGTCTCATCTCCTCTGTCAGCAAGGATGAGACTATTTCATCAAACTATAAGGCAGTTGCATTGCTACCTATTGCAATAACCAGACTATCCCACGAATTTGGTAGAGAACACAAAAAACTGATGCACTTATCTTCATCTAAAATTTTAATATCAATAGATAATAACTGACTTACCATAGTATTAAATGCATTCCGATGTTTTGTCACCGAGTCTCCATCTTTCATCCTTAGGTTATACAACTTTTTTCGTAGGAACAGTTTATTCACCAGAGACTTAGATTGGTACAAAGTCCCTAACTTGTCCCACAAAACCTTCACAGTAGCTTCCCTTGATACATTCAGCAATATTGAATGTGAGACACACAATCATATTTTCCTCTTAGCCTTCCAATCCAACTTCTTCCATTCTTCATCGGACACTTCCGTTGGTTTAGTACTCAGATCTACCATGATCCACTGATTTTTATCCACCAACAGATCCTCCATCTTGAGTTTCCATAACTCAAAACTCTGACCATTAAATTTCTCGATCTCTATCTTTCCACTGCTCGCCATCTTCTTTCACCACTAGAATTGATCTCGCAGATCTCCCACTGAACAGGGTCTACCACAGGCCCAAGCAAAACCCCTCAACAATAAAGGCGTCCTCTTGAAGCCAAAATAGCTCCAATACCAAATGTAGGTTTTAACCCTGTACAAAAATTACCTGCATACAAATTCTAAAACAGAGAAAATAAACAATGCAAGAGCATAACACATAAAACACATATACACAGAGATTTTCCCCTGGATCCCAAAACTGGGACTACCAACTTGATTTTTCATTATTTTCCTTTCAATGTTACAATACATATATATGCATGCCGAAGCATCTAATACCATGGACCGAAAACCATCTCACCCAAAACCATGTGCAAAAAACCATGCACAAAACCATAGGTAGGTTCGCCCCACTAATATAGTCGTGGAAAGAATATAACACAACCCAACAATTTCAAGGACACCTACAAAGAGGAAAATACAGTATCTATTGAACAAGTTTTGCTTGTAGCTTGTCTTTTACCATGTTTCATTGATTGAGAAGGTAATGACTCATTGATGTCAGAAGTATCTAGGTCTGATGTAGTGCCCTTGATGAAATTATTTCCTATTAGACTTTTATGATTTTATTTTCATGAGTACAGATGATGGTCGTGTGTCTAATAGGTAAAGTTGAACATTTTAATTATGAGATATGTAAATATTTATTGTTATTAATAAAATTATGTTATTTTTACTTATTTTTATTTTGAGAATATAAGAGGAGCCACCACGTGAGAATTTTGGCTCTCAATTGTAAAGAAATAGTTAGAGATTAGTTGTAGTCCACAAAAGGATAGTTGACACAGAAAAAGAAAAATCCTCCATCTTCGAGGGATGATACCTTACCACCATAACTATAATGAGGGGAGACAAATTTCATGGGTTGAAGAAGATGATTTGGAAAAATAAGATTGTGGGAGAGAAAGGAAATCTAGAAAACGAGGTTCTAGTGAGACAGAAAGAATGGACCTGCACAAAATAAGGATTTTCAACCCAGATTTAGTAAGACATTGTTATGGATTGAGGAGGTAAAGTTGTGAAAGTTATTGATTTGTTTCCTAATAGAGAATGGTCTTGGAGATTAGGTGGAATTGTTGAAGACAACAGTTCATCAGTTGGGAGGAGCGTGGTGGCTCCTATTATATTTTAAAAAATACAAATAAGTAACTAGGTTGTCTGCTATGAACTGCTAAGGTTTTGAGTTTTAAGTTTTTCTTATGTTTCTATGTAGGATATAGGAATGAATGTAATTTTTTAATGAGTATGAGGTCTCATGTTAAAAGGGTTTAATTTTGTTAGAGTTAACTCTGAAGAAATAGTTCTATATGTAAATGTTATGGGAAAGGTTTTCTCAAATTTGATATTTGATCCTGTACAAAAACTATGAGTTAAATAGGAGATTATTTTAGATGTGTTTACACACACACACACACACACACTAATAAAGGGCTATTAGGTCTTTCCAACCGGCAAGCAGTCCCTGCCAAGTGATAAAATCCTTCAAAAAAATAGAAGTTCAGAAATCCAAAAACCAGGAGTCATGTACTCCATTTTCTATGTACAAGGATTGGTCATAACTACTAATACAAACACACACACACACACACACACACACATATAACAAGGACTACAAAGGGTGCCAAAACCTAGAAGTATTATGTACAAAATTTAGAGAAGAAATGGCAGAAACATCTTATTCCTAAATATGAAAGGAAGGGTTTGTATACATAAATTTGCATGGTACTTTTACAAGTAATTATTAGATTATTAATGTAAAACAAAGAATACACTAAATTGGAAAAACATAAAGATCTAAATACAAATTTAGTATCAAATTGTACCCAACCTCAATCAATGTTCAATAAGTTACACTTTTAAAGTCATAGAAGACCTGAAGTGGGAATTTATGAAAAGCACCCATAAGGCTTTGCGACATCTGATCGAGAGTTTCATGTGTTCATACTCAAGCGAGCATTGTACAGTCTTCGATAAGCACCTCGTGCTTGGTACAATAGGATCGATAGTTATCTCACTAGTTTGGGCTTCACCAAAAGTGAAGCAGATGCAAACCTCTATAACACCTTGGTAGAAGTTAAATGTCTTATTATTATCTTATATGTTGATGATTTTAGTTTAACTGGTGATGAGCAGCTGATCAAATCTTGCAAGGAGGACCTTGCAAGGGAATTTTAAATGAAGGAAATGGATCTCATGCACTACCTCCTCAGATTTGAAGTATGGAAAGGCGACGGGTAATTGTTTGTGTCCTAAGGAAAGTATGCAAATGAGGCACTTCAGATATTTTGCATGGATAGTTGTAAACCGATGGAGACTCCTCTAATGACCAATTGGAGGAAAGAGGATTCCACTTCATGTGAAGAAGTGGATGCTACCATTTATTGGTAGCTAGTGGGTTCACTGATGTATCTTGTGAACACATGACCATATATGTTCTATGCATTCAACCAGTTAAGCCAACCTATGGTTAGGCCAACCAAATTATTTTGGAAGGCAACTAAGCATGTTTTATGGTACCTTAAAGGCACTACCCAATTTGGACTATGGTATAAAAGGATAGAGGGAGTGAATTTGTGTGGCTTCACAGATGCAGATTGGGCGGGAAGTCCATCAGAATGAAAGAGTACATCAGGTTGAATTTTCAGTGTTGGGTCTATCATTATTTCTTGGTACAACCGAAAGCAAAGATTTGTGGCACTCAGCTCAGCAGAAGCAGAATACATGGCTACATGTCAAACAACATGTGAGGCGATCTAGATGAGAAAGATATTTGTGGGACTATTTGGTCAGATGATGGATCTAACTTTGATATACTGTGATAACCATATTTGCATCAAGTTTTCTAAAAACCCAGTGTTTCACGATCGATGTAAGCATATAGATATTTGGTATCACCATTTACATGACTGCGTGAAAAGGCGGATAATGTTTCTAGAATACATTTCAACAGAGGAATAAGATGCTGACATTTTGAAAAAAGCCTTGTCAAGAACGAAGTTTGAGTTCCACATGAGCAGGATAGGGGTGGATGATAATCCCTTTTTTCTAAGAGGGAGTGTTGAAAAATTTAGCAAGAAAATCTCAGTTTGACTTTTCGTTGGTCAAACTAGAGATAATTTGAATTTCTGTATTAGCAGAAATATTGGAGGTAGTTAAGTGAGGTGACATGGCTCTTGTCACTCAGTTAACTCAATTAATTCAAGTTAGAGGGGTTGAGTTCAGTTAAGCATGAGTGATTGATGATTTTTAGAAATATAATTCAGTTATATTAAGTTGTGTTTAGTTAAACTAGTTCCAACTGTTGGAGGAACCAATAGAAGGTCAATTGTGTAGTGTGACTTTGGTCTAACTCAGTGGTAATCCAATTAAATGATCAATCAGTCACAAATAGCTAATGAATGCAAATAATTTGAGTTACCAAGTTGAGGTGGAGATTCCAAGGCAATGTAAGATCAAATGTAGACTATTTTGGAGTGTACATGTGTTGCATGCAATTTGATGACCAACCTTGGGAATTGTGCAATCCATTTTATAGAAATTCCTAAATAATAGGGGCCTAATTTTCTTAGGAATTGTGAAAGGAAATAGGGGATCAAGAAGAGGTATAAATTGACTAATTATGGGTCAGATCTTCTGAGTGAGCAGAGAGATAAGTTATTCACTTTCAGGTTGTGCTCAGTTGAGCAAAGAAATTGTAATACATCTTTATTCATCAAAATAATGCAAGCAGGAATTGGGGTTTTTAAAAGATTGCTTTCACTAGGAAAAATATTGTGTGCATGTGTGTTATTTATCACTGTATTTTTATGATTGATGTTCTAAATTATGAATTGAATTCCACATAGAAGTAGAGTAGGTTTGTGTCTTGTGATTTTGATTAAAACTTCATGAATAGTTGCAAATATACATCATTTATACAATCTAAAGTGGCTCGTATTTTCATTGTGAAGGAAAAAATACTAATACAGTCAAGTAAGAAATTCCATGGGTAAATACCATGGATTTATACCCATGGTAATTGAAGGGCCAAATCTATAAAAGAAGAAGAGAATGACACAACATTGTGATGTATTGATGAGAAATTAATGCATGCATTCCTACAGAACCGTGAGAAATGAAGAGTGTTGGGGACATAAGAGTTGGGTTGTGTGGAATATGAAAAATAGCTATAAAGCCACAATGTATTTTGTGACCGACAAATAACCAATTTGTGTGAGCTACATGAGTGTAGTTATGTGGAGTAAGGTTGTGTGAGCGTAGTAATGTGGTCGGTGCATATTAGCGAAGAATTATGTGAATAACAACGAGAGGTTGAGAAAAATAATTATAGAGATGAGAATAGATATGAGTTGTTGGTTTTAGTGTGTCTGAATTGTATTTGAACATCTAGCTGAGTGAGAGTTAAATAAATGAGAGTAGATGAAGTCTAAATTTTAAAATGAAAAGAATGTGTTTGTTGAGATGAGTTTGAAAATGGATGAAAGAGGGATCTGTTAGGAAAATTAGGTTGGTTCCTTTACATTAGAGGGTTGGTGCCTCCTTCAAGTTGTTTCCTATGAAATTTTGGAAGTGGATGCTTCCTCTAAGTGGGTGCTTATAAATTCAGGGGATGGGTGTATCCTAGTTGGAGCTTAAAAAAATGATGTAAAAGTAAGTTGTAGCTTACAACAACATTTAGACATAATTTTTGTGGGTTTTTCTATTTATGGGTTTCCATGTACATATGGTGTTTCTATGTGTTTCTATGTGTTTTTTCATGATTGATCGATGAATGATCTGAAATATTGAACATTGTTAATAATTGTTAATATTGGCCATTATAATGATTCACTCCCCCTCCCCCTATATTTCCAATTCTTATATGTCAAATGATTAGGAAATAATAGCAAATCCTATGGGTAGAGAGAGAGAGAAGGTGAACATTATATCTCATGGAGAGAAACTAAAACACTAAACACATTATGGAGATAGAGAAATATTGATAGAATATCACGGAAAGAAAAGAAATGGTTTGTGAGACAAGCACCTGGGTCGACCAAAGAAATGTTATGTCTAAAGCTTATATGCTAAGCAAAGAAATGGAAGATTCAAAGTTGATAGGTTTTGGAAAGGATGCATAGCTAACATGTTGGAAATTATAACTAGGTTTAGTCTTCATTTAATGTATTTGAGTCATCATGAAATGTACTTGTCAAAAGAATAAAGAAAATAATTTTTATTATTGTAGCAATGACTTATTAAAGCATGGGTTTCATTCTTGGGTCATCATTATACATTCAAAGAGATCATTCTTGGGATTTTGAATCATGTAAAAAGGTAAATTATTGACTCAAATATGATTTATGCATCCTACACACCAACTCAACCTAAAAGAGATCAAGTCGACCTAAGGACCCTAATTCGACCCACAAGAAGCCTATAAATACAAGCTAGTCAAAGTCATTTGAAGCATCACATCTCAAGCTAGTTCGATATCTCAAGAGTAGTTGGGGAAGTCCAAAGTTTGTTGTCGAGAAGCCAAAGGAAGTGCGAGTTTGGGGAAGTCCAAGAAGAAAACAAAATCTAACTTTTGGTGCTTCTCTCTCTCTCTATTCGTAGCCTAGTTTGGAAGATCGAAGTCTTCTAAGTTTTGATGTTGTCGGAAGCTTCCTATTGCTAGAAAATGTTGCCTAGTCAAAGTCACTGGAAGGGGTTGAAGATCTGTGAGGCTAACTTGGTGTGGAGGGAACATCTGGTATTTATATAGGGTGAAGAGTCTCAAATATTACCATTGAAAGGAAGAATTATCTTGACTGGGTTTTCCCCTCAAGGGGGGTTTTGCATGGAATATTGCCTATATCTTGTGTATTTTGTTTTGTGATCTGCATACACACAGATTATGGTAATTTCTTGATGAAAGATAAGATAATAAAGAAGAAAAAGAAGCCAGCACACTCACAAGTAATTATCAAGAAAGGAGAATCAAACCCTAATATAACTACTTTGATTTTCCAACATGGTTTCAAAGATAAGGTCAGGAAGAGTCGAAGATCACTTTGTTGGCATGGATTCTCCCTCTATGATGAACTACATAAGAATTAGTATCAACACCGTTGGAAGCTGGATCAATAAGGTCATATACTACTTTTTCAACAAGGTCAAAAGTCAAGGATCCTTGGCTGCTCTTACAGGTTCTCTTACTAGTGACAATGCATGGATCGTTGATGGTGGAGCATCGAGACACATGACATGAGAAAGTAAATAACTTCATACACTATCAAAGGAGACATATTCTCATGTACTGTAATTGGGTGACGATAAAATTTATGCTATTAGAGGACAAGGATCAACAATGTTGAAGATGGATAATGGATTGAAGCTGCATCTCAACAACATTATATATGTTCCATATTTGAGAAATAATTTTCTTTCTATTTCTTTTTTAGAAGATAAAGGGGAAATAATTGATTTTGTTGATGGAAAAGTATTGGTTTGGGGAAAATAATCTAGCATTGATAAATCTAGGGTTATTGCAGTCCGTGAAGGAAGTCTTTAGAGAGTCATTACACCACCTCCTCAAGCTCTGGTTGATATGGAAATAAGTTCCATTGAGCTATGGCATAGGAGGTATGGTCATCTACATTAGGTCATCCCTACTCTTAGTCAACTAGTCCATGGTATTCCTAATATGAAGTTGGATCATGAAGGTATGTGCAAGGGATTCTCTTTGGGAAAACATACAAGAAAGCCATTTCACAATAGTGAAACTAGGTCTAAAGAGATATTAGACCTCATCCATTATGATGTGTGCGGGACCATGTCTGACAAATCACTTGGAGGTCATCTCTACGATGTGACATTTATTGATGACCATTCTATAAAGACATGGTTCTACCTTCTCAAAATTAAAGGTGAAGTATTTGATAAGTTCAAGGAGATTAGGGCTGAAGTGGAAACCCTAACCGAAAGAAAGATAAAAACTCTGACATCTGATAATGGTGGGGAATACACTTCTAAGGAATTGATTGCATATTGTAAGGAAGAAGGTATTAAGAGGGAGCTCATTGTTCCCTATTATCCCAAACAAAATGGATTGGCCGAAAGGAAGAATAGGTCAATTCAAGAAGGCATTTTAATTATGATCCTAAATCAAGATCTACCAAATTTCTTATGGGGAGAAGCAACAATGACAACCGTATACATTCACAATAGAATTCCTCATGAGAGTCTTGATAATACAACACCCAAATAAGTATTCACAGGAAAGAATCTGAGTGTGGATCACCTCCAAATATTTGGAAGTCTAGCATATATCCATGTTCCGAAAGACAAGCAAAAGAGGTTGGACTCTACAAGTATCAAGGGAATATTTGTTGGATATAGTCTCTCTTTAAAAGCATATAGAATATACATCAAGGAAGGAAGATATATTGAAGTAAGGAGGGATGTCATATTTGGTGAGAATCAAGCATACAAGAAATCAAAGGATATTCCTATTGATTCTGATGACGAAGAAGTTCCCATATTTGAAGAAGAATAAATTCATCATGAAAACTCTACTACAAATCTCGAAGAAGAAGGACCAAGTGAGCCTGTTCAATCAGTGGTCATCCCAACCACAAGGAAGAGGCAAAATTGGTTGAAAGCTACATAGGAATATGCTAAAGGACATGAATTTGCAAAAGGAGCCTTCAGGGAAATAAAGAGAACTAAAATATATTCTAGTTATGCTGCATATATGAAAAAATTGATAAAAATTGGACCATATACATTCAAGGAAGTTATGCATCAAGAGGTTTGGAAGAAAGAAATACAAGAAGACTATCAATCCATCATGAAGAATGGGGTTTTGGAAATCATTGCTAGACCTAGTGACAAATCAATTGTTACATCTAAATGGATATATAATATCAAACATGAATTTGATGGAAGTATAGACAATTATAAAGAAATATTCATTAAAAGGAAGGCATTGATTATGAAGAAACCTTTTCATCTACAACAAGGTACACTACCATTAAATCGTTGGTTTCATTGGCTGCTACAATGGGGTGGAATATCCATCAAATGGATGTGAGGAAAACATTTATGAATGGGACCATTGAAGAGGAAGTTTACATCGAAAAACCCAAAGGATTTGAAGTTAATAGCCAAGAATATCATGTTTGTAGACTTAAGAAGGCCCTATATGGCTTGAACCAAGAAACTAGGGCATGGTATGAAAGGATGGATGCATATCTACTTAGAATTGAGTGCATGAATATTTTTGCTGATATGAATCTCTACATCAAGGTTGTGAATGATGAGCCCATCATTATTCTATTATACGTAGATGATTTATTCATCATAGGTGTGGAGCGAAGAATTCAAGAATGCAAGAAAATGTTGGAAGTTGAATTTGAAATGAAGGATCAGGGATTGATGCATTATTACCTAGGTCTAGAAGTATGGCAGAGACATGGTGAGATATATTTAGGGCAAGGAAAGTACATCATCAAGTTGTTTCTGAAATTTAGGATGATGGATTCCAAGCCGATGACTACTCCTATGATCAACAATCTCAAGAAATTGAGGGACTCTGACTCTAGTCTCCTGGATCCTACCTCCTATAGTCATTTGGTGGGTTCCCTAATGTATCTGGTAAATATTAGGCCAGATATATGTTTTGCAATAAACATTCAGTTGGAGCCCCACCACAATCACTAGATAGATGCTAAACATATACTTAGGTATCTCGTGGCACTATATGTCACTACCTAAAGTATGATAGTAAGGAAGTCAAGCTAATTGGATTCACAGACTCTGATTGGGGTGCCATTGAGACTGATGGAAGGACCACTACTGGAAGATGTTTTATTCTAGGAGCTGTTATGATCTCTTGGATGTGTAGGAATCAATATCACATTGCATTGAGTAGTGTCGAGGCAGAATGTGTGGTTGCATGTGAAGTAGGAAAGGAGGTTGTTTGGTTCAGGAAGCTTCTGTCATATTTGTTCAAGAAGTATTTGGGTCATACTGTGATTAATTGTGACAATCGAAGTTGTATCAAGATGTATGGAGATCCCATGTTTCATTAAAGGATGAAACATATCAATAATAAGTTCTAATTTATTAGGAACCTGGTGCAGGATGGGATCATGAAGTTGGAGTATGTCTCGACAGATGAACAGGTAGCAGACATACCAACCAATTCTCTTCTGAATAAGAAGTTTGAGTATCTAAGAAACTTGTTGGGTTTGGTAGACATTTTTATTGTAGTGATAATAAGGAAATGTAAGAGATTTGTTGAGGCTTTTCCAATGAATCATTGCCTTGGAGGACATTTGGCTAACATTTTGTGTTGATGTCTAGGTCCCAAAGTAGGGAGGGGTGGCATGGGTCATAGAGCTCTGACCATGGATACACACCTAGGTCCGTGGGTTAGTGGTTAGCAAGTAAGCCTGATGGTACCTAGAGGGGCTGAAAGCTCGAGTCCACCTTATTCCCACTTGGATAGATTTCCTTGGTCAAGAATCTAGTATGTGGCATTGTGCCTAAACTATTGAGAGACCAATGGATACATTTTCCTGGTCAAGAATCTAGTCCATGGTTAAGAGGGAGTGTTGGAAATTGTAACTAGGTTCGGTCTTCATTTAATGTATTTGTTTCATCATGAAATGTACTTGTCAAACGAATAAATATTTTATTATTATTATTGTAACAATGACTTATTAAATCATATGTTTCATGCTTGGGTCATCATTATAGTAATCAAAGTCCCCATTGTGGACTCCAAGGATTAATATTGAGTTTAGAGAGTCATTATACCTTCAAAGAGACCCTTCTTGGACTTTTGAATCATGTAAAAAGGTTAAGTATTGAGTCAGATATGATTTATTTATCCTCCACACCAAGTCGCCCTAGAAGATTTCAAGTCTTCTTAAGGACCCTAATTCGACCCATAAGAAGCTTATAAATACAAGCTAGTCAAAGTCATTTGGAGCATGACATCTCAAGCTAGTTCGATATCTCAAGAGTAGCGGGGTAGTGTGAATTTTGTTGTCAGGAAGCCAAAGGAAGTGAAAGTTTGGGCAATTCTAAGGATAAGAAAGAAATCAAACTTTTGGTGCCTCTCTCTCTCAGTTTCGTGCCCTAGTCTGGGAGATCAAAGTCTTCCAAGTTTCGTTGTTGTCGAAAGTTTACTGTTGAAGGAAGTTGCTTTCTAGTCGAAGCTATTGGAAGGGGTTGAAGATATGGGAGGTTGACTTGGTGTGGAGGGAAGGTATGGTCTTTGTCTAGGGTGAATATTCTCAAAGAATACTATTGAAAGGAGGAATTATCTTAACTAGGATTTCCCCTCGAGGGGGGTTTTTCCTTGGCATAGGGTCTATATCTTGTGTCTCTTATTTTGTGATTTTCATACACACATAATATGGTAATTGCTTTATGAAAGATAAAATCATAAAGAATTAAAAGAAGCCAACACATTCACAAGTAATCATCAAGAAAGGATAATCAAACCCTAATATAACTACCTTGATTTTCCAACATAACAGACTCTAGAAAGTGCCCAAGCCTAGCCTTATCTGATACCATTGTTGGAATGTTAAAACCAAAATTAAAGTGTGAATATTTTTCATTAAGTTGGTATACATATAAATACAATTTCCATAACCATGGGATTCCACTTCTAAGGTCCCTTGGATTCCTCATGATAGTTCAAATTCCACACCCATAACCCTGGCAAATCAAGTGTCCAACATATCTATATCTCTTATAACTTCTTATAATATACCCAAAGAATCCAGTTGTGATACCAATATCATATATCAACTATCATGGATATTCCATTGGCTGGTTTGTCACAACAAATAAACTAAAATATATTCGTAAATTTAAAATCTACACTATGAAAGTTAATTATCCTTGGATTTCTAGATTTGTTAATTACTATTTTATGCATGAAATATAGAAAATGTGGAAAATAGAGAACATACATGAATACAATTACACACAACCATAAGAACACACGATATCATCTGGGAAACCCTTTCAGGAGAAAATCCAGCTGGAAGGTGAGGCTGCTCTACTCTCTCTTTCTCTGAATCGAAACAGATGCAAGCAAAAAGAAGTGAGAGCTATGGCTCATGATATGCTACAATACACAAACCCTCAAATAGCTACAATGTTCATCTATGGAAACAATGCACTCAAATAGAATGACCCCTTTTCCTCGTAGTGGCTCAATTATAACGCAACTCGATAGCCTGCTAGTGATTAAGTTTGACTCCTTCAAACCCTAACTATAGTTAAAATATTGACTCTTCTAGAGTATTATTCATCATGACCACATTTCTAGCCTATTTTCCACGAATAATGGCGGTTGATGTGGGATTCTCTGAAATCACAATGGTCAAAACAGGAAGGTCAACTTCTGGGTGGCATAACTTTTGCATATGAACTCTGATTGAGGTGATTCTTGCACCAATGGAAAGGTATACGTGTTTAGAATAATGGTAGGGGTGCCAAACTTAAATGGAAAAAAATTATCCCCAAAAACACCATTTTATGCCTTAAAATACTTCTGAAATGTTTCAAACCCCAATTTTCCAAATTGGGACCTGCAAGTAAAAATGGTCCCATAAGCTAATTCCTTCACTTTTTCCACTCTAATAGCATCAAGATGGATGAAAAATAGTATAATCATCCAATCTAGATCATCGAAACAATATGTCCCCCATAAGAGTTTACCCAAAATCTTTGAATTTTCGTCCCTTGCAAGGCACATCCAACATATCAATGCCACCATAGCTCTAGGACTCAACCCAACCTCTACAATCACCACAAACAAATTGACTTACAAAGAACCGAAAATCATAATAGATGTATTAATCAACTAAATATAAATTAGGCCATGTCACTAAGAACCAACATAGAATGAGCTCACAAATGCACCAATGTGGGTGTTGTGAAATAAAACAACCAAGTTCAAATAGCAATGCATTGTATCTTTACTGTTTTTCTTTCTCTATAGCTTTAGACTCACAACCCCCACAAACCACCGCCATTATATCAGTGACATGAAACATTAGGATTGAACCCAAAAAAGCACCATAAATGACTAAAATTATATCAACTTGCAAACAACTAATAATAAAACCAAAATAGAGCCAGACAACCAAGGTGACCAACAACAAAATATCATCAATTGAAAAATGTGAATGTGGTTATAATATCAACAATGGGAAATCCCTAATTTAATACACCATAACTCCCACAACTCCCAAATTCAATGCATAATAACTCCTACAATTCCATAATCCAATGCAACCTACCTTCTAAAGCTCCATGATTCAATGCAACACAGTTCTAAAGCTCCAAGATTGAATGTGACATGGATCCAAAAGAATTTGGTATCAATATGAGTATAATGTAGATGAAAATCTATTGTACAATTCAAGGCTCCCATAAACACAACCATGGTTAACAAAATATTTTGTAAAAAGTAAATACCCACTTTGAAAAGCCTATTCCTATAAAAACATACTAATACAACAAAAGCAATACAGAAATTCCTTCCTAAGAGCATAAAAAATCAACCATCTTATTCATTATAAAAGTATATACATATTAATATAACAAAGCTAGTAAAATATGAGATGTTAAAAAAAACAAACATCACAATCATACATGTATGAAAGTTAGAATAACTTTTTATTATGAATTAAAAAGTCATTACATATTTATTACTTTTGTTTTATCACGAGGAAGACTAGAACCAAATTATATAAATAAGTCCAACGTCATAAAAATAAGTCAAACATTTTGTGATACATATTTAAATAACTAATTCTTAAACTAGGTAGAGAACGAGAAAATAAAATATAGTAGCAACTACCTATAGGACATCCTAGCCTAAAATTGTTTCCTAGAAACAAAATCTTACTCCAATGGAGGCAAGAGCTAGCTCATCTTCACCATTTCTACGAAGTTCTAGGTTTACAAGTTTCTTGCCTATCACAAAAAAATTACTATCCAGTTTGTTAACCTAATGTTCCAAAGTGACAATGCAAAGAATAATTTCCTTGTGGGCATTGTTTATATTAACCAATAATTTATCTAGTATAGTCTTTATCTATTGATACAAACCCATTATTAGCATGTATTAGGTTTGTCTAGAACAAGTATTTCCTGTATCAAGGATCCACATCCCATAGTCCTCTTCCACCTCTATATTAGAAATAAACCTATATTCAACTCAAGCTTCTTTTTCTACAACATCTATTTCCTCATGAGCCAAGTAGGAGGTGTGTTCTAAGTACCTACTAGTAGAGGTATCCACATTGGATTGGGCATGCATATGAGGGAGAAAGTCATCCTACTAGGATCTTGGCTAGAGTGAGCAAGGTCGTGATGAGTTATGATGAAGGACACAATAAGGAATGAGAGAGGAGGAACAAGGCTACTTGATAGAGAGAGAGAGAGAGTAAGAGACTAACCAACTATCAACAAGTAGATACACTTGAGGGAAAGAAAGAGGACAAAAAGGCTCAACAGAGAGAGAAATATCTAATTACTAGTGAATATGGACACTCAAAGGATGCCAAGAGGAGAAGGCGACTTGACCAAAAGAGAGCGAAAGACTAACCAAAATCCAACAATCTAAAATGTTAAAAGGATACTAAAAGAAGGCAATGAGAGGAAAGAAATAGACACTCATATTACAATTAGGGAGGTTGACGGAAGGAGATAGGAGACTTAATGATGCAAGGGAGAAAAAAAAGTGAGTAAGAGGGGGGTAAGCCAATAGACAATTTTCTTGAAAATGTAGTTGTTATGACTTAAGTAATAAGCAATCCAACTCAAATTTTAAAAACATACCCAATGAAAGTTCCATTGAGGAGGGCCAATAATGATCGTGTCATTGAACCTCACCTTGTGCCAAGTACATCTTGAAGTCGTCAGCCTAATTATGGAAAGACACGTGCATTAGTTGGAATGAGTTTTCATAGTAGAGCAAACCATGGTCATGAACGAATGAAGGCTGAAAGGACTAGCCTTCATTGTTCTCATCATCCTAATAACATGTGTGCATTTAAACCATTCCATTTGTGTCATTCTCAAGAGCTTGCAAGGTGGCATAATCTCCATGGGAGCAATTAATGTGGTTGTTTTTCTCAATAATAACCCAACATAGACGATAGGTGATATCGTAAAAATATATAATTACAACCGAAGAAAAACATGCATTCGTTGTGTAACCAAAGTACATTTTATACATCAAAAGTGAAATTTTAATTTAATGATATACATGAAAATTTCAGTTTTTTTTGTTAATAAAATTTAAGATATGTAAATTAATAATAATATAATATATTTTATAAATTAAAAAAAAAAAATAAAATAAAAAATTATTATACACTAATTGAATTCCATAGTTGAAAATAGAATTGATCAAAATTTAAATTTCTTAGTTGTAAATAGTACTATAAAAGTTAATAATGTAACATAATTAACACAACTTTTTTTTCACAAAATAAAATTTAAAAGATATTAATATCATGAGATTGGATTAAAAAAAAACCAATAAAATAGATAAAACTATAAAAAATAAATTATATTTATAAATATTTAATACTCTTCAATCTCTGAAATTTATCTTATAAAAAATAAAAAACTATCTAAACTTTGGGATGTCAAAACTACAACGGTGAAGGAACTATACCAATACAAGAAAAGGAACATATGGATTTTTCCCTTTTCTATTTTATTCATCTTTATTGGTTATAAATCTGAACCCAAAAAATTATAATAAATAAATATTAAAAAAAGTTAATATAAAATTTAAACTTAAAGATCATTTTTTATATATATTTATGTAATTAATTAGGAGATTTTTATGTTTTATTATTTAAGGGCAGTATGCACTAGTTAATTTGCTAATTTGTATGTATATATTATTATTATTATTATTTATTAAAGTTTTCACAAACATTATTTAGCAATCAAAAACACAATAAGTATATTTATGTAATTAATTATGAGATTTTTATGTTTTATTATTTAAGGGCAGTATGCACTAGTTAATTTGCTAATTTGTATGTATATATTATTATTATTATTTATTAAAGCTTTCAAAAACATTATTTAGCAATCAAAAACACAATAAATAATAGTGGACAATAATTTCTTGTAATTTAATTTATCATATCTTATTCATATTCAATTTTTTATATAAAAATATGTTTAAATTATGGTTAGTAAGATTTTAATTTTGGGTGGTTTTTTTTATAAAAGTTAATAATAATAAATTAGTACACAAATATCTAGAAATGATGATATGAATATTGGAACTGTATTCAAAATTTATGACAAAAGCTATGTGAGGTAGTTATTCACATTCTATCGTGTAAAGTTATAGTCCAATTAAATGTTTGAAAAATAGTTTTTTTAATAATATTGAAAAACTATATATTTTATATAAAGTTAAACAATATAATTTAGGCATAGTCTAACTTATAGACAAAATGACATTTTTCACTACATTTATTCTAGTTAATTTTAACCAAAATCTAGCAGATATTTTTAAAAAGTTAAGGTTAAGTTGTTTAATTTGTAGAATTAGAGTGCACCAAGGGTTTTTTAAAAGTGTTGAATCCAATTATGCATTCACAAATTCATTTTAAATGACAAAAAATCACATTCTTTCTTGAAATTGTTTTGTCGATTCCCATGAAAAAGTCTATTTAGTCTATTTGTTTATAAGTGAGACTAAACCTATAAATAATTTATAAATAATTTACACTCATCAACACTAAACTCTAAATATAAATAGAGAAATAAGCTAAATACATGTAATTTTTTTTGTAAACATGGTAGGGGACTACATCTTCATCAAAGTCTATTTAGTCTATTAGTTTATAAATTAGAGGAAGCCTATAAATAATTTACACTCGTCAATGCTAAACTCTAAATATAAATAGAGAAATAAGCTAAATACATGTAATTTTTTTTTTTTGTAAACTTGGTAGGGGACTATATCTTCATCATGTCTAACTTTTCACTGGGATGGGCGATAGTACAAGATTTGAACTCAAGACTTCTGGTTCAGTAAGACTTCATTTCACAGTCATTGCCAATTAAACCGCCCCAAATGAACAGATACATATAATTTTAAAACTTGTTTTGTTACCTAAATAAAATACCTTGTGTTGTTACTTAAATAAAATAATTAAAATAAATTATTAATTATAAAAAATCTAGTTAGAGGAAAAAACTATTAAAATATTGAGTTGGACCAATAGATAATAAAACGTTAAGAATATACATATTTATATGAGATAAAAAAAAGTTAAAAACACATAAAATAGTCAAAATCACCATTAAAATTATTTTTGCATAAATCTAATGATTGAAGTTCACCAAGCAGTACAGTTGACTAATGACGAAGGCAGAGGCCCAAAAAAAATATTAGAATGAACATAAAGGCCTTGCATAGAAGCTGGAAACCGTATGTCAATATTTAGACCCATCAATCCACGATAATGAACTGCAATTATATAAAGTTGGCATTGCTCCCTCGAAAACTATTTTGTGATAAATCCACAAGAAATAGATGCGAAATTCTGTTAAGAATATTCCCAGGGATACTCCCTGAGAATTGGCTGTCATTCAACATTACAAATGACTTTGCCTAATGGAAGAAAGACAGTACATAGACTGACCACTCATTAAGGATCAGAAGTCATCAAGTGTCATGCAATGTAGTTTGTGTCTGAGAAAACGACATTCAAACACAGAAATTGGCGCGTTGAGAGGCTAACACAGACATTTCAAATGCTTCAGGAAGTCGTTAAAAATACCAGTAAGATAGAGATGGAAAGACTTACAAAAGTCTTTAAGGATATCAAGTTGTTTCCCAGTAAAAGGCTGTGAAGTTGCCTAGTCAAAACAGAGAAGACGCATTAGAGAGAAATCGTCGTGGTCTGTGGGGCACGAATGCCGTGTTGACCGGGTATCTCCCCGTGTTGAACAGGTATGTCGCAATCGCCGTGTTACCCGGGAGACGTAGGGTAAGAAAGTTGGTCCTGTTGACCAGGTGTCTCGCTGTATTGACCAAGCATGTCACAATCGTCGTGGCCCGTGGGGCACGAAGGCCGTGTTGACCGGGCATCTGGCTGTGTTAACCCGGTATGTCGCAATCGCCGTGTTGACCAAGAATGTCACAATCGCCGTGTTACCCGGGTATCTCGCTGTATTGACCAAGCATTTCACAATCGTCGTGGCCCGTGGGGCACGAATGCCGTGTTGACCAAGTATGTCACAATTGCCGTGTTACCCGGGGATCTCTCTGTATTGACCAAGCATTTCACAATCGTCGTGGCCCGTGGGGCACGAATGCCGTGTTGACCGGGCATCTCTCTGTGTTAACCCGGTATGTCCCAATCGCCGTGTTACCCGGGACACGCAGACTTGGAAAGTATCTCGCTGTGTTGACGAAGCATGTCACAATCGTCGTGTTGCCCGGGACACGCAGGCTTGGAAAGTTGCCATGTTGACCCGGCATGTCGCTGTGTTGACCAGTTGAAAAACGCCACTGTATTAATGTTACATAACTTGTGATGCATAGCTACCAAGTTCGGCCGTACTGGCGAGGGAAATTCGAAAATAAGACAGTGCGATTCCATTCGGTTGCAAATTCGGAAATTGGAAATCGGTACGGTTTCATTTTAAAAAATAAAATTTTTATATTAATTTTTTTTTATAATGGTAGGTTAAACTTATTAACTTATTACAATTATGATGGATGGAAATTGGTAAATAAAAAATTTTCTATTAAAATTTTTTTATAATAAATTGTAAAGGGTATGTTAGGAATACTACAGTTACGAAGAAATTTAGTAAAATGGTAGGTTACGAATATTACAATTATGATAAACGGTAAATGGTAAGTTAGGAATATTACAATTATGATGGAATTTAATAATAAAAAAATTATTAGTATAAAATTTAATATTTAAAAAATAAAATTTAGTAAAAAAATTGTTAATATAAAATTTAATATTTAAAAATAGAAATTTCTATATTATTTAAAACATAAATTGTTATATTAAAAAAATTACATTTACTATTTAATTTGGTAAGGATTTTTGTTAATAAAAAACTATATATATATATATATATATATATATATATATATATATATATATATTTAAAAATTAAAAATAGAAATTTCTATATTAAAAAAATATAGTAAATAGTAAATTGCATATTAAAAAAGTTATAGCCGTAAAAAACAATAAATTTTATATTAAAATATAGTAAAAAATTAGTAAATTTATAGTTGTTAAAAATAATAAATTCCTATTACAAAGAAAAATAAATTCTTATTTATAAATATTTATAAAATATATAATTTCCAATTTTTTCTCTTTGAATTTCATACTTCTCTTATTCCCCACTAGTAACAAAATCAAACGATGAATTAAAGTTGGGGCGTGTTTCTCCCTTCCTATCTATTTTGAATTGAGTAGAATGCATACCTGGACTAACAAAATCTACACTGTAAACAACTCTTTGAAAGTTTGTTTTACTGGAAATGCTAAATCTACAAGAAGAGAATTATGTAGTTTTAGTTATTGATTAATAATGTTGTTATTTTTTTATTTGTTTTAAGGGTTATAATAAAATTTAGGATTTGAGAATATGAACTTTTTGAAATATATATTGGAATATAGTAGTAGTTTGTTTTGTTTTTGTTTTTTGGAAGATCTCTATTTCCTAACTTTTTCCATATTGTATTTTAGATAATCCAATTTTTTCCCTATCAAATCGAATTGAATTTGTATTTGGTAACTACGGTTGATGTTTATGGATCTATTTGGGATTTTCATTTTTTTTAATTGGTTAATTATTTGTAAAATTAAAAATTATTTAACAATTAGGTTAACAAATGGAGTATCTTTTAATCAAGTTTAATGTAGGTATATACTAATATAA
Source organism: Pinus tabuliformis (assembly GCA_031772625.1). NCBI lineage: Eukaryota > Viridiplantae > Streptophyta > Pinopsida > Pinales > Pinaceae > Pinus > Pinus tabuliformis. Next base: position 1,140,741,368 of record CM062820.1, on the reverse strand, counting down.
TTGTATAAATCAAATGGTTGGTAAACGTTTATAGGTATCAATCCATAATACACATCAAAATACTTCATAATATGTTTTTCATTGTTAAAATTAAAGAAGTTATAAAAACTAACTAAACATGGAATTAGATTCTTAACCATGGAGATTTAGCCCTAATTTACTATGGAGATTCTTAATGGTTTTGGTCAATACCATCGCTTATCAATACCACATGCCCCAAAAACAGTAACTCACTTCATATGGCACTTAGTCATATAACAATTTTTTAAATAATCAATTTAAATAAAAAGGCAAAAACATACATAATTTAGAGATAAATCTTAACCTTTGATTTGTGTATGCTGTTATGAATATTCTAGAATATTGTTTGGAGTTTAAATCCCTACCATCCACCTAATATTTATTGATAATTAAATTAAAATTATGGAAACCCAATTCCAAAATAAACATGTCTCACAAGATAAATAACATTAAAGAGAAGACATTTACACCATTTGTGGACCAAAAATGCTTAGCAAGCAATTTTCAATGGGAAAGACCTTATACATAACAATAAAGCCTTTTACAAAAAAGGTATTAAAACTTGGAACAACAAATTAAATAAGGTAAAGTAAGAACAATATCATCTATTCAAAGGGTGTACCCTTACGTTTTTAGAATTGGTTATATGAAACCTTTGACTCCAGAGAATAATTAAATATGATTTTGATTTTGATCTTGATCATGCATGATAGCACTTTTTCCTCCCTAAGATGGAATGTCAATATTAGTTGTTATTAAAGAGATTCTTTGGTATAGTACTGAGTAATCATTTTTCATCCTTGTGAGTTATAAGTGAATGAAGCATATACCGACAAATATATTCTTCCAATCATCATTATAAGGGGAAACATTATAAATTGTGTTGCTAGTCTTTAATTTTTTTTATTAGCGTGCAACGAAATAATTTGAAGAAAAATGTGAGTAACTTGTTCTATAAACCAATTTGGGAAGATTTTATGTTGAATTTTATTTGACTGTCTAAGTTTTAACATTAAAGGATATAGAGACCAAAACCACCTAATTTGTTAGGTCTCCAATGTAAATGACCAAATGAATGAATTAAGTAATGGTAGCCATGCTAGAATCCTTAGCATAATAATCTCCCATTTCCATTCATATTTTCATCTATCTTCAAAAGATAACCATGGAGGCAAGGACTCAAAGTCCTAGTTGCAAATGCTAAGCGACTCCTAGTTTGTAAGGTGAAATTTGTCCCTTACCTGATTATTATCCCCCAAATCATTATTGCCATTGTATTCTTTAGATTTTTTAATAAGTCACATTCCCTTGTGTCTCTTCCACATCCTTCTCACACTTTTGGAGACCCTTCCTTATCCCTTGGGTGCTCCAGAACACTCACTATCATTTGAAAAAGAGATTAGTTGGTCCCTATAGCCCACCCAACCACATAATCAACTAGGAAGGAATGAAATTCATGTCACCTAAAGCAAGGTCGTATTTTATTATCTCATTCATTATGTGTGGCTTCAAAATTAAGTAGAGTGAGCAAAAATTACTGCATAGACCAATTAATCATGCACACAATAGCCACAATTATTAAGGTAATGTTGTTCAACACAAGGAAGGGAGGTATTGGTGTATGAAATTAGGGATGATGACATCAATTCACTTATTTCTTCCATGTTTCCTTGATGACATGACAAATGTGCTAGGATGGATCTCCCTTGCTTATGTCATATAACTTGACGAGGATTGGGAGGAGGGCACGTGGATGTGATTTTTCTCCCATCCTAATATAGGAGCATTGAAAGCATGGTTACTAGTAAGAAAATAATTGAGGATGAAGATGATATATTATGATGATGTAAGGGGAACAAAAATTATAGGTATGAAGACTCTTGTTAGGTGACTGGTTGATGAGTCGGATATGATAAATACTTTCCTAGGGAACCGGTAAATACAATAGTTGGTGACCCATGTATCCCGGTGGATAATGGCCTTTTTATATGGGCTTAAACTTATGTTATATGTTTATAGGTACATGATGGAAAGTGGATAGGATCAAGGATAAAAAAAGTCAGAAGACCAAAGATTGCATATGAAGGAAAAGAGCAATGAAGGAAAAGACAAAGAACCTAGAAGATGGAGAAGGGACTAGATTAAATGAAGATTTCCATTGGGGGGGCAATGGAGGAATAACTCCTACTTGTAATGATTAATGAATAAAATATGTAATGGTTTGTGATGATGTAGAATGATTCTAGAAGTATGCATAAGAATGAGATGGAGAGAATTGAGAGTAGTTAGGGATGAAGATTTATTGAGAGATTCATGGAGATATTGTGGATATAGTTATGGAATTGGTTTGAACTAAATATTCAAAATTGAAATGGTTGTTTTGGTCACCAATAGTTATATAAGGGACCATTTGTACACAAAAATGTAACACATGGGCATGATTTAGTAATATAATTTCCCATTTGGGGTTTTTCTTCATATATGGTCTTAGTGTCCCATTCTTCTTATTTCTCTGGTGTTTTATTTATGGCTTTTATGTCATCATTGTGGTATTGCGGCCAAAGGTGTGTGACAAGTTTTGAGATAGTTATATGTTATTGTTTGTGATAGTTTTGAGGTAGTAAATATGGTACCTTTTGTGACTTGTCTGGAAAATATAAGAGATGTTCATCTCCATGATGTCATTAAGCATATAATATTATCTATTGAGAACAAGATCAATTTGTAAGGTATCAATGGCTTTGTGAAAGGAAAAATGATTATATTGTATATTGTTCCATTTTTATGGAGGTAATGATAATATATTATTTAAGAGCAATATATTCTTTAGTTAATTGGTAAATCTTCGAAAAAAAAGGTCCAATTATAAAGCATATTCAATGACTCTAAAATATGAGGTTGAGGGTAAAGAAGATTTTAGAGGATAAATTTTTAGACCTATTTGTGGAAACTTTAGAGGAAAACATCTAACATGAGTTGCATCTCTTTGAATATAAATCCCTAGAGAATAATTTCACTCTAGCAATGAAAGTTGAAAGTAAAAATATGGCTACTAGAAAATTGGTCGCTAACAACTATAGAGAACATCATTCTCCCTCTCCTAAATTAGAAAGGTTGACACCTTAGAAAATGGAGACTATAGTTAAATTGCGATAACAAGTACATAAAGGGGCATAAATGCCATGATAATAAATTATTTTACATGGACTGTGAAGATGAAGAAGATAAAGAATTAGAACTGTCACAAGATTTAGAGCTAAAGCATGCTACTCCAGTAATATATTTTCATGCCTTGAATGACATCAATACTTAAAAAACCCTTAGGATGGAAGGATATATAAAAAGGAAAAATGTAGCAATGTTGATTGATTCACATAGTACCCATAAATTCATCAATTAATAATTGAACAAACTTCTTAATTTCTTTGTATTTCCAACACCACAATTTCAAGAAATGATTGTAGATGGAGGTACAATACTTATTTAGGGAAGTGCCATAGTATTGAATTGAATATGGGGGAGTATTTATTGGAGAGTGTCATGATTGAAATTGAAACAGATCGTTTTGATGTTGTATTAGAGGTCTAATGGTTACAATCATTGGGAACAATGGTCCTTAATTTTCAATATTTTTTCATGATATTTTCCTTAGGAGAAAATGAAATTGAGCGTAGAGGTATCTAAGGGAAACCCTATAGAGTGATATTTTCTAACAAAATGAAAACACTACTCAATAAGGGACACCATGGTGTAATTTCATAATTGTGTTCATTAGATGTTCTAAATTTTATATGATCTACGCTAGTGGATCTCTAAAAATATATCAACAATCATTCCCATGTACTTTGAGAGATTCCTAAGGGTATTCCACTTTCTAGAGACCATGACCATGTTATTTATTTGCAACCTAGAAGTGTACCACCTAACATTATGCCTTACAGGTATCCATATGCACAAAAGAGTGAGATTGAGTGTCTGATTGAATGAATTTTATAGGTCAGTATAATTCAATCCAGACAAAGTGCCTTCTCTTCACCAGTTACAAAAAAGGATGTTTCATGGCATATGTGTCCATATTATAGATAATTTGACAAAAATACCAACAACGATAAGTTTCTTGTTCTTGTCATTGATCAATTATTAGATGAACTACATGGAGTAGTTTTCTTTAACAAGTTAGATCTCTGTTTGAGATAACATCAAATCAAAATGATGCAATAAGACCTTCCCAAAAAGTATTTAAAACACATAAAGGTCACTATAAGTTTTTTGTTATTCCATATGGAATTATTAATGTGCTAACAATTCAAAGCTTAATGAATTCTATTTTAAAACCCTTAGAAATTTTGTGTTATTATTTTTTGATGACATATTAATTTATAGTGAATCTTGGGAAGAGCATGTAAAACATGTTGACATGGTTTTAGAACTATTGGAAGAGAAACAACTATATGCAAACCCTTCTAAGTGTGACTTTGGGGTTTAAGAAGTGGAATACATGGTTAATATTGTACCTTATGAAGGTATCAAAGTGGAAAGTAACAAAATTAAAGATATGAGGGAATGACCAATTCAAAAAATCTTAAAGAAACCTAGAGGGCTCCTAAGATTGATAGACTATTACTATAATTTCATAAATAATTATTGTCAAATAGTAGCACCTATAACAACATGATTAAAGCAGGAAGAATTTTATTGGACTTATAAGAAACCAAGGAATTTGAAAAACTTAAGGAGGACATGAGTACAACTCCTGTCCTAGCCACACTTGACTTCGCAAAAACTTTTGTGGAGGAATGTGATGCCTTGAGCCATGGAATTGGTGCAATTTTAATGTAAGAAGGAAGGCCTATTTCCTTTGAAAGCATCCATCCAACTTGAAGGAAAGGAATTGATCAAACCCATTTATGAGAACGAAATGTTGGTCATACTACATGTGGTTAAAAAATGGCACCCTTACCTAATAAGAAGCCACTTAAAAGTAAAAATCAATCATCATAGTTTGAATTACTTCTTGGAGAAGAAATTATCTTCAAAAGATAAACAAATATGAGTTTCAAATATTTTAGGTTATGATTTTGAAATAAAATACAAAAAGGGAAAACATAATATGGTGGTACATCCCTAAAGAAAAGAAAAATAAATTGAAGGTTTACTATGTCCTGTTTCTATTCCACAATATGAATAGGTGAAGGAACCAAGGACATAATGGAAGCAAGATCATAAGATATGTAAGATAATTCCAAAAATACAAGAGGACCCAAATGCATTAGATATGGTTGTGAGGAAATGATATATTATGGTATCAACATCACCTATATTTATGTAAGAATTCCCAACTAAAAAAGAAGGTCCTTTTGGACTACACACTTATCCTATGGGAGGCCATTCAGGATTTTTTGAAAACTTACCACAAGATCATGAAGGATTTTTTCTAGGAAGGTCTTAAATTTGGTGTTCAAAAGTTTGTGGTAGAATGTATGGTATACCAGTAGAATAAGGGAGATGTAATCAAGGCACTAGGTCTCCTACAACAATTAGTCATACCAAGTCAATGTTAGGAAGAAGTTTCGATGGATTTTATTATAGGTTTACAAAAATCGACTAACAAAAGTGGTTGATCAACTGAACAAAAAAAAAAAAATAAGGACCCAGGACCCTTTTGATCTCTTTATCATCCTTTTAAGGTAAGTGTAGTGGCAAAAAAAATTATGTAAACAATCCAAAAGCTACATGGAATCTCAAAGATTATTATAAGTGATAGAGATATAATTTTCATTGGAAATTTTGGACTAAATTATTTTCTTTTCTGAGTACTCAATTGGTTCACATCTCATCCTACCATCCCTAATCCGATGGAAAAATGAGATTGTGATACATTTTTAGAAGGATATCTTCACTACTTTGCATATGATAAACTAAGAAATGGGTCAAGTAGTTTCCCTTTATAGAATGGTGGTATAACACATCCTTCTATTATTCATAAAAAATGTCCTCTTTATGGAAATTTATGGATAACAACCTCCATCTATCACATCACCCCTAAATGGGACTACAAAGGCTCAAGTAATGGAGGACCACATAGGAAAACAACAAGAGATTCTGAAACCATTAAAGGATAGCTTGGTTATAGCTCAAAATAGGGCAAAAGAATAAGTATATCAACATCATAGTGAAAGGGAATTTGAAGTAGCAGATTGGGTAATTTTAAGACTGGAAGCATAAAAATAATTGTCTCCCAAACAATAAGGCAAGGGAAATAAATTAGCACCAAGGTATTATGGCCCTTATAAGATGTTGTAGATGATTAGAAGTATGGCCTACAAATTGAAGTTTCCTCCATCTTCACATGTATGTCCAGTGTTCCATGTTTCCTTCTTAAAGAAGGTAATTTGTGACAAGATCCTAGTCTTAACTATTTTACTAGAGACTTATGAAGAAGGGAGCATTATACTAGAACCAGAAAGAATCATATAAACAAGGATTAAACAACTGAGAAATCAAGTAAGTACTAAGTACCTCAGAAAATTAAAGAAACTACTAGTGGAATAGGCAACATGCAAAGATGGTTTTTTCATGTAGAAAAAATCACAGTTAGTCAAGTGTTGGGGAAAAAACTTGTTACAAAGGGTAAGGGTATGTTAAGCTATAAAAAAATCCAATGTTAACCCAAAACCCCTTATTAATCCCTATATATTACATTTCTATTGTTATTTTGTTATGTAGGTCAGAACCTTTCATTGTACCCTTTCATTATAATTATAACTATTGTCCCTTATATATATACCAGGGAGACCTATTCTTAGGATCATCATATCTTATATCATGCATTGTATTCATTGCAAAAGGAGTTGTCCCCATCGATGCGGACTATAATTACTGGATTTTTATCATTTCTTAAGTGGGTGCTTCATAACATCTTGGTAAAAGTTCATGTCAAGATAGACATTTGAATTCAAGGAGTTATTAAAAAGGACAATCTTTCTTGAAGCAAAATAAAGACAATTCAAGAGTACAATGGAGTTAAAAACAATTGAGAGTCATGATTTTTAAAGTTCATTGTCATTGAAAGTGTTGTAAATTTGAGTCTATGTTGGAACTAGCCATTCTAACATTTGAAATTATTTATTAAATCATACAAATGTAACATACCCACTACTAACCCTAGCCCAAAACAAACGTTATAAGGAGGAAATTACTACATTGACCTAATCTCCAAGGTCTAGTTATGCAAATTGGGTCCAATTTTTTTTCTCTTTTATAACTATTAGAAAACATAAAAAAGATAACATCGTTGTGTTCATCTTGTTAATCCCTTTCCAATGATATACAGTTTGCTCCAACCCAACATCTGGATAAAAAGATATGGCCTCTTAAATCTAGTATATCAAACAATGCACATCATTTAATATGTCACGTGGCACTTACATAGTTGTCTGATACACATGGCAAGTCATGGGCCACATAGTAGCTGCAAACCCATTCATGTATGGGGTCACACACACACATACACACAAGCTGCAAACTCTCTCCAACTTTTTAAACCTCTTTAGCAAGTCCCCTTACTTAATATACATATGTGATGGATGTAGTATGCAGTGCAAGCCCCCTGAGGCCACATCATCCCAGGAGTTAAATCCTTCCAGGTCTTGACAATACTCCCCGCTAAAACTTTTGGTGACAACCTTCTAGGCTACATGGTGTTATACACCCTGTGTTGAAGCTTGCCACCCCTTGTTCCCATACACCAACGAATTTGTACCATGTGGTTCTTATCCCATTGAATGAGCCCACACACCACGTCATCTTAGGACATTAACCCAAATGGGTTTTAATAGGCGCTCCATACAAATATATGGGGAACAGGTTCCAAGGTGACATCATTAATTATAAATGTTAGGGTGATGTCACCCTCTTTCATGCATCCTTGTCTTGTGACATAGAACTATGGGTTTCTCCAAGTGTTGACAGTGGCTCCACTACCATCTCATCTTGGGGATTTGATCCTGGGAGTTTCCATTAATTCTCCCCTTGAAATATCTAGGGTACCAAACCTCCGGGGTCATCCGATGGCCATGAGTGATCACCCACTGACAACCCTAATTTCTCCTGTCTAAGCGCTTGACCACACGGACAAAGGGGTTTATGCCAATTCCATTTTAATTCCAACGTTCTAGTCTTAATAATTCCAACACTACACTTGGTAATTGTAAATGCACATAAAAGGTCCTTCGCCAAGGCTACTCATGTGCAGTCTATAGATATACAAGGTATAAACTGACCCTTCCAGTGCTATCCCTTCTAAGCTTGGAATACATGTGCATGTTTTGACATTAACATCATTCCTCCTGAGCTTATAAGGGCTTCAACCTAGCCAACAAATATATAATTATTTACTCACACACACAAGTTGCGATATCTCTCCTAATATTTTCATAGGGCTCAACCCAACACATTCAACACTTATATATATATATATATATATATATATATATATATATATATATATATATATATATATATATATATATATATATATATATATATATATATATATATATATCTATATATATGTATATGTATATATACATATATATATATATATAGATATGTATATGTATATATACATATATATATGTATATATATATATATATGTATATGTATATATACATATATATATGTATATATATGTATATATATGTATATATATACATATGTATATATATATATATATATATATATATATATATATATACATATACATATATATATATACATATATATATACATATGTCTATATATATATACATATATATATACTTATACATACATACATACATACATACATACATACATACATACATACATACATATATATATATATATATATATATATAAAGTAATGTTTTCCTTCTTGAACTTACAAATAAACACAAACAAGATATACAAACTAGTTATGAAAATCATTTAGCATAGAGAGAACATTTTATAGCAAGGATTTTCCCATCCTTCATACTTGGATAATTAGATTAAATTCAAGCCCAGAATCAACAGAAGGATTTGAACCATTCCTCTAGAAACACAAAAAAATGGTAGATATTAGAGACTTTTACCCATCTCCTAACACTCATGAAACTTGGGAAATATCCCATACTCATAAAATAACAGATTCTCATATGCATACATGTCATTAAACTAGAATTTATGCTCATAATAGCATAGGGAATCACACCATTCGAAAACCATGCAAGAACTCAACATTTCCCAGCATTATGAAACCATTCTTAACTAATGCATGGTCAAGAAGTAAACATCCATACATTCACACAAGAATCAACATTCTTCAATAGTAATGTAAGAATTGAACTAGCACACAAAACATGCACATAATATTCAAAAGATATTTAAAATGCATCATAAAATTCCGTATACAATTTACTGGAACATAAGAAATAATGAACACTTATCTTAAGTTGACATATATGGAAACTGAGATTGGGAATTCAACTCTCGAACCAACCATAGATGAGTTGCAACCATGTCTTTCTTCCAACTATCACCCCTGATCCAGATTCTAGAGCTTGAGGTAGATTCCTCTTATATGAATTTTTAAATCAATATTACCAACTCAAATAGGGTGTCTTAAGGCCACAATGCATCACCTACTAGTTATTCAACTGTTTCACCTCAGGGAGGGAACACTTTCCTTTAGACATAGGGACTTGTGATACATCCTCCCAACATCTCTAGGGATTTGAACACAGAGAGTCTCAATTCATATATATATATATATATATATATATATATATATATATATATATATATATATATATATATATATATATATATATATATATATATATATATATATCTAGTTAATAACATGAAGGGTTTATTATAAGAGTGCACTTTTTAGTAGCTTAGTGGAATCTCTCGCCTATGTTCTCATCCCAATTCCATGGAACTACCATAAGGTGTTATCAACCCACTAGCCTTGGATTCCTCCATATCTCAAAGGTTATCAACTAGCATAGCCTCCAATGGATTTATCAGGCCTATAAAGCACAACCACTAGTATGTGATTATTAGTCAGGAAGCCTCATGGGTTTTTTAGTTGGCTATCATCAAAGATTCTCTTCTCCCTGAATTTTCTCAATCCTCATATCATTTATGCCCTCTTAACAATGTGATTGACCATCCAAGAGCCTCACGACCTCTGTATATTTTCTTATTCCCTTCTCTACCTCTGCATATTCAAGTTGTGGTTTTTTCTCCCATAGGAGCCTCTCGTCCTCCACTTCTTTCTCTAATAGGAGCATCTCGTCCTCCTCTGTTCATTTCAACAAGAGTCTGCTGATATCCTCCTCCTCTGTGCACATAGGGTCTCTTCCTTCAATGCATGAGAGAATGTCCCTCAAGAGAATAATGTATGTCCCCTCTATCTTGACCACAATGGTTCTCCTATTCCTGAGTGGTTTGCATAGACCAACACCTTGACAGTGCATCCCATACTGCCCATTTAAATTTTTTTCCATTCTTTGCTTGTAATTGTTGCCCAAAGATAGCATGGGCACACCTTTTTTTTGTAGTTGAATTAACACATATTTAGTTTATTAAAAACCACTTAGTCAGCCCATGACTAATATTTGAAACAACCAACTTTGTCAAGAAATATTCTTCCTCAAGCAACTGGAATTTGTGTCCCTTTATCTCAACCCTTTAATTAATTACAATTTATTTGCAATGAAATAATATTAAGTAGGGGATGTCACAATCCCATTCCGCTTGGGGGAAACACTGTCCTTGGTGTTTAATAACCATATAAAACAAAGCATGCTTTAGACCAAGCATTGTTGATTATGGAGCCTTATATACACAAATTGTTTCAACTTTTAAAACACATTTCATATGCACAATGGTTTACCAAGCGACTCTGTAGACTTTAATTCATTCATTTAGTCATCTTCAAATGGCCCTTTTTCAATATTTGGTGCTTTTGATGTGCTCAATCCAACTTGGATTTGTTCATTTTTCGAGAGTGTTTCCTGCCTCTAATGTTCAATGTTGCTATCATTGCGCTTCTTTTTCATTCAACAAATAGTTCTCAACTCATTATTTCCAAGCACATCCCATAATGTGATTTTGATTCCAATCATCCATACACATCACCTTTTAAAACAAATTTATTTTTCTTGGTCTTCCCATATCTATTTCCCTGTCCCTCAAGAATTTGATCACCCCTTTCCACGTAGTCACACACCTTCCAAGTTTAGGCATCCCCTTCTCTACTTCCTAGTCACTCGACCAATCCATACTTGGCAAGGTTTCCCTACTTAGAAGCATCTCATAACCGAGCCAAGTCCCTACCTTAACACTTTTATACGAGTTATGGCATGCTTCATGGAAATCAATGGATATTATTGGGTACTAGTGTCCCACATTGGTCTTGTCCCTGAAATATTTTTCCATCATATTGTTGCATGCTCTAATTCATTTTGCTATCCAACCACCCAAACCAAGAATTTCCATGCTATCCTACACCATAGCACATAAATTTCCATTAGACTTGTCATAAGGAATTTTAACTAATTTAAACCATACCTCATTAGTAGCTTATCCATGAGGTGAAAATGGAATTTTACAGAGATTCCTATCACAACAAAACCAGGATAAATTGTAAACCAACTAATCATAAGTCAGAGCATTAAATTTCATTTATAATTTAGAAATAGATTGAAATATTTATACTCATCTTGATTTTCTCTTGTTTCTTTCTTTACACACACTGGATTGATTTCCAAACCCAGCAAGCATCCACTTGCCTTTTATTTTCTTGTACATACACTAGATCGGTTGCCAAAACCCGACAAGCATCCAATGCCTTCTCTTCTCTTCAACCTTATACACACACATGATCAATTTCCAAACCTACTAAGCACCCAATTCCTTCTCTTGTCATCTCTTCGATTTCAAATTTACTAAGTGGTTCATTGACCCCAAGGTGAGCACTTAGAAACAAATAAATATAAATGAGCCTAATCACTACCTCGTGAATATTGGCACTACTAATCCTAGTAGTCTTTTGTTGATAGGAATATAGGTGTATTCCACCTTCATAGGCCCAACAAAACCCCATTCTGGGTAATCTACTTGTTCGAATCAACACAGGCCTAAACAATCCCATACCTACATATCCTAAACAAATACACAACACAAGGGCCTAAACAATTCCATACCTGCCTATCCCAAAACATTACAAAACACATGCACATATGCATAGTGTAGAACACAACACATATACATATACACATGATACAACACAATGAATACACATGGTACAACACAATACATAGACAATACACATGGCACACTATAACATGTACACAAAAATGTTGAAATTCTAGAGACCACACCATATATATCCTTAGACACCAGGAAACACTACCTCTAGTGCCTATCCCACACTTTACCATGTGCATCCACAATTCAAATCTAGGGTATGTGGTTTCTTTAATTATCCATGCTTTTCCCAACATGCCGCAAATTACATTGCTTTCATTTCATTGATATATGCTTTAGCATTCCCTATTCATAATATAAACATGAGAATAATATAAGGATCATATTCACATGATATTAAAATCATAAATAATCCAAGGATTCTTTTTCCCACTTGGTTCCTCAAACAACCAGGAATTTTACATGCCATTCACATTTGCATTAAATGAATATAACTATAATTCTTCTACAAGAATGACTCTTGAGAAAACCTATAAATCACAATGGCATTCGTATATGTATGTAATCATAGGCATGATCATGAACATATCATAGATTTACATGTACACTGAGTTAAGGCCAATAGAACCTCCTTTGTGGTATTCTCATAGACCCAAGGTTTAGATAACTCCCTTCGATCATGCACATCCTATATAGAATTCTCAACAACAATTTTCAGCATGGCTGAGAAATTCCTTTGGTTGAATTCTTCCCTTTACCTTTTCAGCTTGCTGTTAGTGTCAATGCTTCCAATTTTTATTTCCTGCTAGCAATATTTGCACAATTTAATTCTAGCCATGCACATTTCTTCTTTTATGTTTGTTGTCACATTCAAGAGCAACACTCCTAAGTATTTCAAGTATGTCCTATTTTCGGCCCATCTGCTCAACATCAACATATTTTTCTCCATGCAAATCATGCACTTCCCATTCCCAACCTTCCTCATTTCCTTCATGCACAGGCCTCTCTCAAGTCGTAATTTTTGGTGGTCCTTCTCAACTCTCTTACCATATTCTCATGGCTTTCCTTCCATGCCCAACCAATGTTCCCATTGTCTCCAAAGCATGAAAACGAAAGGCATAATCCAAAGGAAAAGAGGGAAATAGTAAAAAGAAAGAAATTCATAATAACAATCATAAAATCACAAAACAAAATACCATGGCCGCATGTGCAATTCAACAATAAAAAGACAAGAAATCCATGAAGCCAATGATTTAATGCCACAAAAAATTAGCATAAAACAAGGTAGTCCCAAAATTCAACTCTATCACCATGATTCTAGTGTTCCTAATGGTTCATGAATAAAGCTCAGGAAATTTCCAACCATTCATGCATGTTGCAAAACACAATGATATAGGCTTCTTTCACTACAACAAAGTCTTGTTATGATACCACATACACTTAGTCACTAGTGTTTTAATGAAATATAATAATTATTTCAACCATTATCTTGCGATGCCAAGCTAAGCATGTTACCCTGCAATTGTACATATGTCTTCGTTTATTTGTTAGTCACATGTCTCAACCCAAGATACAAATTTAATCACATACATTAAATTGGTTTGAAAATTTGGAATATATAGACAAATATCTACATGTTACCATCATGCCATCACAAGGTATAGAATTTAGTCTTTAATTTAGATCAACACCATAATTTAGTCAACCTCCTTATTGAGACCACCATTATCATTTTAGATCAACTTTTTAAACACTTTAGAAGAAGTAGGCCTTCTTGTTAAGGCCAACAGTCATGGCATCTGCAACCCTAATGGGGTCAGTTATAAATGACATATATCTATCATAATTATAAATTTTCACACTTATAAGACGTGTCATAGGACTTGCAAGCAATCCCTAGCTAACACATAACCATTCATTACATTTTTACGCTCAACATTCATTGTGCATGCATATAATCAATATACAAGCCAAAAGTATAGTTTTATAACCAACACCTACAATAATCAATTATCAAACCACTTGACACTCTAATAGAGTCACAAACACTATACCTTCATTTCTTCTGGGATTGCACTCATCTACCCTAAGTGTTGAACCTAGAAGCTCTGATACCACTCTGGAACATACCCCCAACTAACCCCAATCCAAAACATATGTTTGAAGGAGGAAGTTACTATGTTGATCCAATCTCCAAGGTCCAATTATGGAACTGGGGTCAAGTTTTTTTCTCTTTTACAATTATATTAGAACATAAAAAGGATAACATCCTTGTGTCTGTCTCAATGAGACCTTTCCAATGATATAAAGTTTCTCTAACCCAACATCCAGATCAAAAGATGTTACTACTTAAAGATAACCTATCAAACAGTGCCACATCATTTAATATGCCATGTGGCACCCATGTGATTGTCAAATACATATGCCAATTCATGAGCCACATGGTAGCTTCCAGCTCGTTCATGTTTGGAGTCACACACACACACACACGCACACACACACAAGCTTGCAAACTCTCTCTAGCACACTAAAACTCTTTAGCAAGTCCTCTTACTTAATACACATATGTGATGGACATAGTACGTGGTGTAGGCCCTCCAAGGCCACGTCATCCCGATAGTTAAATCCCTGCAAGTCTCGACACTGCTCCCTCCTAAAACTTCTAGTGAAAACTTTTCTAGGCTATGCGACATTACACACCTCATGCTAAACATCACCACCCTCTATTCCCATACACCAATGCATT
The DNA here is from genome assembly GCA_031772625.1 of Pinus tabuliformis. NCBI lineage: Eukaryota > Viridiplantae > Streptophyta > Pinopsida > Pinales > Pinaceae > Pinus > Pinus tabuliformis. Next base: position 1,140,726,360 of record CM062820.1, on the reverse strand, counting down.
GACACCATGAGGCACTTATCCCACTAAATAGGTCCATGCACCACTTCATCTTGGGACCTTAACCTTGGCATGTTCTACCAAGTACTTCATCCAAAATATCTAGGGAACAAGGTTTGGGGTTACATCACTAGTTCTAAACATCGGGGTGACGTCACCCTATGTCACACCTCCTAGTCTTGTGACTTATGACTATGGGTTTCTCCAAGAATTGATAGCGGCCCCACTGCGACCTCATCCCAAAGATTTAATCATGGGAGTTTCCCTTGGTGCTTCCCTTGAAAGATCCTCGGTACCAAACCGACAGGGTCATATGATAACCATGAGCACTCACTCATCGATGGCCCATATTTCTCCTATATAAGTTCTGGATCAACGCACTTGATGACGGGGGCGAAGGGGTTTACACCATTTCTATCTGAAGTCCAACAATCCAATCTTAAGAATTCCAACCCCATTTTTGGAAATGTAAATGTTCATATAAGCGCCTTTGCCCAAGCTACCAATGCACAGTTTATAGATCATATAAAAGAGTATAAAATAACCCTTCCAGGGTTATCCCTTCTAAGCTTAGAATACATGCTTATGTTTTGGTATTAATGTCATTCCTCTTGAGATTATAAGGGTTGGGATATCTCTCCTAAGCGTTCACAGGGCTCAACCCAACCTATTCAACAAATATATATGTGTGTGTGTGTGTGTGTGTATTACTTATATAAGTAACATTTTCCTTCTTCAACTTATAAAATAAATACCAACCATATATATAGGCCATTTACGCAATCATTAAAGACTGAGAGATTATTTTACAATAAGGATGTTCCCATCCTTCATACTCAAATAACTATATCAAATTCAAGCTCGGAGTTAACATATGGATTTGAACCATTCCTCAAACAATGCAACAAAATGGTAGATATTATAGATATTTACCCATCTCCTGACATTCAAGAAACTTGGGAAATATCCCATACTCAACAAATAAAATATTCTCATATGCATACATGCCATTACACTGGAGTAGATGCTTAGAATAACACATGGAATCACACCATTCCAAAACCATGCAAGGAATCATTATTTCCTAGCATTATCAAACCATTGTTAACTAACACATACTCAAGTATTAAGTTTCCATACATTCACATAGGAATCAACAATCTTCAACACTAATGTAATAATTGAACAAACAAATTAGACATGAGCATAATATTCAAAAGGCATTTAAAATGCACCATAAACATTTATATATCATTTATTTGTGCATAAGGCATAATGAACACTTATCTTAAATTGATAGATCTAGAAATTAATATTGTGAATTTGACTCTCCACCCAACCATAGACGAGTTGTAGCCAAGTATTTCTTGCAGATGTCACCCTCGATCCATATTCGAAAGCTTGAGTTAGAGTTCTTTTAGAGTATTTTTGAAACTGATATTACCAACTGAAATAGGGTGTCTCAAGACCATACTACCTTCACCCACAAGCTATTCAACTATTTCACCTCAAGCAGGGAACAATTTCCTTTAAAAAAAGGGACTTATAATATAACCTCCCAATATCTCTAGGGGTTTTAACACAGAGAGTCTCAATTCAAATGTGGATATATATGTATATATATATATATATATATATATATATATATATATATATATATATATATATATATAGTTAATAACATGGAGGGTTTATTAGTTATGTTCCATTTGAAGGTATAAGAGCGCACTTTCCGATATCTTAGTGGAATCTCCCACCTGTGTTCTCAGCTCAATCACATGGAACTACCATCAGGTATTGTCAACCCACTAGCCCTAGGTGCCTCCATATCTCAAAGGTTATCGACCATCATAACCTCCAGTGGATTTATCAGCCTTATAAGGCATAACAAATACTCAATGATTATAATTATGCAAGTGTCATGGGTTTCTCAGTTGGGTATCATCAGAGTTATGCTCTGTGATTATCATTCAACAAGCCTCATGATTTTCTCAACTAGCTATCATCAAAACTTCTCTTCTCCCTAAATTTTCTCAGTCCTCGTATCTTTTTTGCCCTCTCAGCAATGTGCTTGACCATCCAAGAGCCTCATGGCCTCCTTATCTTTTCTTGTTCCCTTCTCTTTGCATGTGTATGATTCATGGGTGTTTTTCCATAGGAGCCTCTTGTTGAAAAATGTAACTATGTTCGGTCTTCAATAATGTACTTGTCAAAAGAATAAAGAAAAGAATTATTATTATTGTTATTATTATTATTATTGTGACTTATTAAAGCACACATTTCATGCTTGGGTCACCATGCTTTAGGTCAAAGTCCCCATTGAGGACTTTTCGGATTTATTTTGAGTCTATAGAATTATTATACATTTAAAGAGACCCTTCATGGGATTTTGAATCATGTAAAAAGGTTTAGTTTTGAGTCAAATATGAATTATGGAACCTCCACACCATGTCAGCCTAATGGAATATCAAGTCGGCCTAAGACCCTATTCGACCCCACAAGAATCCTATAAAAGGAAAGACATCTAATTCATTTGGAGCATCACTTCTCATCAAGCTTGAATTCTCTCTACTGGGCAAAAGTGCAAAAATCTTGTTGCTGGGAAGAAGTGTGAAGTGGGTAGCTGGGAAAGTCTGTTGGCGGGAAGAAAATAGCGAATGCGAGTTTGGGTGAGTCTAAGGAGTCAAGGGAGACCGAAATTTTGGTGGTGGTATCTCTCTATTTCGTGCTCTAGATTGGGAGATCAAAGTCTTCCAAGTTGGACTGCTGTTGGAAGATGTTAACTGCTGCAAATTGCTACATAGTCGAAGTTGTTGGGAAGAGGTCAATCTTATGGAGGATGACTTGGTGTGGAGGAAAGGTCTTGTCTTGGTCTAGGGTGAAGAGTGTCAAATAATACTATTAAAAGGAAAAATTACTTTGACTAGGTTTTCCCCTTGAGGGGGGTTTTTCCCTGGCGTGTGCCTACACCTTGTGGCCATTATTTTATGTGTTGCTACTTTTGTTAATTACTTGATGAGATAAAGAAAGAATATATAAAGAATCATAATAATAAGAAACATTATAAGTAATTATCGAGATCAAGAAAATATTTACCGCCTTTTTGATTTTCCAACACCTCTCAGCATCCACTTCTTTCTTCAACAGGAGCATCTTAGTATCCTTTGTTCGTTTCAATAGGATCCTCCCAACCTCCTCCTCCTTCTCTATGTGCATAGGGTATTTTCCTTCAATGCGTGAAGAATGTTCCTCGAGAGAATAATGCATGCCCCCTCTATCTTAGCCACGATGGTTCTCCCATTCTTGAGTGGTCTATGCAGATCAACCCATTGACAATGTAGCACATACTGCCCATTTAATTTATTGTCCTTTCTTTGCTTGTAATTGTTGCCCAAAGATAACATAGACACACACTTGTTTTGCTATTGAATTTATACACAATCATCTCATTAAAAACCACTTAGTCAACCCATGACTGATATTTAAAATAACCCACTTCCTCAAGCAATCTCCTTACTCAAGAAACTGGAATTTGTGTCCCTTTCTCTCAACCCATTGTTTAATTATAATTTATTTGCAATAAAGAAATATTAATCAAGGGATGTCATAATGAAGATAGGAAATATATAATGATGAAAAATGGCGCATGATCAATAGTTCCCAACACCTAAGTAAAATTTAAAGTCAAGTTTAAGTCATGTCAAACCATGTCATTGGTGTGTCATTTAACTTTTTCAAACCAGGTCCTAAGTTTCCATGTTAGACATTGTACAAGCCAAAAAGAAACATATTTTCTAATCATTCAAGTGAATGAAGAAAATTGCAAGTTAATAAAGATCATGCAACGAAATTAGGATGAAAGAAGATGAAGGAAAGAGATGAAAATGATAACTTTGTGATAAAGAAGATGTCGAAGAAAAGTACAAGCAAAAAGTATACTAGAAGAGAATTTGGTGGCAAGAAGAAGAAGACATATAACTATCAAAGCTTCAAAGTGAAAGTTCAAGGAGAGGGTCCAAGGTGAATAACGGCCATAAATGCTAGAAGGTTAGGTTCATACGAAAATAAAACCTAGGCGAGGTATCTAGCAAGGCGAGAAAGACAATCTTAGAAAGAAGAGGAACATTGAGGCTGAAAGAAAGAGAATAAGGTGAACACAATGAAGCTTGAAGGAAGGATAATGAAATAGGGGAAATAGTTGCGATGCAAAATAGTCCCTCCCTCCACCACTAATTAATTGATCAAGGCACGATGGGATTTGCATTTCATTGTTAGCATGGGGTCCACATTTCATCCTTATTTGAGAATGCTTTTGTCACTTGAACTATGTCGTTATTGTCAACTCCCCACACACACAATGAAAGCCACTTTCACACATCTTCTTCTGCTTCCACACAACTAGTCAATTTTCATTCATATGTTATTAACTACTAATAATTTTACCTCTTGTTCATAAATATTATTTATTTTAATTAAGACGATTAATATTTTCTTAAAATAGGAAAAGGGAAATCAACATAAATAAAATAAAACGAAGCTATTTATTTCTAAAAAATAGCACTTCGTAGTAAATAAAAAAAATTAAAGTTGTCACCATTACTAAATTAAGAAGAATCTGTAATATATTGTGGAAGAAAATCATTGTGAGGAAGTGCAGAGCATTTGCATTTGTCCGCACAATGATCTATTCTCACACATTGTTCATATGCTTACGCACTAAGAACTCTGCACCCTAGTTTTTTCTTTTCTTTTTTCTTTTGGGAATAAGTGTGGAAGTGCAAGGTTTTGTTTGAGCTCTCACTATGCACAAAAAACCATCAAAACACACAACAAAAATTAATGAATAAACATAAATCTAAAGGTGATCATGCTGAAGAATAAGAAAATAGGATCTAATACTCATTTTACTTGTTGTCTTACATAGATTCTATGGCCACAAGATTTGGTTCTCCGACTCCACTGAAATTTGACATGCATTGGAGTAATGCCTATAGTCGTAGCTTCTCGTGTACTTGCTCCAAGTAGTGGTAGGAAACCTTCAATAATGTTTCTTTTCATATCGTAGCCCCATGGAAACATTCTCCATGGGGACATCTTCCAATTCCAATCATTTGAAATTATAATCGTAATGTTGGCTATAGTTATACACACATCTCTTCCATTAATGTTTATTCTTGAATAAATACAAGATCGCTCTGCACTTCCATCATTCCGATCAAATCTCACACATCTCTCACTCTGCATATGAATTTTTTCTCTACATTCATTGTGAAATATGTTCCTAAATAAGAATCAAAGAATACATTTGTATATTTATTATTTTAATAAACGTTGGACAAAGCAATTTTTCTTCGCACATGTTACCTCCAAACAACAAAGTCCATTGTGTGTAAATTATTTATGTTTTTGTGTGGAAATTCATAGGAAGTGCATTGTGAAGAGAAAGCTTGTTTGTGTGTATCTCTACACTTTGCACTAAAATATTTTATTTCTAATATTATTGGTAATATTTTAGTTATAAATAATGCACATGTCTGTATTCTCCTATGATTTATTTTAATTATAAATAAAACATTCATTGTGCGAATCTTTGTATTTTGCCCTAAAGTCTTTTATTGTTAATATTTATTATTAAATAATCCATATTTGATGTTGGCAAGTCCAATTCTCACAACCTTGACTAGAAGCTTTATTTTTTCTTATGCTTTTGAAATTAGGGAAAGGAAGCTTTCAAGTTCGCAGTCCACACTAAATGCTTTCTTTGAGTGTGAAAAAGTTAAAATTAAGATACAATGTGACATAAACACTTCATAGCCAGTATACAATATCAATTTTCATTCATCAAATTTAATATTGTTGAAGAATCTAGGGTAATTAGGTTAATAAGATTCTTCTCACGATGATAACTATTTGTGAGGTAATTTTTACTTTTTCTTATTAGCACAATATTCTCTTGTTATTATTAGAGTGTGTTTTCTTACTTACTCAAGTAGTTACCAAAAGAGACAAGAACACAAGATGTTGGATTTTTGCCAGGGCCAAAACCTCTCACTCTTTGAGAGGAAAACCCGCACAAATTCTTCTTATAGATATTCCAATTGACGAATACCAAAACCAAGACCCTTGACCTATGTTTCCATTCCTAGACCAATACACAATCATCCTTCTTCCTTGATTCTTCGATTTCTTCAAAACATGATGACTACAAAATCCAAACGTTGTGATATATCTCTGATCTTTAACCTCATAGAATTGTGCATCATACCTTCATATTGTCACTAGCACCGAGTTTCACCATGTAACACCTATCTTCATCATGTATCACTAATCATCATATCACTATTGAGCACAACACTTGGTATCACTGAGATCTAGCACCGAGCATCACCAAGTATCATCTTATTAGCACAACCTCGAGACCTTAACCAAATTTTAGGGGCGTTTTGAGGTCTAAAATGGGACTTCTAAGGAATTATAAAATAATAGTGGAAATAATGAAATAAGATTAGAATACATCATCAAATTTTAGAGGGAAAAAAGAAAAACTATTTTTTCAACTTGTATTTTCAACTTATCTCCCTATGGTTTTACTCAAATTTTGAGCGAAACAATTGTTGGATGTCCACGGATTACCCATATTTCATACTTTCTATGGACCCCGCTACACGAAAAATGAGAAATACATGAAAAACGTGATTGCAATCACGTTTTTTCATGTATTTCTCATTTTTCGTGTAGTAGGGTCCATCAAAAGTATGCAACATGGGTACTCCTTGGATGAGGAATTAATTTTGCATCCAATAATTACTCCCTCTCGAAATTTGAGTAAAACCTTAGGATGATACGTTAAAAATAAGAGTTGAAAAGGTAGTTTTATTATTTTATTATTTTTTAATCTTTTTACTTTTTTACTCCAAAAATGGTGAATCATCCCCCATGGTTGACATCATCATAGTGAATCCTATTGGTTCTTATAAAGTTTATTTTGATTGTACATTTTTCTTAGGAGCTCCATTTTATACCTCAAAATTCCCCTAATTTCTACCACTGTGATATGTCCATCCACATTACAATGAATATAAGTTGAGACAATGAGGAAGATATCACTGTAATGTCACCCCAAACTAGTCTGCACTGTGATCATTGTGGTAACCAAACTCCTTGTTGTCTTGACCAATGAGAACCTTAGAAAATATGTCGAGAACATTGATATGGATGACCCACACATTATCTGTGTTGTACCCATCCAAAATCTCAGAGATATATCAAATTGTCATTGTGGAAATGCGAGGGGTATAAGCTTTTATATATAGTTGTTTTCCCCTACATTTGACCAACATGATCATTTGAAAGGGTTTGTCTCAATATGTGAGCCAAATTGTCATTTGTATACATTCTTAGGCCGACATCAAGAAGAGGATGATTGTTCTTGTCTATTGGAGGGCCTCTAGTCAACTTTTAGACCTAGATACATTCTTTATATGCCCAAGAAGGGTCATAGATGATATTGATTTTTAAAAAAAATCCCTTGCTCATGAAACCCATGAAGCAAGCCAAAAATAAATTATTTTCTTCATTACATCATTTACAAAAATCAAAAGTAAGTGTCATTTTGTAGACCGAACCTAGTTACATTTTACAACACTCCCTCTAAACTAGGGAGGTATTCATAATGGTACTTGGTCATTCTCAATCTGAAGAATTTCTCATAAGAAGAATCAGATTGGTAATCCATCTATATAGCATCATAGTAACCAACATTGTTTCCACAACAAGGCCTTAATTGATAGCTCTATCTCTCATAAGATCATAGCACAATGTTGGAGAGACCAATGACTATAGACACCTTCATCATTGTCTCTCAAGGTACATACCCACCCGGGTGTTCACTAAGTATGACCTTTTAGGACTATTCTTATCTTGGGTTCCCAGCCTTTAAAGAATATCAGTCCTCTTGCCTACTCTTATCTTGGATGCCCTACACATCCTCAAAGAGCATCGAATTCCAGATGATTACCAAATCCTCCATTCTTTCTTCCCAAGTGAGGACAAGAATTTTGTGTCTATCTCTCCCCCTCAACTAGGGAAGATATGCTTACTCCTATAAAGGAATGTATCCAAGATCCTTCTGACCATGAACTTGCCCAAGCTCCCTCTTAATTAGGGACTTCTCAGAGCTCCCTCTTAACTAGGGACTCTCCTTTTCATTAGTAGCTTCTTCTTCCTAAGTAATTTAGCTGCTTGATCATTTTCTTTCCTCGATGTCATGAAATTTAGTCGAGCTTCTTCCTTGTAGGGCATTAGCCATTGATTACTTTCCTACTTGGTTCGTCATGTCATTCCTTTCTTCATGGAAAGTGGCCCTCTTGGTACATATCTAGAACCTTCTTCATATGGCTACTTCTTTCTCATCATGCTTCTTTCAGGAATTTCCATTCACCACATGAATGCTAGTTGTACTTGCACTTACAACTCTTGTTCCAATATCCATGCATGAACTCATCCAGATATTATTAAAGAAATCAAACATAACATTAAATCAAATAGTACCTTATAAGATGACTCTTTATCATGACATATTCCTGTAGGTATCAAAATCCTGCATACAAGTTGACACATTCCCAAAGATACCCATTCTCAAGGGTGTCTATCTTTTTCACGCTGTCATTAGAGTCTTCATATCTTTCCGAGAGATTTCCTAGTAAAATATTCTTGGTATTTTGGATGTTGATTGCCTTTATCATGGTTTCATATATCACGATCTCTTCCTCTTACAAATTCGATTCCCATGAGCTTCCAATAAGAGTTCATTAATTGTAGTCAACCATCTCATATTTCATATGAGGACATATTATGTTTATTTCATCTAGTGTTACTTATGACTTCCCACACTCTTTCATAGGAAGATATCCTTTTCCCTTGATCCTTATTCTCAATATAGAAGTACAGATCCATGTTACCTGCAACCATATGACATGAATTTATAATATTAAATACAAGTATACATACCTCATTTTACCTTTAGGTCATCTAGGCTTCTTTCAAAAGCTTCCTTAATTGAAAATATTTTCAACCCTTTGATATGCTCCATTTCTTATGTCATCATAGCATCATCCCATGAATTCCATAAGTTGGAGTTCCTAATGAAACACTTGCTTCCACTCTAGATCTATGAATCCTCCGACGAGCATTCCATCAGATAATATCGAGGATCTCACATATTCTTATTCATCAGATGTTTCTCTTTTGACTGATGTATGATGAGACTTTTCCTAGATGAATTTTTCCTTTGATCTTTCAATGAGGTCACCAAGAGCTATATTAACTACCATATATTTTGTTCCAACGGTCCTTTATATTTCCCTATGGTGATATCATGAGCTCTTGCTTCTAATACTTCTCCTTTCTTGTTCTTTCTTCTTTCTATTTCCTCCATTTCTTCGATGAAATGGGCTTCTTCTCTATTCTTCTTGTTATTGTCCTTCTTAAGCTAAGAAAAATATTTCCTGTAAAGTATATAACCTTCCATAACATTGAATTTCATCTATGCTCTTTTTCGCTTTTCTGAGTACCAAAATTTTCCAAAATTCCTTTCCTTCCAGAAAATGTTTGAGTCCTCAACACTTTTTCCCTCAACTTTTCCTTTTATATCTTGCATAGAAATCACAAGTTGAACTTATCCCATGAATTTTTTTATTCCTGTGATGATGTCACGAGTCTTTATTTCTAATGTTTCTAAGATGTCATACCACATCTTATTGTAGACATAACCTATGCAGGATCTAGGAGCCAGTGAGAGAGACTATCTTAATGATTTCTTACTCCCTCTTATAATGGAATTTGTTTCCTCATATCCTCCTATTCTTTTAGTGATATGAACTTTATTTTATTGTAATCCTCATAATTATTCTTCTAGATTCTTTGATGTCTCCAATATTGTTTATGTGAGAGAACTTTAATAGTTACTTCCCATGAATTCAAAGGAGACCTTTTTCATTGATATGTTTCATGACTTCACTTATCTATGAGGACTATTAAAGTCCTCCTTATTTCATGCAAGGACCTTTGGTCACCCTACCAAGTTATCAATTTCCTTGCAAAATGAAGTCATTTAACCAAAATTGATTAAAGAATGAAAAATACTTACTTGTCATGTGAAGATGAAATATTCACCTTGATCATGTTGAAAGTGGTTGAAACAGATGCATTGATGATTCCTCTAGATGAGATCCTTGTTGTAATGAGGGAAAGCTTGCCTTCTTTCCTTCAATATACTTCGACTTATACATTTGATCCTTATGATTAACAAATTCTTTATATACTTGATATGGTTTAGTATTGCTCTTACACAAGTGGACTATGGAACCTTGTAGCATTCTATTGAAGTTACAACATTGTCTAGAACCATAGAGCATTGAGGTCACTTTCCATGATTATCATCTTATAGTACTGAGACCCATCACTTAGTACTACTATGGCTATATCAATGGACACCTTCATTCTACATTGAGTATTTTCCATACAAATTATGACTGAGGTATAGTGAGACCTATTTCTGAGCACTATGTCGTAGATGATGCGCTTCTGTATGCCATCGAATATGTAACATCAAGCTCTGGGAATCCGATTTTTCAAAACTATTCTCTTTATGGAAACGATTCAATCTAAGGTTGTGACTATCACTGGTATGTTGAGATCATGCCATTGTGAGATTATTTAGATAATTGTGGTATGACATAGACTGATACTGTGAGGCACCAAAACTGCTTCCATGTACCCTAGTTTTGAGCACTGTGATCTAACATCGAGACCTCATCTTTTGACTGAGATTACTTAATCATCTTGTGATATTCTATTGTGACACTGAGATTCCAATAGCACCGAGACTATGGGTAGTTGTAGACTGATTCTTCAATCTTTGATGTAGATCTTAATCCTTTTATTTTGATAACCTTCAACTTGCTTTCATGCCCTTTTTAAAACTTGATCCTTGAATGTCTCTTTTATGCCTTGCCTTTGACTTCAACACCTTAGCTCTGATACCATGTTCAAGAATCTAAGGCAATTAGGTAAATAAGATTATTCTCACAATGATAACTATTTGTGAGGTACTTTTTACTTTTTCTTATTAGCACAATCTTCTATTGTTATTATTAGAGTGTGTTTTCTTACTTCATGAAATAGTTACCAAAAGAGACAAGAACACAAGATGTTGGATTTCTACTAGGGCCAAAACCTCTCACTCTTTAAAAAGAATATGCACACGAATTCTTCTTATAGAGATTCCAATTGATGAATACTAAAACCAAGACCCTTGACCTATGTTTCCATTCCCAGACCAAGACACAATCATCCTTCTTCTTTGATTCTTCGATTTATTCAAAACATGATGACTACAACATCCAAATGTTGTGATATATCTCTAAACTTTGGCCTCACAGAATTGTGCATGATACCTTCATACTGTCACTAGCATTGAGTTGCATCATGTAACATCTAGCTGCATCATGTATCATTGTTCATCATATCACTACTAAGTACAGCACCTGGTATCACTGAGATCTAGCACCGAGCATCACTGAGTATCATCTTATTAGCATAGCACCGAGAACTTATCCAAAATATACCATTGTGATATGTCCATCCACATTACAGTGAATATACACTAAGACAATGAGGAAGATATCATTGTAATGTCACCCCAAACTAGTCCGCACTATGATCACTGTGGTAACCAAATTCCTTGCTGTCTTAACCACCGCGAACCTCGGAAAATATGCCGAGAAGATTGTTGTGGATGATTTGCACCTTATCTCTATTGTACCCATCCAAAACCTCTGAGATATATCGAACTGTCACTGTGGAAATGCGATGGGTATAGGATCCTATATATAGTTGTTTGCCCCTACATTTGAGCTGACATGATCATTTGAAAGGGTGTGTCTCTATATGTGAGCTGACTTGTCATTTTTATACATTCTGAGGCCGACATCAAGAAGAGGATGATTGTTTTTGCCTACTGGAGGGCTTCTAGCCAACTTGTAGACCTAGATACATTCCTTTTATGCCCAATAAGGGTCATACATGATATTGAATTTAAAAACAAAAATCCCTTTCTCATGAAACTCATGAAGCAAGACAATAATAAATTATTTTCTTCATTACATGATTTATATAAGTCATAATTACATGTCATTATGAAGACCGAACCTAGTTACATTTTACAACAAATATCACATGTACGCTTCCAGTTGTGCCTATGGTCACAACTTCTCATGCATTTTCTTGAAGCAAGAGTTTTCAATTTTTTATGATGTTTCTTTGCATATCGTAGTCCTATGGAAATGTTCTCCATCAGACCATCCCTATTTTTTCTTATGGTCTTAAGATTCTCGTGCATTTGCTTCGAGCAGGAGTTGACAACCTTAAATGATGTTTATTTTCATATTGTAACCTCAGATACCATCATTTTTTCTTCCAGAAAATAATTTCATTATGCGTGGGTGTTGTGGGGAAAAGTATCTGACTCGGATGACCCTATCCCTACTCTAAGGGTGACAGTCCTTAGCAACAACTGAAAGTAAAGCTTTGATATTTTCCTTTATGAAAGTACAGAGAAGGAAGAAAAGATTGACCAACCGATGTCTTTCGCTTTTGTCGATCCTGTCCTCTCTCTTTGTCTCTTGTTCCCAGCTCCTTGCTCCCTTTGCCGGCCCAGCTACACAGATCCTGCACAAACAAGAGAGGGAAACTACAAGAAACATGTACTCATAACTGACGCATGGATTAGAGTGAATCAGATATACAAGTAAATACAATACATCGATGCAATACAAGTATATAGGAGAACATTCAAAGCTTTATTGATAGAAGTAAAAGGGTTCTGAGAAGGTTACAACCATCAATGGCTCCAATCCAGCAGCACCTCCCTAGCAGCAAGAAATCTCCTCTTCACCTCTATAAAAGCAATCACCCAATAGCTCTAACTGTAAACCAACAGCACTTCCTTGCTTTGCACAAAATTCCAGCCTCCTTAGACCTCATAGAAGAGCTCTATATATAGGATAGAAGAAGAGAGGATGAGTCAGCTTGAGACTGACATAAAGCTGCCTTGTGTCCTCTCCCTCTTCAGTTAATCTTCAGTTCTTGAGTCCACTTGGAGATCCTTGCTTACACATGGAGATCAAGTACCTCTTACTCATCACAGGGCGAATCTCTTGAACCAAGTGTCAGTTTGGAAGCTTCCTGGGCAATTGACACCTTGCAGAATGACTGTGCCACTTGGCCAATCTCACCCAGCGCAGGTAGCCTTCATTAGATTTGACTTCCAGTGCAGGTACAAGGAGGAGCAGTTGCATTACAGCGTAGATGCTCAGTGGAGCAGCTGACATGATCCAAAAATAGCCTGTTTCTGAGTGTTTTCAGGTGGAGAACGGATGGGAAGTGCTGTGGTTTGCTGACCTTGTTCTTCTAGGGGTAAGAACAACATGTTTAGGGACTGAGGATCCCTGTAATTATTGACATTTCATGCTCCATGCTGCGAGGCACAAAAATGTCTATAACAGTTGCCCCCTAAAGTATGAGGCCGTTTATCGGGTGAAATGCTTTATCTAGAGGGTCCGAAGTTCATTCCAGTGCTGAGGAGGTGCCCTGTAATACAATACAATACAATACATTATTTTTCATTTTGTTTTCATGATCTAGCTGAGGCGGGCATTCCCATGCTCAGCTTTATAAATACATTTTGGTACATAGAACAGACGATCGTCTGATAGTAGACTGACAATTTTCTGCTGAAATTATCATCCTTTGAATAGGATGATCATCTGCTGTAATGATGTACATGACAAATGCTTTTATATTTCCTGAATATATATCGCAGCCCGGATGGATGAAACTAGATCCGGGGTCTTCAAACTCGTTCGATCTTCACTCTAAGTACAAGTCGATCCATGTGAGAATTGCGCTGAAGTCGAACATGGAAAGACATCGCTTGATTACCGGTCAATAATGAAAACCGTTAACAAGCGCGAGAGGAATCACCGATAATGATAATGACCCTCAAGGTACCGCAGTACAATTCACGTGGCGTGAATAAAGGACTTGGCGTCGAACGCCACGCAAAATCTTCTGGTTGAAGGTCATTGATGTATACCTGTCGCCGGAAGTGAGAAACTTGCCATTGAGGCATGCAAGCTTCAAAGTACTGATGGGGTTGTTCCTAGATCAACTTCTTGGATAATGAGCTGTAGTCGACAAGAAGCGATCCGTCAAAGGAGGGCCTTAATGAATCCCACATCAATGACACGGAATGGAGCTAATGATTTTAGTGGAGGTGAAAACAAACTGTGACATATGATTCAGGGTGGCGATCATGAATGGATGAAGGATAATGTATGGTAGTGGATGGGACACGGTTGACACTTTCAGAATGACCCCTCTTGAACATATAACGACACTGATGCGATGGATCGGTAGCATTACCCCAAATGTGGATGGTTTGGCGAGGACCATGGCGATGAGACCGGTGAATGAAACAACCCAACCCGATGTGGTACGGAGGAAAAGTGTCATGTTCAAGAGTGACTTGCTACCATTAAACTTTGATGTTCTCCCAATTTTTCCCCAGTCATTTCTGACCAGTACCTCTTTATTTTTGTCAAGCTTGAGGAGGATAACATATGCTTGTTCTATAACCTGCCCTTCGGGCAAGCCCATCGCTATGATTTAACGAGCTTAGCGATAGGGAAACTCGTTCTCGTCTAAAGACAAGTTTGTCGCTATTTAATGAATTTAACGAGTCTAACGACAAGGATAAATCGGTCCTTTTCATTTTTAGAGAGTCTGAAAAGGTACATAAAGTCAACTCCAGAATTCCTTTTTCGTCATCTAATCCCTTAGGTCCGAAAAAGTATAAAACAATACAGAAGGGATGAATTTTCGATTGCTTTAACGAGCCGAACAAGACAAGCGCTCGATCTTTTTGTGCAAATCCCTGAGGTCCAAAAAGATTAAAATCTAGAGGAGGGATAGCGTTCCGGTCGTTTAATGAGCTGGAAGGCCAAAACTCGGCAAACTTTTCATATTTTACGAGTCAGTGAAAAGAGCTCAAAGAAGACTCGTCTTTTGAGGAACGAGTGATAAACAGGGATAGCAGCAGATTCCAGGTACAGGTTGGAATTTTCCAATCACGGCAGTGTCACAAGGATGGCTAGGTGAAATCACTCTTCGCAGCTGTTTCTCAAAAGAGGTAAACACACAAATGGGGGTGAATGATCGGCCAAATGAACAGTGGAGGTGACGGTGCACAAACACGACCAAGGCTTTTATGGCTGATGAATTTACGATCTCAAAAGGTTATTTACCGGTTCATTTTTTCTGAATGAGCTTGAACTCTGAAGGAAAGCCTGCTCATAAACTTATGTTTATTTTTTAACGAGCATGAACTATGCGCTAAAACTGCTCGGATCTTGCGTTTATTTTTTAACGAGCATGAACTATGTGCTAAAACTGCTCGATATACCAGTCATAATAAGAACGCCTCCTGTGAGATAGCTATTTTTTAAGGAGCTTTATCTCACGAAGCTATGCTCCAATTTTGGCAAGTTTTTACCTTTGCCCCAGAGGCTTTCTTCATGCAAGGTCGGAAACGGCTAATCCTACGAGTTTTGAAGGGTTAGACCTACAGGTTTAAAGGGAGGACCTAAAAATTTAAAAAAATAAATAGTCGTCCCTCGCTCACATTCCAAAAGTTTGCATGCCCCCAGGTATAGGACAGAATTTCGGGGCTGCCCCTTTTCAACGAGGTTTGCCTCTTTCTTATTATCCGAAGAGGGTTCTATTCGCTGCCGCAAATCAATCTCTTTCTTCGGCGATGTCTATCATTGGGTTTACTCAAAGATGGTTACCCCTTGTCACAACAATATAGTCTCCTTCTTTGGAGGCTGCCCCTACTTATCCTTCAAAACATTTGTTTTAATGGGTGAGGCTTGCTTTTCCCCAAAGATGGTTACTACTTGTTACAATAAAGGGAATTCCTACTTGGGCAATGCCCACCTATTTAGACAAAGGTGAATGACTCTTTTGCCAAACACATAACTTTAACAAAAGAATAGTATTCCAGAACAACCCCTCTTCCATCCACGGATGGGGTACGGACTAGTCATATTCTTCTGCGGAAATTCTACCTTATACCCGGGGTTTATTCTGCCCGAAGCAGACCAGGGTGCATGCCCCCTGGGTCCTAGTCTTTCTTTCCGAATCACTCGCACTCATCGGGAAGGAGGACTGGGGGTGGAGGCGAATCTTGAGTGAACAGACCATTTAGGAATGGTATTTGACTATTTGCGATGCGAGATCCTCGAAACGAAAGTTGGTCTACGAGCTTGACCACCCTTCCTTCGTGTGGAAAACACATTACTCTAAAGAGTGAGGAGACTATCGCTCCCATGCAATAAATATAGTCACGTCCAAGGAGTAGGTTATAATCCAAGGGTCCCTGGACGACCAACACGTTCATATTGACGGTCTTCCCTTTCAATGTAATAGGCACATCGGGGAGGATTCCTAATGGTCGACTGGTTCCTTTATCAAAACCTGAGAGATTTCTTAACTCAGGTAAAAGCGCCGGGGAACCCAGTGCTTTCCAAGCAACAGAGGAAAGGATACTCACAGACGCCCCTTCATCAATGATAGTACCAGCCATAATCATTCTATAGATCTGGACAATGATTCTGAATGGTATACTGGCTGGTAACCGGGGTCTGCCTAGTTGATTCCAGTCAAAGGATACAACCAGGTTGCTTGGTGGTGGGACCGAATATACGGCCGGATATGACCCTGATGATGTTCCTTCCTGCGATAAAGGAATGGGCGCATTGCCCTGACGCTTATCAGAGTCGATGCTAATGAAAAGAACCTGGATGGTGTCATCCTTATTCTCTTCAGTGAGGGTGTCGCATGAAGATGACTCTACGGCGACGGTGTCATTTGAAGATGGGTCTTCAATGACAGAGTCATTGGACGATGAAACCTCTGAAGGAAGAACCGGGTCAACTGCCGTTTCGACCTTTAGACTCTCGTCTGGTCTGGATTCAGTAGGTTCATTCTCAATGACCGACACTTCAGCTGACCACTTGGGCGGGTCAACTGGATTTTCAACTATCAAGGGATTAGGCGCGAGTTTTTGGTATCCAGGAGGAAGTCGTAACGGTGAAACCAGACGATCTTCCAAAACTCTCTTGGCCTCATCTAAGAATGGACATTTGTGGATGGCATGCTTGCCTTCACACAATACACAGGGTGATCTTGGTCTCCCTCTTCGTCCTTCACTCTCGCTAGTTGACGGACTGCAATCAACATGACTATCAGAGGTTGATGCTACCGGATTGTGCAACCTCGGGGACCAGTCCCTTAGTATCCGGGGAATACAAGGACAATCACGATGGAAGTGGGTCCCTTTGCAAATGACACATGGCGATTTAGGCCCGGTCGGTGCAGTGTGTGGGATTTTGTCAGTTGTCTTTTGCTTGCCCCTAGCTGCCTTCGCCATAGGCTCCTTCTGCTTCTTTTCTTTCTTCTTCTTTTCCTTCTTCTCCTTGGGAGGTTGACTTTTGCCAGCTCTATCTTGCGAAGATGAAGGATCAGAGGAAGTATTGTAAGAAGTGGAAGGCTGGTGGGTAGTTCTAGACTGTTCTGACTGTTGATTCGACTGCTCAGGATTAGTGGCGATCTGGACTACATTAGTTGAAAAGAGCCATACAGGTAGGCCAATTGTCAATCCTGGAAGTGACAATGTCGCCATATGAGGCGCACCAACATCTCCCCAAGAGGAGAAGGGATTTGGACTTCCGCCAAGGTTGCCTCCTTGGTTGGTGGGCTCCATACTTTTCAACTGAAAGATCAACGTGGGAATAACAGGTGATTTTGTTCCGCTTAAAATAAATTTTATTAACGACGCTTTTAGACACAAACTTGCTTTTTCATGTTTTAAGAGTCGAGAAAAAGCTAAAGATGACTCTAGTTGCCTTCGATGTATTAACGAGCCCGAAGTGACAAATGCTCGGTTGGACCTTTTCAGTTATAGAGTTTGAAAAAGGGCCAAAAGAAACTGCTCTGGAGATCTAGGCAGAGGGTGTGCCGAACCTTTCGCGAAACCACAGAATACGTTTTACGGTACGGGTGGTCGATCTTCGTGAATGCTGTGTTCACTGCATCGCGATCAGTAGGGCGGTCGACACGGCTTCCTATGGATAAAGGATAATTGCCTATAGGGGTGTCCCAATATACGCGACGGTACACGGGAGCACAAGTCCGTATTAGTGCCACCGACTCTCAGGAGGAATCACCCACCTTCGTAGAGATCGACAGTCACTATGTTTAACGATGCCGGAACACGTCTCTACCTAGACCTCTAGATGTTTGCGTTATGTTACAAAGCGTTGTTATGTAAATTGGGTTTATTTTAATGTTGATCTTGCTTAGAAGTTTGCCTTTAAGGATCACCACGAGATGTATATATACAACTTCCTAAATGCAATCTAAGATGAGAAGCAGAACTTTTCGATCTTTCAACTTTGAAAACCTTAATCTACTGAGGAAAAGAAAGACACAACTTTTCGCACAGATCATAGAACACACACTAAAATGCAAATTTTCCTAAATCGTCAAGCACACAGTCAAATGCAAAATGCACAATGCATGTATTTCTTTTCGTTATCCTTAATGTTGATGTAAGACAGAAAGGAAAACTGTTGTATAACTTTGAATCTAATTTCAAGCAGAAGTAAACAAGCTTGTCCAAAATCAAAAGACACCTTAAGATCGACTTGTTTAGACACTGGAAATGTATAGATTCAAACCATAAAATGAAAAACAAACAAACTCACACAGCCATGAACAGTAATAAAACTAGCTCTTAAGATCACAAAGACACTTTTACAGTTCAGGATCTAAGAGGCCACAGCTATACTGGTTTGCTTTTCACAATGGGAAACTGTAACTGAAGTAAGAAATACTGAAAGAACAATCACAGTTTCATCACACAACTAAGGCGGAATAATGTCAAGGAAAGTTGGTTTACAGCAAGTACAAATTACAAGCAATCAGCAGCAAAATAACAGTGAAAACAGGGCTAAGACACAGTGGAAACCTCAGGAAGACATAGCCTAAGTGGATCAGCGCAGGCTCTGGTCTGTCAAATTGACTCTCAGCGCAGTTCCCGAAGGGAGTACCTGCGCTGGAATGCAGACTGCCTGTGGACAGCCTGCACTGAGACACGAGAGTTGCGTTTACAAGGATTTCCGAGTCATAAAAAGCTCAAAAATGCACTGTTTTTGCTGAAATAAAAAGCTATAGGTCAAGTACAAGCTAAGGGATGATCAAGAGGATGAAAAGCTATCACAAAGAGTACAAGAGTCTTTTGTAGATCAGCTCTTCAAATCATGAATCTGCTCAGTAAATGAGCAAGAGTAGCAGCCCCTCTACTTCGCTTTTGATATAGTCAAAAGCTTTTCGATTCGGTACTCTTTGGTTCAGGAAATGAATAGCAAAGATACTACAAACACCAACAAGATACTAGGCTCCCCAGCGGAGTTGCCAGTTTGTTGTGGGGAAAAGTATCCGACTCGGATGACCCTATCCCTACTCTAAGGGTGACAGTCCTTAGCAACAACTGAAAGTAAAGCTTTGATATTTTCCTTTATGAAAGTACAGAGAAGGAAGAAAAGATTGACCAACCGATGTCTTTCACTTTTGTCGATCCTGTCCTCTCTCTTTGTCTCTTGTTCCCAGCTCCTTGCTCCCTTTGTCGGCCCAGCTACACACAGATCCTGCACAAATAAGAGAGGGAAACTACAAGAAACATGTACTCATAACTGACGCATGGATTAGAGTGAATCAGATATACAAGTAAATACAATACATCGATGCAATACAAGTATATAGGAGAACATTCAAAGCTTTATTGATAGAAGTAAAAGGGTTCTGAGAAGGTTACAACCATCAATGGCTCCAATCCAGCAGCACCTCCCCAGCAGCAAGAAATCTCCTCTTCACCTCTATAAAAGCAATCACCCAATAGCTCTAACTGTAAACCAACAGCACTTCCTTGCTTTGCACAAAATTCCAGCCTCCTTAGACCTCATAGAAGAGCTCTATATATAGGATAGAAGAAGAGAGGATGAGTCAGCTTGAGACTGACATAAAGCTGCCTTGTGTCCTCTCCCTCTTCAGTTAATCTTCAGTTCTTGAGTCCACTTGGAGATCCTTGATTACACATGGAGATCAAGTACCTCTTACTCATCACAGGGCGAATCTCTTGAACCAAGTGTCAGTTTGGAAGCTTCCTGGGCAATTGACACCTTGCAGAATGACTGTGCCACTTGGCCAATCTTGCCCAGCGCAGGTAGACTTCATTAGATTTGACTTCCAGCGCAGGTACAAGGAGGAGCAGTTGCATTACAGCGTAGATTCTCAGTGGAGCAGCTGACATGATCCAAAAATAGCCTGTTTCTGAGTGTTTTCAGGTGGAGAACTGATGGGAAGTGCTGTGGTTTGCTGACCTTGTTCTTCTAGGGGTAAGAACAACATGTTTAGGGACTGAGGATCCCTGTAATTATTGACATTTCATGCTCCATGCTGCGAGGCACAAAAATGTCTATAACAGTGGGCCTTCTTACTTCATGCAACATTGCTCTGTCAAACTTTCACCATTGCTGAAAATTCCCAAGCATGTTAAATTCCAACAAGAACGGGAGCTAGTTACTCCATACTCTTTGTGCCTCAATAGTCAATTGAATAAAAGTTATCCATAATGTGAATAAAATTCTATACAAAACCACATTTCATTGAGAAAAAGGTTTTTTATGGTTATGTTTATGAAATTAGACAGATGTGCCAAAGTGCAGAGAAATTTCATTGTGTAGAGGAAGCTTTCAAGCTTTCATTGTGTTGTTGTTCGCACCCTGCACTAAAGGCTTTTATTGCTAATATTTTAGTATTAAAACATAATACATATTTTATGTTCGGAATAACATTGCTTATGCTTATATTATTGATAATATTTTTAACTGTAAGTAATGCATACCACTGCTATTTAATTGAATTTCTTTGCATGAATCTTTCCGCATAGTGAAAAGCTCTAGCCACTTCCACATTGACATTGGAAGTTGTTGTTAATTTATAAATAAGTTCGGTTGACATATATGATATTATTGGTATTATTTAAATTGTAAATATGCTTATCTTCATATTTTCGAAGATCTTTTTTTTTATGATTTTGTGTGGAAGTGCGTAGGAACTCCATTATATGGAGAAAGCCTTTTTGTGCAGATCTCCGCACTTCGCACTAAAAGATTATATTGCTAATACTATTGGTAATATTTTAGTTTTAAATAATTCATATCTCTTTGTTCTCTTTTCAATTTAGTTCATTGTGTGGATCTATGTATTCCACACTAAATGATTTTATTGCTAATATTTTAGTATTAAATAATCCATAGTTGTTGTTGGCAAGTCCAATTTTCAGATCATTGAACATAAGCTTTTTTTGTGCTTATGTTTCTCAAAAATTAGGAAAATGCATATTTTACGATTTCATTATGCCAATGTTCACAATCCGCACCAAACACTTTATTTGAGTGCAGAGACTGAGTATGGAAAAGTTCAAAGCTAATACCATGCCACACAAACATTGTGGCTCAATTGCTAAGATATCTCCATATTGCGAATGAGCATCAATTTGTTTGCATATCACCCCTGTAGTATTTGTATTTAATGATAATTCCATTCTTTTCTCTTCGTAATATTGTTCTACTTGTTGATATTCATTCTCTATATGCATATAACCATGAATAGAATAAAATTTGAAAGCCCCATTTCATTATACATGCAACAATGTAACTAACCATTCAAATCCAAATAATTAGTAGTACATATAAATAGTAAAAATGATAAGGGCTTGCGTTACCCTACATAAATTTATTTATTATGAACCTTTGCTCATATTATATAAAATATATCACATCTCTAGAATGTCAAAACATAAACACAAATACCAATTAATAATAAATAATGCATATCTCGATAGTTAATTTGCATAGAGTTGTGAATAGAATTCATCATTAAATAAATTTGATTTCTTATAAAGCTGATTTAATATAACTTATATCTATGATTTTTAAATTTATAGTTTTTTAAGTAGGGCATTCCCTGAGCAAACTTTTTGGTTCTGCATAATGAAACTTTTAATTGTAACCTTCATACAATGACAACTCTATACATGGAACTAAGAAGTAAAGTATTTTCTTATAAATTGATTAAAAAGTTTTAACTAACATAGAATGAGCAAAAGAAGCTCATTAATTGATTAAAAGTTCTAATGGCATAATCAAATCTCAACCCAGATGAATTGCAGTTAGTAATTGTATTTTTAAGAGATATATGTCTCAGGTCCAAAATTATTGTCAAATGTTAATTTTCATTTTAATCAATAACACAGTATTAGAAATAAAATAAATTCTCAAAGCATGTATTCAAACACAAATAAAAGAAGTTATCGTAAAATCGATATAGTCAAATAGTTTTAAATGGAAAATAGTTACTATAGTTTAATTTGTAAATAGAAAATAGTTTGAAGCTTGTTTAGATTCAAGCCACAAGAATTGGAAACAATTTTTCTCAACGTGATCAAAACTAATTTAATTTAATTTATATCTATTTTTTTTGGATTTATAGTTTCTTAAGTACAATATTCCTTGTGTAGAGATTTCACTGTTTAGAAGAAGCTTGCTATGCACAACAAAACTTTTCATTGTAACCTCTGCATAATGAAAAATCTATACAAGGAACTCAAGAGTAAAATTTATGCTTACCAATTGATTAAAACTTTTAATTAAAAAAGAATTATCAAATGAATCTCAACACGGTTAATTAAAGGGTGTGCTAGAAACATAGCTAAATAATTGATATGCATAGGTACAGTTAAAGTGAGCTTTGATTGTGCAAAAAGCGGTCATGCGGATCAACTACAATGAAAAGTTTCACCAATTTTTTTATTCTATTATTAAGAGATATATGTCTAAGATGCAAAACCATTGTCAAATGTTCAATTTCGTTTAAAGCAACAACAGAACTCTGAATATAATAGAAAATTTGAAAGCATATCTTTGGAAATTTATAGAAAACATTATCATAACATTGGTTCATAATCACATTCAATAAGAACTGTATTCATAATAAAATTTCAATGACCATAGCCATAATTCGGACATGTACGAGGTCATATTCAAAACATAGTCGTAAAAGACAAAGTTGTTGAACATAGTCGAAATTGTGCAAAGAAAAGTGTAAAGTAAATCCATTTTTTCAACGGAAATTGGGTTCCCACTTCTTTGAAAGGAATCTACAACTGAAAAACAACAATTTGTATGTAGTAGTTAGCAAATCCTAGCATAAATTAATCAACAAAGCTAAATTCTCTTATATTAGCTAACAAAAAAATGAATGTTTAACAATTTGAAAACACTCACACTATGCAAAATCGTTTGTCATGACTATGCTTATGTTGCATGTATTACGAATCAATGACTTGTTGAAGAAATATGTTTAACGTATTTTTAATGTAATCCCTGTTGAGTGTAACTATAACTTCCACTTTCACATTTTTTGTGAAAATCTATTTTTCAATTTCCCTAGTTTCTTCTTGCACCTCGAAAAATGACTTAACATTCTTCTTATTGAACTTAGCAAAAGTAACTAGCCATGTTTCAATATGTTATAAAGTAAACTTAGTGAAGTTGTCAAAATCCGCTGCCATTTTCTATTTTTTCTACTCTAATTCAATTTATAACATGTCATTTTAAATTAATTCAGAACCTAGTGAAATGGGCAAACCATCTAATCATTTTACAATATATATTTCCCTAATATAGGAATCACCTCTTCTATTACATAGGTCACTACAGGAAAAATTGATATGCTCAAGTGTACTGATCCTATCTGCCCATCCAGCTTCCAATTACTTGATTCGACCAACATTTGGTAGTTTTTTGGTTTTCTTTTTGATATCAAAGAGTAGTTATAGCCTCTACTTAAAAGTAAATAATTCATTGTTAACAAATTTCCTGTCTTCTTGAAGATCACTGTTAACCAACCTCATAAATATCACCATTTTCTCTTGTAAATGCGTTAAATCAAAAAATTCTTTCCATGCCTGATCAATATTTTGTAATCTTTGCAATATGTTATTGAGGATATATGTCTTCAGTCAATTAAGTAGATTCAAAGCCTTGTTAAATGTTTGTAGTGTTGCAACAATAGTACTTGATAATGAAGGTGATCGTATTGCCACTTGAGTCATTAACAAAGGAACTAGATTTGCAATGTCTTGTAGTTCTTTTAATTTCCTTTTCAGTGTGTGATTTTTTGCAAGCACGTTGGTAACATACTAAGTAACATCATTGGTAGATTGATGTAATACCATGAGCCTCATTGTGTCAATTATAGACAAATCATTATCCACGTGTTCTTGACAAATAATCTTTTTATTTTCAACTTTTATGTTTTCAACTCTCAATTTTTTGTTGGATTTGTCATATTTTACATTTTTCAATGTCACAGGACATTCATTGAAGATAATGTCCTCATCTGCAATTTTCTCCATTATCTTTTGATTCTCTAGTAAATGAGTAGCAACCAATTTAGGTGGTACACTGCTATATATTTCCATGTCTATAGCCTATTGAATGCTTTCTTTATTTAAGGCACTTTTGGACTTGGTTGTTTAAATTGTAGACATTTGGTCTGGAAAGAATTTGCACAGATTATCTTTCTCATCTCGACGACTTGTTGGCTCACCAATAACTAGTTTTCCAAAACCAAATTTTTTTCTTTTTCCTAGACTTGTAGATGAGGTTGCACCAATAGTTGGTGTGAAGCTAAAGATTGTTGTATAATATTTAGGGGTTTTTGTTTCTATCTTGACTCCCTATTAATGTTGGTTCCTTGAGATACTCTTTCAGCATCCATTTTCGATATTATATACTTAGTTTTCTGCAAATTTTATAAACTATGTGGTGTGTAAACATATTTTGAATTAGATAAATATTTAGAGCCACTATTTTCTTTGCACATCATGACATGAAAAAAGTGCATTGGTTCTTTGCTTAGATGAAATTTAGGTTATTAGGACAAAGAAAATGAAAATGCCAGAGGCAAAAGAGAAAGCAATAATAAATTGATAGATTTGATAAGATGTAGTGACTAGTGCATGTGTTGAAACATTTGCTAAAGTTATTGTATTCATATTGTATTAATTTATGTGCAGATTCTAAACTTCTCATGAAATTTACTAAATCACAAGACTTAAATCTACTTTACTTATTTGTGGAATTTAATTCACCATCTAAAACAAGAATCATTGACATGCAAAATGAAATATCACACCCACACAAAGATTTATCTAGGGGAAAGAAACTACTCAAAACCCCTTACTATATGCATTGCATTAGTCAAAGAATAGAGAAGAAATACAATGCTTTATCAAGCCTGAGCACACCCTACAAGTGTATAGCCTATCCCTCTATCTGATTGACTAACCCTGGCCCAACACTTAGCCAATTTCAAGATTTCCCAAGCTCCTATTTTCTTTCATCATTCCTTTGGGAAATTACCCCTTATTACTTAGGAATTTCACACCAAGGAATTGCACAATTAACATAGGCTAATCCTATGATTGCATGCACCACTTGTACAATTTGGATTGGTTTACAACTGACCGTACATTACCATTGAACTCCAATCTCAACTGGGTAACTCGAATTTTGTACATGCAACAATTATTTTGGGATGATTGATCAGTTAATTGGTTGATCACTCAATGTGGTTGAAGTTACACACCCAAAACATGACCTTCGCTAGTTCTTATGATAGTTAGAACTAGTTAAACTAACAATAACTCAAATTAACTGAAACAGATTGCTACGAATTAACAATCAATCATTTAGAACTGAACTCAAGTGTCTCCAACTCAAATTTACTGAGTTAATTGAGTGACAAGAGCCATGTCACCTCTACCTCTACGTATTCCGTTGAAATTGAAATTCGAATTTTAATCTAGTTTGACCAAGGCAAAGTCAAAACTCGATTTTCTTGCTACATTTTCAACACATACAGTGTGAAATGAGCAAATACAAACCCCTAAACAATTGTGCAGAAAAATAAATACATTATATAGATTATTGTGAAAGAATCTGAGCAATTAATGAAATGAACTATTGAAGAATGTTGATTCCACATAGTTGTGAGCCTAGGAAAGTATTCACTACTACAAATGTTTGTGATTCTATTCTTTTCCATTGGCAGATTCAAATACCACTTGGTTGATTGTATAAGTGAAAATAGCTTGTTTCATTTATCTGGTACTTATATTTGTTTCCAATGTCATGTAAATTTGTAATTTTCTGCTCTAGTCCCAATTACCAACTATTATTGGTACTATTTTTTGAGGACCCTTTTCACCCCTCAAGACTTTTCCCCTTGCCCCATATTAGGAGACCTCCCCTACTGTGCTGGGTTGTTTATTCTTCACTTGGAAACTACCACATATGACACTCTTAATAAATAGCAACTGAAAATATCAAAGCCAATGTTTATAGGAAGTAATAGAAATAAGTATCGATATTGCAAAACCATCTTGTACACTTACTACACATTTTTCTCTTAATTTAATATCATTGAAATATGTGTCAACAAACATAAATTTGCGATAGAATATAGGGTCCTTGTATATTCGTGCTATGTTTTGAAAGGTTTTCCAGTGCATTTTACGTTTAAATTGTTCAAAATCTATCAACGATTTCTTAGATTCATGATTTTGGGTGGAATGTTTTGCACAATCTGACTATCATACAAGTTTTTGAAACAACTCATTGCATATATGTAGTAATAAGGCTCATGACAATGATGAAAATTAGCTTTGAAACTACCAACAATAATTGTAAATAATCTTATGTAGACATGCTCGACTATTTATTTCACGAATTGATTTAGTTACTAAGATGGCCTCCACCACTAGATCATTGACAATTCATTTTATTTTGATATTGTAGTAGAGAAATTATGAAGGAAACTTTATTTATGAACACTCTGATACATGATTTTTAAGATCACGATACAAATTTAATTGCCATAACGCATTCCAGCTGCCTGCGTACACATTTTGTCATGATTTACGAAAAAGGTTTTTGTTTACTAAAGCTATTAATCATAATTTAATAATCCAATCCTAGTAGTTCTTACTCACATTTTTTCTTATCCATTACAAGATTCAGATCTAATTTTTAGATTTATCAACACATTTAACACTTTCAATAAATAGTAATTGAAAATGCCAAAGAAAATGTTAAGGGTAGGTGGCAAAATAAATCTTGAAAATCGAAAATTATTTCCTTTCTTATTTTGCTAATAATTATTGCTTTAATGTTGTTGATATATGTGTACTAAATAGCAGGGATGTACAAAATAAAATAAGTACGAGTTCATTGTGATCATATAAATTATTGTATAGGTATTCAATACAACGATACAAAAATATCATGTACAGATAGGATCACTTAACATTAACACAAAATGATTCCATGGCCTTAGTAATGTTCTATATGTAGCGCCAATTATCTCTAACCAATCTTGTAATGATGGCCCTTAATTAATCGACCGAAAAAATTCCAAAATGGTTTACATTGAATATTGTAACGATGGTTGTTAATTAGTTCTTTTATTGACACTAAAGCATGTTGCTAAACATTGGCATACAAATTCCTCCGCACAACGGCGAGTCATTGATATATGAATTTGTTATTAATATATGTGAGTCCCAGATGTTGTGAGGAGGAAGCAATGCTTTCGAAATAGGTTACTAAATAATAATTAAAAAAAGAATTGTATATTTATTATTTTTCTAAATATTGGACAAAGATTTGGGCAAAGTCATCTTTAGACAACTACTTTCATATTCAATAATGTCCTTTAGTGGACATAGACAAAGAAATATGCACAAGTATTTGTTCTTCACACACTCTCTATCCTAATAGAACATAGGTCATCTGGTAATCTTAGGGGAATAAAGACACCTTTGTACAACTTCCGCTGCACACGATAGTCGCTAAATTCAGCTATTATTAAGTAATCGTTAGTACAATTAGGTCAGAAGTTGGTTATATTTATAAGAAATGAAAACATAATGGTTTCAAATATGTGTCGAAGGATGGTGTGTGGAATAATGAACATAAACCTCTGCATTCATATATGTATGCACTTTGACATGAAATATCGCTATCTTTACGATATTATTGGTAACATTCAGTGACAACATAATATTATTATTATTTTTAGTGTAGAAAACTCTCTACATAAGCACATTTGTCAGTGAACAAGTCTCGTAGTGCAGCATAATCAAGTTCTTTTGAGCTCAAGGCTTTAGAAATCAAGTGATTAAAGAATTAAGCATATGTGTAGGGATGTATTATTGACAATATATTAATAAATAATGCATAGAAGTTGAGTGTGCAACATTGTATGTTAGCTTTGAACTTTTATGCACTCACTCTTCACACTCAAACAAAGCTCTGCACTCACACACATCAATGCTAAATCTGTAAAAGTTCACTAATTGAAAAAACAATTCATTTGAAATAAGATCAGCCTAGTTGAATATTCGTCCCACCAGCCCCTTCTGCATATGCGCAACCATGTTCACACAAATTCTTTCATATATGCACAACCACTTCTACACAACTCCCTTTGCACAACCATCTTCATACATGCACGAGCACCTGTGCACAACTTCTTCCACACAGCTAGTTGAAGAAGCTCTCAAGATTTCATTGTGCAAAATTGTGTACTTCACACAATCCTATGTAGGTTCTCTTCCACGTAGCTTATACTAATGTGTACTTTCCAAATAACATAAATGTAGATGCATGGAACTACATATATTAATCCATTGTATGGAAGAAGCTATGAAGTTGTTGACACCTAATCATAGGGATTGGGTGAACAATTGTAATTAGTGAAAATAAATAATAAAGGAAATGGAGAGTCATCGGGAGATGAACTGAACAAACTCTCCCTGATGTATATAATAATGAACAACTTGAATGAATAATACAATTACATTTGAGAAGTTACCTCCTGGTCTGACATGGTATCAGAGCTATTGCCGTTTTTGGCTTCCCTCTCTGCTTTGTAACTCCCTGCTGCCTATTCTACCTATTTTGCACAACCGACCTCTTGAAACCACTCCACAGGTGTGCCTCTATCAAGAATTTGATAACCGTTCTGCAGGTTTTCCCCTCTCTGGCAACTGCTACAGACGTTCGGCTGGTTATGTGAGGCAACTGCTCCACAAGCATAGTTGAGGTATAACTCCCATACTTGCATGCATGTTGCCAACCGATATACCTCTCATGGTATGTCAATGTTTTTTAGACTATGCATTGGAATCTCTGTGTAATTGTTGGCATCTCTGTGTAATATTATATTTTTGATGTTTGTTATATGCCCTTATGGCCTAAATGCACCATACCCGATGACTTCGTTATCCTCCATTACACTGCTCACAAAGTTGTAGACGATGTCCCATATGTTGTCCCATATCGCGTTGTTCCATAGACGCTGTCCCAAAACCATTCTGCAAGTTTGACTCCCTTGTGAAAAAATTTGACACGGAGTCTTAGACTGTGACTCTCAGATTGACAGTGAAGAAAACCAGTAGATTGCATGCCTTGCTATCTATTGTAATATGTTTTTAAGTGGGTTGTACTAGTGAATTTTGAAAGAGGCATCTTATTTGGGTCCTGTATAGGATGTTTTTAAGTGGATTGTACTGGTGAATATTGAAAGAGACATTTTATTTTGTCAAAAATGTGCTTTTCTTCATGAGAGATACAGGTTTGAAATGTGTGCTTTGTTGATAGTTAGACATTGAGGTTAAATTTTTTGTGTGGACCATCTCTAAATCAGACCTTCTAAAGTGGAAGCCTTACATCTATACTCACCTGTTGGGTTTTGTGAGCATGTCCATACCTCTGTTATATACATTAAAATTGTAGTTTTTTTTTTACAAGAAGAAGTGTAATTTCTTACAACGTATTGGCAGCAGAAGTATATTTTAAAAAAATGCACTCATTAATATCTATTGTGGGGGTGGTCCTCAATGGGAAGGAAAATTATCCTAAGTGGTCTCGGAAAATCAAACAAACTCTCATTTTTAATGAGCTGTGGAAAGGAGTGTGTGTTGGAAACGGAGATAAAGGGCCAGAACAACCAACCTCAAACAATGAATTCATCATTTGGGAAAATAAGAACAACAAGGCTTATGCATTGATTGCACCATCAGTAAATGAAGAGGTGAGTTGCCATATTTCACCATTTTCAAATGCTTTTGAAGCCTTACAAAAACTAAAGGAACTCTATGACTCACACTCTGCACTTGAAGTTTTTCGACTCATGATTAAATTGTTCACCCTTGAATTACAAAATGATGATCCTCTTGCTCTTGCATCAGAAGTAAAATCTATTATGCATGATATCAAAGTCACTAATGTTGAACTGGACAATTGTCTGATAGCTTTTCTCAAGGCACCTTAGCCCACTTACTCAAATTATCTTGAGTCATTTCAAGCAAATGGAAACCTCAAATATATTACCTTTGACTCCCTTGTGAAAAAATTTGTTGAAAGAGAGAAAGCTTTTGGAAAGAAGACAACTCCTGAGTCTTCTGAAGAGGCTGTGTGTCTTGCACATAGAGAGAATAATCTTGTTCAAGATTCTTCCAGAGGAAGAGGTGGTCGAAGAGGAAGAGGAAGAAATTTCAGAGGCAGGGGGGGCAGACACTCTCAAGGAGAAAATTCAGATTTGCATTGCATACGTTGCAAAATAGATGGATCACATGATGCATCCACATGCAAGTTTCCTTGGGACAGAATTGAGCAGGAAAGAAACCAACCCAAAGGTAACACTAATGACAAGGAGAAAGGTAAAGCACCTAAATCCTCTCACTATGTTGTGGCACACTATAATATTGAAGTAAATGAAGACATATTTAATGCTTCACTTGCTTCTTGGAAAAATGATTGGTTGCTTGATTCAGGAGCAACTTGGCACATGAGTTTCAGAAGAGATTTTTTTGAAGAATTTACTAATAATGGTGATGGAGCAGTATACTTTGCAGACAAATCAGAACTCAAACCATCAGTGCTTGGTACAATCATGCTTAAATTTCCTGGCCTTCCAGACTTTCTTCTGCATCATGTTTTATATCTCCCACAACTGAGAAGAAACTTGTTGTCCTTGGTCCACATCCGCCAACAAGGACACTCCATTCATATGTTTGATGGAAAGCTTGAGGTGAGAAAAGCATCAGACCACTCACTTATCATGACGGGGATAGAAGAAGAAAGGCTTCTCAAGCTGTAGGGTACCTCTGCTTGAGCACAAAATTTCTCATACAATTCTCATTATGAAGAAGATACATTTCCATCAAGTTTATTATGGCATGCTAGATTTGGACACTTAAACTATGACAACCTCCGCTTGTTGAAGAAAAATGGTGTTACTGGTTTGCCTACAATTCCTAGGAAACTTAAGCAATGTGATGCTTTCATTCTAGGAAAGCATAGAAAACAGTCTTTTCATGATTCACATTCCAGAGCACATAGAAAACTTGAACTCATTCATTCAGATTTATGTGGTCCAATGCTTGTTCCTTCTGCAAATGGAAATAAATATATGCTAACATTTATTAATGACTACACCAGAATGTGTTGGGTTTATTTATTGAAGAACAAATCTGATGCTTTTCAAACATTCGATAACTTTCATACATGGATTGAAAATGATGCACAATATCATATTTTCTCTATTCGCATTGATAATGGAAAAGAATACACTTCAAATGAATTTGAAAACTAACTTCGTCAACATGGGATCAAACATCAAACAACTGTGCCTTATAATCCCCAACAGAACAGAGTAGCTGAACGAATGAACAGGACAATCTTAAATATGGTGCACTCCATGATGTTTTTCAAAAATGTAAAATTGATGTTTTGGGCTGATGCAGTTCTATGTGTTGTATATGTAAAGAATAGATGTCCATCTAATGCTATTAGAAACGAGACTCCTTATGAAATGTGGTATGGGCACATTCCTTCGGTAAAGCATCTTAGGGTCTTTGGTTCCACATGTTATGCCTTGATACCAAAGGTACATAGAAACAAACTTGGTGCAAGAAGTCATAAGTGTATCTTCCTAGGGTATTCAAACACCTCCAAAGCATACCGTCTCTATGATGAAGTCAATAAAAGGTTTGTTATATCCAGAGATGCAATCTTTCTTGAATCATCCAAAACCAACAATGTTGTTGAGCGGCAACTTGATCGCTTGGATAGATTCGCAAATTCAAAATCATTTCAAGAATTTGATAATCGGATTCCACATCTTGAAGGGGGGATTCCTATACCAGATCAACCTGTGGAATCTTCTTCTGAAGCACTCTCTCCCCCGCATGAAACTCCAGCAATAGATGATACTTTGAGTGATGTGATTGACTGAATTGGGAGACTCAATCTTGATTAAGTCCCAACTCAATCAACAGAGCAACCTGGACCATATCATAAAGGTCCCACAAAGTGGCTGAAGAAGACACTTGAAGGTGTTCATCGTGATGAGGTTGGAAAGACAGGAACTAGAAATTCAACCCGAAAAAATGGAGGTGATGTAGATGACTCTAATTCACCTGTTGATATGGATGTTTCTTATGATTGTGAATTGAATTTGTCTACAGATTTTGAACCAACTTCCTTCAAAGAAGCTACTTCTCATGATGAATGGAAAGAAGCAATACAAAAGGAGTATGATTCCTTGATAAATAATGGCACTTGGAAGCTGGTTGATCCTCCATTGGGAACCAAACCAATTGGCTGCAAGTGGGTCTACAAGAACAAGTATAAAGCTGATGGCTCACTTGAAAAGCACAAAGCCAGGCTTGTGGCAAAAGTTTTTGCACAGAAGGAAGGGGTCGATTATGAGGATACTTTTTCCCCCACAACAAAATGGGCTACCATCCAGACACTCTTTTCCCTAGCAGCTCAAAACGGTTGGAAAGTCCATCAAATGGATGTAAAAACTACTTTCTTGAATGGAGATCTAAAAGAGAATGTTTTTATGTCCCAGCCTGAAGGATTTTCTATAAAAGGACATGAACATAAAGTATGAAAACTTGTGAAATCCTTGTATGGCCTCAAACAAGCACCACGAGCCTGGTATGAAAAACTAACTGAGCATCTTCTAAAACTCAATTTCAAACATTATCATCTTGATGATGCAACTTTGTTTGTCAAGAAGGTTGGCAAAACAGTTGTATATCTTGTGGTGTATGTAGATGATCTTTTGATGACAGGGAACAATGAGAGCTACATTGCATCCATAAAGAAGGAATTGGGGAAAGGTTTTGAAATGACTGATTTGGGCTGTTCATTACTATCTTGGTATTGAAGTAACTCAACATCCGAAGTCCATATTCCTTTCTCAAAAGAAGTACATTGGAGATCTGTTGAAGAGGTTTGGCATGACTGAATGCAATCCTCTGACTACTCCAATGGAACAAAACTTAAAGCTCACATCCATGGAAGGAAAATAATTTGAGGATGCAACAAAGTATAGACAACTTGTAGGAAGTCTCAACTACCTAACTACTACCAGACCAGACATTTTATTTTTTGTTGGAATCCTCTCCAAGTTTATGAAAAATCCTTGTGAGGGACATTGGTCTGCTGCAAAAAGAGTTCTAAAGTACTTGAAGGGAACTCAAGAATTTTGAATCAAGTATACACAAGTGGGTGACTTCAGCTTGATTTGATACTCTGATTCAGACTTCGATGGAGACAAATAAAGTCGGGTATCTACTTCAGGTTATGCTATGAGTATTGGATCAGGAGATATCTCCTGGAGATCACGCAAATAATCAGTTCCAGCAGATTCTACAACAGAGGCAAAATATGTGGCAGAAGCTGAGGAAACAAAAGAAATTGTGTGGCTCAGGAAAATTCTGGAAGATTTGCAGGTAAAACAAGTACAATTGACTCCACTCATGATTGACAATACCCCAACAATAAAGTTGGCCAAGAACCCAAAGTTCCATGAATGAATGAAGCACATCAATAAAAAATATCATCTTATTCGACATCACGTTGAGGCCAAAACAATCCATCTTCGCCATTGTTCCACTAATGAGAAGATTGCAGACATTTTCACCAAAGCACTTGGAAGAGAAAAGCTTGAAATATTCAGAACGATGCTTGGAATCACCAACATCCCTTCAGATTAAGGGAGGGAATGTTGACACCTAATCATAGGGATTTGGTGAACAACTATAATTAGTGAAAATAAATAATAAAGGAAATGGAGAGTCATCGGGAGATGAACTGAACAGTATCTCCCTCATGTATATAATAATGAACAACCTGAATGAATAATATGATTACATTTGAGGAGTTACCTCCTGGTCTGACAAAAGCTTTCATTATTCGAACTGTCGCACTACACATAATATATTAATAATAACCATGATTTTCAAAGCATTAAAATATTAGTTAACATATACTTTCAAAAAAAAAAACAAAAATGCATATGTGCAGGGGAAATCCATTACATGAAAGAAGGTCTCAGGTTTTCATTATGCGGATGTCTACACTTTGCACATTGTATTAATAATAGAGTAACCACTAGAAAACACGTTACAATTAAAAGATATTTCTGCACATGCTTCATTTTACAAAAATTCATAGCTAAAAAATAATAATCCAAAAGCCTCATGGTTTCTCTTCTTAATTGTTCAGTTGCACATTCATCATCTCATAAATCAATTCTATTCCAATATATCAAATTATTAATTGAAAATGGACATTCAAAATCATGATATCATTTGCTATAAAGTTTTAGGAATTAGAAGGTCAACTATAACAATGAAATCTTCTATAAAAGTTTTATGTAGAAAGTAGATTAAAATTAATTTTGTTTCTACACAATAAATTCATTTCTTCAGTCCCAAAGTTAAAACGCATTACTATTAAAATATCCTTTTGTACAACCTTCATGTTCTCTTGCACATATCTCATCTCTTGCATATGTTTAAAATTAATGTTGTGTCTGCAGAATAAAGCCATATCCGCACAATAAAATTAGGGTTGGTATTTACTGACGACAATGTTTTATAATAATCAAATTATTTTTTATTAATGAGAGAATAGATCAGATCGAAATGTTTAAAACCACATGAATACTAGATACGATTTCTTGGTTTAAGATACTTTAGAAATCGATATCAGCATAGTATTTTATTGATATCCTAAAACTCATTCTATTTTGGTTAACTAAAGCTCTTGTGCCAATATGATTTTTAATGTTAAAATTAGAAAGATGGGTATGGAAAAGGACAAAAGCACACACAAAGCAAACAAAGAGAAGTAATCTTAACATTCGTGAGAGGAAATTTTAGCCTAAAATTGCACATGAAATTTTCATGTAATTTCCATGTCATAATATGTAAACCAATCAAAATCCTTTAAATTTAAAAAGAGGTACATGTAAATATTTTGGAGGGAAAAGAAGAAAAACTATTTTTCTTAATTGTATTTTTGGTTTATATTCTTACGGGTTTACTCGAATTTCAAGTGTAGACACTCATTGGATGCAGAATTAAACAAGTTCTCATCATGCATACTTTTGAGAAGACCCGCATTGACAAAAATTGAAGATACATTTTTAATGTATCTTCATTTTTTGTCAATGTGGGTCTTCCCAAAATTATGCACGATGGGTACTCATTGGATGTGAAATTTAATTCCGCATCCAACAAGTGTCTACACTTGAAATTTGATTAAACCTATAAAAAGATAAGCCAAAAATATAATTAGAAAAGTAGTTTTTTTCTTTTCCCTCTAAAATTCAGAACTCTTATTTTATTATTTTAACTATTATTTAATTATTTTTCCTTAGGAGGCCACCTTTAGGCTGAAATTTCCTGTAATGACCCTTTGTTATTTGGTTGAAGAATTTGACTATTGTCGAATAGATTTTCTGGTTTATTGAATTCTTAAAAGTTGATTTAAGGTCATAATCAACAATGTATGAATATATGGAAATGACTATTATTGAATAATCTTTTTGGTTTATTGAATCATTAAAATCTGGTTTAATTTTATAATCAACAATGTCCAAATCGATGGAACTGTGCAATAATGATTTTTCTGCATTATCACAAAATCATCTTCTTCCGCACCAAGTACTATGCACTCTATCTTTTTTATCCAAACACGTACAAAAGTGTTGAAATTTGTTTGGATGCAAGGAGTAAGTGCATAAATGTCAAAGACATACACAATATCAAATCTCATTTATCAATCTTAGTGTTGTGTATTGTAGTGAATTTTAGTGAAACTAATATTCATTTTAATACTATATTATATCTCATAATCATTATAATTATAACATACAACGTACAAAGTATTAAAAGAATTCTCCACATTCCTAATACATAAACTTGATATTCACACTTATCAATTTTAAGTACTACTATTAATATCCGTTCAGTAAATCCACATGCAATCACATTATCACATCTAGTTGAAATTATATTAATGAGGCCATATATATCAATATTATAAAATACTCTTTTCTATATGTATTCGGTGAATTCAAGTATATATAATACTTTTAAAAGACTAGTATTTAGCATTCGATTGAGTTGTCCTGAATTAGAGAAAAAGCTACATGAGTTTCGGTTTGAAGTGTTGTTGGTGCCTGTGTTGGTGTGTCGCTTGTTGGGGTAGCTGGTGCTGGTGTTGTTGGTGTACTAATGAGTAGCATGTATCTATATGTGACTAGTTAGAGAAGTAATTCATTAATGGAGGACATGTAGAGAAAGTATAATAAACAAATTAGAGATTAGGATGGAGACTAAATAGTGTTTATGTGAATGAGCCTACTTCCATTCCTTGCATCACATATTAAGCCCATTTCCCATAATATTTTTCAACTAAACATTGTTTGAGACTCATTTCTATTACGTTGTTCTAATATGAAGATGTAATATGGATATGGATGGTCATTTTATTTGAGTTGTCAGTTGTGGAGTAATATTTAGTGTTATTTCCTTGAAAAAAATTGCGTGGAAGTGGTTGTGTTTGTACAGGACCAATGGTTATTTTATTATTAATAGATTGTGTGAAGTGCAGAGGTTAGTACAATGAAAGCTCGAGATAATTTTTCATATTATGAATTTTCTCTACAGTTCTGCACATATGCACTTGTGTTATGTTTTTTTAATTATTATTTATGAACATATTTCGCAACTATGAAAATAGACATGTGAAGAAAGCTATGCGGGAGTGGTTTTGTGGACTTGGTTCTCTAGTTGAAACATGCATGGAGAACAAATGCATGTGGATAAACATAAAGAGCTTTATATATGCCACAATTCAAACTTAAATAAACATGTCTCAGTTTCAATGTTGATTATAGCTATAATGTTCAATTTTAGAATTGCTAATATCTAAACCATTTGGAATATAAACCTTTTACAATTTTATTTTGATACTCATTCTTTTTTATATGAGAGCTTCATTCTACAAATCTCTCATTGCAACCTTTACAGAATGAAATTATTATTATTTATCCCTTTGCTTGGATGGTTTGCTACAGAGCTTCAACATGATCAGGCTATCGACGTATGAATTTTTTTTAGTTGTTGGGACTACTAATTGGAGCTCTTATTCTCATTGCACTTATATTGGAGGAAATCAAAAAAGATGCAAAGAAGAGAATATGATAGGTTGCAATTCCACAATCGGAAGTGCCTTTCTACTTTTTGAAAATAACCTTTACAGAATGAAATTATTATTATTAATATGAAGAACTACGTTTTTTTAATATTTAATAATATGAGCAAAATTAATGAATGTGCAATTATCTAATCGAGAATTAGCAAATAGAAAACAATTTTACATAGTGAATGTCGTGAATATGCATTAGTTATGTGAAAAAAAAAAAAAAACTTGTATTTATTGACAGGAGAACTCTAGTTTATTAAAATAGAATGTGGTTTAGGATATTAATAAAATAGTATCATGATATTGATTTCTAAAGCGTGAAAAACTTAGCTATCATCAAATATAATTGTATCAACTGGACTACTTCCAATTGGAATTTAGGTAAAATGAATATGATTTAAAGTAAGTGATTTTATAGTAGTATACTTAGATCAAAGAGCATGCAAATCAATACTAGCAGAATTGATGAATATCACTAGTTAATGAATACCATTAAAATTGATAATAGTTAAATTTCATTTCATATATGTTATGCTCAATTATAGTAGGATTAAGGTGGTTGCAGGTTCTTTGAAAAATGGAGGGGGGTTGAAAGCAGAGCTTTCATTATATGGAGTATAAAATTATTTTAGACAGTAGATGTTAATTCCTCTTGTTTGTGAAACCAATTTTTTAATGTTCATCTTATATAGTCTACAGATAAGAGAACAAAGCAATTTGCAAAGATTGGCCAAAGATACATGGACATATTCAAACTAAAATTGGACTTTGTTATATGTGTTTATCATTAAATAAATTGTGTTTTCAATTCGTGTGGCAAAGAAGTGTTTTGTAGTAAAATGAATATGCAAAGCATACTACAAATGAGTAACAAGAATAATGAAAATAGTTACAATAATGGGAAGTGTATACAAATTTACCACAGTTATGATTAAAATAAACATCAAATAGAAAACAAATTTCCGACAATAAAAAATAGTTATTGAATATTTGTTTTCATTTTAATCAACAAAAGATCAATCATCTTTGAATTTTTCACAAAATTAGTAAACATTTTCAAAATTTTCACAAAGCAATCAAATTTTAATAATAAGGTATACTATTCGAGTAATAATAATACTATATTTCTACTCATAATAGCTATTTTGTCCATGGTAAGACTTCTCCTGATATCCCAGTTCACTAGCATATTCACAACTACCATTTCGGTTTTCGTGTCTCTTTAACTTTGTGCTCTTGCATTTCAACAAAATAGTAATAATTACTCCACAATAAATTAAATACATATAATAAATGATAATGTAACTCTGAAACAAAGATATGTGGGAAAAAATATCCATGTGCAATTGTAAACCACCTTGGAAATTTTGGGTACAGAAAATAACATTTGATTTCTAATGAGTTTATCAAAATATTTATACCTAGCCGCAAAAGTAAATGAATTAGACTCCTGTGAACCATTCTAGGAAAAAGAAATTTGCAATGGCAAGTGAAAATCTACATCCAGAGATTGACTCAATTAATAATGACATATATATAAAATTGAACATTTAATCACTAGTAAACGGAAAAACAAATATTCCAATATTTAAGAAAACATATAGTATGTAAAATAATATGTCCTAATTGTTTAAATGTTAACTATTTTCAGATTTTGTGGCTTCTTGAAGCAACTTCTTTAACTTTTCATGTATGCAATCCTTCACAGGAGAAAATGTAATATGTAGTTTGACACCTTGACTGAATATCTCCTTCTCAATGACCCTGGTTTCTCTTTGCAATTCAATAGCTAAAGTAGAGTTCTATTCATTAATATTAACAAAGCTAACTAGTCATTCCTTGTTTTCATGTTTAATAAAATAAGTTATATCATGAATTCTATTGCATTTGATTGTTTCAACTTATCTAATTCAACTACTAATGTTAGTCTTGAAATTAATCCAGAATCACATGTGATACCTGGACTGTTTAGATTCTGCACAATCTATACAACTTTGACATATGCATTTGCTCTTCGATTATTTATGTTTCCATATTAAAAAACAATGTTCTCCATTATTCTAATTCTTTGAGACCATGGAACTTTGAGTTGCTTCGTTCGATTATCATTTGAAAATTTCTGCCATTTTTTCTCTGCATCAGAAAGTAAGCCAAGTGTCGGGTTGAAAGCAAATAAGTCGTTGTTCACGAAATAGTTGTCTCCTTCAAGATCAAGTTGAATTCAATAAAAAATGACTTAGTTCATTGTCCTAAATCCTCCTGATTGGAAGCTTCTTGCCATGCATTTTCAATGATTTTCAATCATTGACATATATTGTTAATAATATATATGCTTTCACTGCATTATGGAAATTGATAGATTTAGCAAATGTATATGATGTGCCATGAGTAGTAATTGTCGATACTGATATTAGTATTTCCAATGAATTCATCAAAAAATGACCCATATTTAAATCATCTTAACAGTCCTTTATTCTTTTTTTTAGTCTCAAATTCTATGTTACCTGTTGACTAAGGGAGTCTACAAACACATTACTGGTAAGTTGATGGAACTCCATGCCCGATGTGGTTGCAACTTTAGACAGATTACTGTGCATTTCTATTTGGTCTAAAAAATTATTTTTGTGAAGATTTACCTTCTCGATAATCATTTTTTTACTGTTGCTATCATACATTTCATTTTTCAATATGACCGAACGATCATAAAAAATAATAGATTCCTTGGAAATTTTCACCATCATTTCCTGATTTTCTACAAAACAAACATTAATCCAATTGAGTAGCACAACATTGTCAACTTCTACATTTATAGCTTATTCAACACTTCTTGTTTTAATAGAAATTATGGAATCGGTTGATTCACCAGTATACACTTATTCTAAAATAAAACTTCAATCATGCCCTTTATGCTTCTCGCTACCTAATAGCTTGTCATGAATCAATTTCATATTTGGAGTATCTTTTGTTCTATTTTCACTTGATGATGAACTCACATCAGTATCATTTATCCAACATATAGAATGCTCTACAAAGGTATTGATACCTGATTCTTTGGTGACTATTTCAACATCTATTATTAACCTTTGATTTACATGAGTATCGTTTATGCAACCTACAGACTGATCTTCAGAAGTACTGATACTTGATTTTTCCATGATTTATTCAGCATCTATGATTAGCCACAGATTTTTTGTCGCTACATTTTGACATTCTTTGCTTTCCTCTCTAATTTCTAGAAACAATTTTTCGTATCCAATTGTTTCCAATTGTGTGCCAAATAGACCCTCCTCATCAAAGACTTTAACTGGTTTAGCTTCACTTAAGTTAAAATGATGCAAAGTCTCTGTGAGCTCTATAACATGAGCCATGATTTTCACTATGATTTCTATTTTTTCTTTGAAATATCTTTAACGAGTCAAGGTATTTCCTACGGACTTAAACAAAAAAGTACCTGTCGATAACAAGTTTTGGCAATAGTAATGGCTTACCTTGAAATCCATATATTCGAATTAGCATATTACTTTCTCTTTCTTCATGCATACCTTTGCCCCATAGAAAAACTTGTTCTTTTCTAGATATACAATGAGGTTCTTGTCCAGTTATGATGTAATTGATTTTCCTTACAAAAATATCTTGAATTAGAATTCATTTTAAAGAAGAATTATTCTTCCACAGTATAGGATACCAGAATTGCATTGGTTCTTGATTCACATTGAATTGAGGATTACATGGCAAACCACTAAATTCATTGCTAGAAATCAAATTTATTATGAGATACGCCACCATGAAGAACCTATTAGCCCTGGATAAATTTGTTAACTAATAAGATAATTCATTAGAAATGATATCATCCCAGTCGAATACATAATCCTTTTTGTATGTGCGATAAAGCTTATAAAGAATGTATTTTGGAACACTTGTAGTTTCTTAGACCATGACACTTGAATAAAGCCAAAGAAAGTCCCTAAATGGTTATTTAAACAAAGAGATTTCTAGAACAAAAATATTGTAATGATCTTCGTAACTTGGCCTAAATAAATCCCCAATGATATTAGCCTCACCTGCTTCTGATATCACAAAACTATTTGCTTCAGAAAAATGCCAAGAGAATATTAGCCTCTAGTAACTTAAATATTCGTCTAAATTTCTTCGCATTCAAAGGAATCTTCTTTTCTAGTAGCATAGTTTTTCTTGTTTCTAAATCAATTTTTTTATGAACAAACAAAAAATATCCATGAAAAAAAAACTTTTGGCACACATGCAACATTCACTAATCCACTAGTCCAAATCTTGTTACTATTCTTCTCTTCCATTAGCAGATTAGCATAACACTCATATGCAATCCAATGTAAGTTATCATCGATAACACCAAGTAAATTA
The DNA here is from genome assembly GCA_031772625.1 of Pinus tabuliformis. Classification (NCBI taxonomy): domain Eukaryota; kingdom Viridiplantae; phylum Streptophyta; class Pinopsida; order Pinales; family Pinaceae; genus Pinus; species Pinus tabuliformis. Next base: position 1,140,684,097 of record CM062820.1, on the reverse strand, counting down.
ACGGTATCAGTACAAATAGCTTCTCTTCTTTGTTTGTTGACCATGTTCATTTTGTAGCTGAAAACCCTTTCTGAATTAATAATATTCTCAACATCGTTGAGATACAGACTTTTTTTTTTCGATTCTGTATATATTCACTAGATCTTACTTTTTCAAATGCAAAATTAACTCCCACTATTGCAACTATGAAATTTGTTACATAGAACATTTGTCAATAAAAAATAATTGAAGATATCAAAGCTAACATTTAGGGAAACCAGTGAAAATATACCTCGAAGCTAAAAAACCATCTCGCTCATTTATTATGTATATCACTTCTTGGTTATTATAAATTCTTTACAATAATGGCATCTATCTCATAGATTGTCGATAATAATTCCACTGCAAAAAAATGTGCCAAGTTATGCCTATTACAAAACTATAGGGCCGCATGGCAAGTGGCCACTACTTAGTCATTATCATCTTTGAATTACAAATAACCTAACACACATATTTGAAAAAAACTTAAAGTCACATGCAGTTTGACCAATCATTGCAAATTTCTTCGCTCTCTTATATGCTAACCTAAATACAGGCCAGTTAAAAAATTAATGGAATTGTTTAAAAAGTCCATGATCGTAAAGAATAAGTGTCATGAAAAATTAGAATATATGGAGAAAATATGCAAAGTAGCGAGTATGTATGGAGAAAGGAAGATGCAATAAAAAAAAAACATTTTTGCATATTTGCAAGTTCCACACAACATTTGTCCATTTTTCCTATCTTCTACAATTTTGCAATTAGTAATTAGCTTAAGTTATAATAATACAATTAAAAAATATGAAATTGTTATTTCCTTGCAACAATTAAATTAATTACCTATTCATTTTGTACTCTGCATGTAAATGAATAAACAAATCTATCGTTACAACTTATATGAAAATAACTAAAATTTACAAAAATATGTTGTATTGTATTTATAATTTCCTATGAAATTTATTGCTTCAAAACAAAAATGTATAGCTTTTGCAGTCTTACAATTACTCAAAGTATTACGAAGCATGAATTTCATCATGATCACTCTAGTATGAATGTGAAACATGAACATGACATTGTTGAAGAGGGAAATTTATCCAAATGTGGTCAATAATTGTCTTATTCCCAGAAATAAAATTTCTTGTTATTTCTTGCAACTGCTCGCACCACATTTATTCTAATAATTGTTTACTTTTTTTTGTTATTTGAATTAATGTACATATTGGAATCTCCAATAAGTATAAAAATGGCATTAGGGAAATTTTGAGGTATAAATTAGCCCCCCTAAGGAATATTATAAAATAGTAGTGGAAATAATAAAATAAGATTATATTACCTCATCAAGTTTTGGAGGGAAAAAAAGAAAAAACTACTTTTTCAACATGCATTTTCAACCTATCTCCCTATGATTTTACTCAAATTTCAAGTGGGATCACTCATTAGAAGCAATATTTAATTTTGCATCCGAGTATGATCCGAAATTAAATAGGAATGCAAAAATTTACAGATATAACCATAAATACATGGATGCAGTAGAAATAACACTTCCTTTCTTTAATATCAAATAATTACATATGCTTACAAACAGAATGGAAATGAGATTAGCTCAAGTGATGTTAGCTTATCTCTGAGAAGAGATGTGGTGGCTACATCCTATGAACTGTGTTACAATGAGGCTCAAAGGCCTATTTATTATTGAGAAATAATGGAAAACTATAATACATCCAAAAACCTAACCCTAGGAGACGAGGCACCAAAACTGTGGGCCATGTTTGGGTAAATGGATACATCAAATTCCCGATTTCGTAACTTTGGCATACGATCTTTGTTTGGCTATCATAATACCTCGTTTCGAAGATCTCGAATAGAAGGCTGAAAATAAATTAGCTCACGAATCTACAACAATTTTGGTCTCTCAATTTTCCCTAAGAACATCGTTTAGGGCCTGAAAATGGCTCTAGAAGTTTAGAACCCAAAAAACTACCAAAAATAGTAAACTATGCTACAATTAAGGAAACTAAAAACCAAAAGAGACAGTGTTGGGGGTCCAAGTGGAATAGGCGGGTGGCCACTAATATCCACCTAGATCATTCCACCCCCCTTAGGAAGCAATGGTCCCCATTGCATTGAGTGCCTCCATGAGATGGGGAAACTTCTGCTAAACCTAGTCCCTAGTGAGATGTTCTGCAATCTATGATGTGTCTAGTAATGGTGGGAAGCATGGTCGAGGGTAGTCCACATTGAACACTCAGTGCAAGCCAAGGAATGGTGAATGATGTGCACCAAAGCATTGTTTCCCTCAGCCTTGGTAATGGTGTAAGGACCATGTCGGAGTGGTCCGAGTTTCCGATGGGCTCTTGTAAGGTGTTCTTTATGCAAATGTAACCAGACTTTGTCACCCACATAAAACTTTTGTGGCACTCGATGTTGATCACGTCACTTCTTATACTTGGACTTTTCCACACTAGAGTGGCGATATATTGGCCCGTTGGGTAGAGGTGCTCCGGGAATCAAATCGAATGAATGCTTGACCTGATAGTGCAACGATACCCCTATGGGTGAGGAGAAGATGCCCCTGTATTCTTTCACGACCATATCCACCTCATTTTGCTGCATGGAGGAATCCTTCCTAGGGGCTGAGGATGTGGCTATGATCTTCCTCTTACTTTGAGAGCGAACCAGAAAGAAAATAAAGTTCCTCGTCTGGGAGATGATCTTACTGCATTTTTTAGCAGAGATCAAAGAGGTGGAAGGAGGTGGGGTTACCTCTGGTATCCTATATAACGTATCACCCAAAGAAGTAATTACAGAGCAAGGTATAGACTCATATACAACATATTGCTCCCACAAGTATTGTTGTCCTAATAATACATCACAAATGTCGAGAGGAGCAACATCACACAATACCTCATCTGTGAAGGGCTTGACGCTATAGGGAAGGCGACATTGTTGGCTGACTCGAAGATCTTGTCCATGGTGAAGCCACTCAATGTTGTACGACTGCTGGTGTGGTATGGTCATTAGGCCCAACCGCTTCACGACCTCTACTGAAATGAGGTTCGTTTCGCTGCCACTGTCGAAAATGAATTGCAGTGGAAAACCCTTCACCCACATTTGTGAGTGGAAAATACACTCCCCCTCATCTCTATAGTTGGGCTCATTCTTCTAGATCTTGGCGGTGGCAACAGTGGTGCTGGGCTCACCATCAATAATCTGCTTCCCTTTTTATTCCTCTTATCGAGTTCTGACTCAGGGTCGGAACATGTAACTGATTTTGAATCCCTCAACTCAGTGACCAATGACTACTTGGTCTAACACTCACTTTTTTTGTGAGTGGGGCTCTTATGGAGCTCACACCACTTTCCTGTGTCCTTCTTTGACTTCATGGTGGAATTGTTTTCTTGCAACTTCGACGAGTTGTATTCAATCACCCCACCTTGGCTTTGTCCTTGGTTCCTCATATTTGTAGATCCAAAGTCTCTCTTCTTTTGTTTAAACTTCTGCTCGATCTTGACAGTGTGTCGGTACGTCGTGCCAAGCGAGGAGATGTCTAGGAAATCCATCTCATCCTAGATGTACCTATGTAGGTAGCTGGGATATTTGAGTACCAAATGCCACTCTGAATCCTTGATACCCAACTTTGTGCAGAGGGTATGAAAAATATTGGTAAAATACGACACATCTTGATCCCTTCCCTGCCGTAGCATGGTCCACTTTATGTATTTATCCTCATAGCTTCTGACAGGGTAGTATTGCTCCTTGATGGAATCCCAGAATGAATTCCAAGTGGGTGGAGCTGAAAATACTGAGGTTGTACCTTCATCCTTCTACTCGCGGAAGGTTTCCCACCAATCCTTGACATGGGGGGCGACTTTGAGAAGTACAAAAGTGATATTTTCTCGGCTGGAAAAATCATGAATAGAAAAATATCCTTCTAGCAGATTTAACCATTTATCTATGACATCTGCATCTATCTGACCCTCAAATATGGGAATGTTAAAATTAACATGTACCTTAAAGGGTGTGGCTCTTCCAGAGTAGTTGCTGGAAGTAGATGCGTCACCCCTGGGTAGCTGTTGAAGAATCTAGGAAAAGTTGTCCATCATTGCGTTCCTTTGTCGCTCGAGGGCTTCTTCGAGCAAGATTTTGATAGGATGTTATGAAACCAGCTCAAGAAAAGATAGAAAAGATAGATCAACGCCTTAGAATTCAGCCTCTTCGAGGGGGCAACCTCCTTTACATTACATAAATGAACAATTCTTGGATGATACAAATGACAAAACCTCCTTTCTATATATAGGAGTCTAAGGAGTCACAATATAATCCAGCCGACCTAACAATAATAATATAAAGCCACAAAAATAACAATAGAGGGATTCTATGGGGCACAGAAATAACAATATGGGGGTAATAGGGGCACAACAATATAAATAAGGGGTATAACTACAATAGTAATGGGGTAATCACTAGTATTATAGGGACCCAACATGCCCCTCTCCTTCAAAAAAGTGTTGTCCTCAACGCTTGAGTAGTTCTGGATACTTCTGCATAAAATTCTCATCCTCCCATGTGGAATCTTCAGCGGATAAGTTCTTCCACTTGATAAGATACTCTGAAATTGATCGATTTCGTAGCTGTCGAGTTCTTGTTTCTGTGACTGCTTCCGGTTCCAATATAATTTTTCCTTCCTCGTCAAGTTCTGGCAATATTGTTTGAACTGGGAGCTTGTCGCCTATAACCTTCTTTAAACATGAAACATGGAAAACTGGGTGCAATCGAGAAGCTGCAGGAAGCTCCAATTTGTATGCCATAGTACCAATCTTTTCCAACACCTTGTACGGACCATAATACTTTGGTGATAATTTATTATCCTTCTTAGCTTGCTTTAGGGACATTTGCTTATATGGTTGTAGCCGTAGGAATACCCAATCACCTACATCAAAACTTCTTTCACTGCGATGTTGATCTGCCTGTTGTTTCATTCTATTTTGTGCCAACACGAGGTTATCCTTTAAGAGTTGGAGGACTTGTTGTTGATGTTCGATGTGATGTTCCACTGCCTGAACCTTAGAATTTTCTCTTAAATATGATGTGATGGATGGTGGTTGATACCCATAAAGTGCCATAAATGGGGTCATTTTTGTTGCTGTATGGAAGGAAGTGTTATACCACCATTCAGCCAGAGGCAACCATTTGACCCATTGTGTCTGTTTATCAGATACAAAGCAACGAAGATATCCTTCCAAACATTTGTTTACTATCTCAGTTTGCCCATCAGATTGAGGATGATAAGATGAGCTATGAGCTAACTGAGTACCAAGACAAGAAAATAATTCTGTCCAAAAATTTCCAGTGAAAATGGGATCTCTGTCACTTACAATAATCTTTGGGTTTCCATGTAGCTTTTGAACTGTTTCCATAAATGCAGTAGAAACTGTACTGGCTTTAAATGGATGTGATAATGCACAAAAGTGTGCATACTTGGTAAGTCTGTCAACTACCACCATGATGACACTCTTTCCCTCAGACTTGGGTAAACCTGTGATAAAATCCATTGAAACCTCCTCCCAACGTTGGCTTGGAATGGATAAAGGTTGTAATAGACCCGGTGTCTTAATTGTTTCAACTTTATTTTGTTGGCAAACCAAACATTCCGCCACAAACTTTTGAATATCTGATTTAAGGCCATCCCAAAAAAATTCCTTCTTAACCCTGTGGTAAGTTTTTAAAAATCCTGAGTGCCCTCCTAAGGGAGAAGTGTGCAATTCCATAAGAATCTTTTGTTTTAGCTGGGAATTCTTACAGAGGTATAAGCGATCTTTGTACCATAACGAATCATTTTGCCAGCTAAATGTATCAGAAGTACTGGAATCTTGTTGTAGCTTTCGAATAAGTGCCCACACTTCTTCGTCATTCTTCCATTCCTCCTTTGCTTCGTTTATCCAATCTGGTTGGATAATAGAAATGGCACACAACAATGCTTCCACATCCTCATCCTTTCTTGAGAGTGCATCTGCCACCACATTTTGCTTCCCTTTTTTGTAGATGATTTCAAAGTCATAACCCAACATCTTTGTGACCCACTTTTGTTGCTCTTCAGAGGATAATCTTTGTTCTAAAAAGTATTTAAGGCTATCATGATCCGTTTTTACCTTGAAGTGTCTTCCCATTAGGTAGGGTCGCCATTTCTTAAGTGCATGGAGTATTGCCAACATTTCCTTCTCATAAATAGCTTTGCTTAAAAACTTTCCCTTGATTGGACGACTTTCAAAAGCAATGGGTCTTTCATCTTGCATTAGAACAACACCAATTCCATTTCCTGAAGCATCACATTCCACAATAAAGGTTTTTGTGAAGTCCGGTGTAGCTAAGACCGGTGCTTGGCACATTGCCTCTTTAAGATGTTCAAAGGCCTTTGTTGCTTCCGGAGTCCATGAAAATGAATCTTTCTTCAATAATGTTGTTAGAGGTGCTGCTATTCTCCCATAATTCTTAACAAACTTGCGATAATACCCTGTCAACCCAAGAAATCCTCGCAGATGCTTTATGGATGTGGGGATTTTCCATTCCTTAATGGCTTTAATTTTGCTAGGGTCTACCTTAACTCCTTCATGAGATACAATATGACCCAAATATTCCACCTCCTGGACTCCAAAGAAACATTTGGATCTTTTTGCATATAATTGTTTCTCCTCCAATAGTTGTAGCACCTTGTCAACATGTTCAACATGATCCTTCCAAGACTTGTTGTAGATTAGTATATCATCAAAAAATACTAACACAAATTTTCTAAGGAATGGTTTGAAAATTGAATTCATCAAACCTTGAAATGTTGAAGGTGCATTGGTAAGGCCAAAAGGCATGACCAAAAATTCATAATGACCCTCATGAGTTCTAAATGCCGTTTTCGGAATGTCTTCAATCTTCATTCTGATTTGATGATATCCCGAACGAAGATCCAACTTGGTGAAGTAAATTGATCCATGCAATTCATCCAGTAATTCATCAATGACAGGAATGGGGAACTTATCTTTAATAGTGAGCTTGTTGAGCTCCCTATAATCTGGACACATGCGCCATGATCCATCCTTCTTGTGCACCAATACTACTGGAGCTGAGAAAGAACTTTGACTCGGTTGAATTATACCAGCCTCTAGCATTTCTGCAACCATACGTTCAATTTCACTTTTTTGGACATATGGATATCTGTACGGCCTGATGTTTGGAGGAACACTTCCTGGAATCAGATGAATAGCATGATCATGATCACGCATAGGTGGGAGACCTTTGGGAGTCTCAAATACCTTGGAATGATTGTCCAGGACTTTTTGGAGATCTGGAGAAATAGATGATTCCAATGTGGAAACATCTAGCGAACATAATTGTGCAATTACACCTCTTTGCTCCTTTTTTAGAAGCTTTGTCATGCCATTAGAGCTGATTATCTTTCCTGGTTTCCCTGCAATACCCCTTAATTCAACTTCCTTTCCTTCCACAGAAAATTTCATGAAAAGTTCTTGAAAATTAAAAGCTATTGTACCCAAGGATTGTAGCCATTGGACTCCTAGTACAACATCAGCACCTCCCATTGGAATGGAAAGCATTGGGCTAGTCAATACATATTCTCCCATGGATAGCTTGATATTATGGCACTTTCCAGAACAATTTATTGTTCCTCCATTTGCAATCATCACTTGACACTCTGGTGCTGGATATAGGAAGCAATTCAATTCTTTTGCTACCCTACAATGAATAAAATTGTGGGTGCTTCCTGAATCAATCAACACTATTACCTTTTTCTTCTTGATTTGTCCTTCTATCTTGATGGTTTGAGGAGTGGTAATTCCCGCCAATGCATTACAAGATATGGTCGGATTTATTTGTTCTTCATCTAGGCTTTGTTCCTGGAATATATCCTCTTCTTTTGACCTTTCTTGCTCCTTTTCTTCTTCCTCTTCACAATCTATGTAGAATAATTTCTTCTCAGCACACTTATGACCTTTTGTGTATTTGCTATCACAATTGTAACAAAGCCCTTTTGCTCTTTTTTCTTCCAATTGTTGTGGTGTCAACCTTGTAGGTTGTGGAAGACTATGGGCAACAACACTTCCGTCTTTATAGTTGTGAATGGTATGCTTCCTAGTTGCCATAATTTTGCTTTCCATTTTTCTTGCTAACCTGAATGCCTTCTCTAATGAATCAGGTTCCCAAAGGCGCACATCATGTTGGATATTATCCTTTAAAGACCCTATGAACACATCAATCCTATGCTCCTCTGGAATATCTTTTACCCTTATGTTCAATTTTTGGAACTCCTCAATGTGCTCCATTATTGAACCCTTTTGTTTGAGACTTATCAATTGGCTAAAAAAAGTGTTGCTTTTTGTATCCTCATAATGTGCTATCAATTCTTCCGTAAAAATTGCCCAAGTGATAAATTGTTTACGAGAACAAAGCCATTGATACCATACAAACTGATTTGGTTCCAAATATAAAGTTGCCATACGTACCTTTTGTGTGTTTTGCACATTATTGAGATCGAAGAATTGCTCCATCTGTAATATCCATGTGGCGGGATCCTTGCCATCAAACTTCCTCATATCGATTTTTGGAATGTGGTGATTCTTCGATCCAACATTAGCATCTATGGAATCATGATTAACATTTCTTTTGTTCTCATCATGAGTTTCCTTTACTACCTTTTCACCATTAGTAAGTATTTCTTGTAGAAAATTAGTCAAGTCTGTCTTCAAATCTGCCATGCCTGTCTTCAAATTTGTGTTCAAATCTATCTTCAAATTGTCCATCTTAGCTTCCATGCCATTCATCTTAGCTTCCACGCCATTTATCTTAGCATCTGTTAACTTTTGTGAGCGTGACATTTGTTGCACTTGTTCTTGTAATTTTGATATATCATGTAGCATTTCTTCCTCTTCTTCATGAGTCATGCTAGAGCTTTCAGGTTCCTTACTAGGTGTTTGCATTTTCTTTCCTCGGGGCATCAGTTACCGATAATAATTCTCTACTATGCCCTTTGAATTCCTTCAAAATAAATTTTCAAACCAAGCTTAAGCAAAAATTTAAAAAATCTACACATCCTTTTTCACTTTGTAGGAGCTCGATATTGCCTCTGATGTATCTCTGTACTTTCCAGTCATCTAGTTCTAAATTATGAACTGTAGTAGCTCTCTGTGTCCTCTTTCCAATGCCACAAGTCTGACCCAAATTGGATTCTCCAAGGAAGAGTTATGCGAAATCTCCCACATGACTTGATTATAGACTAGTTCAGTAGAGCTAACTTGTACGACATGCCGCGAGTCACTTTTTCGACCTTTGGATCTAAAAAAACACCCAAAAGAAACTACAGTCTGTCCTCTTTCTGTAACTTTTTACGAAATTTCAATCCGATCCTCAGAGAGAAAGTTATGACGATTTTCCCCAGGTCACCTGTTTTGAATGTAATTCAGGAGTCTGCAAAAAGACCAACTTCCTCAGATCATATCTCCGAAAATATCGTACGAAAAGCTCTGAAATTTAGACCCAAGGTTCAGCGCCAATTCTTCTCAAATGGGTTTTTTTTGCGACTTCTGAAACGTCACAGAAAAAAAGTTATAGCGAAAATTCCACGATGACCTGTTTGGAGCAGCGAAACCCTAGAATCCAAAGCTTTGATACCAAATGTTATGAAACCAGCTCAAGAAAAGATAGAAAAGATAGATCAACGCCTTAGAATTCAGCCTCTTCGAGGGGGCAACCTCCTTTACATTACATAAATGAACAATTCTTGGATGATACAAATGAAAAAACCTCCTTTCTATATATAGGAGTCTAAGGAGTCACAATATAATCCAGCCGACCTAACAATAATAATATAAAGCCACAAAAATAACAATAGAGGGATTCTATGGGGCACAGAAATAACAATATGGGGGTAATAGGGGCACAACAATATAAATAAGGGGTATAACTACAATAGTAATGGGGTAATCACTAGTATTATAGGGACCCAACATAGGATCTTCTGGCCCCTTGTCTTTCTTTTCATCCGCAATGGGAGGCCATCGGGATTTTCGAGGTTGATCTTGCAAAGGTTCAACCAGATCGAGCCCTAACTCCTTATATCTCGACCTCGTTGGGGACATGCAAAGAAAAAAAAAGAAAGAGCAAACCGCTCTGATACCACTGATCCGAATTTAAACAAGAACGCAACAAATTACATATATAACCATAAATATAGAGCTTCAACAGAGATAACTCTTCCTTTCATTAATATCAAATAATGAGATATGCTTACAAACAAAATGAAAATGAGACTAGCTTGAGCGAAGGTAGCTTATCTATGCGACGCAATGTGGCGGCTACATCCTCTTAACAGTGTTATAATGAGGCTTAAAGGCCTATTTATTATTGAGAAACAATGGAAAACCCTAAACATCCACAAACCTAACCCTAGGAGATGAAGTGCCAAAACTATGGGCTCCTTTTGGGTAAATTGGTACATCAACTTCCCGGGGTTGTAACTTTGGAGTACGATCTCTGTTTGGCTATCATAATACCTCGTTTCGAAGATCTCAAAAAGAGTGCTAAAAAAATCTCACAAGCTAGTTTTGGACATCTTCAATCTCTCAAATTTCCCAAAAACATCGTTTAGGGCCTCAAAACGACTTCAGAAGTTCAGAACCCAAAAAACTACCAAAAATAGTAAACTTTGCTACAATTAAGGAAACCGAAAAACCAAAAGAGAGAGTGTTGGGGGTACAAGTGGAATAGGCGAGTTGCCACCAATATCCACATGGATCAGAGTACCCCTATTGCATACCTTCGATGGATCCCACTACACGAAAAATGTGAAATACATAAAAAAGCATGATTGCAATCACTTTTCTTCATGTATTTCACATTTTTTGTGAAGTAGGGTCCATTAGAAGTATGCAATATGGGTACTCCTTGGATGCAAAATTGAATTGTGCATCCAACAAGTTCTCCTACTTGAAATTTGAGTAAAATTGTAGGGAGATAAGTTGAAAATATGAGTTGAAAAAGTAGTAATTTTTTTTAAATCTTTTTACATTTTTACTTTAAAAATGGTGAATCATCCCCCTTGGTTAACATCATCATATTGAATCCTATTGGTTCTTATAAAGTTGGTTTTTATTGTACATTTTTGTTTTGAGGCCCATTTTTTACCTCAGAATTTCTCTAATGAATCACCAAGTTGAATTGTGCCCTTTCTATTTCTATTTCTTCAATGATTGCAGAAACAGATACAAGTGGATCAACATATACATTTATTATGCATATCCAACATTGGAAATATACTTCCAACAAAACAAGTTCAATTATACTATTGAAAATGTTTTTCGTTGATACGATTTCTATGTTATCTTGTATGCAAGTAAGTACTCCATGAAGACAATTTGATATGTTCAAATTGAATTTATGAAATTCAGTATTGGACAGTGGAAATTTTCAATGTGTTTCCTAGATGCAGAGAATCATAACATTCATTAAATATTCATTGCGCACAATGTCATTCACATGAGCATGTAGATTTCGCATATTCAAACTTGCAATCATTAAAGTATTTGCACTTGCTATAGTCTTCTCTATGTACCCTGATTTCCATGATGCTTTAGTTCTTAAGAATTTCATTTCTTCTAATACTTTTTTATTCACATAAAAATTCTTTTGTATTAGGTTCTGAATAAGATAAAATGATGGAATCGTTTTAACACTTGATAGTGTTGTGTAAACTAGTCCATGTGTCGATATGCCACTTGGATCAAATGCAAGTCCATTAAATGTCACACCTTGTGATTGGTGAATTGTTCTAGTACAAGCTAGTTGTATCAAAAATTGCTTGCACACTATAGTTGTAAAGATATTTCTATTACATGTCAATTGTTTTGAAACACACAATATTGGAGTCTAATTAGATGAAATGTTTCCGTCATGTATGTTGATAAATCTAGGGGAAACTAGATTAAGTGATTTCTCTTAATTTGATAACTACTTGTGATGTATTTTACTTAACATGATTAGCTTCTTCTTTCACTTGATTATAATTAGTGTTCTTATCATAAAACAACTACCAAAAAAATAAATAACAATGAGACAAGAGGACACAAGATATAGGCTATCAGATAGGGCCAAAACCTCTCCTCTTGAGAGGAAAACCCACAAGAACTATTCTCTTCTTATAGAACTTCAAATGATGAATTACAAGACCTATGACCCTTGACAGAGACCCCTCCATGGCCAAGTTAAACTTCTCCTTGAAGCACTTCCTTCTTACCAAGTCAAACCAAATTAATCTTGTCTTATAGCCACCTCCACTTCTCTTTTGACCAAGAATTTCGACTTGCAATTTTAACTGTAATTTCAACCTCTCTTACCTGTAACTTTCAGCCTCCTGCAATTATTACAGTTCGCACGTGTGACAAATTTTGAGGCAATTTTGATCTTTCCTTTTCTTCACTTGGGAAGTACTTCCTACCTTGATAATTCAACTTCTTAAATTAGTTTTCTTTTGATCTTGAATTCGGCTTCTATATGGTGACTGTACTTCAGCTCTACTGCAACAAATTCTACCCTAGCCTCTTTGCATGTGTGAAAGGAATTAGCCCCAAAATAGTCCTCAAAGATTTGGTTTTCTTCCTCTTTTGATTTTCTCTTCTTTGCTGGATATATTTGTGCGTCTTATGCTTCCAATGAACTTGATTGATGCCCTTTACAAATGAGGTCGAGCTCTATATATATAGGCTTCCTGTCACAACTTGTAAGCTGACTTGTCACTGTTCCTAGGCCAACTATTCATCTTTTGAAGGTCGACTTGTTGTAGCATTATGACAAGGTCTTGGAGGGTATTTGACTCTATTTTGACACAAATAATTTTTTCTTTACAATATGTAACATGCCCAAAAGGGTCTTCCATACATGACAATGACTCAATTGACTTGTAAACTCAATGAAAAGCCCTAGAAGCACTCAATGGGTGCTTGACCTATAAATAAATTTCCCTTAAGCGTGAAACCCATGCCTCAAGAATGACAATGATAAATTTATTTTATCTTTACATCAAATACAAAAAATCATGATTACATATGTCATTATGAAGATCGAACCTAGTTTCATATTTCAACAATACAATTTACGATACTTGTTTCTTTGAATTTTATTGATATCTGGATTTATGAAATTTATCCATAACACATCAATATTATTTCTATTTTCATATATTTTTTTCATATTCCATCAATGCCATTAACAAAGCCATCTTTTGTATTATAGTTCCTTGTTTTTCATCTGATAAAATCGGTTGCTCAAAAATCAAAGAATCTTTGATCAGTTACGCTTGGAACAAGTCACCTAAAAATATTACATCAATATTTCCAAAATAAGTCAATGGATTATGCTTAATTTTATGTAAGAATATGTCAACATGGTATAATAATGTTGAACCTATCAAATATGCCTCAATAATCAACATAACACAAAGTTGTCCACAATATTTTGTTAATGTGTATAATTTTTCACCTTTAAGTGAAATATATTCTGATTTGTTAAATCGTAAATGGAATTTAGAATGCAATGTTATAATACCGAAATTGAACATTTCCTTCCCTATATATGTTGTGATGATTCCTTTTAATTGAGTTGGGTCATATCCAAACATGTTGTACAAGTGAATTAAAGATTGGAATATTGCTATAATAGTAAACGTTTTTCCAATGCCTGCACCACCTATTACAAGTACATACAATGGGTCATTTGGATTTTTTTTTCTCATCCACTATTTATTTCACTATCTTTTCCTGTTCTGGGTTAAGCATTCTCATAATTTCATAGAATTCTATTTCTTCTAGTACTTGTGGTTGCTTTATAAGTTGGTAAGGTCTCTCAACAATTGATTTTTCATTTTTAGTCTTTTGTAAAAATTGAATATCTAATTTGATATCGTATTCTTAATAACATTATTCACTCTATATTTCTTCACATGGAGGTAAATTTCTTTCAAACAATTCGCTCTCTTTGTTTTCAAGCTCAACAGTTATGCTATCAATATCATTCCACATTGTCATTGTTTCCTTCGTGAATTTTTTCTCATTACATTTTATGATTTTCTTAACTAAGAAATATGCATTCTCCCAACTCGAATATAATTGTTTAAATATGTTATCGTCAATATGATATGGGACATATAACATTAATCATTCTATGTAATAGTTATAAACATCAATATGTTTATTATACTTTACGTACCTTATAACATATGATCTCTCAACACCTCTCTTTTTTCCTGGTAATGTATAACATGATGCAAATTCCACTAAACATACATGTTCAATGTTTTATGGTCATTGAACATAGTGATCAATAATTCATAAACATGTTATGTTTTCTAAATCATCCAATTCAGGTTTTAGGCCTTTTAGTTTCTTTAGTAAAAACGTTCTATCATATATTGTTGAAGTATTAATAAATATACATTTTCTTGAACTAGTTTTCAGTGGCATCAACATACATGCGACTTGTTGTGAAAAAATTTATTGTAAGTTCACTAAATCTTTTCGAAGTATTGCAATTGTTTCTATGATATCACCATCTTTTTTTTTACACTCACTTCGCACATGTTTAAATCGATGTCATTGTTTTATCTAGCTTTATCATATATGAACTACAATAACTAGTTGTAGCATATGAGTCAAGTACAAATTGAGCATCAATATTTTCACCCCAGATTAACAAAATATGTCGAGAAAAGCTATTAGTCCAAATCTCTCTTGTTTTTCTTTTCAACAAAATTATTTTTCATTTCAGAGTAAATTGAATTGCATGGATATAAACATATTCAATTATACCTATTTTTTCTAGAAAACTATCAAATGTATATGTCTCATCATGTTCCATATGCTTTAGTGAATCAAATATCGCTCTTGCATTCACCTTTATTTTTGCATTGTCGAATCCCATAGGCTCAAGTATTTGTGTTCTTGGCATTGGTGGTATTGGAAAATTGAACCTGCGATGCATCTGTTTTCCTTTCCTACAAGTGCTTGTGTGACAACGATGTTGAATATTTTTCAGATTTGTAGGTAGTACAGTTGAATCACATGACAAGAACTTGTCAACGAAGTTTTCAATTTTAGTATTCATATTTGTTCCATATATGGGAGCATTTTTAATTCATAACAATCCATGTTCATGTTGACTTCCTTGATTTTAGAATTTTGTTACAAAGAAATAGTCAACGACATCACCAAAGTACTTGGATTCATGTGAAATTAACTAACGTAAATCATTCATTTTTCTTCTGTAATATCATACACATCTAACATGGTCATTTCTTATCACTTGCTATCAATATCATCTTCATGTACATCATTTTCAGTACATGATTTATTTTTTCTCGATGTATTTGTTTCAAAGTCTTTACTAAAGGCTCCCAGATATGTTCAACATTGCTAAATAAAACAAAGAAAGTGGGTGGACCTAACTTTCAAATCATTGCATATAAGTTCTTGCGCAAATGTTAAAAATAGTTCGATGATGTTCGTATTCATTTAAAATCCATATAGGAAATGTTCGATGCAAGAATGTGTTTCAAATTTGTCGTTGTTTTAACTTCCTTAGCTATTAGTATTTTTCCTTTTAATTGTCATTTTCTTATATGAATCCAAATACAACTGAATACTTGATTGAGGATAATTCACACTATTTTGTAAAATAAATTCGTTATATGATACACAAAATCATGATCGTGATGCAAAACTTCCCACTTAGAAATATCCTTATATGTAAAGTTTCTCGTAACACTTTCTAATCATTTTTTTCTGTAAAACAATGTGGGAAAGCTCATCTCTTCTGAATAATTATCTCTAAATATGCCTAAAGGCTTATAGCCTTCACCCATAGCAATGTTCATTTGATTATTACGAAGATCATAAATACTATATGAATCACTAAATCCATGTAATTGCATTTTTGTTACCACCTCTTGATCATAGTAATCATTATCATCACTGATTTTTGTATCTGCATCTATCTCACATGCATATGCATCTTTGTTTTGATCAAAGACTTGTTTCCAGTTTTCATTTATTTTGACATTCTTTAGTCTATAGAGTGGATTTTTACACAATCATCTCAATGCCCTCATGACATCATGAACACATATTCGCCTAACAAAAAATATTATTTTAAACACTAAACATCCTTTAATTACCATGGCCACAATACTATATTCATTTATGTCATGAGGAAGTGCAATTTGAATTCAAGATATGTCAGCAGGTACATTGATTACTCCACCAGTCAATGCTAATTGTGGTTTTCTAAATCATTGTCTAAGTTCCCATGTATTTGCAAAAATGGTAATCACAATGATATCAGTCATTCCTCCCATTCATAATCTTTTTTTCACTATGGAAAGTTGTTTATTACAACAAATTTGATAACTTTGTCATTGTCTAGTGCCTTTCTACATTTTTTGAATATGCACTCAATTTTGGACAAATTGTTGGCTTTTTTTTATATGACATCTCTTTTAAACCAAGTTTGATTGCAAATCACACATTCATAAACAAGAACATCTTATATTTTCTTAAAGTATTATTTTTCATCCATTGTTTCAGATGTATAATAAAAAATCTATAACAATTCTTTATGTTCTTTAGCAAATATGCTATCCTATATTGACTTTCATCGTTTCGATCGTCTTGTAATTCGACTTGTTTCAATGATTTTTTTTCTTATGCATTTTTTTATTTTCATGCAACAAAGAACATGGTATTATTCTTACATTGATAGGCCTTGTAGTAAGTTCCATACTATCTTCATTAATGTCCAGGTTCTTAGATCTAGAATTTAATGGCTTGCATAATTTTCTAAGAGCACTTGTTTCAAAAATGTCTGTGTTTATTATATGTTTTTGATTCAATGCATTGATAGTAATGATCTCTTGTTTGCATTCATAATTTTTTTGTCATTTTGTATGCCATTTTCATTCATGTCCATGTTTTCAAATTGATGCATATTAATGCACTGCTTTTTTAATTGGATTCTTCTATACATTGCTTTTCATTAACTGCTTCAATAGGACATGAAATGTTTTTTTGTTGTAGTATCTATTTGAGAGGTTCATAATGCAAATGACCTACACTAGTACCAAATTGCATAATATGGAATATCGTTATGTCTTTCTCGAACCTATGAAATTCAAACACAATAACTAGAATGTCAGCGGACCATATGCATATAGTTATGTTCAATATATATCATATCTAGTCATAAACAAAAATGTCACCATCTATCTTCCCTTTTTCATATGGCATTGTTAATTGTAT
This sequence comes from Pinus tabuliformis, assembly GCA_031772625.1. Taxonomy (NCBI): domain Eukaryota; kingdom Viridiplantae; phylum Streptophyta; class Pinopsida; order Pinales; family Pinaceae; genus Pinus; species Pinus tabuliformis. The sequence goes on along the minus strand of CM062820.1, from coordinate 1,140,666,737 downwards.
AATGTGTCCACGGGGGCTTCATTGGGGGAGCAATACCATACCATGTGCATTCATATTGGGGGATATATATTGAGGAAAAAATGACATAATATATTGAGCATATAATAAGGGGTAAAGGGTTTTTATATTGGGAGGTATAAAAAATGGAGCTCAAAGTTAATGAAAAAATATGAAGGGGTATAATTTTTTTTATGAAAATATGGATACCTACAATATCTAGTGAAATTAGGGTTTTTTTAAGTGGGGAAGGTGTATTGGGTTTGTCTTGGTATGGGGTTAAATAATGTGACTTTTAGAGGTATTTTCCAATATGTAGTCAAATTAAGGGTATTGTTTAGTATGCCACAAACACACATGCTATGTCATAGGTTCTAAAAACATGTTTTGATTTAGGATTGTGTCTTAATATGACACACCAATCCCTATCCAACACATATGGGTAAAAAAACTCTTTGTTGCAGTGTTTGGGGAAAACATAAGGCTCCCTATCTTCATGCCACATCTTTCTAGAGTTGATAGATATCAACCCACTATCGCGATATTCCTTTACATTATTCCGATCAAAGGTGTCCCACCATTTTCACCTAAAAATAACACATTGGATGAATATATGTCCACTTCAATGATCTCTTGTATATTTCATACTTAACTTAACATCCCTTATATTAAGTTTTGATCACGGTGGCTAGCACGACTAGATTGGTCGAACTCAACTTCCACTCCACAGTGTTGTGTCATGCGTCCATCATCGACATCCTCCGAATGAAAATTATGTCCATATGTCCATATAGATGGGAACAAATGAACTTATAAAAAACTGTCATGTGTCTAATAACCTGAACATAATTAAAATATAAAATATATTTTACAATTCAAAGGTGCATTATGAAATTAAAAATGTACAAAAAGATATTATTACTGAGTTGTTGCACCCAATCCCTATGTTTAACATATCCTCTTCAGCATGTAGGTAACCACCAGATGCACCGTATTTCTCTCTGACTTAGTCAACAACCCAATTATTGGGGCATATCATTGGCATATTTTCTTTTAAATGATTAGGATAAAGAATTCTTCTACAATTCAACTATATGAATTCATTCTTGTCACTATCCCATTTTTCCCTCTTTTGTACATACAATGTTACCCACAGCTATGTCGCTTCCAAATTGTAAAGAATGAATTTGTTGATGGCTTCACTTTTTGAATTCGCTAATGAAATCAAACATACATATATAGTACGTACGAGATCAATATATACATTATGAATTTCAGTGTGAATAGTTATTATCTAGAAATTTAACAAATGATAAGTTACTTACTCTTTATCATGTGCCCTTTTCCATTCGTTTCGAGAATCTCCCCTTCTCTTTTGTCTTCATCCCTTTCACCATCCCAAATCACCGCACTTGGTGTGTTGTCGATCTACTTGATGTACTCACTGGCATAATAGAAAGACTCATATGATATGTACCCTTATTCCATAGACCCCTTGGGTTTTGTCCTTTTTCAAACAAAACCTTTCAATTTCTTCATGTACCTCTCTAAGGAGAACATCCAATGACAAGAAACCAACCCAAATAATTCAACCTCATCTACTAGGTAAATTAGAAGATGAACTTGCAAGTCCATGAAAATAATCGGAAGTTCCTTCTAAAACATACAAACAATCTCAGCTATCTCTTGATGCCACCATGGAATGTTAGCCATATGGATCTCCTTTGATGTGATCCAACTTACAAATGTAGATAATTAAGATATGGCATGTCATAGGTCTTGGGGGAAGTCATGGTTCACATATCCATGCACAAGCAAAGGATAATGACACTACAAAGTAAACACATACAAAAATTAATTATATTTTATCCCATGACATAAAAATAATAACAAATAATAAAATCATGTTTTTGACATATGTACTCTTAGAATGTTCAAATGGTCATGCAATTTCAACCTTGACAAATGGTCTTCCAGAATGAAGCAACATCGTAGTGAAGACCCATATAAATAAGGCACCCTCACATCCATTATAACTTCATTTTCCAAAGAAAGGTCATCTTTATTTAAAATACATGGGACATCACCTTCTTTGGAAGACCAAGAGGGACCAACCTCTCCTCTACTTTCTTGCCTTTGCCAATGTTTCTTTTCAGTTTTTGAGGAAATAAGATCTCTTCTAAAAGCTAATGTGTCATTTTCTTTCGATGATATGTGCCTCCATAAAGAAGATGAAACATTTTTCAATAAATGCATGGGATATAGTAAGTGTGCAATCTTAATATTCTCCCAATATGGGAGCTCATAAAAGACAATTTTCCTTACCATCCCAATCTGAAATTTCTTAACATAGGTTTCGAACAATTATGGACCATTGAACATAGGCTCTCCATCTTAATTGAAAGTTTATGTAGTCTCCTTCTTCTTCTCTCTCTCATATACTCTAAGCCATTTAGCTAGTGTCATTATTGGAGGCCTTTGGCTTCTCTCTAGTTTACCATTGAAAACATATGTTGCTCTTCTGCAAGGGTGTTTTGCTGGGAGGAATACCTTGGAGGAGTCATGTGTTGGCTCTCGTAGGTGGTTGGACCACCTAGCCTTCAGAGAACGTTCAAAAAAATTACATCTATGATACCCTTTTGTTACAAGACCTATGAAATTATTGTATACAAGGCACGTTAGCAATCATGAAGATCAGAACAATTGCAGTGAATTAATATGAAAACAATATTGTTACGTATACAAAAAATCAATAAACAGGTAATTTAATAGAGAAAACTCCTAAGCCTGAATAATCATGTGTTGTGTAAGCACATACTCCATACAACATAAAACTCCTCTCTATTGTAATCGGTCTCGATACATCATGTACATGTATCCCTTCCCATAATTCCTTCAATTTATCTACCAATGGTTGTAAATAGACATCCATATTCTTCACTTGTCTTCTACCAGGGACTATGAGATCCAACATAAGATGTTCATTCTTCATGGACACCCATGCGGGGATATTGTTATTGATCACTACTACATGAAAAATAGAATAGTTGTTGTTTTGGGGGGAATATGGATTGACGCCATCCATGGATATGCTGAGTCATAGAATTTTTACACATCGTTGAATTTTTTAGGCCATGTATCCTCTATATGCTTCATGGTTATCAAATCTGTTGAGATTCACATAACTCTTGACTCACTTTTGTGTGAGGCATACCATCCATGCAACATAGCTAATTCTTTGCAATGAAAGAGACTTTGAATCCTTGGGATTATAGGAATGTGCCTCAATATATTATGAGGAGGACCATGTGATTTACCATTTTTTTTGTTTTATGGTACCTTCCATGCCCATATTTCAGACACATCTCTTTGTCTGCATATTCTCCTCTATATAGAATACAATAATTGAGACATACATGATATGATATGTACCCAAAACCCAACATTTTCAACAACTGATTTGCCTCTTTGTAGCTACTGAGAAAGACATTATCAGTCAGAAGAAACTTATCTTTGAACGACCTATATTTGGTGGGAAATATAAATGTAAATGCTAATATTTAATGTTCATAAAATCGACTATTTTTAATGTTGATTGTGTGACAAGATTTCACAAAATATAAGGGACTTGATCAAGGATAATTTTAGGGGCGAATGTTCGCCCTTTGGCGAAATTAAGGGGTTTTAAATTTTTAGTGGGCGAATATTTTGTATCATAGTACATTTTTACAAATCACCTCAAATAGCCCACCTTATTATAAGGGAGAGGGTAAAAAAGATAAATTTAGCCCTTGAAATTAGGACCTACAACCTTCCATTCGCCCATTTTCAAGAATAGGTTTTATTTAAGTGAATCCATTCGCCCATTTTCAAGAATAGGTTTTATTTAAGTGAATCCTATGGGCCAAATACCATATTTATAAAAGAGGTATGGTAAATAAATAAAAATATAAATAAATGAGAGGTATGGTAAATAAATAAAACATTTTTTATATTTACTCCATAAGTCACCTTATATACATGTAAGGGTGTAAACAAATAAAAATATAAGTAAAGTGGAGGTATGGTAAATAAATAAAAAATCTTTTTATACTTACTCAAAAGGTATAGTAAATAAATAAAAATATAAATAAACTAGACGTATCGTAAATAAATAAAACCTCTTTTTATATTTAGTCCATAACCCTCGTTCTATTTATGAAGGCTCAAGAAAGAGGTTTTATTTAAGTGAATCCTATGGGCCAAATACCATATTTGTAAAAGAGGTATGGTAAATTAATAAAAATATAAATAAACGAGAGGTATGGTAAACAAATAAAACCTTTTTTTATATTTACTCCATAAGTCACCTTATATTTACGAACACTCAAAAAATGGGTTATATTTAGGTGAAACCTATGGCCAAAATATTATGGGACAAATACCATGGACTAGATTGTTATTAATACCATGCAAAAAACCATTATTAACCCTAATATTAGAATTAATAAAAATAAAAATGGCACATGGTATTGACCCATGGTATTCAGCAAAATGGAACATGGTATTGACCCATGGTATTCACCTGGAATGTAGCCTATTTAAATGGGGGAATTAAACCAGCATGTAGCCTATGCTAAGATTCACTAGGACTTTACAAAGTTTTATTATTTTGTGAAAGACTCGCCAAGATCTTACAAGATTTTATAATTGAGTAAAAATTCGCCATGCCTGGTGAGAGATTCGCCAAAAAATATAAATATACATATTATATTATTGCTAAAATCACCTTCCATTTTTCCTATATACCATGCAGATTCGCCCATTTATTATATTTATAAATTTAGGGGGGGTTCTTAAAATTTTCCCTGGACTTGATCATGGTCAATTACCTCAATATTGCCGAGAAACATGCATTAGACATGCCAAAGTTTTCTTTCGCGTTGTACAATAGCATAATTTTCCCCATCTAGGTAGAATTTGATTTGCTGCGAAGTTCAAAGAGAGGGGTGGTAGAAGCAGATTTTAGGCTTTCGAAAAAGGTATCAGTGATATGAGCATCATCCCCTATCTCATAGTTCTGAGATGCATCTAACAACATTTTCTCCATGGTATTCATATCCCATAAGAAATCATCCATACCAACCTCTATTTCATTTCCTCCATTGCCAATTATTGATGAAGAACTACTATTGTTACAGTCATTCCTAATTGGTGAATTTGGACATTGATGGAACTGAATAGGTGGTTGATTCAACCATTATTTTTATGCTTCCTCTCCAAGTTTTTCTCTTAATGTAGCCTTCTCTCAATTTGACATTGTAGTGGGGTGCACTTGAATATGGTAGGTGGGTCGCTCATCATCACTAGAATCCTAATTTCAAAAAATATTGAACATTAGTACATCAATGATATTAGTAAGCAAAATGCAATTGGTTTGTTGAAATTACATTATACCAAACAACTATTACTATCGTTGATCTATGATTGCAGCTAGAAGATGGCATGTTACAATTGGCAGGGTAAAGTGGTTGTCCATTTTCATTTACCAACTGCTTGTGGTATGTTGCTCCTAATAAGAGCTTCTGGCATTTTTGAACTAGTGGAATATTTTTTTCATTTGAACTCGATTCTGAATCAGGTTCCTACAAATTTGGATGTGATTTTATTCAAATTGACATGGATTAAAAAAAAATCAATTAGATAATCAAAATATAAATAAAATCTGAACTTACTGAAGATGGAAAGGGAGAACTCCGCGAAGGAATTTGAGCAATATGGAACGAGTTGGAATTTGAAGCATTGGCCATTTCATATTATGAGATTTTCTCCTTGCATTTGAGAAAAATCAACAATAATTTTTTGTGTGTATATACCTAAAATTAATTTCGAGAACCGTATAACCACAATTTGAATTTCAATATAGTTTTCAAACCATTTTCATGAATAACACAACTTTAAGTAGAAAATATATACTATGAACTACTGTAACTCATGTGGATGCATCCTAAAGGATAATTTGAGATGAATATGTCATTTTATGTGAAAATAAAAATTCAAACAACTTTTAAAGCATGTCGGTTCTCTTGTAAAACTAACTATATTGATGGGTTTAAATAATAACCACATAGATGCGTCAAAATAATAACCGCACTGGTTTCTAGGATTTTGAAAATAAAAAAGGAATTATATCATATCAGTGTGTTAAAAAAAATTAGCACACTAATAAGTTATCTTAATTGGTGCACGTTACTCTTAAACACACTGATGCTTTTTACTATGAAACACACCGATGTTCTGAAAAACTGAAAAATAGATTAAAAAAAGGGTGCGATTCTATTTTTTTTAAATTGAAAAGAAATGGTAATTTATTTTTCTAAACCTAATTTCATAAAGTCTTATAAATAGTAAGAAGCTATTCACAATTTCATTATTTTTCCCAAAATTTCAAGGAAAATATTTTCAAGAGAGACATATTGGGAGCACTATGGAGCAACAAAATAGTTTAGAAGAACATAATTATTCAGAAGGTAAGAAATTGAAAGGTATGGTGATTCACTAAAAACCCGGCATAGTAAAACAATTACTATTGATTTTACTAATAATATTTTTTCCTATTTAAATTCAATTAAAATTGAAAAAAATCAATACTTACCTTAATCCCTTGCTTCTTTTTTCTTATATGACTGAAAAATTTCACCCTAGGGTTCAACTCCCTCTATCACTTCATAATTAGGGCTTTTTATTTTAGGCATTTTATATTTAATGAGTTTGTGTTACTATATATATGGAATTTGACATGTAAGGAAGGGGGACTACTTATTTAATTGGATCCAAACACTGTCATCCCTATTTGTTTTTTTTAAATGATTTATATTTATCGGTGTGCCCTGTGTAATATAATACACTAGTTTGCCTCTATCAAGTAGGAATCTTAAATCCAAAAAACTTGTGTTTAATATTTTATGTTTTCGTTTTTTACTGTGATGGTGTTACATATCACACTATCATAATTTAAAGTTATTTTAAAAAAGTAATTGTCTTTGTCGATGCTCAACAATTAAGTGCCCTGGTTCATTTACTAAATTAAACGCACTGGTGCATTTATGAATATAACCGCACCGGTTACCAAACCTCTTTTTGGCTAGAAATTATGCGATTCATTTATAAAATATATTTAATATCTTTTGTATTGAATGGTACAAGTTGTATATTGACAAGAAAACGTCCAAGAAGTTGTCAAGTAACAAAAATATTGATCGATACAATGATAGCGGATCCAAAAATGTAGAAAAGACAAGTTCTTTGTAAATTCTTTACAAAATTAATATATTTGAACTATATGTAAGTTTAACTAATATGTGTTGGTTAGTGTGTGTCATTTAGAGCCACAAAATGAGGAAGCTCGATAAGATTCTTTCTTATCTATGTGCATAAAAGTGTAAAATCCTGATAGAAAAATTGTAGAAGGATGAATGAGGTGAATGAAAATATATTATTCAATATCAGTTTTTTTTTTTTTTTTATCTGAATTTTCATTAATAGTATAATTAAGAATACCCGGATGCGGGTGCTCCCGAGGCACATTCAATGTAGGCTCATGTTACGCCGGCAGCTGGATATGCACCTGGCGATCGGGCACGGCATTCATTACCCTCCCGCGGTTGATATGAATTTCTTTTGGTATCGGTAGCTTGTCAAGCATTCGGCATTGAATGCGCTCCCTATTTGAGATTTGGTGCAGGTTGTTTTATTCATGGCTCCGTCTCTGGTTTTGGTTGTCATTCTCATCGGGTCGCTCTTCATCTGCCCGTCTTCATTCCTGTATCCTTGTGTTGCTCTGGTAGCTTGGTGGCTTCTCCGGTGCTTGTTCCTTACCTGGCTTGCCCACCCTCGTCCCTGTTCTATCTGGTCCTGTTCATTTCTTTCCTCAGGTCTCTCTGTTTTCCTGAAGATGGTGCGCCGCCATGGGTGTTCTCGTTGTGGAGGCACTAGTGGTAATCGTGGTCGCTCTCAGCCTGCTCCCCAGAATATCATTCCTCTGGCTTCAGCTTCCCCGTCCTCTGATCATGGCAAGCCCTTCTCGCATAATTCATTCCAAACCACCCGTTTTAAATTTCACAGTCGGCTCAATAAACCAATTCTCTCAGCTAGCATTACAGTCATTTTAGCTGAGGAAGAAGACAGGCCCAGCAGCTCAGTCCATACCTCACCTTCGCAGTCTCAGGATGACAGTGTGCTCCAGGGAGATGTGGTAGGAACTGTGTTTAATTATGATGATTTGCAGGTTGCGGGGAACTTTCCTGAGGTCCCTAAGCCTCCAGAAGATAATGCTCAGAACAATTTGAACACGATCGAGCCGGCGCACCCATCTGATGGCAATCTGAATTTGGTAGCTCCTCCAGGTGGCTATGACACGGGCACTGGGGACAATGTCGATGACATGTGGATGGGCTCTCCTTGTCGGGTGGAGAAGGATACTCGGGACCCTCTGCAAACATGCATGATACCTCCGGTACCGTGCCTACTATTTGCTGCTCCCCTTCTGGTTTTTATATCCTATGTTGTTATGCTACTCTGGATTTTGTCAAACATGTTTTGTATCAGATCTTGGCTAGGTATAGTTATCAGCCATTATGGTCTTATGCTCTGTATCAGGTCTTGGCTCAGCAAGTCTATCAAGCCCTTGTTTTTGTTAAGTTTTGCATATGGTTATCAGGGCAGCACAAATATTATCATGGCCATAGTTCTCATCTGCTCTGTAATGTTGTTTACCACTTTGGTCAGCATTTTTTGTATGTATGGACACTGGGAATTATGTATTGGGTCATCTCAATCCCGAAATTGGGTCACATGGTTATCTGGTTATCAAGTTATCTGGTCTTATGGTCTCTGGGTCAGGGTTGTTGGATGGCTTCAGCATCCTCTGAGATCTTAACCTCTCTGTAAATATTTTCTCTTTATTAATAGATTTAGCCTTTACATAGAAAAAAAAAATAGTATAATTAAGAATATTAGATAGCATGTTTCAAACAATCTATTAATTCACATATGTTTAATGTTCTATAGGGACCAACGACGATGGAAAAGATTGTCGTTCTAAGAAAAACAAATTATAGAACATGTAAATGATGATGAATTGGTATTTAGCTCATTTGGAGTGGTGCTAGAGGTTAATGAAAAGGGGGGAAATATTTTACATAAATATGAGGGATATAGTGGAACAAATATATAGACTACTTTCCACTTACAATATAGAAATCAATCCAATGATTCGAAGAACCAAGTTATATTTAAACTACAGGAAGTGTTTCCAGAGGAATTGTCAATGAGACATGTCAAACTTGTATTAGAAAAAACATACAACAACAACAAAAATTCATTAAAAAAGTAATATTCCTAATTAAAAATATTTTCTAGAATTGTATGTATATATTACTACAAAGCATTCATTTATTAATATCAATTTTGTTATATTTAGTTTTCATATATCAATATAAAAATAGTTTATTACCTTTTCATGAAGATTATGAAAATCCCAAAGAATCAATGAGCTGATATTTGAAACATGCTAGTAGGAATGTCCAAAAAGGTGTACAAAGAGATGGCCAACGAAATGGACATAATTACGTCACAGGAGGAGTCATGTTAACAACAACATGCTTCAAATCTATGTAATCATTATTTTTTTATTTGGTGCATATAAACAAATAATTTAGCATTAAATATTAATTTTCAAGTATTTCCTTTTAGAAAAGAAAACAAAATGGTACTCATTAAGCACATAAAACAAGATGACAAGGAAGAAAAGGGTTGATATCAAAGTTTGTGAGCAATTGTTAATATTTCCTTGTAACAACTTAAGATTTCATTTTTCTATATTTTAAGTTGTTTTACACCAACCATCCTTGAATTTCTTCAAATAGGTGCTAACATACAAAGAAGAGTCATCAGAAGAGTTGATTGACATTGGGTTAAATATGGGTTGTGAGTATATGTTGGCATATCGAAAAGTAATGGTAGAACTTGTAAGTATCTATGTTGTATTACTTCTATGATTTTATAATTAATAGAAAAAAATATCCTTTATATTAAATATATGATTTATTATGGGATATAAAACTTGCATGAAATGAAGTATGGAACTACGCCAACATAAGAGTTGTTGAAAGAAGGCATGAGATTTGGTTTTGAAAGAATGTGTATAATTCAAGACTCACTTCTTGTTATGGTACATTGCTTTTCGATTTACATTGATGTATATTATTTATTTCAATTTTCATTATTCTCACCAATGTAGATACACTCATTACACTTTATTTTTATGTTTGTAGATGGAACTTGAAGAAGATGAAAACAATCATAGCAATCAACAAAACATTCATCAAAATAACCCAAGTCATGGAAGCAGCTTGAGGACTGATAGAAATTCTAGTGAAGGATGATGATCTAATTGGATATCAATGTAAGCTGTTGTATTTTTTGAAATAATTGTTTGTGAAAATCAGACATTTTGTTTAATATAATGGACATAATGTCCCAATTGAAAGACAAGGGGTTACCAATAACTATCCCATTTTGTATGACAAGAGGCTATTATTCATGTATAATAAAATACATTTTAATTTATTCGATTGCATTGTCTAATGTCACTGTGAAATGTTACAACACTGATTAAATATCATAATGAAGAGATGTGAAATCTGATGATATAACAAATTAATCCCAACAACATATACAAATGCACTAATCAAAATTTAATTTATAAGAATGTTGTTATAAGATATATGTCGATTTTTCGATGAATAACAGATTTAAAAGATCACAATAATTTCACTCTCATAGTTCGATTTTTATAAAAATAGAAAATGAATACGGGGGCACCCTATATTAATGTGTGTCACTCCGAATATGATTTTTTCAACAATGATATTTAGAATGTTAAAAATAGCAACAAGAAATTCCAATTTAATTTGTCCTTGAATTAAATTGTGAATTAAATCGAAATTCTATTCTCATAACAACTTGTAATAATTAATTAAGTTAAATTGACTAAATTGACTTAGAAAATTTGAGTTGGAAGTCTATCCAGAGTCATGTAGAGTGATCCCTAAATTTTAGGGGCCCAGGTTGAGTTCATTTCAGTTGTAATTAGATAACTCAGTCTAACTAAGTTATTGTCAGTTAAACTAGTTCTAACTGTTGGAGGAACTAGTAGGAGTCTAGTAGTGGGGAAGTGCACTGGTGCATCCTTAGTGCCACATCAGTTAACTGAATATTCACTCATAAATAAATCATGCATGTCAGTTCAGAAGAATACCAATTTGATATTAGAGTTCATGGATAGTGTACTATTAGTTGTATAATTTTCTGAGTTGTACAGATGGTGCATGCAATCAATTAAGGACCTATGTTTGGATTGCCCAGTTATGGAGAGTGGATTTCCGAATTAAATATGGGCTATTTCTCTTAGAAATTGTGTAAGGAAGTACGGGTTTGGAAGGTGGAATAATTGGCTAAGTGTTGGCTTGAGGTGGCTTGTAAGCCAGAGAGATAGATTGTACTGGTGCAAGAATTGTTCAGGTTGAACAAGTATTGTATTTTATTCTCAGGTCTTTTGGTTAATGCAATATAGATAGTTAGGGTTTTTAGCAATTGCCTTCCCCAAAGAAATATTGTGTTATCTGTGTTTGATATTATTCCTTTTCTTCTTATTTTTTTCATCAATCAATTTTGGTTTCTGTTGAAGAGTAGAGTAGATTCTTGTCTTGTGTTTTAGCATATCACATAAGCTATTGAATCTACAAGTAAATATTTGCATGGTATCAGAGCTGAAAACAATATAGAAGAGGATAATTTGAGTTTTTTATGCAGGTGAAATTGAATTTGCACTTATTACTTCAAAATCAGAAATATGGCTTTCTGCAATTTGAGACTTGAGTGTGCATTGGAGGGCAGCTCGAATTACATAGCTTGGAAGGACATGATGGAGGTATTGCTGGAAGACAATGGTCTCAAGGAATTCATAAATCATTACATTCCTAAGCCTCGAACATCAAATGCTAAAGGTCTGGATGAATGGAGAAAGTGTGTGGCAAAGGCGAGAAGGATTATCCCTGAAGGAGTTTGAGATCACATTGTCTCGAGCCTCCACAGTAAGGATACTCCCTATGAAATGTGGAAGACATTGAAAAACCTATTTCAAAATAGAAGTGACCATAGGAAGGTGGCACTGAAGGAAAAACTTAGAAAGATCAAGATGGAGAAGGGCGACTCAATTATTAAGTACTTGACTAAGTTCACTCATTGTCGGGATGAGCTTGGAAGTGTCGGGATTACTATTGGCGAAGATGATATGGTGAGCCTAGATCTTCTAGGACTTCCCAAGAGCTTGAATAGTTACCAAGACTCTATTAATGGGGTGGAGAAGCTACCAGATTAGGAGCAACTGTGGTCGTATATGGTGCAGGAAGAGATTCTCAGGGACACCAGAGACAAATCCTCATCAAATGGTGATGATGAGGAGAATTGTGCCTTAGCAATTAAGGCAAATAAAGGGAAGGGGAAGTCATCCCATTCTAAATCAAATTCTTGTCATGGCAACAAGAATAAAGGCATGTTGAAATTCAAGTTCTTTCACTATCACGAGCTGGGACATTTTGCCACAAAGTTTCCACTCAAGAAGGCTGATAAGAAGCCCTCACAATTCTAACTGGACTTTACCGCATCGCTTGTATGGTGTCATTGATGATGGATAATGTATGGTACCTGGATAGTGGAGCTTCTTTCCACATGACTGGTAACAAATAGCTCTTTAGTAAATTGGAGGAGAAGGATCTCCATGTTGATCTAGATTGTCATTGATGTCAATATGGCAATATTCCAGGGTACTAAATGATGATATGAAGCCAAGGAGAAGTAGAGCAGATCCGTGAAGAACAAGAGCAGTCCAAGAAGCAGTCTATCAGAAGCATTCTATCAGAAGCCATCATGAAGCCAAAGCGTAAGAGGAAGAGGTCATTGAGAATCCATTGTGAAGCCAAAAAGTGAGAGGAAGAGTTCATCGAAAGCCATCAGGAAGCCATCGGAAGTCATAAACAGAGCTATCGGAGCAATGTATCAGAAGTCATAGGAGTGAAGAGAAGCCATAGGAGCGACAAGCCAAGACAAAGCAGATCTATCGCATGTGCCAAGAGTAAGAGCCATATCAGAAATATCGCATGAAATATCAGAAGGAGCAAAGAGGAACACTCAGTGAGGAAAGAGCCACAAAGAGGAACACATCGGTGGAGGTGCATAAATAGTGTTAACGGAGGATTTAATAGTAATATCACATCAAATACCAGAGAAACATCAGAGGAGTTAACCTATCATAAGAGTAAATAAGACAGCTATCGGAAGAGCGGGGGTAGGAAAGTACAGACTTCCTTGATCGTGGCTGAAGTCCCGCACTCGATCCTAGCCGTCGATCTAATAGTCAACCCTCAGATCATGGTCAACTGCAGGGATTACGGATGGTTGTAATCCAAGTGCCAATTGAAGTCCCACGAACCGTATATAATATCGGCAGACTGTTCTATTATGTGCCACTACCCAAAACCCCTGATGTGATATGTACTGTGGACCTGAAACATGTTATGGAAATAGCCCTATATAATATCGCATCCGTCACGTCGCAAGTATTGAAGTTGTTGTTACACTAAAATCCCCAATTGTGATATAATACACGGACCCGAACAGTTTATGGTAGCAGCCCTATTGTAATATCACATCCGCGTGTATCGGAACCTTCACATCGCAATTCATAAATGGATGTCACATTAACACCCCAATTGCGATATAAGTATGTGGACCCGCTGCACCATTATAATACGTCCTAAAGAAATATCGCATCCATCACATATCGCAAGTCTTGAAGAGCTGTAACAATGGAAAACCACCGATTGCAATAAGACTGTGGACCCGACGGGTTTATTAAAAATTGCTTAAGATCGCATTGCATTCGCTCCATCAGTAGTAGTGGAATCACTGTGATATGTGCAAACCTCTGAAAAACTATGATTGCAATTAAGGTGATGATGTGGCTGGTGAGATCACCCATTATATGGCTTTAACTATGTTAATATGTGAATATCGATGATGTTGTTATCAGAGGACAGAGTATGTTATGGGCACGACTTGTACAAGACCTCTGGAAGTTGCGATTGCGATTAAACAAATGATGTGGCACGTGGGATCTCCACTGTGGATATAGCCTCTCCTATGAAATCCTCCATTAAATAATGAGTCTATTGTCTGAATATTAAAAAGGGCCTCTCTGATATAATTTTAGTATGCAACACTTTTCTAATTCGGCCTCTCTTCCGAATTAACGTGTCTTTTGAGTATTGGTGAACTCGAAGAGACAGAGGAAGCCGAAGATCGGGAAGGAAAAGATCAAGCGAGCAAAGAAGGTCAAGTGAGCGCAAAGGAAGCCAAAGATCAAGCAATCAAATAAGGAAGTCAAAAGGTTGAGCGAGCACAAAGGAAGTCAAAGATCAAGTGAGCGAAAAAGGAAGCCAAAGATCAGGTGTATCAAGCATCTATAACGGAGAGCAAGGAAAGTTAAAAAAGGGTGAACTGGAAGAAAGAGAGAGTGCAGTAGGTACAGTAGGATAGGAGAAAGCTGAAGGATGAAAAACTATGTTGATCAAGTTAACCTTTGAAAGGCTCAGACTAGTGATGAATTAATCAGGTACATAGCGCAACCTAAAGAACAATTCTTTGAAGGGAAAAATAAAGTTTCATCTAACATCACTTGAAGGGAGCAGTAGCCAGCAACAACATCGAATCATATGTGAATTTTTTTCTAGGAAGTAAGAGATCACGACAGTGATAAGTAGTCACACTGGAAGCATTCATTGTGATAGTGAGAATAGAGGCTTGAAACAGAGAGTTGGTTTTTGTACAGAGCTTAGTGCAGTTCATTGTAGACACAATGAAGTTGTATGGAGACATTATTGGAGATCATGATGGCTATTTGATATCATCATGAGGTAACTTTGCAGACTCTGTGTGGAAAGTATGAAGAGTTGTGAAGACTCCTTCATATGAGTTGCCATTGATGTTGTAGCATGGAGACTACAATGAAGCTGTAAATTGATAGAATTCAGTAAAGAAGTTTTTGGGAGCAGAGAATTACTATCAAACATTCCTTGACAAGATAGGGTCAGAGTCCTTGGGGTTGGTGCCTCAGAATTGGAAGGATTGGTGTCCTGGGAGTTAGTGCTCCTAAATCGAAGGTTGGTGCTTTGACAAGACAGGGTTGGTGCTATGGAGGTTGGAGCCTCACAAAAAGTCCAAGTTGGTGCTTGGAAACATATTGAAGCCTTATATATATTTTACCTAATTTATTGTAAAGATTATATGAATAAAAGAATTTATTCCTATTGTTCATTTCTGTGTTCTAAATATAAATGATTTAACTGGTAAAAATAACAATTGAAAAGAAATATTGATTCACCCCCCCAGTATTTCCAACAATTGGTATCAAAGCCAATACCTTCACTCAAAGCCTAATAGCCTGAAGGTTGATCTTTAGAATAGAAATGGCGATGCCAAGAAAGAAAGTCTCTAATCCTCCTAAAAATGTGTCTCCCTCTACCACTAAAATAGAAGAAAATCAATTTGAGAAGTCTCCATGGTTCAATGGAAACTTTGATATATGGAAAGCAAGAATGAGGAATTTCTTACAAACTCAAGGCATTGAAATCTGGAAATCAGTGATTATTGATAACATGATGGATGGAGAATCCAAGGATACAATGCAAAAGCAATGAAGACAACCTTGAATGTGCTACCAGATTCTATAAAGAACAATTTAGGAAAATGTTCATCAGCGAAGCATATATGGGACAAACTTCATTATCTTCACTAAAAAGGAGCATTGACAATGATCTCTAGTCAAGAAAATGATGGAAAACAAGAAGAAAATCCAGAGCCCATCAAGAAAGCTGAAGATGAGAATGATGACATCAAGATTAAAGAAGACCTAGAATATGAAGAGAATGAAAAAGATTTTGTAGAAGATCTCCTTGCTAAACTTATGGCTGCCATGGAAGAGATTATCAATTTGAAAAAGGAAAATGAGGAACTTAAGAAAGCACTAGCTAGTGACCAAGACCAAACAAGGAAGAAAGTTGACCTTGTCAACCTTCAAGTACAAGAAAGGGATGAAGAGTTTGCCAAGATTAAGAAGTAATTTCATCAAAGCGAAAGAAAACATCATGAAGAAGTCATATCCATGAAAAATCAATTGGATAAAGAAAAGAAACGAGAAGATACCTTGTCAAGTCAACTTGAACAAAGGCACAAGGGCTTGAACAAACTTGAAGAAGAGATTGGCCAGTACAAGGTAGAGGTCTCCTCTCTCAAATCTCAACTACAAGAATCAAGAAAGTTAGCACAAGGAGCTGAGAAGACAATGGAAGCATTCGAAATCATAGAAGGACAGGTTGCTGAAGCAGAAAAGGAGAGAAACACCATGATATGTCAACTAAAATCAAAGGATGGAGAAATCTTCAAATTAAAATCTAACATCAACCTTCTCAAGGCCGAAACATGTAAAGCTACAAGGATCAAGGAAGAAATGGAGAACAATCTAGCAAAGGAAAATGAAGAAATATTCAAAATGAAGTCAGATATCATCTCCCTTAAATTAGAAGCAAATGAAGCTACTCGTATCAAGGAAGAAACTGAGAAACAACTTGCTAAGAAGAATAATGATTGTGAAATATTGGAAGAAGAGATTGTCTCCCTTAGGAATAAGGTTGAAGTGATGGACAAAATCTTGAAGAGCTCTCAAGCCTTGGATGACATGCTTAGCCATCAAATATTCCCATTTGATAAATCAGGTCTTGGCTATGAAGGTGAATCCTCAAACAAGAATGATAATGCTTCAAACAAAAAGGATGTGAGGAAGCTAGAAAGAAATGTTGATGCTCCCAGTTCTAGCAAAGGCAAGGAGAAATGTCAAGGAAACAATGGAAGAAATCCCACTCCAAGAAGAAATATAGATGATGTCAAGAATGTGAGAAGAAATGGTTATCATCAAAGGATCTCAAGGCAGAAATACTTTAGAAGTACATCAAGGAAATATCCATCTCCCGGGTACCAAAGTTTATTTCTTGGTTATTGTTATGCTTGTACAAACTTTGGACACATGGCAAAAGATTGTAGGGCATATCATAAAGATAGATATTATGGTCCCCAACAATCTTCGAGGAACAATTTTGCAAGAAGAAGTCATGAGTTCTTATTCATGAACAACATAGAATGCTTCAAGTGTCATAAAATTGGTCATATGGCACATAATTGTAACTTGAATTGGGCACCTTATCAAGCTAGAACTATGTCAGATGAGAAAGTTACACAACTATGGAGAAGGAAGCAAATACAATCGAAAGTCTCCTGAACCCTCTAGCCAACAACACATGTTGTTGACTTGATGAAGATATTCTTGATATTTCGAGTGTTTGATGCTGGGATTCTACCAAATGGACGATGATGCATATCATTAGGGGGAGCCTCTGATTCTTGATCATTATTGCAGAAGGTATCGTGAAAGGGTCCTTATGAATTCCTTTGTTGAACTATATTACCAATCATTCTTTGATAAAGATCATTACTCAGGAGCACTACATTGAAGAACATGATCTCTTAATTATTCTTTGGATTGTTGTTGAAGATGTTTTTTCCACTTGATCACTAAGTAGAAATTGGAGCAGTAGAGAAGGTCATCTAATACTAGAGAAATAGGGAAAATAACTATGTTGTTGTTATTACAGAAGTTTATGTCTCGACTCAGGGATTTAATGTGAAAATAGGTAAATTATGGACACAAATAGAGGTAACCTTTAAACAAACAAATACATCTGGTAATGAAGCTTGAAGCAAGAGCAGTTGGCAGCATATAACAAACTGAAGCATTGTTGAAGCCATGATAAAGTAGTTTTTTTTTTTAGACATGAAGAAGCGATAATATGCTAGTTGATGATAAGGCAACAATCCTTCTATCTTGAGTAAAAAGAAGAGCACTATAATAGGGGGAGTCCCTGAGCACTCCTTTACCATTGATGTCAAAGGGGAAGAGAAGAAGAATATTGCCATCAGTGATAAAGGGGAAGATTTTTGATCTAGATTGTCATTGATGTCAATATGGCAATATTCTAGGATACTAAATGATGATATGAAGCCAAGGAGAAGTAGAGTAGATCCGTGAAGAATAGGAGCAGTCCAAGAAGCAGCCTATTGGAAGCAGTCTATTGGAAGCCATCATGAAGCCAAAGCATAATAGGAAGAGGTCATTGAGAAGCCATTGTGAAGCCAAAAAGTGAGAGGAAGAGTTCATCGAAAGCCATCAGAAGTCATAAACAGAGCTATCGAAGCAATGTATCAGAAGTCATAGGAGTGAAGTGAAGCCATAGGAGTGACAAGCCAAGACAAAGAAGATCTATCGCATGTGCCAAGAGTAAGAGCCATATCAGAAATATCGCATGAAATATCAGAAGGAGCAAAGTGGAACACTCAGCGAGGAAAGAGCCATAAAGAGGAACACATCGGTGGAGGTGCATAAACAGTGTTAACGAAGGAGTTAACAGTAATATCACATGAAATACCAGAGGAATATCAGAGGAGTTAACCTATCAGAATAGTAAAGAAGACATCTATCGAAAGAGCGGGGGTAGGAAAGTACAAACTTTCTTAATCGTGGCTGAAGTCCCACACTCGATCCCAGCCGTCAATCTAATAGTTAACCCTAGATCACGATCAACTGCGGGGATTAAGACCGGTTGTAATCCAAGTTCCAGTTGAAGTCCCACAAACAATATATAATATTGGTAGACCATTCTATTATGTGCCACTACCGAAAACCCCCGACGCGATATGTACTGTGGACCCGAAACATGTTATGGCAACAACCCTGTACAATATCGCATCTGTCGCGTCACAAGTATTGAAGTTGTTGTTACGCTAAAATCCTTGATTGTGTTATAGTACATGGACCCAAATAGTTTATGGTAACAACCCTATTGTAACATCGCATCCGCATGTATTGGAACCTTCACATCGCAATTCATAAATGGATGTCACATTAAAACCCTGATTGCGATATAAGTATGCGGACCTACTGCACCATTATAATATGTCCTAAAGAAATATCACATTCGTTGCATATCACAAGTATTGAAGGGATGTAACAATGGAAAACCATCGATTGCGATAAGAGTGTGGACCCGATGGGTTTATTAAAAACTGCTTAAGATCGCATCGCATCCGCTCCGTCGGCAGTAGTGGAATCACTGTGTTATGTGCAAACCTCCGAAAAACTACGATTATGATTAAGGTGATGATGTGGCTGGTGGGACCACCCATTATATGGTTTTAACTATGTTAATATGTGAAGATCGATGATTTTGTTATCGGAGGACAGAGTATGTTATGGGCACAACTTGTACAAGGCCTCTGGAATTTGCGATTGCGATTAAAGGAATGATGTGGAATGTGGGATCTCCACTATGGGTATAGCCTCTCCTATGAAATCCTCCCTTAAATAATGAGTCTATAGTATGAATATTAAGAAGGGCCTCTCTGATATAATTTTAATATGCAACACTTTTGTAATTCGGCCTCTCTTCCCAATGAACGTGTCTTTTGGGTATTGGTGAACTTGAAGAGACAGAGGAAGCTAAAGATCAAGCGAGTGAAGAAGGTCGAGTGAGTGTAGAGGAAGCCGATGATCAAGCGATCGAAGAAGGAAGCCAAAAGGTCGATCAAGCACAGAGGAAGCCGAAGATCAAGCGAGAGAAAAGGAAGCCAAAGGTTAGGCGTATCAGGCATCTATAATGAAGAACAAGGAAAGTTTAAAAAGGGTGAACTGGAAGAAAGAGAGAGTGCAGTAGGTCCAGCATGATAGGAGGAAGCCAAAGGCCCAGCAGGACAGGAGGAAGCCGAAGGATGAACAACTCTGTTGATCAAGTTAACCTTTGAAAGGCTCAGACCAATGATGAATTAATCAGGTACATAACGCAACCTGAAAAACAATTCTATGAAGGGAAAAATAAAGTTTCATCTAACATCGCTTGAAGGGAGCAGTAGCCAGCACCAACATTGAAGCATATGTGAATTTTTTTCTGGGAAGTAACACATCACGACAGTGAGAAGTAGTCACACTGGAAGCATTCACCGTGACAGTGAGAATAGAGGTTTGAAACAGAGAGTTGGTTTTTGTACAGAGCTTAGTGCAGTTCATTGTAGACACCCTGAAGTTGTGTGGAGACATTATTAGAGATCATGATGGCTATTTGATATCATCATGAGATAAATTTGTAGACTCTGTGTGGATAGTATGATGAGTTGTGAAGACTCTTTCATATGAAGACAGGTTGTCATTGATGCTGTAGCATGGAGACTACAGTGAAGATGTAAATTGACAGAATTCAGTGAAGAATTTTTTGGGATTACAGAATTACTATCAAACATGCCTTGACAAGATAGGGTCGGTGCCTCAGAATTGGAAGGATTGGTGTCCTGGGAGTTGGTGCTTCTAAATCCAAGCTTGGTGCCTTGACGAGACAGGGTTGGTGCTCTAGAGGTTGGAGCCTCGCCTCACAAAAAGTCCAAGTTGGTGCTTGGCAACAGATTAAAGCCTTATATATATATATATCTATATATCTATATATATATATATATATATATATATATATATATATATATATATATATATATATATATATATATATATATATATATATATATATATATATATTGTATCTAATTTATTGTAAAGATTATATGAATAAAATAATTTATTCCTATTGTTCATTTCTATGTTCTAAATATAAATGATTTAACTGGTAAAAATAACAATTGAAAAGAAATATTGATTCACCCCCCCCCCCTAGTATTTCCAACACTCCATATGCATATCGAGATGGGTGATGGCAGGAGGTATAGCACTATCGGGATCAGTACAGTTACCTTTTAGAGGGAGTCAGGTTCTCCCCTCACTTTGTAAGATTTTATGTATGTTCCTAGTTTAAAGAAGAGCTTGGTATCTATTGCCATGTTGCAGGATAGAGGCTATGATGTGATATTCAGTAAGAGAAATGAATTCCGTCATCACATAGCCACGGGACAAGTGAATACAATAGGGATTCGAGTGAAGAATATATGCAAGTTAGAGGTATAAGATTGTGTTACCTTGAGCATGAAAGATGAGAAGGTGCAGAGCTAAGACATCAACAAGTTGTGGCACAGGAGATTGGGTCACTTGCATCATGGTGCTTTGAAGATCATGCAGCAAATTTCTACCGGTCTTCCCAAGGGTAGACTTGAGTAGGTTGACACATGCAAAGGGTGTACATTGGGAAAGTACACCAGTGCTCCCTTTCATGATGAAAAATACAGTCGAGAATAGACGATTCTCGATCAAGTCCACTCAGATGTGTGTGGACCATTCTCGAAAGCATCCACGACCAAGCACATGTATTATGTTATATTTGTTGATGATTTTTCTCGTAATTGTTGGATATTCTTCATGCAGAAGAAAGATTGGACTTTTGCAAAGTTTTGTGAATTTAAAGCATTGTTATTTAAAGATACTGGCAGGAAGGTTAAATCTCTTGGGAGTGATAACGGTGGAGAGTATGTTTCGAATGAGTTTAAAAAATTCTATGCATTAGAAGGAATTCAACGGTAGTTGATAGCACCTCATAACCCACAACATAATGGGGTTGTTGAGAGGAAGAACAAGAGTATTATGGGATCAAAATGGGTGATGTTGCATGATTAGGGCCTACCACTACACTTGTGGTCTGAGGCATGCAACATAGTTGTTTATTTGTAGAACTTAACAACTCGTCGAATTCTTGGGATGAGTACACCGGAAGAAGATTTTTCAGGGAAGAAACCAGATGTGGGACACTTCAAGATTTTTGGTTCATCATTCTACTACTCTATAACCAAAGATGCATGGAAGAACTTTGAGCCAACTGTTATCACTCAGGTTGTCCTTTTGATCAACACAAAAGGATACGACCGAGGTAACCACAGACCAATATTTGGACTGCAGGTTCTAGCCAACCTGCAATCAGAGAGGGCTCTCTCTTTCTGATTTAGCTTTGTTGGAGATGATTTTAGGCTAGTTATTGAGTTCAAGGGGGTTTTGTTTGAGTTTTGGTGGGAAGGATGACACTTTCAGGTAAAGAGGCAGGGATAGCACGAAAGTTTTAGAACCATTGGGCGTGGATTCAAGGAGTAAGACTGCTGGTGCGTTTTCTTGGTCACAAGAAAGAATATGGAGCAAGCTAGCTGCATATGAACCAATCATTCAAGGTAAAAAGATGGATTAAAGGCTAAGGAATGAGAGGCAATTAAGAATCTCTCAGTCAGGTTAGCGGAAAGGAGATAAATGAGCCCTATCTAGGAGCAATTAAGAATTCCTAGATAACAGTCATTCATATGTGAAATAGATCAAACATGAGCCATAAAGGAATTCATATTTATGCCTAAATCAAGAGGAAAACATTAATAAGCCACAGAAACTGAGCATAGAGTGCGGCTAAGCAAATTCTAAACCAATCCTTTGTTCTGTAACTTAAGCATATGTGAAATTGGAATAACAGAGGTAAGAAACACTTATTGATTCATACTGCAGCACAAGAATTCCACATTCATTTCTTCAGACCATTAGACACAGAGCAGACAGTCATTCCTCCAAGCTTTTCAGCAATCTTTGATTAAGTAAAACATCTTAGATATCCAGTGCGAGTCTCTAATGAAGATTATCAACCAACCAACCCTTAAAACAATACAGAGGGTGGTATATATAGGAAAAATATCAAAACTTGTCTATTACAGCTTGACCTAAACAGGTCCTAAAGAAAAATGATCACTTTAACCTAATCCTATCCAGCAATAAATGCAAGAAAATATCTTTGAGCTGCGCTGAGGGCAGTCGTATCAAAACTGAGTTAATGTGTTGTCCTCGATGGCTTGGTGCAGTGTTTCTGCAATAACTGTGCATGGGTCTCTGGTCCATTGTTGTTCGGCGGCCTTAAATGCTTTAACTGTGATTTGAGAGCTTTAGTGGGCTTACACCGCTCTATTTGACTTTGTTGGAGGCCATTCAATGTTAACCTGCTTTGGGAACTGTAGATTTCCTTTAAAAATATTCAACTGATACTCTTTAACGCTTCTTCGATGTGCCGTGGTGCTGAAATTGCCAAATCAATATTAAATGGCCGTTGTTCAGCCCTCTGTTTCCTTTAGAACTGTTTTTTTCTCCTTTCTGAATGCTTCGCAAAGGAAAACGGGTCATTCTGCGCCTTTCGGGCTTGCTGGGGGCTGCGCGATGAGGGTCTTTCCATTTTGGCCCATTTCCCATAGCCTAGCGCGATTACACTAATCGCGCATGAAAAACTGCCTCAGAATTTGAATCTGAGCTTCCTAAGCACGATTTTCGCCTTCGCACCCTTTTTGCTGATGACATCAGCATGACGTCAGCGGGTGGGACCCAGTACAGTGGATTACGTCAGCATGATGACATCAGCAGGGTGACGTCAGCATGTACGGTGGGTGACGTGGCAGTGACACGGTGGCAGTGACGTGGCGGGGTGAGTTGGCAGTATGGTGGCAGGAGGCCGACGCAGGCAGATGACGTCAGCGGGTGACGTGGTGCTGACGCAGAAGGGCGGAAGCGGTTTTTGGTTTTGGGCGCACCGCCTTTGGGCAGACGGCGGTATCGGAGGAGGGGCTCCGCCACGGCCGAGAGGGTGACGCGTGGCGGGAGTACGGTGGCAAAACCGCCCATCTCCCGGACGCTAACCATTGGTGGGTTGGGGAATGGGAAGGCCCGCCCACCGTTGATCTCGGGCGCATCAGATCGGACGGCTGGCGGAATGGATGAGGCGGCGGAGGGTTAAAGCTTGGGCCCGCGCGAATATTCGAATCTTAATATAGCGCGGCGGGGGTTTAAACTATGGTTTTTGCGGGTTTTGGGGGTTTATTAGCGAGCGGGTTAAGTGTTTTGTGGGCAAGACTTTAGGGTAAAGGCGAAGAAGTGGGTTTTGTAGGGTTAGGGCTAAGGGGGAAAGGTTGTTAGCATGACCAGGTGTCAGACTAACCCCTGTAAGGACACGGATGGGCTAATAACAGCCCCAGATGAACTGTTATTTCCCAGACTTAGAAGAATAGGGCTATAGTGCCAGGGAGGGGGTATTATTATATTTTTGGGATTTTTATACATAGTTTTTAGTAGGGCAAGGGGAAACAGATAGGGAGCTAGATAATAGAATTAGTAGTTAATATGGAGGTGACCAGAAAGCGCTAAGTATGTGAATCTTAGGCTATTTTTAAGGGGAAGAATGACTTATAGAAGAGGACTGAATAATCCTTGAGTGAAGCAGGTCTTCACCAAGGCAACTGATATGGAAAATGATGAAATTAAGAGGAATCAAGCAGATCTTGACCTCTTCGAGGAAGTTAGTAAGTGATTTGGGGAAGAAGAAGAAGGGGAAGTTACTAATGTCCAGCTTGAGTTCCTCCAAATGGAAAACTGCCTCCAACTTGTGATCTTAATAAATATGACACTTGACAACATGAAATGGATCACAAGCCATGATTCTGCAACCACACAGCTACCTACCCAGCCTACCTTCCTAACATTTTTTCTTCTTTTTGGGTGGGTGCACTTAGACTTGCAGACCCTGATTACTCTTTTTTTCTTTTTGACTGCACTCCTATCTAAATCTACACTTATTTCTGCCAAGGGCCCAAATTAAGCAGTTGGGCCCCTTTGATTCTCTACCTATCTACAAATCTGCCAAGATTAAGCTGTTTTGACAGATATCAATTCTCTATATTCTAAAACAAGAAATTGAAACCTAAGGGGGTCAAGATTAAACTGTTTGGCCCTCCATTTTATAGAACATTCTTCAAAAATGGTTAAGTCATCAAAATTGGAATACAGCAGTGGCACTTGGACTGGCACACTTTCATGGCCTTTTCTTTGACCTCTTTTGGAAATATGGAACCTTGCAGCATGAAAGATGACATATTTGGCATGTAAAAATGTCAATCATGAAATATGAACACCTGTTGCAACAGGAGGCTAACAGTGGCTCCACTTGGGGATGGCTTTTCCTTGTGAAAAGCCAAGAACAGCAGGTCAGAATGCCTGATCTTCTGTTGTTGTTGTAGATTGAAAAACTTCTTTATGTTGGCTGTTAGATAATTGAAACTTTGTAATATGAACAACCTTCTCCTCAACTGAAATATTGTGAAATGCATAGCACTGCCTGCTTTCTTCTGCGTGCTTGCTATTATGTAGAATGTTGCTTGAGCATTGTGCCTTTGAAACAGTGTCAGAACATGGATCAAAACTGATGTGTTTGCCTTAGCCTCGGTCTAGAAACAGCTGCTGATATGAAACTTAAGACTGCAAGACTACAAACAGCTTCTTTTTGCCATGAATTTTTGTGATGTGCCAGTGCTACTCTTTCTGTTTTGTTGAGATTAGTGCAGAGACAGAGCTTTTAAAACTGGAATGCTTGCATTGGCTGTGTCTTCACAAAATTTACTGCTGCTCCTCTAACAATCGGACTGATTATACAAAAATGAAAACAAAGTGCTGATATATACAAATATTACTGTACAAAGAACTATATACAGAGCTGTATTGTATCCCTTAAAAGGGATCATGGTAATGTTTCAGCATACGGCCATTAACAGGGCCTTCTTCAGCAGTGTTGCCCTCTACAGATTTGAGAAAATATGTGTTATTTCCCTGAACAGCAGAAACAACAAATGGCCCTTTCCATAAAAAATCAAACTTAGCATGTTTTCCCTTGTCTTCTATTCGTGAGTCCCACCTTAGAACTTTGTCACCAATGTAGAAATTCTCAGCCTTAACTCTCTTATCAAACATCTTTTTGAGCTTTTCTTGCAAAATTTGAGCTCTATCATAAACTTGTTCTCTGGTTTGCTAAAGATGAATGGTCTGATTAATCCTTCTTTGAATGTCATTTGGTTCAGCCTGAATTTCCTATAACAGTCTGATCGTAGGGATGCCCAAGGATGAAGGAAATCTGGCCTCCATACCATATACTAGCTCATAAGGGCTCATCCCAATGGATCTCTTTGTTGAAAGTCTGTCTGCCCATAGGGCATTTACCAGCTTTTTGTGCCAGTTCTTCTTGTTTTCTTCTAGCACTTTCTTTATGATGTTGATGAGGCTCTTGTTGGATGATTCGGCCAAGCCATTACCTTGAGGGTAATAGGCTGTAGAGTGGCCCAAGGTAATATGAAATTGGTGGCAAAAATTGATCATCTTTTTGGATTTGAAGGCAGCGGCATTGTCAGTGATGATCTTCTCAGGGCAGCCAAATCTAGAAAGGATATTGCACTCAAGGAATTGGATAATGATGGTGTCATTGGCTTGCCTACATGGGATGGCTTCAACCCACTTGGTGAAATAGTCAGTGGCTGTTAAAATCCATTTGTGCTGGCCTGAGGAAGAGGGATGGATTTCTCCAATGAAGTCAAGACCCCATTGTTGAAAAGGTTTTTTGGTTGAGATGGGTTTCAGGGGCAGGGGCAACAGCTTTCTTTTGCCCTCAAAGATTTGGCATTTGTGACATGACATGGCAAACTTCTTTACATCTGCAAAAAGAGAGGGCTAGTAGAAAGCAGCCCTTAAAAATTTATCAGCAGTGGACTTCCAATATAGATGTCCTCCACAGTCACCTGCATGGAATTCTTTCATGACATTGTTAGTTTCACTCATGGTTAAACAATTAAGCAATATACCTTCATGATTTCTCCAAAATAATGCACCATCTATGACACAAAACTTTAAAGCCTTCATTTTCAAAAATCTTTTCTTGGTTCTGGACAATCCTGGGGGAGCAAACAGGTTTAACAGTACAAAACATATATCAGCATACCATGGGGATTGCAAAAAGGTTTCACTGATCTGTGGAGTCGCCAGCTCCTGTTCATTGTCCAGTTGGTTAATGTCCAAGGCTTGAAAGTTTGTTTCGGACATCAGTTTGGCTAAACCTTGTCCCTTTATCAGTTTGGTTGGTTTTATTTCTATGTCATACTCAAGGATGTTTGCAATCCACTTGCCTCTTTTGCCTTCTAATCCCTCTTGAGTCAATATGTCTTTTACAACAGCGTTTGGGACATAGGCAATCACATGTGAATATAAAATGTACACTCGGAAATCCTTGATGGCCTTAACAAGTGCATAGGCCTGCTTCTCCATGATTGGGTACTTCAAAGGGGCATCTCTTAAGGCTCGGCTGAAAAAAGCAATTGGCTTTTTAGCTCCCTGTTCATCCTTTTGCAGAAGGACAGCAACTATGGTGTGATCAGATGCAAAAGAAAAAATGATAAAATCTTTGTCAAATTGTGGGCTGGTGAGGACAGGGGTTTGGGTTAAGGAAGATTTTATACTCTCAAAGGCCTGCTTGGTTTCAAGAGACCATTTTACCTTGGCATCCTTTTTTAACATGTTGCTTAATAATCTTATCAGCTCGGCTAGATTTGGAATAAATCTCCTTAGGAAATTGATCTTTCCAAGGAATGCTTGCAACTCTTTTATGTTTCTTGGATATGGGATTTGGAGGATGGCTTGGATTCTTTCAGGATCAATTCTAATCCCATCCTTTGATATGATGTGGCCAAGTAATTTTCCTTCTTCAAGGCCAAAGAGAGACTTCTTGGGATTCAGGGAAATGCCATATTTCCTACATGTCATGAATATTTGCCTTAAGTGTTTGAGGTGCTCTTGATCAGATTTGGAAAATGGGGTCAAGTCATCAAGGTAAACAACTAGGAAATCATGTATTTCCTTGGCAAATGCAATATCCATTGCTCTTTGAAAGATGGCACCAGCATTTTTTAGTCCGAATGGCATCTTTACATACTTAAATGTTCCCCACGGTGTGGTAAAGGCTGTCTTGTCTTGGTCATCCGGGTGAACAAGTATTTGATTGAAACCTGAAAAGCCATCTAGCAAAGAGATTCTAGATGATCCCACTACGCTTTGTAGGATGTGATCCATCTTGGGTAAAGGATAGTGGTCTTTTAGGGAGACTTGGTTTAAATTTCTCAGATCTACACAAAGTCTAATCTCACCTGTTTTCTTCCTTGTGGGAACAAGATTGGATACCCATTCAGAAAATATGATGGGTGTTATGACACATGCTTCAAACATTCTTTTCACTTCCTTTTCAATCAAAGGGAGAAGCACAGGATTGATTCTCCTCAGTTTCTGTTTGAAGGGATTTTGGTTTGGTTTTAAGGGAATGGTGTGTTGAATTAATGAGGTGTCATAGGACTTCAAGTCCTCATAACTCCAAGAAAATACATCTTGGAATTCTTTAAATAAATCAATATACTTGGGCTTTTGATCAGGTGGAAAATTTTTGGATAGTTTGATCATTTTTGGCTTCTCTGCTGTCCCAATGTTGTGTTCTTCTATATCAGAATTCAATGGTTGCATTTTTGGTTTTTTAGGAACATCATTTGCATCAAACATGTCTTCTAACGGAGTTAGGCCAGCAGGCAAAAAGTTATCCTTTAAGTCAATGATCTCTGCCTCTGTTTTGGCAATTTCCTCCAAATGCATTTGTTTCAGCTATTCTATGTTTGTGTTGTCAAAAACAGTTGGGTTTAGGATTTGTTTGGCTATTGCAGCTGTTATAGCCTGCTGAATTTCATTTGTTTGCTGTTGGGAATCGTTCATAGCATCCATGTCAATGTTAATATTTGCAAATTCATGCTCAAGAGTGAGGAAATTATTAATCTGGGCATCATTTTCGAACACTTGCCAATCTTTAACGTTATTTGGGACAGCAGGCCTATGTTTTATTTCAGCTGTAAAATGATGATTTGGCTCAAAGGGAAGCTTGCATGTACTAGCAAAAGTGGCTAGGCTGTGTGCATGAATGTTATGATCTCTTGAGATTTTGGCAAGCTTGGATTCAGTGAATGCATTGAGTATATTAGTGGCAGCAGTCGTATAGGTCCTCATTCTATTGTCATTGGTAACAAAGTTACCTTTCATCTATTGTATGATTAAATCAGAGTCACCTAAAATGGACACTTTTGCAGCTCCTAAAGCTTTGAGCAGTTTAAGGCCTAAAAGCAAAGCCTCATACTCTACCATGTTGTTGGTGCATTTAAAGTTCAGTCTGTAGGCATGGCCTTCTGCATGATTGTTATGTGTATTGTGAATCCATACACCTGCCCCTGCTCCTAACTTGTTGACAGAGCCATAAAATTATAAATACCATGTGATTTCTTGCTTGTGGTTAGTACTAAGAGTTTCATCCCTTTTAGGATTGGGCAGATTTGCAGTTTCTGTTTGGGGAGTTTCTTCTTGTATGCTGGTTGCATTAACGGTTTTGACAATTTCATCAGTATGTGCAACCGATTCTTCATTGATGTGTGCTTGTTGTTCTAGAGCCAAAGGCTCATCATCAGTTGGAGAATTTGTATCATCATTAAACAAAATAAAAGAATCCATATCAGAATGGATTGAGTAAATGGGAAAATTTTCAGGCTTGCTCTCACTACTTACCACATATTTCACGAGTGTTTCTCTGTACAGTCCCTTTGGTTGCCCAAAGACTGAAATAGTGGCATAGGAGAGGTCTAATTGAAGGGATCCTTGGAGCTTTGCTCCCCATGATCTTGATAGGAGCATACCGTACTTTGGTGGGATGTTAGCCACCACCACATCCATGAGGATGGTCTTGTTGGGATATTGGACTAAGGAGACACACAAGTCTTTGATGAGGCCTAAACACTTCACTTGACTTGAATCAAAGGAAAATAGATCTTTGTAGGTTCTTGTGATATCAAGGTTCAACTTTTCCATAACTGCTTTGGGCATAAGATTGTGTGATGCTCTTGAATCAAACATGGCATTGTGCAAGATTTTGTCATGTATATGTAAACTGACATAAAAGGGCAAGACAGATCCATATGTTGATTTTCCATCAACTTCTGGACCAAACAGAAGTTCAGGGGTATCATCCAAAACATTTACATCATCCTTATTCTCTGAGATTTGAAGTGATCTTTGAATTTGTTGCCTATATACATCGTGTTTGGCAAGTTCTAAGAGGGGGATGGATATCTTAAGTTTTCCAATCTCTGCTTCTAAGTTAAATGGCTTTTCCAATGGAGTCTTGGTGTTGATAATGGCAGTTTTTTCTGTTTCATTTGAATTATTAGCAATTTTCTCTTGTTTATCAGCATTATGGGAATTGATTGCTTGCAGTTTTTCAGTTTTAGGAGAGATTTTTGGAACACTGGTCGAATTTTTCTCAGAGGAAGGAGGTGGCAGAGGCTGATCAATAGAAGGCTGTATTTTTGTTATGTCTTCTAGAGTCACATGATGCGGGTTTGGGAGAGGCATATCAGCTGGTTCTGTTATGACAACCTTGCCTTTAATATTGTTGGGTTGTTTGCCATCCTTTGGTTTGCTAGGTTCAGAAATGTCAATGGTCCTAGTTCTCAGCTTATAATATTTGTGGACCTCATACACAACAGTATCATAACCTTGTTTAAAATCAAAAGACTCACCAGACTTAGTCTAAAATTGACTATAGTCATGCTCATCTTGGTCTTCTTGGCTCAGAAAAGTTTGATGCTCACCCTTTAGATCCATCAGATTCATGTGAGTGTCTTCTATGGGTTCACTAGAAGTGGATGCCTCAGCATAGTTTTCTTGGAAAGGGGGTCTTATGTCATGATCTGGGCTTGACCTCCCAACATTTGTGTTCTGCATTTTTCTAAAATTTGGGTTCCTTATGGTATTGGACTGTTGTCCTTCCCATGATGACTTCCTCTCAACACTCTCTACTCTGTCTCCCAGCCTTTGCATGCCACTGATAATAGCATCAAGCTTTTGTTCTAAGGCTGAGGGTTCTTCCTTAAAGGTGGTTCTTCTTTCCATTCTAGCTCTGTTTCTTTTGGCAATTAGGTTGGCCTCTACGCTAATAGCAACATTTTGCATGTCTGCAAGGGTTTGAGGGGCTCTTTCTTTTAACTGGTATGCCATATCCGGGTCAAATCTATCAGGGAATTTATACAAGGCAAGGTCAGGTGGAGGTCTTAAGTTTTGTGGTATTGCATTATAGACATTATTGAACCTTGCATAGTACTCCAAAACAGTCTCTTGAGGACCTCTTTTAATTGTATCATATTCAGCTAGTATGTGCAAGGGGCCTTTCTTTTTCTCCCATCTATTGGTAAAGGATTGGTAAAGCTCATCCGGAGTGGTTATAGAATTTGCAGCAAGTGATCTGAACCAAGTTCTTACATCACCTGTTAGACTTTGAACAAAAATTTTCATTCTCACGCTATCATCATCTATTTCGTAGTTTTCAAAATAGTCCTGCATCTTCTATGCTGAAGTGCAGTGAAAGGACCAGTACTATCAAAATACATAATTTTGGATTGATAATCTTGAGGCAAGGCCCCAAGATTAGCAGGCAATTGCATGGGTGCATATCTACTAGCCATATTCACAGGGATAAGTGGAACAATAGGAACAACAGGAACGGCTGTGACGACAATAGTGGTAATAGGAGTATGTGCAGTGAATGAAGGTGTGGAAGGAGTTCTTTGAGATGTGGATGATGAACAAGGGGAAGCAGGGGTTGAAGGAAATAAAACCTTGACAGGAGTTGGAACACAGCTTGGGTGAGCTGCTTCAGGACTCAAATCAGCAAAATCTTCTTGTCTTTCTTGCTTCCTAATGATCTTTGGGATTAAGTTGGGATTTTCAAAAACAGCTGGAGGGTTTGGATCTGGGTTTGACCTTGTATGACGTAATTTCCTTTTGGGAGGCAGCTTCCGAATTTGTTTTAGGTATTTTTCTAGGAATGCCTTTAGAATTAGCAAGGAACTTATCAAAATTTGGGAACAACTATCTGCAGCTTAAAAATAGCATGAAGATTGACTGAAGCAGCTTTTATTTACTCCTGAAAATGCAAAGCAAGAACAGTTTCAAAGGCTCCCTGGCTGATATTCAGACTTCATCTGTAGTTTTAAGGAGCAGACAGCACTTGAACAATTGATTTTTTCCCCAGTGGAGTCGCCATTATGTTATCACTCAGGTTGTCCTTTTGATCAACACAAAAGGATACGGCCGAGGTAACCACAGACCAATCTTTGTACTGCAGGTTCTATCCCACCTACAATCAGAGAGGGCTCTCTCTTCTGATTTAGCTTTGTTGGAGATGATTTTAGGCTAGTTATTGAGTTCAAGGGGGTTTTGTTTGAGTTTTGGTGGGAAGGATGACACTTTCAGGTAAAGAGGCAGGGATAGCACGAAAGTTTTAGAACCATTGGGCGTGGAGTCAAGGAGTAAGACTGCTGGTGCGTTTTCTTGGTCACAAGAAAGAATATGGAGCAAGCTAGCTGCATATGAAACAATCATTCAAGGTAAAAAGATGGATTAAAGGCTAAGGAATGAGAGGCAATTAAGAATCTCTCAGTCAGGTTAGCAGAAAGGAGATAAATGAGCCCTATCTAGGAGCAGTTAAGAATTCCTAGATAACAGTCATTCATATGTGAAATAGATCAAACATGAGCCATAAAGGAATTCATATTTATGCCTAAATCAAGAGGAAAACATTAATAAGCCACAAAAACTGAGCATAGAGTGCGGCTAAGCAAATTCTAAACCAATCCTTTGTTCTGTAACTTAAGCATATGTGAAATTGGAATAACAGAGGTAAGAAACACTTATTGATTCATACTGCAGCACAAGAATTCCACATTCATTTCTTCAGACCATTAGACACAGAGGAGATAGTCATTCCTCCAAGCCTTTTTAGCAATATTTGATTAAGTGAAACATCTCAGATATCCAGTGCGAGTCTCTAATGAAGATTATCAACCAACCAACCCTTAAAACAATAGAGAGGGTGGTATATATAGGAAAAATATCAAAACTTGTCTATTACAGCTTGACCTAAACAATTCCTAAAGAAAAATGATCACTTTAACCTAATCCTATCCAGCAATAAATGCAAGAAAATATCTTTGAGCTGCGCTGAGGGCAGCCGTATCAAAACTGAGTTAATGTGTTGTCCTAGATGGCTTGGTGCAGTGTTTCTGCAATAATTGTGCATGGGTCTCTGGTCCATTGTTGTTCGACGGCCTTAAATGCTTTAATTGTGATTTGAGAGCTTTAGTCGGCTTACACTGCTCTATTTGACTTCGTTGGAGGCCATTCAATGTTAACCTGCTTTGGGAACTGCAGATTTCCTTTAAAAATATTCAACTGATACTCTTTGTCACTTCTTCGATGTGCCGTGGTGCTGAAATTGTCAAATCAATATTAAATGGCCGCTGTTCGGCCCTCTGTTTCATTTAGAACTGTTTTTTGCTCCTTTCTGAATGCCTCGCAAAGAAAAATGGGTCATTCTGCGCCTTTCGGGCTTGCTGGGGGCTGCGCGATGAGGGTCTTTCCATTTTGGCCCATTTCCCGTAGCCATGCGCGATTAAAAACTGCCTCAGAATTTGAATCCGGGCTTCCTAAGAACGATTTTCTCCTTCGCGCCCTTTTTGCTGATGACGTTAGCATGACGTCAGCGGGTGGGACCCAGTATGGCGGATTACATCAGCATGATGACGTCAGCAGGGTGACGTCAGCATGTACGGCGGGTGACGTGGCAGTGACACGGTGGCAGTGACGTGGCGGGTTGAATTGGCAGTACGGTGGCAGGAGGCCGAAGCAGGCAGATGACGTCAGCAGTTGACGTGGTGCTGATGCAAGAGGGCAGAAGCAGTTTTAGGTTTTGGGCACACCGCCTTTGGGCAGACGGCAGTATCAGAGGAGGGGCTCCGCCACGGCTGAGAGGGTGATGCGTGGCAGGAGTACAACGGCAAAACTGCCCATCTCCCGGACGCTAACCATCGGCGGGTTGGGGAATGGGAAGGCCCACCCACCGTCGATCTCGGGCGCATCAGATCAGACGGCTGGCGGAATGGATGAGGCGGCTGAGGGTTAAAGCTTGGGCCCGCGTGAATATTCGAATCTTAATATAGCGCGGGGGGGTTTAAACTATGGTTTTTACGGGTTTTGGGGGTTTATTAGTGAGCGGGTTAAGTGTTTTGTGGGCAAGACTTTAGGGTAAAGGTGAAGAAGTGGGTTTTGTAGGGTTAGGGCTAAGGGGGAAAAGTTGTTAGCATGACCAGGTGTCAGACTAACCCCTATAAGGACACGAATGGGGTAATAATAGCCCCTGATGAACTGCTATTTCCCAGACTTAGAAGAATAGGGCTATAGTGCTAGGGAGGGGGTATTATTATATTTTTGGGATTTTTATACATAGTTTTTAGTAGGGTAAGGGGAAACAGATAGGGAGCTAGATAATAGAATTAGTAGTTAATATGGAGGTGACCAGAAAGCGCTAAGTATGTGAATCTTAGGCTATTTTTAAGGGGAAGAATGACTTATAGAAGAGGACTGAACAATCCTTGAGTGAAGTAGGTCTTCACCAAGGCAACTGATATGGAAAATGATGAAATTAAGAGGAATCAAGCAGATCTTGACCTCTTCCGGGAAGTTAGTAAGTGATTTGGGGAAGAAGAAGAAGGGGAAGTTAGTAATGTCCAGCTTGAGTTCCTCCAAATGGAAAACTGCCTCCAACTTGTGATCTTAATAAATATGACACTTGACAACATGAAATGGATCACAAGCCATGATTCTGCAACCACACAGCTACCTACCCAGCCTACCTTCCTACATTTTTTCTTCTTTTTGGGTGGGTGCACTTAGACTTGCAGACCCTGATTACTCTTTTTTTCTTTTTGACTGCCCTCCTATCTAAATCTACACTTATTTCTTCCAAGGGCCCAGATTAAGCAGTTGGGCCCCTTTGATTCTCTACCTATCTACAAATCTGCCAAGATTAAGCTGTTTGGACAGGTATCAACTCTCTATATTCTAAAACAAGAAATTGAAACCTAAGGGGGTCAAGATTAAACTGTTTGGCCCTCCCTTTTATAGAACATTCTTCAAAAATGGTTAAGTCATCAAAATTGGAATACAGCAGTGGCACTTGGACTGGCACACTTTCATGGCCTTTTCTTTGACCTCTTTTGGAAATATGGAACCTTGCAGCATGAAAGATGACATATTTGGCATGTAAAAATGTCAATCATGAAATATGAACACCTGTTGCAACAGGAGGCTAACACCAACAACAGAGTTGTGGATATTTGTGGAGCACACTGATACACCTCATAACTATCGAGTGTACCTGCCGACCAACAAGATGACAATGGTTCACAAGGATGTAAAATTTGATGAAGAGAAGGCCATGAGATGTTCCCTTAAGAGAGAGCTACAACGACATGAGGTTGAGGAGCTCTTAGCTCCTAAGGCGAAACATCATGATGATTTGGAGCAACCACATATAGATGAGTAGGAGGTTGAGACACCCACTCTTGCAGATTCTTCTAGAGATGGGAGAAAGTGCACTAGAGAGGGTGACATGTTATTGTATGATTCTAGAGATAATGTGGGAGAAACCACATTACAATGTAGGTAGAGGAGGTCACTTGTGAGGTACACTGGATACATGGCTCTTGTGAGAGGATGTGTAGAGACTGAGTCATCTTCTTTTGAGGAAGTAGTGCAACAACTAGTTTGGGTTGATGCCAAGGTTGAAGAATACGACTCCATTGTCGGGAACAACGTTTGGGATGTGGTCCCAAGGCTGGCGGACAAGTCAGTGGTGAGTTATTAATGGCTTCATAAGGTAAAGAAGGAAGTGGATGGTAATGTGGAGAAACACAAGGCCAAGTTTGTGGCTTGAGTATTTTGTTAGGTGGAGGGGATTGATTACAATGAGACTTTTTCTCCTATTGCAAGGTACTCGTCAATCAGATCCATTTTGGCATTGTTGGTGCAGATGGGATAGAAGATACATCAGTGGATGTAAAGAAAACATTCCTCAATGACATGTTGAGGAAGAGGTGTATATTGAGCGTCCTAAAGGTTTTGAGACCTTTGACTGAGAGTCACATGTGTGCCGACTCAAGAAAGCATTGTATGGGCTGAAGCAAGCACCTCATGCTTGGTACACTAGGATCGATAATTTCTTCATCGGGTTGGGCTTCACCAAAAGTGAAGCCGATGTGAACCTTTACCAAATTGTGGTTGAAGGTAAATTGTTGATTATTGTTTTATATGTTGACAATTTGATTCTGACAGGTGATGATAAGATGATCTAGTCCTGCAAAGAGGTTCGTGCAAGATATTTCGAAATGAAGGACTTGGGGCTCATGCACTAATTTCTAGGCATGGAAGTATGGAAAGGTGATGAGGAAACTTTTGTCTCTCAGGGAAAGTATGCCAACGAGATACTGAAAAGGTTCCACATGGAGAGAAGTAAACCCATGGAGACTTCTCTAGCGGGTAATTGGAGGAAGGAGGATGCTACTTCCAGTGAAGTAGTGGAAGCTACTATTTACAGATAGCTTTTGGGTTCATTGGATATTTGTTATGCAATTAACCAACTTAGTAAAGTGATGGTCAAGCTTACCAATATGTATTGGAAGGAAACCAATCATGCATTGAGATACCTCAAAGGCACTACTTAGTATGGTTTATGGTACACACGAATAGAGGGAGTGAAGCTTCAAGGATTCATTGATGTAGATTGGGGAGGGATTCCATCAAACAAGAAGAGCACATCATGAGGGATATTTAGTATTGGGTTAGCAGTTTTTTCTCGGTACAGCAAGAAACATAGATCAATTGCACTCAGTTCAGTAGAGGCAGAGTACATGGTTGCTAGTCAAGCATCTTGTGAGGCTATCTGGATGAGGAAGATTCTGGTTGGTTTAGATGTATCTAACTGCGATTTACGGTGACAATCAAAGTTGTATCAAACTCTATGAAAATCTAGCTTTTCATGATCGATCCAAACATATTGATATCCGATATCATCATCTTTGAGATTGTGTGTAGAGGAGAATTATGTTGTTGGAGTACATTCCCACAAAGGAGCAGGATGCAAATATTTTGACAAATGCATTGTCAAGATGAAAATTTGAGTTTCATAGAGAAGGGATCAAGTAGTTGATAATCCCTTTCTAGTTGAGAGGGAGTGTTAAAAATAGCAACAAGAAATTCCAATTTAATTTGTCCTTGAATTAAATTTTGAATTATAGTGAAATTCTATTCTCATAGCAACCTGTAATAGTTAATTAAGTTAAATTGACTTAATTGACTTAGAAAATTCAAGTTGGAAGTCTATCTAGAGTCATGTAGAGTCATGCCTAAATTTTAGGCACCTAGGTTGAGTTCTTTTGAGTTGCAATTAGATAACTCAGTCTAACCGAGTTATAGTCAATTAAACTAGTTCTAAATGTTGGAGGAACTAGTAGGAGTCTAGTAGTGGGGAAGTGCAGCAGCGCATCCTCAGTGCCACACCAATTAACTAGAAATTCACTCATAAATAACTCATCCATGTCATTTCAGAGGAAGACCGAGTTGAGATTAGATTTTAGGGACAATGTACTGTCAACTGTATAATTTTATGAGTTATATAGATAGTGCATGCAATCAGTTGAGGACCTATGTTTGGATTGCACAGTTATGGAGAGTCGATTTACCAATTAAATATTGGATAGTTCTACTAGGAAATGCATAAGGAAGTAGGGGGTTGGCAGGAAACATAATTGGCTAAGTGTCGGCTTGAGTTGACTTGTAAGGTAGAGAGGTAGATTGTACTAGTGCATGAATTATTTGGGTTCAACATGTGTTGTATTTTCTTCTCAGATCTTCTAGCTAATGCAATAATGATAGTCGAGGTTTTTAGCAGTTGATTTCCCCAAAGAAATATTGTGTTATGTGTGATTGATATTCATCCTTTCTTCTTATTGTTTTCATCGATCAATTTTGGTTTCTGCTGAAGAGTAGAGTATATTCTTGTCAAGATTGTGTTTTAGTATCACATAAGTTGTTGAATCTACAAGTAAAAATCTACATAGAATAATAAAAAGTAGTATCCAAGTGTGTTTGTAAAATAAATACACATCGGGAAGATACATTTCATGCACCAGTGTGATTCATGTTCAACCCATTAGTGCATCATTACTTTTAACGCATCGATGCATTAGATTATGTAAAAGCATCGGTACTGAAATAATTTGTTTCCTACCCT
Source organism: Pinus tabuliformis (assembly GCA_031772625.1). Classification (NCBI taxonomy): domain Eukaryota; kingdom Viridiplantae; phylum Streptophyta; class Pinopsida; order Pinales; family Pinaceae; genus Pinus; species Pinus tabuliformis. Next base: position 1,140,628,515 of record CM062820.1, on the reverse strand, counting down.
AGTGCCTTTCGTGAAATGTACAACATCAAGGGTTTTACAAGCCCATAAACACCGAGGCATTATACTTTTGAAGCACCTGTATTTTTTATGAAACTCATCAGCTCCGGTGCATTGTTACACATAACTACTCGGTGCGTTGGAGAAGATAAAACCACTGGGGTTGCAATATATTTTTGCCTGCCCTAGTGCCCTTCCTGAAAATTATTGCCCAAGGAACTTTCAGAATACATAAGCACTAAGGTGGTATACTTTTCAGGCACTAATGTTGTTTGCATTCATCGGCCCAATGCATGGTATCATAGATTGTATGATTCTATGCATTTTTTTATAGTCTTGGTGATTTTATTTAAATTTATAGCACTTGTGCTTTTATATTGGTAGCGTACTAATGTGATTTGTCACGTAAGTGCACCATTACGAAAATAGCTAAAAACCTCTGGTTGCCCAGATTTTTTAGTTGTGATGAAGTTCAGTTATCAACTTTGCAAAAACATCTGCTACCACAATTGGATGTTGTAGCGGAGGTTTTTTTGACAATTGTTGCTAAATATATAACACTAAAAACCTCCATTATAACCTCCACTAGAAGGTATTTTCCTTGCACTTAAAGTTCCCTATGCACTGCCATTCTCTTGCACATAACCCATCTCTCCACATAAGAAATGATTTTTACATTAATTTCCACCTTTTTGAATAAAATGCACCCCCATTCCCCCGCACATACCCCATCCTTACAAACAATAAAAGCTCCACACAAAAAAACATAATAATATTCTTTGTTCTCCCACACATACCCTACCCTCTTTAAACATTCATATGATGTAAGATGTATAAATTTGTAAAATTATCTCCACACAACGAAATATTAAGTGGATATTTGTGTAGCCACAATGAAATCACTTGCAACCACATTAGATTTGCCATCATTGGGAAGAGCATTCAGGAAATCGATATGCATACCTCATCTTCCTCACAATCAAAGCTTTTCATAATGAAACATAATAATAATAACATATTAACATTAATTTCTCTATAAACCCCCGTTCTCCAAAAGATATCCCATCCTAATTTCATCCTAGCTAAATAAAGTTCCTAATATAAAATCTCAACACAATAAAATATCTGCACAAAGAAAAACAATAATATTACTTATTATGTTCTCTTGCACATGCCTCGTCCTCCACAAAGATTCAATGCTAGCACCAATGCTCAGAGCAATAACAAATTGTTAGAGCACTCATGAAACCCCTCGTTCTCCCGCACATACCCCGTTTTCCATATCACTACCAACCTGATGTTTTTCATCTGATAAATAGGAAACTTGTATACTTCCAATATAAAATGAATGCATATGTGCATGATGTCATAGAAGATCCATTATGTGCAAAAATCGCATAGAATAGCACTAATAGTTTAACATTAATTTCGTTATGCACCACCTATTCCCTTGCATAAACCCCATCCTACACACGGTAAAAGATCCAAAAATTGAAACATATAAACAATATTAATTATTATTTCCTCCCGCACATACCCCGTCCTCCACAAATATTCATAGATATAAAAGCATAGCTCTACACAACTTCTCTCCACACATACTTCATCCTCTGCACAGTAAAATTTCCGCACAAGGAAAGCATTTAACATTAATTTTGTCATTGCCGAATAAATTTCCCTATGCACACTTATTCTCCCGCACATACCCCATCCTTGTGCACAATAAAAGATAATAATATTCCTCTTTCTCCTACACATACCCCATCCTCAATAAACATTCATATGATATAAGATGTGGAAATTCGTAAAAGTATCTTCGCACAATGAAATATTAAGTGGAGAATTATGTAACCCCCCACCCTACCTACAAAAATAATATGAAACCATTTTGGCTCTATCATCATTGGGAAGATAAATAACATAACAAAGTATGTGCCAGAGTTAGTGTCAGAGCACTCACAGACGAAATGGCCACTCAAAAAATTATCTTTTTTTTTCTTTTTAATTTTTACATCGATTGTCAGGCACTGACAAATACAAAAAGTAAATCGCTCCCCACCAGGGGAATTATGTCCTAGTGGAAGTTTCTAGCCCAATCAAAAATTAGAAATAAGATTTCCATAAAATTAGAAAATTATTTTTTAATTTACTGAAAATAGAAATATTCAGCATTTTCCTGAAATTTTGGTTAAAATTGCAAAAAAAACCACAAAATAATGCACGGTCAATGAAATTTGATCGTGAGGTGAATATTATAATCCTTGGCAAGGAAGGGACTAATAAGCATCTTAGTAGAAGGAAAAATCCATAAAAAGGTGAAAAAATAATCATAATGCGATAGACATGATGTAAGAAAAATGAGTTGAAAAGAAAGTATAATGAATACTCCTAGATTTGAACAAATGAAGAAAAGGAAAGAGAAACAAATTAAAAATAAATTTAAGAAACAAGGATGAGAAAGAGGATTTAAAGAAAAAAAGTTAAAATATAGAAAGGATAAAAGGAAGGAGAGAATGATGCAACAACAAAGAGAATGACACAAAGAAAAAGTCAAGGAAGAAAGAAAAGTGAAGCAAGGTATAAATAAAAGTATTGTGTGTTTTTTGAGATGTAGATACAATAAATTCAAGAAGCATAACATCTCTAAAAGTTTATTCCTCCTCCTTGATAATGATTTTAAGGGATAGAAAATAGCCTTGGTCATGTGTTCATTAAGGAAATGAAAAGTTGAAATTTTATGTACTTGAGTGATATGTTGTTGTTTGCTTGATGAGGTGAAGTGTAACCCCATAAATTTCATGAAGTCTAAAATCCACTTTGTAGTGAAGGTTTTTGGATGACCAAAAACCACTTTTCATCATGTATTATTTGTGGTAAGGAGAAACCACTTCAAGAATCATGATGCAGGGTCGTACATAAAAAAATATCAAATATGGGCAGAAATGTTGATTTGCGGTAGTACACACTTGGAAAAAACATCGATCATATTGGTATAGGAAATCATGCAAATTGAAGGTCAGGAAAAAGGGACTTGCTCCCATACAAGTTATGGGTAAAATACTTTAAAGCAAAGTAAGATTCCTTTTCCATGGATTCCTTGAGTCTATTGGGCCATGTGTATGAAAGTGTTTTAAGGCATGCCAATGGGTAAAAAAGGAGGGAATTGGTTAGTGGTAGTCTAAGATAGTTACGATATGAAATTCAGGTTTGTGTGAGTTTTGAAGGGCATGCAAATTTTTATAGAGATTGTATGAGATATCAATGAGATTGGTATTTTAGATGTAAAATCCATGGTGAAGCCTAGATCATAGTCACATGTTTGTATTGTATCCTCTTGGAACAAATTCAAACCATAATTTTCATGATCACATCACAACACCTATCGAACTCCAGACTAAATAATTTTGGATGTAGGATATAGCACAAGACCGAGGTACATTTTCTAAAGAATCAAATCAAAACAAAAATCTGGTGGTCGTGAAGAGAATGTATAAACTAGGTCTATAGAGGTCATTTTTCTGTTTCAGATTAAGGTTTCAATGGGAGTGTTGCTCTTTTTACAATAAAAATAGGCATGTAAGTTTGTGAATTTTATTTTAGTCAATTTTTTTACAATTGCAAGAAAAAGAAAATTGCAAGAGGACAAAATCACCTATAGCAATTTTGGCACTTGGATCTACCTTGATATGTTACTATAATGCTTGCTATATATAGCCTAGGGTTTTGACATATGGTACTTTTTGTGACCAGTTTGGAAAATATAAGAGATGCTCATCTCCAATATTATGTTGAGAAAAGAGTCTTATCTATTGAGAAAGATTGATGCTATTTAAAAAAAAAAAAATTGTGTGTATATGATTCTAATTCTAACTCCACACTTTTCTTTCCAAGTTGATTGTTGGTTGCATGATAGGATTTGTGAGAGGGGTGATAGAGCATCTTGACCCACCATGACTCTCATCATTCTAGAAGTTCCAAAATTGAGGGATGCTTCAACTATAATATGTTCAAAACTGTGGGCATGGAGTGAAGTAGAACAAATTGTATGTCATGTTGATCAATGAACCAAACTAGGTGCATGTATGTTCTATTATGTTGATCCATTTAAACTTGAGAAAGTTAACAAAAGTTTTAGAAAATTTCTCAAATCAATAGATGATTTGGATGTAGTGGATGTTTTGGTATATTTATTTTCTTGTGTAATAGTCGATGATATACTTCCTACAACCCTTTAGAACAAAACATTGAAATATTTACTAGGGGATTCAAAGGGAATTGGTAAACTATCTATGGTCCTTCCATGATGAAAATTTGAAACAATGAGAAAAAGTTAAAAAACCTACCTTGGTTCTCATGGGAGGTGAATATGTTGATGCTAAATCTCCCATACCCCCAATCTTGAGAATGTGGATTATAATCCTTTGGATCTTTAACAATCCAAAGTTCAACAAAGGCTTCCAATGGTCTCTCCATTCACCCTTTGATAATTTTGAATTTTTCTAATGTGGGTGCATCTTTCTACAGGGAAAATTTTAAGGATGGAATTTTATCTTAAAGTTTATAAACCTTGGTGAATCTTGCTAGTCCCTAATATCCAAATTGTAAAATTTTTGGTGATATTTTGTAGAAATATTTAGATTTCCAATGATTTTATATTAGTGGATATAATATTTTGGAAATTTTTAATGTAAAATAATGGTGTACTATAAAATTTGGGCAAATCATTTTAGAAAAAATGGAAATTGACGAATCTTTTTTTGGAAAAAGCATGGAAAATTAGCCCACCTACGAATATTAGCCCCTAAAATTTTCCCTATCTTTTGATAATTGTGGTTCTTCTAGTTTAACCAAAATGAAGCCAACATTTATGAATTCCTTAAACATTATTTAACAATCCATATAATTAAATTAGTCAGCTATTTGAAAGGAAGATCCAAATAAATTTTGTAGTGAAATCTAGTTTTCTTCACATGTGTTGATTTCTATCATAATTACAAAGTTAAAGAGATAGAAAAGATGAGAGGCATTTCACGTTGGCCTAAATGTGTTGACAATTTTTGTTGTTGGAAAATAAGGTTGAAGATATGACTCAAGTTAAATTCCATGTGAAAATGAGGTGCTTAATGCAGTATACCAAGGTTGGTTGATTTTTTTTTTATTATTATTATTATTTTGAGCTATTACAAAGTGAATTTTTATTATATACATCCAAATAATCATTGGAGAGAAAGGGGGAAAAATATGTAATAAAATATTTAAATTGAAAAATATAATAACATCCTAAAGTAAATACATTTTATTAATTTAAATAGTATTAACGTTATTAAAGTTGTCAAGTCAAGATTATGATTAAAGTCAAGATTATGAGTATTGATTGTAATTTTTGTTTATGAAAAATGCCAAGTCATGAAAGGTAAAGTTTTTGTTGAATTGTGTTATTTGAGCCAAAGAAACCCAAATTCAAGTGTAGAGATGAGTCAAAGATCTTATTTATGTCATGAATTCAAGAGTATTGAAATCTTGATTTAATCCCTAGACAAACCCATATTATCCCAAAACGACCACATTAAGCCTTAGATATTAAGTTATTACATTTCTATTGTTATATTGTTATGTAGGCTAGTTCCTTTTATCATACCCTTTTATTATAACCATAACCCTTATCTCCTATATACATACCAAGTAGACCTAGTTATAAGATCATCATATTTTGTATCATACAATGTATACATTATAAAAGGAGGTTTCCCCTTAAAGTGGACTACAATTACTATATTTAAACCATTTTTAATATGAATGGTTCATAACATTTGGTATCAGAACATATGGACCTAGTAATTTTCTACTTCAAATAAGTCATTGTGGAATTTTTTCTAAATTGTATTTCATGGGAAGCTTCATACCATGGAATTTTTAAAAGTATGACGAGATTTCTTGAATTATAACTGACTAAAGTTTCAAGTTCTAGTTCTCTATCATTTCTAGGATACACTATTTGGATGTTACATTTTTTGAATGGTCCTGTAATTTCTTTAAGACAAGTGATCTTGAAATTTTTGTGGTCTTGAAATTACTTTTAGACAAGTGATTTAGATCCATAGACTTCAAAATATGAGGATTTGAAAAGATATGTTAATGCTCTTAAAAGAACTAATGGCCAACATAACAAATCTAACAATGGAATTAATGACCAAAAAAAACAAAATAAGCCAAGTCACACAAGTTACAGAGAAGTAATAAAGAAATAGAGATTATATTCTCATTCTCTCCACAATCAAGGACTAATTCTTCCAAGAAGATTCTTCACACCTAGGTGCCCATACATTTTTTATGGTCAACAAAGAATTTCATTGCACAACATATAAAGCTATCAAATCTAGAGAATCAAGGGTGAAGTAAAATCTAAACAAAATGACGACGACTAGAAAACCATTCAATAATGCATTTTCTCCTCTTATGGATGAAATTGAGTGTTCTATTCATAAAAAATTGGACATAACGCCAATGAATGCAAAACCATATTAATGTATTCTTATTAGCACGATAGAAAGAAGGAACTCACAAAAATCTAGTAAAAAATAAGACTTCATATCCAAAAAAATGTGATTGATATTATATGCAAAAAATCGAGAAAATTATTGGCACATTGATAGTGGATGTTCAAAAAACATGACTAGAGACATAAGTGAGTTTATATCCTTCAATGACATCAGAAGTGGAAATGTTACCTTTGGCAATAATTCTCCAACAAGTATAAAATGTAAATGGACAGTTGCCTTAAAGAAAGGAAAAACCCAAGCTCAAAATCTTTTTTTGTAGATGGTATTAATCATAATATATTAAGTGTAAGTTGTGTGATGAAGGACATGAGGTAAATTTTAGATCTCATGAGTATGTGGTCAAAGAGTTGGAAACATGGGAGACCATAATTAGAGTAGTTAGAACTTAGAGTAACATCTATGTGTTGGAAGGAGATAATAAAAACTGTTATTTAAGAAAAAATGATGAAAGTTAGTTATGGCACAAGAGATTAGGGCATCTCAATTTCCATCAACTACTTATACAGACTAAAAGGGGAGTTTTTTGTAACATTCCTAAGATTTTTGCACCTAAAAACAATGCTTGAAAATCTTGCCAATTTGGTAAATAGTCAAGAATTTAACTAAATGAAAAGTAATATCCAACAAAAAGGCCTCTTAAATTGATTCATACTGACATATGTGGACCAACAAGGAAGAAATCCCCACAAGTTAAGAAATATTTTATGTTTTTGATTGATGACTACAAAATAATTTGTTGGCTCATCTTATTAAAGATGAAGCTTTTGAAAATTTCAAAATATTCAAGGCTCCAGTGGAAAACCAGATAGATATGAAAATTAAGTTCCTGAGATATGATAGAGGAGGTGATTCACATCGAACGAATTCTATGAATTTTGGGAACAACATGGGATTGAGAGACATTTTTTGATAGTTAAAATTGATCAATAAAATGGGGTAGTTGAAAGAATGAATAAGACAATTCAATAAATGGCTCGACCCATGCTCGATGAATCAAAAGTAACTAATACATTTTGGGGAGAGGTTACACAAACAACAATTAATATTCTCAATAAAGCTCATGTTAGGTTAAACAGTGATAAAAAATCTTACAAATTATGGTACAAGAGATTTGCTTCAGTTAAACACTTTAAATTTTTTGGAAGTGAATGTTATATCAAAAGGAATGAGGAAAAACTCAACAAGTTTGAACCAAGGGGAGATGAAGGTATCTTGCTTGGATATTCTTCCAGAAGCAAGGGGTAAAAATGTTATAATAAGAGACTACGCAAAATTGTTGAAAACATAGATGTAAAAGTTGATCAAAGAATTGTTTGCCCCAAAAGGAAACTACAACATGATAAATTCAATGACGAAGAGTCATAAACGAATGAGGTGAAAGAGAATGAATATCGAGAAGAACATGAAGAATCAAAGTAGGAAGGAAAATAAGAAGTAGAACAACAAAAGACTCCATCTAGGTATGTACAAAAACACCATCTCAAAAGCTAAATTCTTGGAGGTAAAAAAACTAAGGAACAAAAAGGAAGCTTATAGGCTCATATATTCACGCAAATCTAGCTTTGTTATCTACACTTGAACCTCATATTTTTCACTAGGAAATCCAAGATGAATGTTGGATTAAAGTGATGCATGAAGAACTAAATCAAATAGAGAAAAATCAAACACGTGACCTTGTCCCAAGGCCATAGAATAAAAATGTAATAAGGACCAACTATATATTAAAAAACAAGTTAAATTAATATGGACATGTGGTCAAGAAAAAGGAAATACTTGTATATAAAGGTTATGCTCAGAAAAAAATGAATAGATTATTGAAGAAATATTTTCCCCTGTTGCAAGAATCGAATCCATTAGAATGTCCTTAGCATTTGCATGCTTCCGCAAATTTGAAGTGTATGAAATGGATGTTAAGTCTACTTGATTAAATAGAGATCTAGAAGAAGAGGTTTATATTGAGAAACTTGAAGGTTTATTAATAAAAAATAATAAGGATTGCGGATGTAATATTAAGAAATATCTATATGGATTGAAGCAAGATCTTAGGGTCTCGTACTACGAGTTAGAAAAATACTTACAACAATAAGGTTTTAAGAAAGGAACAATTGATAGAAATATATATGTCAAAGTTGAAGATGATAATATATTGGTAGTTGTTGTATATGTTAATGACATAATTTTTGGCAATAATGTTGAATAAATGAGCCAAGATTTTGCAACACCAATGCAACAGGAATTTTAAACGTCTGTACTTGGTGAATTGTCCTTTTTTCATGGATTACAAGTACAACAAACAAATAAAGGAATATTTCTTTCTCAAAATAAGTGCCTCAATGAAATTCTAAGGAAATTTTCAATGGATGATTGTAAACATGTAAATAATCCCATGGTAACAAGCTATAGCCTCAATAATGGTGACAAATCTCTAGAAGTCAATCAATCTAAATATAGGTCAAAGATTAACATTCTACTCTATCTCACAACTACAAGACCCAATATTATGAATGTTTTTGGAATAGTGGGATGTTTTGAATCTAACCCTAAGGAAAATTATCTCAAATTAGTTAAAAGGATATTTAAATATCTACAAGGCAATTTAGATTTTGGATGATGGTAATCTGGGAATACAAATTTTACTCTACAAGCTTATACTAAGGCATATTGGGCAAGTAGCATTAATGACATGAAAGTACTAGTGGTGGAGCTTTATTTCTAGAAAATTACTTAGTTTCTTGGCTTAATAAGAATCATAGCTCAATCTCTTTATCTACCACTAAAGTGGAGTACATTGCAATTGCATCATGTTGTGCACAATTTCTTTGTATGATTCAAAGTCTAAAAGACATTCAGTTAGATTGTACTCAACCTATATCTATCTTTTGTGATAACACTAGTGTTATTAATATATCAAAGGTTATAGTGATGCAACCAATAAGAAAACAAATTCCTATTAAATATCATTTTCTTAGAGAACAAGTGTTAGATAACGTAGTCAAGTTGGAATATGTTCCTACACATGAGAAAATTGCAAACATCTTTACTAAGCCTCTTCCATGAGAATCATTTGAGTATCTTAGACAGAGGTTGGCGATGATATCCTCCTCTTCTCTTCCATAAGTTTCTCATCTAGGCTTGATGGTATTAGCCCACATGATGATTGGATTGTTGTATGCACGCATCTCTAACACAAGTTATAGCATCAACTTAGGGGGACTACCGTGTCTTCCATTAGTGTTGTTATGTCCTTTTAGACATATGGTCTAGGGGGATACCTTTCAGTGATTTACCCTTTGTACCATTGACGTCAAAGGGGGCTAAGTGTCTAAACATCAAAAGGAGCAACGTCCAAGTGTCAAGAGGAGTAATACTAAGCGTTGTTGTCATCAATGACCAACAATATTTGGATGTGTTGCAATCAATGCCAAAGGGGAAAATTGTTACGTAAAGTATTTTCATTGATTTCAAAGGAGTATTCATTGATGTAAAGGATAGGGAAAATTTTAGGGGTGAAATTTTGCAAATGGGCTATTTTTTGGAAATTTTCTGGAAAAAAAATATTCGCTAATTTGGTTAAAAATTCGCTTATTTTTAACATATATATGATTAAATAGATGACATTCACCAAAAATTTACCAATTTTAATAGTAAATTACATGATTTTTATTGAATATTCACCTACATTCTATACATATGAATTTTCAAACCAGAATAGTCACCTACAATACTATATATAGGAAAAATACTAAATCCTTAAAAAATAACCTAGTAAAGGAGTGTCAAGCTAAGAGGGAGCTTGTTGGAGAGTGTTGAGCAGGAAGGCAATTGTCACTAGGTCAAGTAATTATCGCTGATGTATATTTGGTGTTTACAAACTATTGATTTGAAGGTATATATTTGAGATAATTTTGTCTCCAATACATTAGCTCAAGTTCCCTTTCAAAGTGCATGATTGGATAGTCCTCAAAAAGAACTTTAGAACAATATATGGAAGCTTCAAAATATCCAAAGGGATAGGGAGTTATGGAACTTTTAAGTTTGGAAAGGTTCCAAAGCCTCTTGGTTCCACCAACATATAGAAGGCATGAGGCAACAAATGTGTGTGTTGTTTAATGTGAAAATCGAAAGTCTGCTACATAGTTTTTGAATCATAAGTCTTAATAAGAAGAGTCGTAGTCCCATAGTTGACGAGAGCCATGTGATGAATAAATACTCCAACAAAGGAAGTTTGGTATTCAACAGGAAATACATGCCTTGGGAATTTTTTAATAAAACTAAAAAATAGTGAAAGACACGGAGTCCTTGGGCTTCTTTTTTGTACTAAAAGGACACAGTCGAAAAGACACTTGGTGGTATGTGATTGGATGAAAAGAATGATATAAAAACTAGTTGGAGGACAAATCATCATAGATATGACGTGGAATGACATGGAAAGTGACATATGGCATGAAAATTTTTCACTTTTGGGTGTCCAAGTTGCCCTTTGTCGGATGACACGTGGCACCACTCACAAGGTGACACATGTTAGTGTGATGACATAGAATGACATGTCACTACACCATAGAGGTCCAGTAAAAGGGTTCACAGAGGTAGTGTTTTGAGAACAGTTGTGACAATGGAACTCGGGAGGTAGAGATATGTCGATTACTAGATGAGAAAATTCATAGTGCACTATGGAAGGTTACTAAAAAGGTTTGTGAAGGCTTATCAATGTTGTGGTGTGGTGGTTGACTATCTCTGGGAGATGGAAAATTGTTCATCACTCGTTGGAAAACTTCCTGGTGCACCACGAAGATATTGCTTGCAACTTATGTTCTAGAGAACCGTTGAAAGGGCACAACACAGGATAGACTCTAGGAAACACAAAGTTACCCATCCATGGCTCCATGAATGGTATTAACAAGCATAAAACCATAATTCAATAACCAATTCCAATTGATACTGTTAATGATGAAATTAAGAGGGTTAAAACTAGAAGAAGTAAAAAAGGTAGAGGTACATTTTCATTGGTTGGGAAGACCAAGGTAATTGTTAATAGCACAAGTTTAGATGATTTAATTAAAGAAGTCAAATTTGTATTGGATGAATTTATTGATATCATTGTTGATGAATTTCCAAATAGTTTTTCTCCTATTAGAAGCATTAGTCGTCATATAGACTTAATCTGGGGATCAAGTCTCCCAATTAAGCAGCATACAAACTGACTCCATAAGAGAATGAAAAAGTAAAGATACAAGTTAAAGAACTTTTGGATATGGATCTCATCAAGGAAAATTTGAGTCGATGTGATGTTCCAATAGTGCTCAACCAAAATAAGGATGGTGGATGAAGAATTTTTACTGATTCTAGAGCCATAAATATAATTAAAAGCAGGTACAAATTTCCCCTTCCATGCATTGAAAACTTAATTGAATGTTTAAGTGGTGTAAAGTATTTCTCTAAGATTGATTTGAAGAGTGGATACCATTAGAAGCGGATTAATATAGAAAGGGATGAATGGAAAACTACCTTCAAAACCAAACGTGGATTGTATGAATGGTTAGTGATGCCTTTTAGTCACATTAATACCCATAGTGCTTTCATGAGGCTGATGAATGAGATATTGAAAAGGTTTACTACTATGTTTTTCATTGTTTATTTAGATGATATCTTGGTATAGAATCAAACAAAGGAGGACAATTTAAGACATCTCAAGTTAGTCTTCAGAACCTTACAATAAGAGAAACGTTTAATTAATTTAAAGAAATGCAATTTTATGAAGTAGGAATTGGCATACTTTGGTTTTGTGATTTTTGAAGATATTTTGAAGATGGATCAAGAAAAATTTAAAATAAATTATTAATTGATTTGTTCTTAAAAATGTCTTTGAGGTGAGAATTTTTCATGATCTATAATTTTTTTATAGAAATTTTATTAAGAGCTTAATAGAATTTGTGATCCTATTGTAGATACCATCAAATAAGGAAAACAACCACTTGAATGGAAAGTAGTGGTTGATAGGAATTTAAAATTGTTGAAAACAAAAGATAATATAACAACATGTCTAATATTTACCATATTTCAAGAATTTTTTCTAAGTTGAGATAGATTCAAGTGGAGCTACTATTAGAGTTGTTTTAAGTCAAGAGAGAACATTGATTGCTTATTTAAGTGAAAATTAAATGAAGAAAAATAGAACCATTCCTCTTATGACAAGGAATTCTATGTTATAGTTCAAAATTTAAAGATATGGAGACATTATCTTATGCCTAAGGAGTTTGTTTTGTATAAAGACAATCATGCTTTGTAGTTTGTTAGCAGTCAACCAAAATTGAATCAAAGACATGTTAAGTGGGTAGAATTTATACAAAATTTCACTTTTGTAATCAAGCACACAAGTAGTTCATCAAATAAGGTAGTTGATGAATTAATTATAATTAATTTAGTTTTACATGAATTTCAAGTAAATTCTTTATGATTTGATGAGATAAAGGAGATGTATAGAGATGATGTACATTTTAAGGATGCATTGGTAGCATGTGAAAATCTAGTGAGCATGGATAGAAACTAGTTGTTGAGTTACATGATTCAAGAAGGTTTTTTGGTTAGATTTTAGGCTTCTGTGGAAGTTTTTTGATTCATGATCCGGATTATCCACAGTTTTCAGTTCATTTTGCCAATGTTTCAAACCCCAAAGGGGGTCCATCATCAGGACAAATAAGAAAGAATAAGAATGAGAGATTATTGAGAGAGAAGAGAGCTGTGACCTGGAAATAAATACAAGAACCCTAAATTCATAAATGATGGCCGACATATGATTTCTAATTATTATTTATTATTATTTAAATAATAATAAAGGTGTTTTGTTCAAGGATGGTAAGATTTGCATCACAAAATGCTCAATGAGGGACAATTTGACAAAGGAAAAGCATAGTGGAGGACTATTAGGACATTTGGACGGGATATGGCATTTTATTTGTTGAATGATTTTTATTTTTTACCAAGTATGCAGGATGATATGAAGAGATTTATTGAAAGGTGAAGAGCATGTCACCACACTAAAGGAAGGAGTTAGAATACATGTTTATATCAGCCATTTTTTATTCCAAGTAGACCATGAGACTTAGTGAGAATGAATTTTGTTTTGGGGTTTCTTCAAACTCATAGAGGTAATGATTCTATATAGAAATTAATGTGTAGATTCTAAACTGCTCATGAAATTTTCTAAATCACAAGACTAGAAGCTACTCTACTAATACGCGGAAGAAAATTCATAATCGAGAACAAAAATCATTAACATGCATCAAGGTTCAACACACATACAGAAAGATTTATCTAGGGGAAAACAAATGCTCAAAACTCCTTACTATTTGCATTGCATTAATCAAATAATCTCGATGAATACAATATGTGATGCTCAAGCTTGAGCTCAACCAGCACCTGTATCTTTTATCCTCTACCTAACTAACTGACCTTGGCCAATACTTAGGGAAAATTTCGAGCCTCCAAGCTCCTATTTCCTTGCATTGTTCCTTAAGGAATTAACCCCTATTATTTAGGAAATTCCGCAATCTGGATTACGCAATTCCTATAGGTCCTTCTCTGACTGCATGCATGACCTGTACAACTTGGAATAATTTACAACTGATAGTACATTTCCCTTGGAATTTCCATATCAACTGGGTAAATCAAATTCTCTGCATGAAACAATTATTTTGGGTTGATTGATCAGTTAATTGGTTGATCACTGAGTGTGGTTGAAGTTCCATTTCCACAACTTGACCTCCACTAGTTCTTCTGGAAGTTAGAAATAGTTAAACTAACAATAACTCAAATTAACTAAAATAGATTGCTACAAATTAACAATCAATAATTTAGAACTGAAATCAAGATTCTCCAAATTTTACTGAGTTAACTGAGTGACAAGATCCATGTCACCTCAGTTAACTCACTCCAAGTATGCTACTGAAATTGAAATTTGAATTTTAATCTAGTTTGACCAAGGCAAAGTCAAAACTAGATTTTCTTGGTGCATTTTCAACCCTCCCTCTCAACAAGAAAGGATTATTAGATACCCCAATCTTGCTTCTATGGAACTCAAATTTTCCTCTTGACAAGGCCTTTGTCAAAATATATTCATCTTGTTCCTCTGTTAGAATATACTACAACAACATAATCTGCCTCTGCACACAATATTGTAGATGGTGATATTGGATGTCAATATGCTTGGATCGATCATGGAATATTGGATTCTCAGAGAGTTTGGTACAAATACGATTGTCACAATAAATCTCTATAGGATCCATCTTCTAACAAAATAACCCAACAAGAATCTTTCTCATCTAGATAGCCTCACATGTTGCTTGACTTGTAGCCATGTATTATGCTTCTGCTGAGATGAGTGCCACAAATATCTGCTTCTTATTGTACTAAGAAATTTTTGTTGACCCAAGAGGAGTTACAACCAGTTGTTCTGATCCAGCATCAACCTCTCAGCAAGGAAGCCCCTCTTCACCTCATACAAAGCTTAGATCACCCAACAATATGATGTTTGTCTCAAGAAACCAACAGCAATTCCTTACAATATGCAAAATTCCAGCCTCTAACCTCTGGATCTCTGGGATGAGAGATCTATATATAGATATTTGCAGAGGTGTGAGTCAGCTCTGGGTTTTTTATTAGTGTCTTCTCTCTGATAGTTCTTGATGCCACTTGGAGATCTCATTGATCTCTTACTCATCCTTGGGCGATTTTGAGAGGCAAGTGTCCCAGGAGAAGTTTCTGGAAGATTCCATGATCATCCACCTCGCAAACTGTCTCCGCCACTTGTCTTTTCCCGTCCATCACACCCCATAGAAGGGATTTTTGAAATGCAACGCACTTCCCGTGTGTACAAGGTGCAATGCATCGCACCCTGGCCATGGAGCAAGTGAAATGATCCAGTTTTGACCAGTTCTGAGCAGTTTTTCATGGAGAACTTCTGGGAGAAGCTGTAATAAGTTGACCTTGTTCCTTTAGGGGTTAGAACAACACTTTTAGGGACTTAGGAGCCCTTGGTTTATGGAAATTTCATGCTTGTGGTTGTAGTGCCCAAAAATGTCTATAACAGTTGCCCCCTAAAGCATGAGGTCGTTAATCTTTTGATGTCAGGTGAAATGCTTTATTATGAGGATCTGAAGTTCTTTCAAGCTGGGAGGAGACCTATAATAAGATACAATACAATACATTATCTTCATAATATTTTCATGATCTAGCTGAGGCGGGCATTCCCATGCTCAGCTTTATAAATTCATTTTCATGTACATAGGACAGACAATCGTCTGAGTGTAGACTGATGATTCTGGTAGAGCCATCATCCCTTTGATTGGATGATTATCTGTGCAGCAATTATGTACATTTGATGTCTTTATTTCCCTGAATATATATCACAGCCCGGATGGATGAAACTAGATCCAGGGTCTTCAATCTCGTTCGATCTTCACTCGAAATACAAGTCGATCCATGTGAGAGATGTTCTGGAGTCGAACATGGAAAGACATCGCCTGATTACCAGCCAATGATGTAAGCTGTTAACAGGTGCGAGAGGAATCACCGATAATGATAATGACCCTCAAGGTACTGCAGTACAATTCACGTGGTGTGAATAAAGGACTTGGTGTCGAACACCACACAAAATCTTTCGGTCGAAGGTCATTGATGTAAACCTGTTGCTGAAAGTGAGAAACTTGCCATTGAGGCATGCAAGCTTCAAAGTACTGAATGGGGTGTTCCTAGATCGACTTCTTGGATAATGAGCTAATGTCGACAAGAAGCGATCCATCATAGGAGGGCCTTAATGAATCCCACATCAATGACACGGAACGGAGAAAATGATTTTAATGGAGGTGAAAACGATATGATGACATATGGTTCAGGGTGGCGGTCATGAAAGAATGGAGTATGAATGTATTGTAGTGGGTGAGACACAGGTGAATTCTCTGAATGACTTCTCTTGAACATATCGGCGACACTGACATGATGGATTGGTAGCATTACCCCAAATGTGGATGGTGTGATAGGACCATGGCGATGTGACCGATGAATGAAACAACCCAACCTGACTTGGATGTGGAGTGAAAGTGTCATGTTCAAGAGCGACTTGCTACCAACAAAGTTTCTTCAAGTTTTCTTCCCAATTTTCCCCAGTGATTGCTGACCAGTACCTCTTTATTTTTGTCAAGCTTGAGGAGGATAACATATGCTTGTTCTATAATTTGCCCTTCGGGCAAACCCATCTCTATTTTTTAACGAGCCTAGCGATAGTGAAACTCGTTCTCGTCTATAGACAAGTTTGTCGCTATTAAGATTTTAACGAGTTTAACAACAAAGATAACTCGGTCCTTTTCAATTTTAGAGAGTCTGAAAAGGAACGTAAAGGAGACTCCAAAATTTCTTTTTCGTCATATAATCCCTTAAGTCCGAAAAAGTATAAAACAATACAGAAGGGATGAATTTTCGATCCTTTTAACGAGCCGAACAAAACAAGCGCTCGATCTTTTTGTGTAATAATCCCTCAGGTCCAAAAAGATTAAAATTTAGAGGAGGGATAGCACTTCCGGTCCCTTTAACGAGCTGGAGAGGCCAATGGCTCTGCAATCTTTTCATATTTTACGAGTTAGTTGAAAAGAGCTTAAAGGAGACTCGTCTTTTGAGGAACGAGTGATAAAACGAGTAGCAACTGATTCCAGGTAAGGTTTGGAATTTTCCAATCACGGCAGTGTTACAAGGATGGCTAGTGAGATCACTCTTCGCAGCTGTTCCTCAAAAGGGGTAAACAATCAAATGGAGGTGAATGATCGGCCAATACAGAGTGGAGGTGATGATGAGAACATGACCAAGGCTTTAAAGGCTGAAGTACTACATTCGATATGGTTATTTACCGAGAAATAGTTCATTTTTTAATGAGCTTAAACGCGGGGGGAAACATTTTCTCATGGCTTATGTTTATTTTTTAACGAGCTTGAACTATGCGCTAAAATTGCTCGATGCGGGTTTATTTTTTAACGAGCTTGAACCCTGCAGTAACACTGCTCGTGATAAGTTTGCATGCCCCCAACATAATAACGCAAATCGAGGTGCATGCCCCCCAAGCTTCATTGCATTCAACTCGGTGGTTGGAATGAAGGCTTACCTTCGAGATCTTTGAAAGACTCGAATTTGATTTTACGAGATCATAATCAAAGACTCGATTTGGAAAGGGAGTTGTTTCATTTTTTAATGAGGTTGACACAGTAAAAGAACTATCCTCGAAATCCACCAAATTTACAGTATTTGATAGAGAATAAAAAACTGAAGGATGATTAAGGTTGCTTGAATAATCTTCGTGGTAATTTGGAAGACGGGAGCGATGGTGGTAATCTTCCCATGGTGCCTCTCCTATCAGTGAATGAATGATTCCTTCATCTATTGAATGTACATGCGACGAAGGATTTGAAGAGGTGCCATACCTATCTATCCAAACACTCGATAAGCATTGATTTGGGTTTGCTCCCCAGGCCAAGAAAATTGATTGCTACAATATTTCTAAAATGGCGATGATCCATGCTGACAAAATGTTTAGATATAGAAGATTTCATATTCCACTGTGGCCACTTCCACCAGATTAGGGCAAAAGTACCCATTAAGCAGGGTCTTTTAGGAGACCTACTCCGATATTTTGGAGTGAATGATTGCTTCCATGGATCATTGGAATGCTTCCCGCAACTTGTGAACTGTTGGGGAGAAATGTTTATTGGTCGACAATTGTAATTCCTCCTTGGAAGGGAAATGCAATCTTCCTGAAGTAGGTCGACACAACTGCAACCATGGCATATATCCAGGGCCTTCCCAGTAGGATGTTGTAATCGAGGTTTCCGTCGATTACTTCAACATCAATTTCTATTGTTTTACCCCCCAGTTCAACTTGCAAGTTACTTAAAATCCCGTATGGAGTGTATGATCGTCCATCAAATGATTTTAACATTGTTGACGATCGCGACAAGGGTGGTGAGCCTAAATTTTTCCAGCAACTCATCGACATAATACATTTGGATGCCCCCTCATCAATAATTATTCGATGAACAGTTTTGTTGAGGGCTTTCACTTGAATAAGGAAAGCTAGTTGAGCTAGTAACTGAGGGTCATATCCTTTATGATCAAAGGCCACAAGATTGAAATCCATTGGGTCAATCCCACCTATTGCTGATAATAAAGCTTGCTCTTAGGAGAGGCAATTTTGCAGTACCTCAAGTGTCGACATAGTGGACGACGATTGGGCCAGGTCCTCTATTATATTATAATTTTGTGCTATTTTTGCACGAGGATTAAATGTCGATTTGTGTACTACTCCCTTTGGCGACTTTATCATTTGTTCAGGAATGATGGGTGGCACAACTTCGATCAAAGTTGTTGTCGAACTACTAGGTTGTTCATTAGCCTTGTTATTCGACAGTTGTGAATTCCCGTAATCTTTATTCCTTGTCAAAGCATCATTTTGCTGCTTTGAGATAGACAACATAAGCACTTGGGATCGGGAAGCATTTTGATTAGCAACCAGTTTGGTTCCCGGGTTTGGAAACGGATCAGTCAATATTGCTGAGGTTTTTGAACTCTTAAAGAGTTTCTTAACTTCAGCTTTATGTGGAAAATCTCTCGTCCAATGATCCTCATCGCATATATGACACCCCGCAGGGGGTTTCCTTTGCCCAGAAGGGTTTGTAGAAGGTTTTTCAGGAGATGAATCATCTTGCTTCTTTTTTCTCCCTTTCTTTTTCTTCTTGCCCCCTGGTTGCTTCAGTTGTTTGCCCTTGTCGGTCGACACGGCATTTACTTCCGAGGCAAGAAGTTCCTCATTTGCATTTTGACTAGAAATCTTACGGGCCTTTTTAGATGTAGCCTTTGTCGATTTCGTGTTTGTTGCGCCAATCACGCCATCGCCGGCATGAGAGTCATTGTTTGATTTAGGAGGAGGTGGAACGGAAAATTCTGGTCTGGGGGCATCAGGGATTTTATCGTAGAGCGTGCCAGACTGAGTATAAATCAAGTCTAAATATTACGCACGAGCAATAACTTGCTCTTCAGTGACGAATCCTCCCTTTGCCACATCTTCTGTAATGGAAGGTAATAATGACTTAATAAACCATTCAGCTAAAAGCTGATCAGGAACGTATGTTTTTACCATTCTACGACGACGTCGCCACTCATGAATATGATCGGATATGTGAGTGGCCGTTGTCTGTTTGAAATTGGTAAGAAGCTCTATTCCTGTTTCGTACCTTATCGGTAATTGAAAATGGGTTAAAAAGGTTGTGGCTAGGGTACTGAAGTTGTCGAATGAAGCTCTAGGCAATTCGATATACCATTTTGCTGCCGGACCAGTTAACGTCCTCTGGAAAAGGTGAAGCCTAATCGAATCATCGTGTAGGGTGTTTGATGAACACCACAGATGAAATGTCATCACATGATTCGACGAGTCTTCACCCGGATTTCCATTAAATTTAGGAATATCTGACGGAAGTTTATGCGGAATCGCTGGCCACCAAGGGGCATAAGCAATTGGATCATTCGTCAACCAGTTTAGATCTGGTAATTCTAGAGTTGCTACAAAGGGCAACTGTTGATTCAGGTTAGGCGAAGCATACCCAGGATAAGATGGAATCGCCTGAGCAGTGGGTCTTTGCATACCAGCATAATGTATTTGATGTTGGCAACTTTGACAAGGTTGATGGGCATAACCATTATAATATGGTTGTTGGTAACCATTTTGGAAATGCGGTTGCCCATTACTTACAAAGACTTGTTGCTCAGGTCCTTGATATGATTGCTGGAATGGCGATTGTTGAGATTGAACCAGCCATGGTTGTTGGACCATTTGTTGTTGCCCAATACTGGATGATTGACCAAGATGAGGAGTCATAGTACTTGTTTGAGCCTGAGTCGCTCCAGATAAGGAGGCACTAACCTGAGGTTGTGATTAAGTTGTCGAGACAAGAGGCTGTTGTATTGCAACCTGAGAAACTTGGGGTTGACATACAACAGGTAGCGCTTGTACTTGCGACACAGTCACCACAGCAGGTATAGTGGGAATATTCGACACAGGGTGGACTGGTTGCATTGAATATACAACCCTTGGTTGTTGAGGCAGTATTGGTACCAACCGCTAGATGTAATTCCAGTTTGACCTGAACTTTGTTGTAAACTCCCATATGGTTGTTCTCCGGGAGGGAACAATGAAAAGGCATATTTCCCTCCATATGGTGGCAATCCAGTACTTAAAGGGTAAATTGGCCTTTGAAGACACATTGGATCAATTTGTTGAGTTTCAACATAAGAAATACCAGATGGTAATCTGGATGAAGAAATAGGAATAGACCATGTCGTCGAAACAGTCCCTGATTGGACTTCGGCTTGTTGTTGATAACTTGCCGGGGCAGATGGTATATCGGCGAACATTGTTGGAGTAGCAGCAGGAGGTTCTTTTGCTGATGTGTCGGATGACATAGCCCTAGATGTCGACGGTTGTTCAGACATATCTAGTCTATCCAAAAGATTTCCTAGCGATTCTACAAGAACTTGCAATGAAGAGAGACTAATTTCGAAGACCAACGAGGGAAAGGTGATGATTATTCCGTTTAAAATAAATTTTAGACGCTTTGACACAACTTGTTTTTTCAATTTTTAAGAGTCGAGAAAAAACAAAAGATGACTCTAGTCTCCTTCGATTTTTAATGAGCCTGAAGTGACAAGTGCTCAGATGGACCTTTTCTGTTAAAGAGTCTGAAAAGGAATGAAAGGGACTGCTCTGGAAATCTAGGTAGACGAATTACCAAACCAATCGCAAAACTGCAGAATACTTTTTACGGTACGGCAGTCAATCTTCCCGAATGTCGTGTTCAGTGCATTGTGATCGATAGGGTGGCAGACATGGCTTCCTATGGATAAAGGATTAAGCCTATTGGGGTCTCCCAATATATACTCGACGGTACATGGGAGCACAAGTCCGTACTGGCACTTATCGTCTCAAAGTGGAGGAATCACCCAACCATCAGTGAGAACAACAGTTACCAGCCTTTACGACGCAGGAATACGTCTCTAGCCTAGACTTCTAAATGTTGTGCGTTAAGTTCCAAAGCGTTGTTAGATTCATTGAATTTATTTTATAGTTGATCTTGTTTATGAAGTTTTCCTTTCAGGTTCACCGCGAGATGTAGATGTAATTCCTAAAATGCAATCTAAGATGATAAACAAACTTTTTATCTTCTTTGTGCAATGAAAATCCTAGCTACGAAGGAAAGAAAGACAAAATATTTTCACAAAGAGAAAAGAGCACACTCTAAATGTACTTTCCTAAATCAAACCAATCAGACTGTCTAGATGCAAATGCACATGCATGTGTTTGTTTTCGGCTTTCTTAGTATATGAATGCTAAAAAGAAAGTTGATGCACAAATCTGAATTTCTTTTCAAGCAACAAATATCAACAAGTTTCTTTTCGAAATAAAAAATGGAGACAATCACCACACCTTACGATTTTGAAATGAATACTTGTTTTGACACTAGAAAAATTACAAATTCGGACCAAAAACAATAGTAACAGGATAATCGACTATCAACAGCAATCAAACTCTTTCCTACGATTGAAATCGACACTTGCGACAGTTTCAAATCAAAGGACGACAGTACGATTATGCTACTTTTGCAAAGGAGAACTGAAAATGACTCAACAAACACACAAAAACATTTACAGTTCTTTTGTACAAAGGAGGCGGAATAAAAGCAAGGAAAAGGGGTTTCAAATAGACATATACTCATCACAAGCAGCAAAATTCAGGAATAGAACTGGAAAGAATGAATCGCAGAAACCAAAACCGCATAAAGCCTAGTCTGATCAGTGCACCTGTAACACAGGGAATTTGAAATGCAGTGCACCTTCTCCACTCAGGAAGTGCGCTGAAGTTCAGATTCTCTGAACATTACCTGCACTGGGCCAGATACGAGACTCTTTTTGGGTTCCGGGTCACAGTTTGTAGTTTAGTTCATGGGTTTTGGCCGAGCAAAAGGTAATCAGTAACTCAACAATCAGGGGTAGATCTAAGGAGGATCTAAGAGCTATCACAAGGGCAATCAGAGAGTTTGTGAATCAGTTGTTTAAATCATAAACAGATCCAGTAGATGGATTGAAGTAGCATTTATCTACTTTGCATTTGCTATGGCAAATGCAGTTCGAATGCTACCTGTAAGTTTATGAAATAGACAACAAAGAATGATAAACAAACAAACTAATTCTTCCCCAACGGAGTCGCCATTTTGTTACAGGGAAAAGTGTCTATATAGAACTGCTCTATCCCACTAAGGTGTGACAGCTGCCTTAGAAACAAACAGAGTAAAGCTACTTTCGTTTTTCCTTTATGAATTATAGATAGAGAGGAACAGAAAGACCAACCTCTGTCTTGCGCTAATCTCCTGATTTGATTCCTCTCTTCCTTGATAGTCTTTCGCTACTTGTTCCCTTGCACGCCCAGCTTCACAAAGTACCTGTAAGATCATAGTAGCATAGCACTATACAAAGACATGGATCTATAATCATAAACAATCTAGCATCAGATGTAAATTGACCATACAAATGCAGCAAACATTTATGACACGAGAGTATGGAGGAAAACTTGAATAGCTTTTATTGATAAACAAGAAAGAGCCAAGAGGAGTTACAACCAGTTGTTTTGACCTAGCATCAACCTCTCAGCAAGGAAGCCCCTCTTCACCTCATACAAAGCTTAGATCACCCAACAATCTGATGTTTGTCTCAAGAAACCAACAACAATTCCTTACAATATGCAAAATTCCAGCCTCTAACCTCTGGATCTCTGGGATGAGAGATCTATATATAGATATTTGCAGAGGTGTGAGTCAACTCTGGGTTTTTGATTAGTGTCTTCTCTCTGATAGTTCTTGATGCCACTTGGAGATCTCATTGATCTCTTACTCATCCTTGGGCGATTCTGAGAGGCAAGTGTCCTAGGAGAAGTTTCTGGAAGATTCCATGATCATCCACCTCGCAAACTGTCTCTGCCACTTGTCTTTTCGCATCCATCGCACCCCATAGAAGGAATTTTTGAAATGCAACGCACTTCCCGTGTGTACAAGGTGCAATGCATCGCACCCTGGCCATGGAGCAAGTGAAATGATCCAGTTTTGACCAGTTCTGAGCAGTTTTTCATGGAGAACTTCTGGGAGAAGCTGTAATCAGTTGACCTTATTCCTTTAGGGGTTAGAACAACACTTTTAGGGACTTAGGAGCCCTTGGTTTATGGACATTTCATGCTTGGGGTTGTAGTGCCCAAAAATGTCTATAACAGGAGTGTCCATGGGTTTTCTACACTCCATGTGGAACTTCTTCAGTATCATGTTGGCATAATTTCCTTGAGAGACAAACAGTTCCCCATCTCCTTTCCATACTTCCAAACCAAGGAAACAATGCATGAGTCCCATGTCCTTCATCTCAAACTCTCTTGCAAGGTCCTCCTTGCAAGATATGATCAGTTTCTCATCACCAGTAAGGCTCAAGTCATCAACAAATAAAATAATGAATAATTTACCTTCTACCACAATGTGATAAAGGTTTTCATCCTCTTCACTTTTAGTGAAGCCAAAACTGGTGAGATAGTTATAGATCCTGGTATACCAAGGATGGGGTGCTTGCTTGATTCCATACAATGCTCTATGAGTCTGCACACATGTGGACTCTGTCAAAATTATAAAAACCATCCGACTGCTCAATATACACCTCCTACTTAATAACTCCATTGAGGAATGTTATCTTTACATCCATTTGGTGGATATTCCGCCCCATCTACATTGATAGGGCTAGAATTGACCTAATGGATGAGTACCTTGTTACTGGAAAAAGGTCTCCTCATAGTCAATCCCCTCCACCTGAGTTTACCCCTTGGCCATAAATTTGGCCTTGTAATTTTCTATGCTTTCATCTGCTTCCTGCTTCACCTTGAAGATCCATCTCAAGCCCACAACTAATTTGTCTTCCGGTCTTGCGACCACTTCCCAAACACTGCTCTTCACAATGGATTCATACTCATCCAGCATTGCATCAACCCATATTGGTTGTTCTACTACTTCCTCAAAATAGGATGGATAAGTCTCTACTAGCTCATTCATAAGAGCCATGTAGTGAGTGTACTCATATGGTGACCTTCTCTGGCTGCATTGATTTGAAGGAGCACCCACATTCTCCTTCACATCCTATACAATTCTCTCATGTTCAATGGTTTTCTTCCTACCTTCTCTAGATGATTATGCTTGATTGGATGTCTCCACTTTATGCTCCTCAACTTGTGGCTACACCACAACATCTTGAGGCTCCTCCTTTGGAGCTAAAAGATCCTCCTATGGTGGGATTTGAAGCTCCCTCTCAAGAGAGAACAACATGGATTTGTCTTCATCAAATTTGGCATACCGTCACACAATTGTCATTCTGAGGGATGGAAAATACACATGGTAGTTATGGGGAGTTTCTGTGTAACCCACAAATACCCCCAACTATGTTGTCGGCTCCAAATTCTTCCTTGACTCTTTGGAGACATGGAAATAGAAAGAGGCTCCAAAGATCCTTAAGTGCAACACATCCGACTTCCTCCCTAAGAAAGCCTCCTTTGGTGTCATCATGCCAAGAATCCTATGTGGACTCTTGTTCTGCAAATAGACCATTGTGTTGCATGCTTCAACCCACAAGTGTAGAGGTAGGATTTGGTCATGCAACATCCTTTGTGATGCTCCCAAAATGTTTTTGTTCTTCCTCTCAGCCACCCCATTCTGTTGTGGGTTGTGGGGTGTTGTCAACTCTTGTCAAATGCCTTATTTTGCACAAAAAAATTTAACTCATTCGACATGTACTCACCTCCATTATCACTCCTGAGAGCCTTCACCTTCTTTCTTGTTTCTTTCTCTACCAGTGCCTTGAACTCTAAGAACTTGGATAAAGTCTCATCCTTCTTCTACATGAAGAAGATCCAACACTTCTGTGAATGGTCATCAATAAAGATAACAAAATACTTGTGCCTAGTAGTGGAGGTTGTCGAGAAAGGTACACAAACACTAGAGTGGATCCTTTCAAGGACTGCATGTGCTCTGTTGTCCCGATCATGGAAAGTGGCTTTTTTGTACTTACCCAAGGTACACCCTTTTCATGTGTGCTACTTCTCTAGTGCTCCTTTAGGGAGGTTGGTGGTAACCTGTTCCATGATCTTCAAAGCACCATGATGCAAATGGCCAAGTCTTCTATGCCAAAGTTTACCGACATCACGACTTTGCACCTTCTCTACCTTTGTGCTCAATGCAACTCAATCCTCCACATTTGGCTTGTAAAATTTCTTCACATGAACCCCAATCTACTTCACCTGTCTCGTGGCTATGTGCCTCAAGAATTCCTATCCTTTGTTGAAGACCACATTGTAGCCACGATCTTCAAACACTGCATTGGAGACAAGATTCTTCTTTAGACCTCGTATAAACATCACATCCTTGAGCCTGAGAGGGAAGCTTGAATCCCTCTGAAAGTTGAATGTACCAATCCCAGTCATGTTGTACCCTCCATCATCTCCCATATTGATGTGAATATGGAGATCCTTCTCCTCCAAATCACTGAAAAATATATATTCCTTGTGATATGGAACGAGGCAACATTGTTAAGATACCACACGCTTCCCATCACCATGTTGGTCATGCATGCAATGAGATTAAAATTAAGCTTGAGCTGTGAAGTCAAGGCTTCACCCACTGCTCCTCCTGTGGTCTTCTTGCTTTCCTTCTTGTGTGGACACTTCATTTCATAGTGCCTAAATTCATGATATTGAAAGAACTTGATTATGGATAAGTCTTTCTTCTTACCCCCATGACTCGATTATGCTTTAGATTGGGATTTATTCCCTTTCCATTTCTTTGCCTTTCTAGTCAAGGAAAAATTCTCCTCATCCTCGACCTTGGATGAATTCCCATCTTTGGTATTCTTCCTTATCTCTTCCTGTACCAAATTAGACCATAAGCATTCCCAATTTGGTAGTTTCTCCCTCCCGTTCACTGAATCTTGGTAGTTGTGCCAACTCTTGGGAAGGCTTAGAAGGGCTAGGCTCACCAAATCATCCTCTGCTATAGTAACACCAACTTTACCAAGTTCATCATGACACTCTGTGAACCTACTCAGGTACTATGGAATGGTCTCGTTCCTCTGCATCTTGATATTCCAAAGTTTTTCCATGAGTGTCAATTTCCTGTGGTCACTACTATTCTCGAACAAATATGTCATCACTTACCACATTGCATACGGAGTCTATTTCCCATGGGTAGTAGAGATAATATGGTCTCGTACTCCCTCCAATATGATCCTCCTCACCTTAGCAAGACACCTTCCATTATGCTAGTCATTTGCATTTGATGCTACTAGTTTTAGAATATCATTATCAATGAATTTATTCAACCCCTTATCCTCTAGTACTTCCTCCATGCATTCCTTCCATGCAACATAATTCAATCTTCCCTCAATGGCATACTCAAGCCTTAGTCCATTGAAATTCGTCTTCTCACTCTTAAAGAAAATCTTCAACCTTGATTTTCAAATTCGATCTCCTGCAATGACAACTTCGAAATCTCTCCTCTACAATGATTCCATATTTGATACCATGTATAAATTAATGTGTAGATTCTAAATTTCTCATGAAATTTTCTAAATCACAAGACTAGAAGCTACTCTACTAATATGTGGAAGAAAATTCATGATCGAGAACACAAATCATTAACATGCATCAAGGTTCAACACACACACACAAAGATTTATCTAGGGGAAAGCAACTACTCAAAACCACTTACTATTTGTATTGCATTAATCAAAGAATCTAGATGAATACAATATGCTCTTCTCAAGCTTGAGCTCAACTTGCACCTATATCTTCTATCATCTGCCTGACTGATTGACCTTGGCCAATACTTAGCCAAAATTTCGAGCCTCCAAGCTTCCACTTCCTTGCGTTGTTCCTCAAGGAATTATCCCCTGTTATTTAGGAAATTCCTCAATCTAGATTGCACAATTCCTATAGGTCCTTCTTTGACTGCATGCATGACCTGTACAACTTGGAATAGTTTACAACTGATAGTACACTACCCTTGGAATCTCCATCTCAACTGGGTAAATCGAATTCTCTGCATGCAACAATTATTTTTGGTTGATTAATCAGTTAATTTGTTGATCAATGAGTGTGCTTGAAGTTTCACTTCCACAATTGGAGCTTCACTAGTTATTCTGACAGTTATAACTAGTTAAAATGACAATAACTCAAATTAACTAAAATAAATTCCTACAAATTAGCAATCAATCATGTAGAACTGAAATCAAGCTTCTCCAATCAAGTTTACTGAGTTAACTGAGTGTCAAGAGGCATGTCACGTTAGTTAAATCCCTCTAAGTGTTCTATTGAAATTGAAATTTGAATTTTAATCTAGTTTGACCAAGGTAAAGTCAAAACTATATTTTCTTGCTCCATTTTGAACATTCTATTTATGTGGTTGTAGACAAATTTTCAAAGATAACATATTTTATAGCTTATACAAAGACTAGTGATGCAACTAATGTTGCTAATTTATTCTTTAGAGAAATTTTAAGGTTGCATGGCTTATAAAATACAACTAAGTATAATCATAGTGTAATAATACTAACCTTATAACAACAAGTATTAGTTTTATCATGACTTTTACCTAAGACTATTGTTTCAGGTAGAGACATAACATTTATAAGCTATTTTTGGAGAACAATGTGGAAAAAACTAGGCACTAACTTGAATTCTAGTTTAACATATCACCCACAAACAGATGGGAAGACACAGGTGGTAAACATCCCAAACAATCAAATCAAATACTTACTTAGCCTGAGTTTGCATATACTAATTCACCTAATAGAAGCACATGGATAAGTCCATTCCAAATAGTATATGGAATGCATCTGAGAGGAATTTACGAGCTAATAATTTTTGGAAAGAAAGAATTAAGGAGTGTTGATGGTGAAGACTTTGTAGTATGCATGCAAGAGTTAACCAAGAATTTCAAGAGAATAACAACAAGTATAAACAAAAATAAAATATGAAGAGAAGATAGTTGGACTTCAAAATTGGTGACTTACTAATGGCATATCTCAGGGAGGAAAAGTTTCCTAGAGGGACATACAATAAATTAAAACTTAAAAAATTGGTACATGTAGGATTTTAAGAATTTTTTCTTCTGATGCCTATGAGTTAGAACTCCCAAGTGATATTAAGATTTCTCCAATTTTCAATGTTGCAGATTTGTATTCCTCCAAGGAGAAAAAAAGTGTTACAAAATATGAGCATGTAAGTGACGAAAATAACAACAATGGATGGAAGAGACAACTACCAAGAGTAGTTTTGAAAGAGATTGATGTGGTGTTGGATCAAAAGGAATCCAAGAGAACTAGAGGTAGAAAATACTTCAGTATATTTTTATATGTAAGAATCAACCAACAGAATATGCTACTTGGATGAAAACAATAGATATTTCCAATGCAAAAGTTGAAGACCTCATGAATAAATCCCTTCTTCCCCAAGAGTCTAATGTAGGAGCATCTACTAGTCAAAATCATTTTTGACCTTCTTAGGTCAAAATCCAACTACCAAAGGAGGTTAGTTTCCTTAATTTTATTTAATTTGTAACATTTTCCTAAGTATATTCTAGAAGGTATCCATGTATTTAGGAAGTTGGATGAGTGTCAACTAGTTGCTATGTAAAGTAATAGACTTATCCAAATTAAGAATATATTAGATAATCTAGCAAAATATATTTGAGTTTTTAATTTGTATGAGAGTTCTATGTAATTAAATTTTCAATGTTAAGAGTTAGAGAGGAGAGTGACAGATTTGAGTTTTGAATGTGATTATGTATGGAAAAGTGGATGACTCTACATAATTTTGAAAATATGTAATCTTGCCTCTATTATGGAATATATCAAGAAACATGTAACTTATTGTGTGTATTCTATGTGATTGAATTCAAATTTTTTAACCGCAGTCAGATACTCGTTTTCTTTGTTTATTGTAGAAAGAATTAAATCTTGTAAAAATTAAATTCACAAACTTGAGATTGGAGTTTCTAGTTTAAATTCTATGGTTATTGTCATTTATGTCCATGATATAGCTTGTCGTCTTTACAAGAGTCAACCAGATCCATTCCTTACAAGAAAAATGGTTAAAAAAATTTCGTGTTTGAATCCTATCCACATCACTTAATGGATGAGGTGTATTTAGATTAAACATATCTAGCCCAACAAGAGTTCAATCGATAAATCTGATCCTCGTATATCTGGATAGAAGTTCACAAGCAAATAAAATTATCTAACGTTCAACCCACCATGAGTTCTTACTACCATGAGTTCTTACTAGAAGCATATTTTTTATTTTAGGAATTACACGCAAAAGTTATCCAGGCCCAAAGTCATCCAGGTTTTAGTCTAGCATGAAGTTATAACCATCATTCCAATATGGATTGAAGTTCCATTTAAGTTATGAAAGATACTTGGATTAGAAAATGTTTAGATTACCAAGAAACATCTAGATCAAATATCTATATAGACTAAAGGAGATCTAATTTTGTAAAGAACGTCGATATCATCAAGATCCTGGATTTTACATATAAAAAACAAATTGCTTGTTAAGTAAATTTTGGGGTTTGAGTGTCAACAGAGCACAAGTAGCGAGTTGGAAGTTGATGGCCATCACTCCCCACAAAATATGACTTCACAGAGAGGGATAATATACACCTCTTGAATATTTTAAGGCATCAATCCAACAATAAAGAGAGATTCAGGATAAGTAAGTGTTATACAAGATTTACGATTGCAGACAAAAGTATCTCCCCTAGGTTTGGGGGCTAACCTAGAACAATAGAGAGACAAGGAACCCAATTATTTCCTTAAAGTAAATAGATGACAGAATGAATCCCACCTCGAATCCGTCACAGGATTCTCTCCTTCTTTAGCTTGAATGCTCCAATTCTAGTTCTGATTGCCAAAATTAGAACCTGCATAGTCAGATGACACAAGCCAATAAACTATTAGATCTATGCAGTATCATATATATACTCTATTCAATAGATCAACATGGTATTGAAATACATGAAATAACACCATCACATATAGGAAAACAAAGAATTATTTACATTAATATAAATGGAAGGATTTTACAACCATAAATATGTGTTGATCTTGTAGAAGAGATCCTCCAAGTCTGGCTTGTCCTTTCCTTGTCACAATGTCCACCTCCAATCACCCTAAATTCATGGAATGAAACCTCTCACCAAAGTATCATAAGGGTAAAATCACTCTCCAAAAGCTAACCTCTTAAATATGGAAGGCTGTAAATATATATAGGAGTGGGGTAAGTTGGGAGTTATTATCCAATTACCAATCTAAGGTTTTAGATCCACCTTTGATGGGAGGATGGGATCAAAGTATAAGGGATGGAAACTCCAAATTAGGGTAGGATAGGATCCAAATGTTTTATCTAAGGTAAATCGTTGTAACAAATTCTAGAAGCTTCTAGAATAGGAGGCTTCCAGAATTTATCTCTTTTTCCCAAATTCCTAGAACCAACGCAAGTCCAAAGGGGAGAAAAATGTAGGTGATCAATGTAGGCCATAGTGGACAAACTTGTAGGTGAACGTTGTCCAGCAAGATGCCATAGTGCGTTGGTCCTAAAACTAGCTCAGATGATGCAGTTTCAGGTAGAAAATATGGGGAATGAAAGAGGTATGCTTAGGGCTTTGTGCAATGATGATGTTAAGGGGGAATATGATGTTGAGTGATCCCATTAGGAGGCCTATTGATTGAATATGAAAAAATGGACTATAATAGAGACAATTCGGGATCAATAAAGATTGACGACCTTCATCTGTTATAATACATTTTAATCATGAAATATTTATTATTGAGGGAGGCAGACCCATACTCAACACATAAGCTAACATAACATTTATAATTATCAAAAGACACACCCACAGATAACAACTGGTGTACCCATGAATGGGTGACTATTTGTATGAGCATGGGCATCATAGATTGTTATCTCTGTATAACTCCTGAAATCACAGCCCAGATGGATGCAACTAGATCTGGGGTCTTCTATCTCCTTCACATGACCAACAAACGTATGACTCTAACTGTGTGAATGAATGAGTTGAGGTCAAACATGGTAGACACCATCTGACTATCGACCAATTATGTAAGTCGTTAACAAATGCGAGAGAAACTATTGATGAGGTTATGGTTCTCAATGTACTATAGTACAATCTGTATGGTGTGACTAAATGAGTTGATGTCGAACACCACAAAAAGTATTTCGGTTGAAGGCCATTGATGTATCCAAGCACCAAGGTACCAAAGGGTGTTTCTAAGTCGACTTCCTAGATAATGTGTTGATGTCGACAGGAAGCGACCCACCATAGAAGGGCCCAGATGTATCCCCCATCAAAGACACAAAACAGGTATTATGATTGAGATAGAATGATGTTAATACAAAAATGGATCAGGAAAGGAAAACATGGAATGAAGGCTTAAGAGTATTGTAACAAATATCAACTAAATGAATTCTCTTGAACACATCGGTGACACTGAATGGAGTTGGTAGCATTAACCCAACAATGAAATGGAGGCTCTAAAAACAGCATGACAACCAAAAGACAAGAAGGTTACCAAACCCAATAGCCACATAGATGAAGTGGAAGAGTGTCATGTTCAAGAGTGACTTGCTTCCATTAGCAAATGGAATACCCTATTTTCCCAATTTCCCCAACCATACTGGTCAGTACCTCTTTATTTTTTAACAAGCTTGAGGAGGATAACATATGCTTGATCTGTAAGTTCACGCTTTAGATGAATCCCTCCAAGTATATTTAATGAAACCAAAGAAGGAGTGGTCCAGTCTTGTCATGTTCGAAAATTCCATCGTTGTTTGATGTTTTAACGAGTCCAACGAAGGTAAAACTAAAAATTTTATGTTTAGAGAGTTTGAAAAAGAGGCGAAAGAGAAAACTCCAGATGTCCCTTTTCGTAGATAGTCTCTCAAGCCAAAAAATTTAGAAAACAATACTCAAGTGAACCTCTTAGCCATGTTCGACTAAGGTATTTCTTTTTCATAGATAGTTTATCTCAGTCTGGAAAAGGGTTAAACTTATACAGAGTAGATGTCTTTTCATTTACTTTTACAAGTTCAAAAAGACAAGGGCTCGACAATATTTTCATATTTTGGGAGTATAAAAAGAACTGAAAGTGGACTCCAAGGGGTTCCTTTTTCCTAGGTTTACAGAGTCTGAAAAAGAGATAAAAGTTTACTCCTCAGTAAAAATAACTGGTTTAAAGCATGATAAAAACCTATTAATAGTTGTCGACCTACTCAAAAAATCACAAAAAGGATTAAACATACATGTTTCATAGTAGAAATGAAGCATATCTAACACTAGTAGAAAATGATGAAATTAGCAACTAGTTGACTAAAAAAGTTAGTCACCACAACTTTTCCAAGTGAAATACCACAAAAAATGAGCAAATATTAAGTGATCAAATAAAAATGACTAACATAAATGACTAATTTAGTCTTGGGTTCAAATATATGACTAGCTAATAAGTAATACAACTAAAAATGACTAACATAAATGACTAATTTAGTCTAGGAACAAAATACGACTACCTAACAAGTACTACAATAATATGAATGAGTCGTTTATGTTAGTCATTTTGTTTGTGTCACTTTAGCAATCTAAACTTACAAGTGATAGGAAATTCGAAGGCTATTATAGATTGGCTGAAAGGTTATACTTCTATAATGTACCTCAATGCACACCTAAAAAAAATCTACGCCATATAATAGAGAATATTTACTCTTTCATTCCATTCATCTAGACTTATATTCACTTTTGGTTTTTCTTACTAATGCATCATCACTAGTCATTATTTTAATTAAATTCATTGATGGTTTACTTAACAAACCATTATTGTCTTCTCATGAGTTTCACTAATGGCTATAATTGAAATATGTTACCTAATTCGACTAACTTGGTAAGCATATTGATTTTTCTTTCCATGTGTGTTATGTAAAACTTTTGTTACATATAATTGTATTTAATCCCTGCATTATGTCTCAACGCATCCCCTAAGAGAAAGGGTTTATGGTGGGCATGTCTCTAATATTTTGTTTTTATTAATGTGGTGAATTTGTTTAACTCTATGTATAGGAAATCCTTCTCTCATTATGGTTTTGCATAGGTACAAATGTCTTATGAACCTCAAGCCCCCATTCCCATGTGACATTTTCCACACAACTTTCCCTCCAAAGGCCAACTTGTCAAACCCAATTGGCCTCATTGTGGCCTTCAATGGGTTTGGAAATAGGACGATCCCCTTTCTCTTAGCGAATAAAAAATGATTATTGATAGGGTTCCTTTTTCTTGAATTTGGGTGAAATGGAATTACCTGCTTTTTTTTATTTATCATTTATTCTTTTCTAGCGAAAAAAATGTAGTTCGGCTCTTCGGCTCTACTCTGGGCTTACTATCCTTGAGTTTACCAGTTGAGTTTACCAACGATAATTTATTCTCCTTTCCACGCATATTTCCTTATTATTTATAAGATTAATATATTTCATCTTGATATCGACCTTGCTTACTCCACCTTACATAGTAGCCGAAGGCAGCAGAAACTAATCCAACTTGGAAGATGGAATGCTTTCTATGCATCCACTATTATATATATCTGTGATTATTCTGATCAAATAAATCTCTTTCTCCATGGCATAGATACCTTTCCCGCTCGTTGTTAGTGCAGGGTTATCACTTTGCATCTAATTAGATTACCTGGAATACGTCATCAAAAAGTAGATTAATGCCCCTACCTCACGCTCATGCAGCGGAAGATGATGAGCCTTCTTGTGTTTTCTCTGGTGGAATTTAATCTCAGTTTCCAGGTGGCCCTTTTGGTAAGCAATAATGTATAGGGTCGAATGTTTATAATTGGTTCCACTAATTGTGTTCTTTTCTCTAATTCAATAAATTTTATGACTTAACTGGTTATTTGTTTCCTTTGCAGGTTCATTATGGAGGATACTCCTTTCCATGGATATTGATATTCTTTTGTGTAACTTTTTTGTAGGACAGAGTTTGGTTCTAGTATAAAGGGTTCTTGTTTTGAGTCTCCTTTACACAGGTGGCCACTATTTTTATTTTTCATATTGGAATCTCTCTCCTCTTTGAAATGAAATTTTGAGCACCATGATTTATTAACACATTTATGGTGTCTCTATTCTTAGGAAAAGGAGTGGTGTTTTCCTTGAATTTCTTCCTTCGCGAGAGACTTGTTTCAAATCGTGTAATTGTCCTCTACCTTGTTCTTGCAATTTTTTTTAAATAAAACCCTTACGATACTAAGTTTGTGTTTTTCTTGAGTCACATGGATCAATATTATGGCCAGTATATGTTTTGTGCCATGGCTAACTTTCCTGCAAATTCAACTGTTCTACTGACTCAACGTTTCCTCTGTTTAAAAATGTCAATTATCATTCTCTAAATATTTTTCCCTATTCCTATGTTCACTGATAGAGTGGTCCATTTCAAAAGAAAACCTTCTTGCAATGAATGGAATTATCCTCTTTGAACTTTGTTCAAATCCATGTTCTAAAACATATCTACAAAATCATTGTTCTTCTAAAAGGTTTGATCCTCACATCATCTTCAAGACCCTAAACTCTATGACAACTGATCTCATTACCGATCTTTGGTGTTTCACTTAGACACCATATCTTCTCTCACTGTCATAGGTTATGTCACTTTGTAGATGTATGTATTCTATAACTATCGGGATTGTCCTCTACCTTGTTCTTGCAATTTTTTTAAATAAAACCCTTACGATACTAAGTTTGTGTTTTTCTTGAGTCACATGGATCAATATTATGGCCAGTATATGTTTTGTGCCATGGCTAACTTTCATGCAAATTCAACTATTCTAATGACTCAACGTTTCCTCTGTTTAAAAATGTCAATTATCATTCTCTAAATATTTTTCCTTGTTCCTATGTTCACTGATAGAGTGGTCCATTTCAAAAGAAAACCTTCTTG
This sequence comes from Pinus tabuliformis, assembly GCA_031772625.1. Classification (NCBI taxonomy): domain Eukaryota; kingdom Viridiplantae; phylum Streptophyta; class Pinopsida; order Pinales; family Pinaceae; genus Pinus; species Pinus tabuliformis. The sequence goes on along the minus strand of CM062820.1, from coordinate 1,140,592,796 downwards.
CAATGAATGGAATTCTCCTCTTTGAACTTTGTTCAAATCCATGTTCTAAAACATATCTACAAAATCATTTTTCTTCTAAAAGGTTTGATCCTCACATCATCTTCAAGACCCTAAACTCTATGACAACTGATCTCATTACCGATCCTTGGTGTTTCACTTACACACCATATCTTCTCTCACTGTCATAGGTTATGTCACTTTGTAGATGTATGTATTCTATAACTCTCGAGATTTTCCTCATCATTGTTGCATATACACAGTGGTGCATTTCTTCCTTTGAATACACAAGTGTGCTCCTTACTCACTACACACAATCCTTTGTATCTCAATCATTGGATCATCCATTTATTTATAGTAATTCAAACCTCATGTCATAATTCCATACAGTAGCATTTATCATGTGTTGGGCACAATTCTTTACACATAGTAATTCTCAACTAGTTTTAAAAACACTATGGACATCTATGTGACTTACATAGAGATCAACTGCCAAACTCTACAATTCAATAACAATTTGGGGTTGGTCGTTGTATTCAATTCATATTGATTCACCCTACTCTAGGAATTCTTTGTTAATCAATTGAAATGCTCAACAAAAACACAAGAAAGCACCTCTACTTCTAGAAGCCAATTCACTCTCAAGATTGATAAATTACATTACAACTTGTATTCCAAAATGACCATGGTTCTCAATGAAATCATGTCTCTGGTATATTTCCAATCAATATTGAGGAATGCACTATGTTCAATTTCCATGACCTTGGGTCTAGGTTAGAGTCTTAAAATCATTGACACTACCAAACCAAGAATCTCAACCATAAATTACTTTGCATAGTGGAATAAAATAGCAGTAAATCACACATGCATAGAATATAGACAAATTTTTACTTTTTTCAACTCAACTTCATTATATTAATCCAACTGATATAATACAACAGTCTAGGGATCTTGTACCAGGGATAATGCCCCTCATACATACACTAGTACAAGATACAACCTGGGGCTTGGTGTCAGTCCATCAATGAACAATCTACCCTCAACAACATACTCTGATCATCTGGATGATGTAGCGCACTCTCTCAGCTCCTCTCAATCATAACCTGTACCTTTCAAGTCCTTTGGATCCCAATCTGTAGCTCTTTCCTCTATCAATGCTCTAAGTCCATATAGCCACTGAATCTCAACTATCCAATTTGCTCTCTAGTTGTGACTTAGTCCATCAAGGCCACAACACATCGAGACTCCTCTCAAGTTGTTTACAGCTCCACTTGTGAACAACTCTCAACTGGCCACTGTTTCTCCCTAACTACTCGTGGACTTTAGCTTACTATGGTGTTCATGTGTTGCAACAATGAATACCAACATAGGGCATGAAGGACTGCCACCTATCACTGCAAGATGTCCATCTCACACAATGAACACATGCTAGAAGGACTGGCCATCGCCTGCTATAGAAGTCCTACTCCACACACAAGTCTCGAGCTCCATAAATTGCTCTTGGTTGATCAAACCCTTGAGCTCATCAATTGCCTCTCTTGCAACCACCTTTTTCCATCAAGGTGTTGCTCACCGGGCTCCAACTCAGACACTATCATGTTTTCCTCCAACAAACCATAAGTGCCCAATCTCGTCCACACTTGGTCTTCTCTCACGCTGCCCTCCAATAGTCCATGAGAGACCAAGTCCATGTTGTAGCAGCTTCACCTAGTTAGGGCATCCCCATACTTGGGAGACCCTTACACATGGCTGCCCACAAACTCCACCAATCTACCCTTTGTTATGCAAAAGAAGATCTATTGCACAAATATGGGCACCAACAACTTGTCTTCTCTTGGGACACCATCAACTCATCAACCAATGGAACATCTGCAACACTCCTTGTTGCTATCCTCTTGCGTTCCAATCTGATGTGCCTTCTATCACCTTGTCTGCCTGGTAGGCCTCCCAACAATCCACGTTGGTCCTCCAAATAACTCCTAAGGCCTCCTACAAGAAATCCATCAACTAATCCATACTTTGGTCCACAAATCAAGGACCCAACACAAGATTATGTTGCTCCAATTCTGTTGTGTTACTGTTGTTCCAAACAATGACTAGTTAGGGCATCTAGCATGCTACAACAACCCTCAACCATGCATGAAAACAACCCTTAATGATTGTGGCCTCATCAAGGAAGGGTCCTCCCAACGTTTTTTGTTGTTCTAGGCACTTTGCAGCCCCAAAAACTCCCATGTTGTCCCTCTTTTAGGTTGGTAAGGTTTGTGGTGTACCACAGTTCCTTGCTGTCATCTACAACCAACCCAAAACAGACTTCCCTTACCTCTTTTCACTTCCCAACAAACCTGCGTCCAACCCTCTCTTATTCGACCTCCATGCAAGAGTAATTTTCCCTTCAAATAGTCCCTAGAAGGCTCCACGCTACCTTCTCTTCCTCACTGAAGTAGCCCTAGTCTTATGACCCTAACAGAATTACCCTTGCTCCCTAGAACGAATTCCTTAGGCTCCTTTAATGAGCTCTTGTGTTGCACTTTTTGGATGTGAAAATGCTTCTCCCTCACCCTCTATTTTTACACAAATGAGGGGCATCTCAAAATGTCATTCTAGGGATTTCCGTAACTAGTTAAGTCAACTTAACACCAAGCCGACCTTAACACATGTGTGAAAACTCCATCATATAACTTCAAAAATTCATAACTCCTTAACGACAACTCAAAATTGGATGATTCTTGTTGCGTTAGAATCATCTCACTGAGAGATATCATCCTCATCCATCACACATCGAAGACTCATGATGGTTTTGACCCAAACATCTATGGGTACAAAACCCCAGGCTTGGGTTCTAAGCCCACAAACCTACTTGTGGCTCTTTGATCTCCAACCCTCGAACACTAGGGCTTGGAGTACCTCCAAAGCTACACAAAAATCAACACTCCCTCTTATCAAGGGTGGTAATTCCAAGACTAGGAAGTAACCATCATCATCCGGCGACGACACTAGCCCATCTAGCGATAATGACTGCAACATACCCTGTAGAATGAATCTGGAAATATCGGTAGTGCCTCTGCCTCATCACATCCAAACCTGAAGATCCCAAACCTTCATAGGGTTGCTCCCTCTGAGCCTACACGATCTCCACTGGCTCAATCTTGCAAGCACTCATCCTCCTGGATCAAATACCACTCGTGAAAATCCCACCAATCTCTGATGTGAAACATCATGATCTGATGAAGACTCTAGCTTGCCAACCTGTAGTCCATCACATGAAGCCATCTCGATCAACCTGATCTCATCCAAGCCAAGGAAACCTTCAAGTTGTCCCAACCATCCATGACAAATCATTGGACATCTATGATCACCCATCTGCCCTACAACAAATTGTTGTTCACCAGGCTCACAACCAATCCACTAGAACTCCCAGCCAATCTCACTGCCAAGCCAGTCAAGACCACATCTCCATGTCTTCAGCTAAACCCTCTTCTCCATGATCTAGACACCCACAACTCCCTTTGAGTTGCTTTGCTATGCGCACTCTGATTCACTGTCCCTCAAAGTAGCTCAGATATCCTCTGATACCATGTTCAATTTCCATGACCTTGGGTTTAGGTTAGAGTCTTAAAATCATTGATGCTACCAAACCAAGAATCTCAACCATAAACTACTTTGCACAATAGAATAAAATAGCAGTAAATCACACATGCACAGAATATAGACAACTTTTTACTTTTTCAACCCAACTTCGTTATATTAATCCAACTAATATAATACAACAGTCTAGGGCTCCCATACCAAGGATAATGGCCCTCATACATCCACTAGTACAAGATAAAAACTAGGGCTTGGTGTCAGTCTATCGACGACCAATCTACGCTTAAAAATATACTCTTACCATCTGGCTGATGTAGCGTGCTTTCTCAGCTCCTCCCAGTTGTACCTTGTACCTACCTGGTTCTTTAGCTCCCGATCTACAGCACCTGCTTCTATCAATGCTCCAAGTCCATTTGGCCACTTAATCTCAACTTTCCAATCTACTCTCTAGTTGTGCCTTAGTCCATCAAGGCCACAACACATCGAGACTCTTGTCAAGTTGTTTACAGTTCCACTTGTGAACAACTCTCAATTTCCCACTGTTTCTCCTTACCTACTCGGGGACTTCAACCTACTATGGTCTTCCTATATTGCGATGATGAAGACCAATGTAGGGCATGGAGGGCTACCACCTATCATTGCAGGATGTCCATCTCCCACAATATACATGGGCTAGGAAGATTGTCCATCATCTTCTATAGAAGTCCTTCTCCACACACATGTCTTGGGCTCCACAAATGAATCCTGGTTGATCAGACCCTTAAGCTCATCAACTACCTCTCTTGCAACCACCTTTGTCCATCAAGGTGTTGCTCACCAGTCTCCAACTTGGACACTATCACGTTGTCCTCCAGCAAACCATAAGTGCCCAATCTCATCCACACTTGGTCTTCTCTCACAATGCCCTCCAATAGTCCACAAGATACCAAGTCCACGTTGTAGCAATTGCACCTAGTTAGGGAATCCCCATCCTTGGGAGACCCTTACACATGGCTGCCCACAGACTCCACCAATATTCCCTTTGTTCTGCAATAGAGGAGTTATTGCACAAATTTGGGCACCAACAACTTGTCCTCTCCTAGGACACCATCAACTCATCAACCAAGGGAACATCTACAACACTCCTTGTTGATGTCCTCTTGCCTTCCAATCTGATGTGTTTGTTGTCACCTTGGCTGCTTGGTAGGCCTCCCAACAATCCACGTGGGATCCTCCAAACAACTCCTAAGGCCTCCTACAATCAGCCCATCAACTAATCCACAATTTGGTCCACAAATCAAGGACCCAACACAAGGTTATGCTACTCCAAGTCTGTTGTGTTACTACTGTTCCAAACTGTGACTGGTTAGGGCATCCAACATGTTGCAACAACCCTCAACCATGCACCAAAACAACCCTTAATGACTACAGCCTCATCAAGGAAGGGTCCTCCCAATGTATGTTGTTGTTCTGGGTACTTTGCAGCCCCAAAACCACCCATGTTGTCCCTGTTTTAGGTTGGTAAGGCCTGCGGCCTACCACAGTTCCTTGTTGTCACCTATAGCCAACCCAAAATAGACTTCCCTTACCTCTTTTCGCTACCCAACAGACCTGCATCTAGCCCTCTCTAATTCATCCTCCATGAAAGAGTAATTTTCCCTTCAAATAGTCACTAGATGGCTCTACGCTACCTTCTCTTCCTCACTGAAGTAGCCCTAGTCCTGTGGCCCTAACAAAATTACCCTTGCTCCCTAGACTGAATTCCTTAGGCTCCTTTAATGAGCTCTTGTGTTGCACTTGTTGGATGTGAAAATGCTTCTCCCTCACCCTCTATTTATACACAAATGAGGGGCTTCTCAAAACGTCATTCTAGGGATTTCCATAACTAGTTAAGTCAACTTAACACCAAGCTGACCTTAACACATGTGTGAAAAATCCATCATATAAATTCAAAAATTCATAACTCCTTAACGACAACTCAGAATCAGATGATTCTCATTGCGTTAGAATCATCTGGCCGATAGTTATCATCCTCATCCATCACATCTCAAAGACTCATCACGGTTTTGGCCCAAACATCTATGGGTGCAAAACCCCAGGCTTGGGTTCTAAGCCCACAAGCCTACTTATGGTGCTTTGACCTCCAACCCTCGAATAGTAGGGCTTGGAGTACCTCCCAAGATACACAAAAATCAACACACTATCCATTCCAAGTTGGGCACATCTCCATGAATTCTCATTAACAAATTGGCTAGAAAAAATATCCTTCCAAAAGGGATCCATTCTCTTAACAACACCTGCACTGAGTAGTTGGTCTGTAGCTAATCCTTTTTCAATTTCAAATCACGAGATTCTAAAACAACTGGGTTCTAAAAATTTACATACGTTTTCAATTTTAGAATTCCACAACTCTCAATCCTCTTGTGGTTTTATTGCACCACTTTCCTGGAATTGACACTTGCTCCACAGGTTTAATATTTTTTGCTTGGAGATATTCTCATTCTTGTTTCTTTTGCTTATACAAGAGGCCTGTAGGTAGAGCCTTTTCTAGGTAGCTGTGGAACTCACTTAATATTTCCTCAGTAGAGTCATCTATTGCACCTTCTTTCTTGTACCTTGTGCTAAGAAATTTTTTCAAATATCATCCATGGTTGGATAGCGTGGGAGTTTAACCAACTGGCCCATGTATGTACAAATTCACAATCATCAACTAGCTATGACAAAGTCTACCCTTCAATTTTCGTATTCATGTAGAATTGAAACCTTATTTATTTCCAAATGACACACAAACACTGGAATTTTCTAGTCACACCTATGCCCAAAGTCAATTCAATAATACATGAGATATCACTATTCCCAAATGCAAATAGACATGATGTTCATTAACCAAACTTGTATATACATCTACTTTACTAAGGATCCTTAGAATTGAAGCCTAGTATGATCCTTAGGATTGAAGCCTATGTAGTTTATTAATTTCCAAACTAAAATTTAGGAATATCCGCATTTGAAATGGGAATCATATTTATAGCATATACATCTAGAGACAAAGTAAAATAAAGGGACCACAACAGAGTCCCTGAATTTTCTAGCACCCTTGTCGCCTAGGTTCTTAGCATCCTATATGTTAGGGATTCTCATCTTCTGGTTGTTCTTTTGGCAGCGGCTAAGGGAGAACCTAGAGGTTTAGTTAAGGAATAAGGCTATATAAGGGACATATAGTTTAGTTTCATCAACTACATATATAACTATGTTCCACCTAAGCTAAAAAAACTTGGATCAACTCTCAAACTTATTGGGACCATTTCCCACCAAGGGACTCTCAAATAGAATTTAAGGATTTTTAGATCCTGAATTCATTAATCTATATGAGTGAGAAGAGTCCATCAAATAAAGATAGGTTCCTAGATAACTATTAAACCATCATGGGATTTATAATTATTATACTTGAGACTTAACCAATGCTAACAGTTGATATGGATCCACTTCTCCACCAGGGCATTGTAGTTTCTTGCAACCAGGAGACAAATAATTAGAGTAGACTGTGAGGAGGAATGAGGCACTCATCACAAAATTCATGTTGTTCCATTTTTGCCAATACATTAGCCCACCTGAACACCCAATGAAACACTCCTACTTTAGACCACTTTGTGGTTTGTAATCAAGATTATGTATTCTCCAAGGAAGATTGATGAAGCCAAACCTGATGTTCATTGTACATTATAACCATTCTTCTAAAGGTGCACACAAATGTCTTGCATGAACTGATACAAAGCAGAGATAATGCGAATTGTCCATTCAATTTCTATCCAAATTGATTGAGTTGATGAGCGACCCAATCTAGCCATTGGAATTGAAGTTTGTATTGTACGCTGATTGAGAATACTAGTTATAACTAAATAAAGTTCAGTTGATATATTTTGATTCTAAATCATGATCAATTGTTTAGAAGTCACAGCCATTAAAAAATTGGTTAATTTATTGATATTGCACTTAGACCTTAGATGAAAGCACTTGGACCCCTGCATATTTATTATCACAATTGAATTCATTCATGGCCCACACTATCCCACCAAGTGGACCTTATCGCTCTGAGACCATATAGAAAATATCACCGTAGATTAACCCGATAATGCAATATACCAAAGAAAAATACTATAATCTACTTCTACTATAAATTTTCTTTGCGGAAGCTTAAAGATCAAGCTGAATCAAAGCTGAACACATATAACCATAAGAAGAAGAATCAATGCACATGAAACATAGAAAATACTCAGGGGAAAGCCTCAGCTAAAAACTCCACTATCTATATTATCATACAAGGTGGAAATATATCAGAATAATACAAAGCCTTATCTCTCACAACTAGCCAGCTCTCAGTACAATCCTCCTAGATGCTCACAGGAAAACAAGGCCTCTCACACACCTTCTCCCCTACCCTCCAAGCCTCCTATTTCCTTGTGTTGTTTCTCCTGGGTGATCTTATTGTTACCAAGTGTAACACTGATCACTTACACTGATCTTACACCCTGTAAAACTGCGCAATCCTCAAGGAACCTTGTTCCTTCTGCATGGATGAGTTTCCTTTATAGGAAAACTCGTGCAACCGATAGTACATTGTCCCTGTCTTTAATCTCAACTGGGTCTTTCTCTGAATAGACATGCATGAGTTACTGATGAGAGAATCTTTAGTTATCTGGAGTACACTAGTTGGATGCATGCATGCATTAATAGACTGAACTCGCAATTAGTTCCTAAAACAATTTGGAACTAATTTAACTGGACTTAACTCAGTTAACTGAGCTAACTAATTATAACTCAAATACAACTCAATATTATCTCCTTAATTAACGGATAATCTCCTTAATTTAAGGGATAATTGTTGGATGACTTCACAAAGAATTCCAACTTGAATTTCTCCAACTAATTAATCCATGATGAATTAATTAATTATTTCCAAGCAGCTGGTGAGACTAAATTCGAATTTTAATTCACAATTTTAATTCAAGGACAAATTAAAATTGGAATTTCTGTATTCTATTTTTATCATTTCTTGTTGCTATTTTCAACACTCCCTCTCAACAAGAAAGGAATTCAACTTGATCCCGATCCTGAACCTTTGGAATGTTTTGCATGCAACACTTCTCTCTAGCCTTTTTGCTCCAGCAATCTCTAGAAACAAAAAAAATATCCAACTTGAATCAGTATGATGCATCTGTCATCCAAGTCTCTGACTGCTATTGCCTCTGTCGACTGAAAAAACTGCGCTTCTGCTAACTCAGCCTTTCTACATTGTTGTGAATCCTTCTCTGCGCTCTTCAGTGTCTGACTGCTCTAGCCTCTGTCACTTTGATCTTTGACTGCATCAATCCCACTGATTCCTCCTGCCACTATGTACTTTGGGCTCCCATAGCAAGGTACAATCCATGAGATAAAACCTCTCAATGGAACCTGCCCAATTTCAACCTTCTTGAGACTATCACTTCACATCGCCTCACCTCACACCTGGAGTTATGGTTGCATGTGATCCCTCTTCCCACTTGGCTCAAAATTTCCCTCTACTAGAGGTCACTGCATGAGTAGATGCCTCCACTCGGTCTCCTCTCAGCATCTCCAATTGTGGCTCCTCCACAATTGTCTGAGACTTCTTTTGGGTCTGCATGTTGAGAGGTAATTTACTCTCCCTCTCAACCACCAAGTCTCTGACATTTGCTTTGCTCCTCAAGGCTTTTCATGCATCTTGAACCTCAAGAGCATACAGGTTCTTGACTCATGAACCGATCTGTTTCACCTGTCTCATGGTGATGTGTCTAAGGAAAACATTTCCCTTACTAAAAACAACATCGTAGCCTTTTTCCTCCAACATCGTGATCAATACCAAATTCTTCTTCAGTCCAGGCACATACTTCACATCTATCAAGGTGATAAGAGCTCCATTCTCCCTCTAAAAAGCAACCGTGCCCACTCCTAAAACACCATACCTTTCATCGTCACCCATCTCTATGTGCATCTTGAGGTCTTTCTCCTCCAAGGTACCGAATAAACTTTTATCGTCGGTCATGTGGAATGAGGCTCCACTGTCAAGAAACCAACCACAACCCATCATCGATGACACCATGCATGGGTGAAGTCCATTTCAAATTGAGAGGCTAATGCCTCACCTTCCTATCCTTCTAAGGATCCATTCTTGGACTTCTTCGAAGGGAAATTAGTCACATAATGACCCATCTCATGACAATTAAAGCTTCTCACTTTAGACTTGTCAACCTTCTTCCCTCCATGAGAAGAATTCGATTTTGGAATGGGACACCCTCCCCCTCCCTTTCCTTAACTTACTTGCTAAGGCTATATTTTCTTCATCATCCTTGGATGAAGATCCATCTCGTGTGCTCCTGCTGGTCTCCTCCTGCATGAGATCCGACCACAGTCGTTCCCAATCCGGCAGTTTCTCCATTCCATTCACAGAGTCCTAGTATCTATTCTAGCCCTTTGGAAGGCCAAGGAGAGCAAGGCTCACCATATCATCATCAGCAGTAGTTATTCCCACATTGCTAAGATCATCTCTGCAAGTGGTGAGCTTGTTCAGATATGTGGAAATAGTATTGCAGTGCTCCATCTTGATTCTTCGAAGCTTATCTTTGAGCACCAATTTCCCCTGGTCGCTATTATTCTGGTAGAGGTCCTTCAATGTCTTCCACATTGAATATGGAGTATCCTTCCCATGGATACTTGAGACAATACGGTCTCGAACTCCCTCAAGGATAATCTGTCTCGCCCTCGCCACACACTTCTTCCATTCAGTCAACTCTTGTGCATTAGTTGAGCTTGGCTTTGGGATTTCTTTATCAATGAAATCCTTCAAGTCGTTGTCTTATAATACATCCTCCATGTGATCTTTCCATGCTATGTAATTCGAGTTGCCTTCCAAGGCATACTCGAGTCTCAAGCCATAAAACACCATTGACCAACCTTGAAGTATGAGATGAATTCGATTTGCACCTACAACCCCAAACTTCAACCTTCGAATTCTCTTCTCAGTATACTGTTCATAGCTCTAATAAGCTCAACTTCGATACCATGTAGAATTTCCTGCAAATTCTCTACAAATCTCGCTCTGATACTTTGCACAATTTCCCTCAAATTTTATACAAATCTCGCTCTGAGATCATATAGAAAATCTGACTGTAGATTAACTTGATAATGCAATATACCAAAGCAAAATACTATAATCTACTTCTACTATCAATTTTCTTTGCGAAAGCTTAAAGATCGAGCTGAATCAAAGCTGAACACATATAACCAAGGCTAATTTTAGGGGCGAATGTTCGCCCTTTGGTGAAATTAAGGGGTTTTAAATTTTTAGTGGGCGAATATTTTGTATCATAGTACATTTTTACAAATCACCTCAAATAGCCCACCTTATTTTAAGGGAGAGGGTAAAAAAGGTAAATTTAGCCCTTGAAATTAGGACTTACAACCTTCCATTCGCCCATTTTCAAGAATAGGTTTTATTTAAGTGAATCCATTCGCCCATTTTCAAGAATAGGTTTTATTTAAGTGAATCCTATGGGCCAAATACCATATTTATAAAAGAGGTATGGTAAATTAATAAAAATATAAATAAATGAGAGGTATGGTAAATAAATAGAACATTTTTTATATTTACTCCATAAGTCACCTTATATACATGTAAGGGTGTAAACAAGTAAAAATATAAGTAAAGTGGAGGTATGGTAAATAAATAAAACGTCTTTTTATACTTACTCAAAAGGTATGGTAAATAAATAAAAATATAAATAAACTAGACATATCGTAAATAAATAAAACCTCTTTTTATATTTAATCCATAACCCTCATTCTATTTATGAAGGCTCAAGAAAGAGGTTTTATTTAAGTGAATCCTATGGGCCAAATACCATATTTGTAAAAGAGGTATGGTAAATTAATAAAACTATAAATAAACGAGAGGTATGGTAAACAAATAAAACATTTTTTTATATTTACTCCATAAGTCACCTTATATTTACGAACACTCAAAAAATGGGTTATATTTAGGTGAAACCTATGGCCAAAATACTATGGGACAAATACCATGGACTAGATTGTTATTAATACCATGCAAAAAACCATTATTAACCCTAATATTAGAATTAATAAAAATAAAAATGGCACATGGTATTGACCCACGGTATTCACCAAAATGGCACATGGTATTGACCCATGGTATTCACCTGGAATGTAGCCTATTTAAATGGGGGAATTAAACCAGCATGTAGCCTATGCTAAGATTCACTAGGACTTTACAAAGTTTTATTATTTAGTGAAAGACTCGCCAAGATCTTACAAGATTTTATAATTGAGTAAAATATTCACCATGCCTAGTGAGAGATTCGCCAAAAAATTATATATACATATTATATTATTGATAAAATCGCCTTCCATTTTTCCTATATACCATGGAGATTCGCCCATTTATTATATTTATAAATTTAGGGGGGGTTCTTAAAATTTTCCCTGCATATAACCATAAGAAGAAGAATCAATGCACATGAAACATAGAAAATATTCAGGGCAAAGCCTCAGCTAAAAACCCCACTATCTGTATTATCATACAAGGTGGAAATATATCAAAATAATACAAATCCTTAGCTCTCACAGCTAGCCAGCTCTTAGTACAATCCTCCTGGATGCTCACAGGCAAACAAGGCTTCTCACACACCTTCTCCTCTGCCCTCTAAGCCTCCTATTTCCTTGCATTGTTTCCCCTAGGTGATCCTATTGTTACCAAGTGTAACACTGATCACTCACACTGATCTTACACCCAGTAAAACTATGCAATCCTCAAGGAACCTTGTTCCTTCTGCATGGATGAGTTTACTTTATAGGAAAACTCATGCAACTGATAGTACATTGTCCCTGTCTTTAATCTCAACTGGTTCTTTCTCTAAATAGACATGCATGAGTTACTAATGAGAGAATCTTCAGTTATTTGGAGTACACTAGTTGGTAATTTAACTAGACTTAACTCAGTTAACTGAGCTAACTAATTACAACTCAAATACCACTCAATCTCATCTCCTTAATTAAGGGATAATCTTCTTAATTTAAGGGATAATTGTTGCATGACTTCAAAAAGACTTATAACTTGAATTTCTCCAGCTAATTAATCCATAATGAATTAATTAATTTTTTCCAAGCAACTGATGAGACTAAATTCGAATTTTAATTCACAATTTTAATTCAAGGACAAATTAAAATTAGAATTTCTGGATTCTATTTTTATCATTTCTTGTTGCTATTTTCAACAACATTTTCAATCTTGTAGTTCAAGTAGTGTTTGCCTTATGTTGCTTCATGAAGCCACATTGTTGCCCATAGTAGTTCATCCTACACAAGGCATACCAAAATATCCAAACCTAAGTCAGAGATCTATCTCTTGACACACATAATTTGTACTAACTTTCAAGTTGAAAAGAACTTACATCATATCCAATAATTGACCCATAATATTCTCTCACTATTGTAATACTTTTGTCACACTTTCCTCAGTACTTGTCAACAAACTCAAAAAGCTGCAAAATTCTCCCAACCATTCGAATATCAAGATATCATATTAGATTAGAGAAATACCCAATATAGTTATTGAATATGGGAATAATTCCATTAATATTAAATTCTATGGATAAGAGAAAATTACCTATTTTGCATGGCTCAAAAGTTCATTAGAGTAATCAGGATTAGATTGTCTAAAGACTATTGAAGCAACTTCCATTGTAGTAGAAGTTTCTCCTGCAAGATTTGATCCAGGATTATTAGTGTCAATATTGTAGGCTTGTCTTGGTGTTTTCATATATTCTAGCCTCTGCCAACAGTAATGGTCTGAGTTACCATAACCAACCTGAGAACAGATTGAAGGGAATGATGAGCACATTAATTGACCAAGTTCAATCTAATTGTAATACTTCAGAATGTTACGAGGAAGACATAACATTTCATTCAAATATTCAACACAGGATTAATGTCTCAATTTATTATAAAAACATCCAGTGTGAAATGCAATCTAACCCATTTTATTAATGATGTTACTTAATGATAGACTTTTCTCTGATCTTTTGATTCAACAACTTGTGGCATGGGCTAGTGTCTGCTGCTAGACTGAATTAGAAAGCTTTGGAACATGTGACATTTCATATAAGTATTGGTGCTAGTGGATCTCAGGGATTTAGTCATTCATTCAATCATTTTTTGTAGTAGTTTTCCTTTTTTGCTAATTTTTCCTTTTTTCCATAGAAGAAGGGACCATGGTATTGAAGGGATTTCAATAATGTGTCTTGGTCAGCTTGGGCGACATGAAGATGCATCAGAGGTTGACATTGGAGGTTCTGTAAGTGTAGGTGAAACATCTCAAGCCCAAGAAATTAAAAGGAAGTCACATGATCTCCTTGACTTTGAGATTATGAATAAGGTTGCGTATACAATGTGATCATTCTATGTGACTCTTGTGAAGGTTTTGGTAGTGCCCAATCGACATCGTGATGATACAGGATCACTTAGTGCAGCAGCCAAGAGTGTGGTGGTTTACATTGCATCTGCCAGTCAGGAATAGCCATTTTTTTTGGAACATGCTCTTCCTGACAATGGTTAGCAAATGCATGAACCCTTGTCTCATATGGATAGACTTATGATTGAGATAGAGAGACGACCTTCTAGAAGGGTAACCTTCTTTTCTCCCTGTTTTCTTTTTTGATCTAATTAGTTTGATGACAAATTATTCCCCATTTCCTTTTTTCATTTTTTAGTGATTTCCTTAGCATGTAAAGATGAAGGATGTCTGATAGAATGATATTTTTCTTAATGTAGGAGTCTGAAGAGCACTAGCCATCTTTCTTTCGCAATCAGGTATTGTGTCTTGAAATATCAAAGATACATCCACTGAGACAACAAAGCAATTAGGTATTGTGTCTTGAAATATTAGAGATACTTCCACTGAGACATCATATTTGATGCAAGGTAGTCAAGGTGCATTAGGACATCAACCTGTAATGGGTCAGCCTCCTCACCTGACACATCAAAATAATAGCCCAACTTCACAATCAAGGCTGAGAAAACTTGAAGTTTCTGTTCCTAGCCACAACAATTCAAGTTCTGGCTTGGCATATTCATTCAATTTAACACATTTTGTTGGTCACCCTGTAGCTTCAACAATTGAATCTAGGTCAGTAGGTACAAAAATTCCATTAGGAATGGTACCAAAATCTCAGGAAAATTCTAGATCTTCCCTTAGCTCTGATCCTCTGAGCTTCGAATTCCTGTCACCTGTGACACCATCATCGAGCAACATTTCTTTATCACAAAGAAAAAAATCATAGAGACTTGCTTCTCTGTCTCCTATCACACAATCTATACAGCCTTCTATGCAAATGTTTCCACCTATACCTCCATCTGCACCACCCCTTCAACATCAACAGTTTCAACCACTAAACCATCAGCCTCAAACTAATTTCATGAAGCCTGGTCAATCACAAGTTCAACTTCCTTCTCTCCATTCCCAAGGTCATTATTCACAGTCCTTTCAACAATATCCACTTCAATCACAACCTATTTAACAAATTCCTTAATAGCTACCACAGTTACAGCAAGTGTCACAATCCCAAGCTACTCCAAAGTTGTTGAATCAATTACCACACAACCTTTCACAAGGTAACCAAATTCCATAGTAGTTACCAATACCTCAGGAAGTACAACCAATTCTCCTTACTCCATTTCAACAGATTACTTCATCTTAAGAAGCATTGATGCAATCCCAACCTCCACAACAATCACAGTTAAGTTATGGAGCATCCCAAACAAGGGGATCTGTTGTGAGTAGTAGCATGATGAATCCTAATTCAAGCTTAGCATCAAGGCCTGCTTTACTTCCTATATTGCCCAATAACTTATCTTCCTAGGTTTTAGGAGTGCAGCCTCCTCTATCTCCTGGCCCACCACCAACTTCATTATTGGTAGCATCAACATCACAGAAATCACAGTTGACAACTTCAAACACCACATTACCATATTCAATAGGCAATGTGTCGTCTCTTTTATGGTCACTAATGGCACAGGGTGTAATATGTACAGAAACTTCAACTTCCTCTTCTTCTAATCCATGTATACATGTTTCTTTAGCTACAATACCAAATCTATCCTTAGATAAAAATGAAACTATACATGTCATTTCTACTACAACATCCTTGTTTCCAACCCCATCTCTGAATGCAACACCTCTAAAGTCAGTTCTAGCTAAAGCACTGGTTGTTGCTCAAGATATCATTGGAACCCAATTAAATTAATATATACTCAAAGTTCGTCATGAATTTGTTCTTAGTGCATTGTATCAGGATTTGCCAAGACAATGCACAACATGCGGTTAGCGCTTCAAGTTTCAATAAGAGCATAACAATCACATGCATTGGCATGTGTCTCGAAATCAAACTGTATCTAAGATTCGTAAGAAAAAGTTCGACCATCAGTGTCTCAAAAATGGTTTTTGAGTGCCAAGGAATGGATTAGTGGAAAAGAGGTGTCAACATCTGAGGTTGCTTCTACTTTTTTCCTTGTGGAAACAACTTTGGATAAAAAAGAGTGAGGAAGTGGCAATGCCTACTAATGACAAACAAAGTTTCTGTGTTATATGTGGAGAACTCTTTGATTATTTCTATAGAAATGAAACAAATGGATGGATGTATAAAGGAGCAGTGTATATGTAGGCTTGTAGTGGGAGTAATGAAGGCATATACCGGTCTAATTTGGGTTCTATCATCCATGCTAAGTGCGAGTCAGAATCCGTGGGAGCTTCTTTTGCTGATTCTGAAGAGGATGAATAGGTAAGAAGTTTTAATGGACATCTAATTTTTCTTTTCATTTCCTTTTTTCTATTTACTGTTTGTGATGTTTATTATAACATGTATTCAGAGTATATAAACAATAGCATGTAAAGTTGTTATAAAGATATTTCGGGGAATGGGATCACATAAATTCTTCCCTTGAAAGTATAATTTTGTGCTTGAACTTCCTGCTCTCCTTAGTCTCCTCTGTCCATAATGCTTTGGGTTGTTGTTCTATGTCTTCATGTGCATTATCTTGGATTGACAAGGCTTGGTTTTGGTCTTGTGCTCAGAGATGATATATTACCTATGGACCATCGAACATAGGCTCTCCATCTTAATTGAAAGTTTATGTAGTCTCCTTCTTCTTCTCTCTCTCATATACTCTAAGCCATTTAGCTAGTGTCAATATTGGAGGCCTTTGGGTTCTCTCTGGTTTACCATTAAAAGCATATGTTGCTCTTTTGTAAGGGTGTTTTGCTGGGAGGAATACCTTGGAGGATTCATGTGCTGGATCTCGTAGGTGGTTGGACCACGCAGCCTTCAGAGAACGTCCAAAAAATTTACATCCATGATACCCTTTTGTTACAAGACCTATGAAATTATTGTATACAAGGCACGTTAGCAATCATGAAGATCAGAACAATTGCAGTGAATTAAATTGATATGAAAACAATATTGTTACATATATAAAAAATCAATAAACATGTAATTTAATAGAGAAAACTCCTAAGCCTGAATAATCATGTGTCGTGTAAGCACATATGCCATACAACATAAAACTCCTCTCTATTGTGATGGGTCTTGATACATCATGTACATGTATCCCTTCCCATAATTCCTTCAATTCATCTACCAATGGTTGTAAATAGACATCCATATTCTTCACTTGTCTTCTACCAGGGACTATGAGATCCAACATAAGATGTTAATTCTTCACGGACACCCATGGGGGGATATTTTTATTGATCACTACTACAGGAAAAATAGAATAGTTGTTGTTGTGGGGGGGATATGGATTGATGCCATCCATGGATATGCTAAGTCATCGACTTCGTACACATCCTTGAATTTTTTGGGCCATGTATCCTCTATATGCTTCGTGGTTATCAAATCTATTGGGATTCACATAACTCCTGAAATCACTTCTGTGTGAGGCATACCATCCCTACAACATAGTTAATTCTTTGCAATGAAAGAGACTTTGAACCCTTGGGATTATAGGCATGTGCCTCAATATCTTATGAGGAGGACCATGTGATTTACCATTTTTTCTGTTTTATGGTACCTTCCATGCCCATATTTCAGACGCACCTCTTTGTCTACATATGCTCCTCTATATAGTACACAATCATTCAGTCATACATGATATTATATGTACCCAAAACCCAACATTTTCAACAACTGATTTGCCTCTTTGTAGCTACTGAGAAAGACATTATTAGTCAGAAGAAACTTATCTTTGAACAACCTATATTTGGTGGGAAATATAAATGTAAATGTTAATATTTAATGTTCATAAAATCGACCATTTTTAATGTTGATTGTGTGACAAGATTTCTCAAAATATAAGGGACTTGATCATGGTCAATTACCTCAATATTGCCGAGAAACATGCATTAGACATGCCAAAATTTTCTTTCAAGTTGTACAATAACATCATTGTCCCCATCTAGGTAGAATTTGACTGGCTACCAAGTTCAAAGAGAGGGGTGGTAGAAGCAGATTTTAGGCTTTCGAAAAAGGTATCAGTGATATGAGCATCGTCCCCTAGCTCATAGTTCTGATATTCATCTAACAACATTTTCTCCATGGCAATCATATCCCATAAGAAATCATCCATACCAACCTCTATTTCATTTCCTCCATTGCCAATTATTGATGAAGAACTACTATTGTTACAGTCATTACTAATTGGTGAATTTGGACATTGATGGAACTGAACAGGTGGTTGATTCAACCATTATTTTTATGCTTCCTCTCCAAGTTTTTATCTTAATGTAGCCTTCTCTCAATTTGACATTGTAGTGGGGTGCACTTGAATATGGTAGCTGGGTCGTTCATCATCACTAGAATCCTAATTTCAAAAATATTGAACATTAGTACATCAATGGTATTAGAAAGCAAAATGCAATTGGTTTGTTGAAATTACATTATACCAAACAAAAATTACTATCGTTGATCTATGATTGCAACTAGAAGATGGCATGTTACAATTGGCAAGGTAAAGTGGTTGTCCATTTTCATTTACCAACTGCTTGTGGTATGTTGCTCCTAATAAGAGCTTCTGGCATTTTTGAACTAGTGGAATATTTTTTACATTTGAGCTCGATTCTGAATCAAGTTCCTAAAAATTTAGATGTAATTTTATCCAAATTGATATGGACTAAAAAAAATCAATTAGATAATCAAAATATAAATAAAATCTGAACTTACTGAAGATGGAAAGGGAGAACTATGCAAAGGAATTTGAGCAATATGGAACGAGATGGAATTTGAAGCATTGGCCATTTCATATTATGAGATTTTCTCCTTGCATTTGAGAAAAATCAACAATAAGTTTTTGTGTATATATATATACCTAAAATTAATTTCGAGAACCGTATAACCACAATTTGAATTTAAATATAGTTTTCAAACCATTTTCATGAATAACATGACTTTACGTAGCAAATGTATACTATGAACTACTGTAACTCATATGGATGGATCTTAAAGGATAATTTGAGATGAATATGTCATTTTATGTGAAAATAAAAATTCAAACAACTTTTAAAGCATGTCGGTTCTCTTGTAAAACTAACTATATCAGTGGGTTTAAATAATAACCACATAGATGCGTCAAAATAATAACCGCATTGGTTTCTAGAATTTTGAAAATAAAAAATGAATTATATTATATCAATGTGTTAAAAAAAATTAGCACACTAATAAGTTATCTTAATTGGTGCACGTTACTCTTAAACACACTAATGCTTTTTACTATGAAACACACCGATGTTCTGAAAAACTGAAAAATAGATTTAAAAAAAAGGTGCGATTTTATTTTATTTTTAATTTAAAAAAAAGTGGCAATTTTCGAAACCTAATTTCATAAAGTCTTATAAATAGTAAGAAGTTATTCACAATTTCATTATTTTTCCCAAAATTTCAAGGAAAATATTTGCAAGAGAGACATATTGGGAGCACTATGGAGCAACAGAATAGTTTGGAACAACAGAATTATTCAGAAGGTTAGAAATTGAAAGGTATGGTGATTCACTAAAAACCCTGCATAGTAAAAAAATTACTATTGATTTTACTAATAATATTTTTTCCTATTTAAATTTAATTAAAATTGAAAAAAATCAATACATACCTTAAACCCTTGCTTCTTTTTTCTTATGTGACTGAAAAATTTCACCCTAGGGTTCAACTCCCTCTATCACTTCATAATTAGGGCTTTTTATTTTAGGCATTTTATATTTAATGAGTTTGTGTTACTATATATATGGCATTTGACATGTAAGGCAAGTGGACTACTTATTGAATTGAATCCAAACATTGTCATCCCTATCTTTTTTTTTTTAAATGATTTCTATTTATCGGTGCGCCCTGTGTAATATAATACACCAGTTTGTTTCTGCTAAGCAGCACTGTTAAATCCAAAAAACTTGTGTTTAATATTTTATGTTTTTCGTTTTTTATTGTGATGGTATTACATATCACACTGTCATAATTTAAAGTTATTTTAAAAAAGTAATTGTCTTTTTCGATGCTCAACAATTAAATTCCCTGGTTCATTTACTAAATTAAACGCACTGGTGCATTTATGAATATAACCGCACCGGTTACCAAACCTCTTTTTGGCTAGAAATTATGTGATTCATTTATGAAATATATTTAATATCTTTTGTATTGAATGGTACAAGTTGTATATTGATAAGAAAATGTCCAAGAAGTTGTCAAGTAACAAAAATATTGATCGATACAATGATAGCGGATCCAAAAATGTAGAAAAGACAAGTTCTTTGTAAATTCTTTACAAAATTAATATATTTGAACTATATGTAAGTTTAACTAATATGTGTTGGTTAGTGTGTGTCATTTAGAGCCACAAAATGAGGAAGCTCGATAAGATTCTTTCTTATCTATGTGCATAAAAGTGTAAAATCCTGATAGAAAAATTGTAGAAGGATGAATGAGGTGAATGAAAAAATATTATTCAATATCAATTTTTTTTTTTTATCTGAATTTTCATTAATAGTATAATTAAGAATACCCAAATGCGGGTGCTCCCGAGGCACATTCAATGCAGGCTCATGTTACGCCGGCAGCTGGATATGCACCTGGCAATCCGGCACGACATTCATTACCCTCCCGCGGTTGATATGAATTTCTTTTGGTACCAGTAGCTTGTCAAGCATTTGGCATTGAATGCGCTTCCTGTTCGAGATTTGGCGCAAGTTGTTTTATTCATGGCTCCGTCTCTGGTTTTGGTTGTAATTCTCATCGGGTCGCTCTTCATCTGCCTGTCTTTATTCCTGCATCCCTGTGTTGCTCTGGTAGCTTGGTGGCTTCTCCGGTGTTTGTTCCTTACCTGGCTTGCCCACCCTTG
This sequence comes from Pinus tabuliformis, assembly GCA_031772625.1. Taxonomy (NCBI): domain Eukaryota; kingdom Viridiplantae; phylum Streptophyta; class Pinopsida; order Pinales; family Pinaceae; genus Pinus; species Pinus tabuliformis. The sequence goes on along the minus strand of CM062820.1, from coordinate 1,140,571,769 downwards.
TCCCTGTTCTATCTGGTCCTGTTCATTTCTTTCCTCACGTCTCTCTATTTTCCTGAAGATGGTGTGCCACCGTGGGTGTTCTCGCCGTGGAGGCACTAGTGGTAATCGTGGTCGCTCTCAGCCTTCTCCCCAGAATATCATTCCTCTGGCTTCGCTTCCCCGTCCTCTGAACATGGCAAGCCCTTCCCGCATAATTCATTCCAAACCACCCATTTTAAATTTCACAATCGGCTCAATAAACCAATTCTCTCAGCTAGCATTACAGTCATTTTAGCTGAGGAAGAAGACAGGCCTAGCATCTCAGTCCATACCTCACCTTTGCAGTCTCAGGATGACAGTGTGCTCTAGGGAGATGTGGTCGGAACTGTGTTTAATTATGATGATTTACAGGTTGCGGGGAACGTTCCTGAGGTCCCTAAGCCTCCAGAAGATAATGTTCAGAACAATTTGAACGCGATCGAGCCGGCGCACCCATCTGATGGCAATCTGAATTTGGTAGCTCCTCCAGGTGGCTGCGACACGGGCACTGGGGACAATGTCGATGACATGTGGATGGGCTCTCCTTTCCGGGTGGAGAAGGATGCTCAGGACCCTCTGCAACATGCATGATACCTCTGGTACCGTGCCTACTGTTTGCTGCTCCCCTTCTGGTTTTTATATCCTATGTTGTTATGCTACTCTGGATTTTGTCAAACATGTTTTGTATCAGATCTTGGCTAGGTATAGTTATCAGCCATTATGGTCTTATGCTCTGTATCAGGTCTTGGCTCGGCAAGTCTATCAAGCCCTTGTTTTTGTTAAGTTTTGCATATGGTTATCAGGGCAGCACAAATATTATCATGGCCATAGTTCTCATCTACTCTGTAATGTTGTTTACCACTTTTGTCAGCATTTTTTGTATGTATGGACTCTGGGAATTATGTATTGGGTCATCTCAATCCCGGAATTGGGTCACAGGGTTATCTGGTTATCAAGTTATCTGGTCTTATGGTCTCTAGGTCAGGGTTGTTGGATGGCTTCAGCCTCCTCTGAGGTCTTAACCTCTCTGTAAATATTTTCTCTTTATTAATATATTTAGCCTTTACATAGAAAAAAAAAATAGTATAATTAAGAATATTAGATAGCGTGTTTCAAACAATCTATTAATTCACATATGTTTAATGTTCTATAGGGACCAACGACGAAGGAAAAGATTGTCGTTCTAAGAAAAAACAAATTATAGAACATGTAAATGATGATGAATTGGTCTTTAGCTCATTTGGAGTGGTGCTAGAGGTTAATGAAAGGGGGGAAATATTTTACATAAATATGAGGGATATAGTGGAACAAATGTATAGACTAATTTCCACTTACAATATAGAAATCAATCCAATGATTCCAAGAACCAAGTTATATTTAAACTACAGGAAGTGTTTCCAGAGCAATTGTCAATGAGACATGTCAAACTTGTATTAGAAAAACATACAACAACAACAAAAATTCATTCAAAAATTAATATTCCTAATTAAAAATATTTTCTAGAATTGTATGTATATATTACTACAAAGCATTCAGTTATTAATATCAATTTTGTTATATTTAGTTTTCATATATCAATATAAAAATAGTTTATTACCCTTTCATGAAGATAATGAAAATCCCAAAGAATCAACGAGCTGATATTTGAAACATGCTAGTAGGAATGTCCAAAAAGGTGTACAAAGAGATGGCCAAAGAAATGGACATAATTACGTCACAGGAGGAGTCATGTTAACAACAACATGCTTCAAATCTATGTAATCATTATTTTTTTATTTGGTACATATAAACAAATAATTTATCATTAAATATTAATTTTCAAGCATTTCTTTGTAGAAAAGAAAACAAAATGGTACTCATTAAGCACATAAAACAAGATGACAAGGAAGAAAAGGGTTGATATCAAAGTTTGTGAGCAATTGTTAATATTTCCTTGTAACAACTTAAGATTTAATTTTTGTATATTTTAAGTTGTTTTACACCAAACATCCTTGAATTTCTTCAAATAGTTGCTAACATACAAAGAAGAGTCATCAGAAGATTTGATTGACATTGGGTTAAATATGGGTTGTGAGTATATGTTGGCATATCGAAAAGTAATTGTAGAACTTGTAAGTATTTATGTTGTATTACTTCTATGATTTTATAATTAATAGAAAAAAAAATCCTTTATATTAAATCTATGATTTATTATGGGATATAAAACTTGCAAGAAACAAAGTATGGAACTAAGCCAACAGAAGAGTTGTTGAAAGAAGGAATGAGATTTGGTTTTGAAAGAATGTGTATAATTCAGGACTTACTTCTTGTTATGGTACTTTGCTTTTCGATTTACATTGATGTATATTATTTATTTCAATTTTCATTATTCTCACCAATGTAGAAATGCTCATTACACTTTATTTTTATGTTTGTAGATGGAACTTGAAGAAGATGAAAACAATCAATGCAATCAACAAAACATTCATCCAAATAACCCAAGTCATGGAAGCAACTCGAGCACTGATAGCAATTCCAGTGAAGGATGATGATCTATTTGGATATCAATGCAAGCTGTTGTATTTTTTGAAATAATTGTTTGTGAAAATCACACATTTTGTTTAATATAATGGACATAATGTCCTAATTGAAAGACAAGGGGTTACCAATAACTATCCCATTTTGTATGACAAGAGGCTATTATTCATGTATAATAAAATACATTTTAATTTATTCAATTGCATTGTCTAATGTCACTGTGAAATGTTACAAAACTGATTAAATATCATAATGAAGAGATGTGAAATCTGATGATATAACAAATTAATCCCAACAACATATACAAATGCACTAATCAAAATTTAATTTATAAGAATGTTTTTATAAGATATATGTCGATTTTTCGATGAATAACAGATTTAAAAGATCACAATAATTGCACTCTCATAGTTCGATGTTTATAAAAATAGAAAATGAATACGAGGGCACCCTATATTAATGTGTGTCACTCCGAATATGATTTTTTCAACAATGATATTTAGAATGTTAAAAAAAGCAACAAGAAATTCCAATTTAGTTTGTCCTGGAATTAAATTGTGAATTAAATTGGAATTCTATTCTCTTAACAACTTGTAATAATTAATCAAGTTAAATTGACTAAATTGACTTAGAAAATTTGAGTTGGAAGTCTATCCAGAGTCATGTAGAGTGATCCCTAAATTTTAGGGGCCCAGGTTGAGTTCATTTGAGTTGTAATTAGATAACTCAGTCTAACTGAGTTATTGTCAGTTAAACTAGTTCTAACTGTTGGAGGAACTAGTAGGAGTCTAGTAGTGGGGAAGTGCACTGGTGCATCCTTAGTGCCACATCAGTTAACTGAATATTCACTCATAAATAACTCATGCATCTCAGTTCAGAAGAATACCAATTTGATATTAGAGTTCAGGGATAGGGTACTATCAGTTGTATAATTTTATGAGTTGTACAGATGGTGCATGCAATCAATTAAGGACCTATGTTTGGATTGCCCAGTTATGGAGAGTGGATTTCCCAATTAAATATGGGTTATTTCTCTTAGAAATTGTGTAAGGAAGTACGGGTTTGGAAGGTGGAATAATTGGCTAAGTGTTGGCTTAAGCTGGCTTGTAAGCCATAGAGATAGATTGTACTGGTGCAAGAATTGTTCAGGTTGAACAAGTATTGTATTTTATTCTCAGGTCTTTTGGTTAATGCAATATAGATAGTCAGGGTTTTTAGCAATTTCCTTCCCCAAAGAAATATTGTGTTATCTGTGTTTGATATTATTCCTTTTCTTCTTAGTTTTTTCATCAATCAATTTTGGTTTCTGTTGAAGAGTAGAGTAGATTCTTGTCTTGTGTTTTAGCATATCACATAAGCTATTGAATCTACAAGTAAATATTTGCATGGTATTAGAGCTGAAGACAATATAGAAGAGGATAATTTGAGTTTTTTATGCAGGTGAAATTGAATTTGCACTTCATACTTCAAAATCAGAAATATGGCTTTCTGCGGTTTGAGACTTGAGTGTGCCTTGGAGGGCAGCTCGAATTACATAGCTTGGAAGGACATGATGGAGGTATTACTGGAAGACAATGGTCTCAAGGAATTCATAGATCATGACATTCCTAAGCCACGAACATCAGATGCTAAAGGTCTGGATGAATGGAGAAAGTGTGTGGAAAAGGTGAGAAGGATTATCCCTGAAGGAGTTTGAGAACACATTGTCTCGAGCCTCCGCAGTAAGGATACTCCCTATGAAATGTGGAAGACATTGAAAAACCTATTTCAAAATAGAAGTGACCATAGGAAGGTGGCACTGAAGGAAAAACTTAGAAAGATCAAGATGGAGAAGGGCGACTCAATTATTAAGTACTTGACTAAGTTCACTCATTGTCAGGATGAGCTTGGAAGTTGTTGGCATTATGAGACAAGTGTTGTCCTTGATGGCAAATCACACTAATGACAAATCATAGTGCAGAAGGATAGCAACAAGGAATTGATAATCAGACTACAAGTATGAAGAGAAAATATATATACGCAAGTTCACTATATACCAAGTCGCGTATACAAGCAGGTTCACTATATACCAAGTCGCGTATACGCAGGTTCGCTATATACCAAGTCGCGTATACAAGCAGGTTCACTATATACCAAGTCGCGTATACGCAGGTTCGCTATATACCAAGTAGGGTATACACGCAGTTTCATGCACGGAAAAGCGCGTACATGTCGGAAAGCTTACTTTTGGTCCGTGGTAGTTAGTCCTCGGTATTTGAACCTATGGTTTCGGACCATGGTATCTCGACAAGTGTGTTGATCCCAAGTATTGGGCTCTTGATATCGATTTATTATGGTTTTGGACCGTGGTATTGAGCAAGGCCTAAGACTATAAAAGGAGAAGAAGATCATTAGGCAAGTGTATCCGAAAAAGTCTTGAATATATGAAGAAGTATGAGATCCAGCATGCAGGTTATGGGTTGACGATGCATGTCTTGATCTGAGCTAAGGAGGGATCTCACTGATTGATGGAGAACAAGATCTAAGGAGAGATCGGGATCAAATGGTTTGAAATGAACTATCTTTATGATGCTTATTCTAGATCTACATACTGACGCATGTATTGTTCTATAAGTGTTATGAGTATGACTGATGTCTGGTACAGCTGCAAGTTATGAGAAATTATTTTTAGATCTGTACGCGGGTTGTCTTTGGCAAAAGCGCGTATGTACGCGGGTTTGATTCAGCGTAGTAGCGTATACATTTTGAAGTTTGATATTTGAAGTTGCAGTTGGGTCTGAATGATTTTGCAGAGTTCTGTGTCTGCTCTGTGTTCTGGTGACTGTGTTATTGACAGGGTTTCAGTGTTTCAGTGATTCAGAAATTGATGATGTTAGTAGTGATTGTTTTGAGCTTCAATGATAGTTATGGGTCCAGTATGAAAATTTGATGAAACGTGGCCTTCAGATTATGTGTTGTTCTTCAGGAGTATCCAGTCTGAAAATGTATGAAATGTGGTACCTGGAGGAGAGAAGATTGTAGGCCGGTGCCTACGTACTAGTATCTTAGCTAGTACAAGAGCAAAGGGGGTAGGAGCTCCCTTCCAGGAGAGTCTGGAGAATGAGAGAAGGTTGTAGCCTTCAGCAGGTTGTAGCCTGCGTGCTGGTAAAGGACTGCACCAGTACATTGTAAAAGAAGTTTCTTAATAAAGGAAGATAGAAACGAATTGTAGCAGGTGGTTTTCACCCACATTGGGTTTCCACCTTATATCATGGTGTTCATGTGTGCTTCTTGTGTGTGATGATCTGTTCTGTTTTACTGCACCTGCTTACTGTTCATATGGTTAACGAAGTTCTGATGTGCTAACTAAAGATCAACATTTAATGGATTAACTGAATCATAAGTATTTTTGATATACGCTAGTTGCTTTAGACACAGCTGTGTATACACGCGGGTTCCCTTGAATGAAGTAGCGTATATGTATCTAAGTATGGAAATGAAAAAGTTTTATTGATCTGATAATACTGATTCACCCCCCCCCCCCTCTCAGTATTATTTCCAACAATTGGTATCAGAGCAGGTCCTTTGATAGAAGCTTGATCGCTTGAAGGAGATCCGTGGAACAATGGGAAAGAAGCTTAAGAAGAAAGCTCATAAGAAGAAGAAGACATCTCAAAAGGACTATGACAGTGGGAGAATCGATAGGGGATTAGGTATAAGAAGCTCTTCAGGTTCAGAATCAGATTCAGAATCATTATCAGGTATGAATGTGTTACCCTCTGATGTTCCAGCTATATTTCCTTGTGAAAGAGATGAAAGTGATAGTGAAACTACTGAATTTGCTTTTATGGGTGAGCAAGAAAAGTATCAAATAGAGGCAGTATTTAGAAGGCTTACAGACAAAATTAAAGATCAACAAAATCTATTGAACAAAAGGGAATGTGCTTTCAAAGAAGAAGTTACCAAACTAAAAGCTCAATCAGAGGAAGGAAACAAGGTAAGAAAGTTACTCAAGGACAAGGAAAATCAATGTCAAAAGTTGCAGGGTGAAGTGACATCATTAAAAGATGAAGTCAATAAAAGAAGCACAACCATCAAGAAACTCAGAGATAGATCCAGTTACTATGAAAGTCTTGAAGCCACGATCCGCTCGCTAAAGGAAGATCTTGAAGAATCAAAGAAGCAGAATAAAGATCTACTCCAAGCTATTGAAAAATAGGTAAACGAAGATATCAGCTTAAAATCTGAACTGGAATGTGCCTTCAGAATTCGTCAAATGCAGCAGGATCTGAATGAAGAACAAGAAAAGGAGATTCTCAAACTAAGGCATCAGTTGGAAGAAGAAAGGAAAGCTGAAGAAGACATGAAGAAGCAATGTCTAGAAAAGGAGGAACAAGTTCAAGTTGAGGTAAATATCTTGAAAGGTAAATTAGAAGAAAAGGATAAACTATTGAGATTTCAAGATAGTACTAAAACCTTGGATGATATTCTTAGTAGTCAAAGGTCTCCTGCTATCAAGACTGGTCTTGGTTTTCATGAATCTGTTGAAGGTGAATCTAGTTCACAAGGTGAGGCAAGGAACTCTAAAGAGAAATCTAAAATGATCAACAAGGAGATGAAAGGTCAACCCCATCAACAATCAAGGAAAGAGACTCCTCAAAGAAAATCTTTTACTCCTCCTATGAATAATGTTGAATGTTATGTATGTCATAATTTTGGACATGTTGCAGCAAGATGTGGAAGAAAAAGAGTTCAAGACCATCATGCAGAAATATCATCACATTCAAGGTACTTTAATGGATATTTCTTTGCTTGCAATATGTTTGGTCACAAAGCTGTTGATTGCTACAGGAGGAATATGAAACATGTAAGATGTTATGCATGTAACAAACTTGGACATATAGCAAAGGAATGCAGGAACAAAGGACGGACATCACACCAAAAGGAGAAAACATCATCACACTTGAAGATATGGAAGAAGAAGGAAGTACAGTCAGAAAGATGTGGCACAGCACAATGTACTCAGATACAGCACAGCACAGACATAACAGACTCAGAGGGAGCTGAAAGTGTAAAACTTCAGTATCCTGAATCTCATACGCAAGTTCCATAAAGGGAAGTCGCGTATATACGCGAGTTAGACACTGCAAAGTCGCGTATATGTCAGTCTGAGGAAAAGCAGTGGGGACAGGCTCAGAAAAAGGATCTGATATGATTCAGTCTATTATCTGCTCTATTGATTAATAGTTACAGTCTGCTGAGGATGTGTGGAGATGTTTTGATACTTGCAAGATGTCTAGAAGCGTTTTGATCCTGACTTGATGATGTCTTGATGCTCATTGTTGATATATGCATGATCAGATCTAACAGATGGCACGGGTTGAGGGGGAGCATATGCCTTTAATAATTCATTGTTGGCATTATGGCTAATAGTCCTTGGTGATGATGCGTATATGGCTAAATGATACATCTTGCTATGGTATGGTTATGAGTTGTCCATGATGAAATCTGATATGATTCTTGGGGATACATAGTTGATGTTCAGATCAGATTTATGGTTGATTCTTTGATGATGCATATATGGTGCTTACATTGTGATCTTCATAAGGATAAGGAGAAGTACAAAGCTTGAATACACATCTTCTTCACTTGATGATGAGTCACTCATATGCTGCTGTCATCATATGCATACAGTTATGATGCAGGCACTCTTGTGGATAAGGATTGTTGTTGTTGATGATATCAACAAGTTTTGTCAAGTGAGCTTGAGCTCAAGATATATAGTGCTGATACATGGATGACTACTCAAAGTTGCTTTGTTGGAGACATGGTGATGAGTTCTTATCTATATGATAGGTTGATACTTACATATGTTGATTGATGTAGATGTTCCCAAGCAATGATACTTGAATCATGTAGATCTTGACATTGATGTAATGGCTATGGTGGTTTCACATATAATGTGAATGATTTCATGATGATGTTTAAAAGGAGGAGTTGACATCTATGTTCAGACATACCTTGTTGCAGGACATTTACAGGTTGCTGATATGGAAATGGTTGTACGCGAGTTTCATAAGGCCTATCCGCGTATATACGCTTGTTTATGTGGATACAGACGCGTATATGGAGTTTTGAAGGAAATCAGCAGGGACAGATGTTGGTTGCAGAGAGTCTGATATGGGTCTGGCAGAGACCATCTGGCATAAGTTCAGGGGGAACAGATAATCTTCCAATGATGCATTGTTGGCATTATCTTAGAAGCTTTTGGTTCTAGTTCACGGTTGGTTTCAGGTGAAACAAAGGCAGAAGGATCTCTGATCTGAATCGACAGATGCTGGCGATATCAGTTATTGGTGACTTTCATAAAGTCTTGTTCTAGATATTTCGGTCATATATCTCTTTTGTGATATCTCTTTCATGGTGTCAAGGTCATGTAACGGCCTATATTGGTTTCCCCACTATGCCTGGGATGAAGATGTAATGTTCTTGCTTTATCATGTGTAAACTTTTGATGTATCCCCACTTGGTTGGGTGGATGAGTCAATTCTAGTATATCCCCACGTGGTTGGGAAATGGATGTATGTATTGAGTCTTTTGGTGATAGGAAGGTCTCTTATGATGTATAAGTCATGGTTCTTCTTGAAGAACATCTTTTTGCAGATCTTGCCCTCAGTCAGGAAGAGCATGAACAGCACACTTCAGCAGTACAAAGACTTGGCATGTACTCAGGGGGAGCATGGACAGATTGGTACACTTTGGCATATACAAAGGGGGAGCACATTTGGAGATTTCAGCAGGTACTCAGGGGGAGTATGGACAGCAGAATGTTTATATGTTGGTCCACCCTTTGCCCTTGATGTCAAAGGGGGAGAGTGATTTGGTGTTGTTGCCATCAAGTCCAAAGGGGGAGATTGTTGGCATTATGATGCATGTGTTGTACTTGATGGAAACCCTCTCATAGAAGAACATCTCAATTACATATAACTAGATCAATCTACAGATGTGACTAAATGCATGGGATGTAGGACAACTCAAAGGAACAAGAAGATCAAGTTCTAAGTGTGACAAGTTAGCTTTGCCATCAAGTCCAAAGGGGGAGATTGTTGGCATTATGAGACAAGTGTTGTCCTTGATGACAAATCACACTAATGAAAAATCATAGTGCAGAAGGATAGCAGCAAGGAATTGATGATCAGACTACACGTATGAAGAGAAAATATATATACGCAAGTTCACTATATACCAAGTCGCGTATACAAGCAGGTTCACTATATACCAAGTCGCATATACGCAGGTTCGCTATATACCAAGTCGCGTATACAAGTAGGTTCACTATATACCAAGTCGCGTATACGCAAGTTCGCTATATACCAAGTAGGGTATACACGCAGTTTCATGCACGGAAAAGCGTGTACATGTTAGAAAGCTTACTTTTGGTCCATGGTAGTTAGTCCTCGGTATTTGAACCTATGGTTTCGGACCATGGTATCTCGACAAGTGTGTTGATCCCAAGTATTGGGCTCTTGGTATCGATTTATTATGGTTTTGGACCGTGGTATTGAGCAAGGCCTAAGACTATAAAAGGAGAAGAAGATCATTAGGCAAGTGTATCCAAAAAGTCTTGAATATCTGAAGAAGTATGAGATCCAGCATGCAGGTTATGGGTTGACGATGCATGTCTTGATCTGAGCTAAGGAGGGATCTCATTGATTGATGGAGAACAAGATCTAAGGAGAGATCGGGATCAAATGGTTTGAAATGAACTATCTTTATGATGCTTATTCTAGATCTACATACTGACGCATGTATTGTTCTATAAGTGTTATGAGTATGACTAATGTCTGGTACAGCTACAAGTTATGAGAAATTATTTTTAGATCTGTACGCGGGTTGTCTTTGGCAAAAGCGCGTATGTACGTGGGTTTGATTCAGCGTAGTAGCGTATACATTTTGAAGTTTTGATATTTGAAGTTGCAGTTGGGTCTGAATGATTTTGCAGAGTTCTGTGTCTGCTCTGTGTTCTGGTGACTGTGTTATTGACAGGGTTTCAGTGTTTCAGTGATTCAGAAATTGATGATGTTAGTAGTGATTGTTTTGAGCTTCAAGGATAGTTATGGGTCCAGTATGAAAATTTGATGAAACATGGCCTTCAGATTATGTGTTGTGCTTCAGGAGTATCCAGTCTGAAAATTTATGAAACGTGGTACCTAGAGGAGAGAAGATTGTAGGCCGGCGCCTACGTACTAGTATCTTAGCTAGTACAAGAGCAAAGGGGGTTGGAGCTCCCTTCCAGGAGAGTCTGGAGAACGAGAGAAGGTTGTAGCCTTCAGTAGGTTGTAGCCTGCGTGCTGGTAAAGGACTGCACCAGTACATTGTAAAAGAAGTTTCTTAATAAAGGAAGATAGAAACGAATTGCAGCAGGTGGTTTTCACCCACATTGGGTTTCCACCTTATATCATGGTGTTCATGTCTGCTTCTTGTGTGTGATGATCTGTTCTGTTTTATTGCACCTGCTTACTGTTCATATGGTTAACGAAGTTCTGATGTGCTAACTAAAGATCAACATTTAATGGATTAACTGAATCATAAGTATTTTTGATATACGCTAGTTGCTTTAGACACAGCTGCGTATACACGCGGGTTCCCTTGAATGAAGTAGCGTATATGTATCTAAGTATGGAAATGAAAAAGTTTTATTGATCTGATAATACTGATTCACCCCCCCTCTCAGTATTATTTCCAACAGAAGTGTCGGGATTACTATTCGCGAAGATGATATGGTGAGCCTAGATCTTCTAGGACTTCCCAAGAGCTTGAATAGTTACCAAGACTCTGTTAATGGGGTGGAGAAGCTACCAGATTAGGAGCAACTGTGGTCGTATATGGTGCAAGAAGAGATTCTCAGGGACACCAGAGACAAATCCTCATCAAATGGTGATGATGAGGAGAATTGTGCCTTAGCAAGTAAGGCAAATAAAGGGAAGGGGAAGTCATCCCATTCTAAATCAAATTCTTGTCATGGCAACAAGAAGAAAGGCATGTTGAAAGTCAAGTTCTTTCACTATCACGATCCGGGACATTTTGCCACAAAGTTTCCACTCAAGAAGGCCGATAAGAAGCCCTCACAATTCTAACTGGACTTTACCTCATCGCTTGTATGGTGTCATTGATGATGGATAATGTATGGTACCTGGATAGTGGAGCTTCTTTCCACATGACTGGTAACAAAGAGCTCTTTAGTAAATTGGAGGAGAAGGATCTCCATGTTGATCTAGATTGTCATTGATGTCAATATGGCAATATTCTAGGGTACTAAATAATGATATGAAGCCAAGGAGAAGTAGAGCAGATCCGTGAAGAACAAGAGCAGTCCAAGAAGCAGTCTATCAGAAGCAGTTTATCGGAAGCCATCATGAAGCCAAAGCGTAAGAGGAAGAGGTCATTGAGAATCCATTGTGAAGCCAAAAAGTGAGAGGAAGAGTTCATCAAAAGCCATCAGGAAGCCATCAGAAGTCATAAATAGAGCTATCAGAGTAATGTATCAGAAGTCATAGGAGTGAAGAGAAGCCATAGGAGCGACAAGCCACAAAGCAGATCTATCGCATGTGCCAAGAGTAAGAGCCATATCAGAAATATCGCATGAAATATCAGAAGGAGCAAAGAGGAACACTCAGTGAGGAAAGAGCCACAAAGAGGAACACATCGGTGGAGGTGCATAAACAGTGTTAACGGAGGAGTTAATAGTAATATCACATGAAATACCAGAGAAACATCAGAGGACTTAACCTATCATAAGAGTAAATAAAACAGCTATCGGAATAGCGGGGATAGGAAAGTATGGAATTCCTTGATCGTGGCTGAAGTCTCGCACTCGATCCTAGCCGTCGATCTAATAGTCAACCCTCAGATCACGGTCAACTGCAGGGATTAAGGCCGGTTGTAATCCAAGTGCCAGTTGAAGTCCCACGAACCGTATATAATATCGGCAGACTGTTCTATTATGTGCCACTACCCAAAACCCCTGATGTGATATGTACTATGGACCTAAAACATGTTATGGAAATAGACCTATATAATATCGCATCCATCACGTCGCAAGTATTGAAGTTGTTGTTACACTAAATCCCCAATTGCGATATAATACACGGACCCGAACAGTTTATGGTAGCAGCCCTATTGTAATATCACATCCACGTGTATCGGAACCTTCACATCGCAATTCATAAATGGATGTCACATTAACACCCCAATTGCGATATAAGTATGTGGACCCGCTGCACCATTATAATACGTCCTAAAGAAATATCACATCCATCACATATCGCAAGTCTTGAAGAGATGTAACAATGGAAAACCACCGATTGCAATAAGATTGTGGACCCGACGGGTTTATTAAAAATTGCTTAAGATCACATTGCATCCGCTCCATCGGTAGTAGTGGAATCACTGTGATATGTGCAAACCTCTTAAAAACTATGATTGCGATTAAGGTGATGATGTGGCTGGTGAGATCACCCATTATATGGCTTTAACTATGTTAATATGTGAAGATCAATGATGTTGTTATCGGAGGACAGAGTATGTTATGGGCATGACTTGTACAAGACCTCTGGAAGTTGCGATTGCGATTAAACAAATGATGTGGCACGTGGGATCTCCACTGTGGATATGGCCTCTCCTATGAAATCCTCCATTAAATAATGAGTCTATTGTATGAATATTAAAAAGGGCCTCTCTGATATAATTTTAGTATGCAACACTTTTCTAATTCGGCCTCTCTTCCGAATGAACATGTCTTTTGAGTATTGGTGAACTCGAAGAGACAGAGGAAGCTGAAGATCGGGAAGGCAAAGATCAAGCGAGAAAAGAAGGTCAAGTGAGCGCAAAGGAAGCCAAAGATCAAGCAATCAAATAAGGAAGTCAAAAGGTTGAGCGAGCGCAAAGGAAGTCGAAGATCAAGTGAGCGAAAAAGGAAGCCAAAGATCAGGTGTATCAAGCATCTATAACAGAGAACAAGGAAAGTTAAAAAAGGGTGAACTGGAAGAAAGAGAGAGTGCAGTAGGTCCAGTAGGATAGGAGGAAGCTGAAGGATGAAAAACTCTGTTGATCAAGTTAACCTTTGAAAGGCTCAGACTAGTGATGAATTAATCAGGTACATAGCGCAACCTGAAGAACAGTTCTTTGAAGGGAAAAATAAAGTTTCATCTAACATCGCTTGAAGGGAGCAGTAGCCAGCACCAACATCGAATCATATGTGAATTTTTTTCTAGGAAGTAAGAGATTGCGACAGTGATAAGTAGTCACACTGGAAGCATTCATTGTGATAGTGAGAATAGAGGCTTGAAACAGAGAGTTGGTTTTTGTACAGAGCTTAGTGCAGTTCATTGTAGACACAATGAAGTTGTATGGATACATTATTGGAGATCATGATGGCTATTTGATATCATCATGAGGTAACTTTGCAGACTCTGTGTGGAAAGTATGAAGAGTTGTGAAGACTCCTTCATATGAGTTGTCATTGATGTTGTAGCATGGAGACTACAATGAAGCTGTAAATTGATAGAATTCAGTAAAGAAGTTTTTGGGAGCGGAGAATTACTATCAAACATGCCTTGACAAGATAGGGTCGTAGCCCTTGGGGTTGGTGCCTCAAAATTGGAAGGAAGGATTGGTGTCCTGGGAGTTAGTGCTCCTAAATCCAAGGTTGGTGCTTTGACAAGACAGTGTTGGTGCTATGGAGGTTGGAGCCTCACAAAAAGTCCAAGTTGGTGCTTGGCAACATATTGAATCCTTATATATATGTTATCTAATTTATTGTAAAGATTATATGAATAAAAGCATTTATTCCTATTGTTCATTTCTGTGTTCTAAATATAAATGATTTAACTGGTAAAAATAACAATTGAAAAGAAATACTGATTCACCCCCCCAGTATTTCCAACAATTGGTATCAGAGCCAATACCTTCACTCAAAGCCTAATAGCCTGAAGGTTGATCTTTAGAACACAAATGGCGATGCCAAGAAAGAAAGTCTCCAATCCTCCTAAAAATGTGTCTCCCTCTACCACTAAAATAGAAGAAAATCAATTTGAGAAGTCTCCATGGTTCAGTGGAAACTTTGATATATGGAAAGCAAGAATGAGGAATTTCTTACGAACTCAAGGCATTGAAATCTGGAAATCAGTGATTATTGATAACATGATGGATGGAGAATCCAAGGAGTACAATGCAAAAGCAATGAAGACAACCTTGAATGTGCTACCAGATTCTATAAAGAACAATTTAGGAAAATGTTCATCAGCGAAGCATATATGGGACAAACTTCATTATCTTCACTAAAAAAGAGCATTGACAATGATCTCTAGTCAAGAAAATGATGGAAAACAAGAAGAAAATCCAGAGCCCATCAAGAAAGCTGAAGATGAGAATGATGACATCAAGATTAAAGAAGACCTAGAAGATGAAGAGAATGAAAAAGATTTTGTAGAAGATCTCCTTGCTAAACTTATGGCTGCCATGGAAGAGATTATCAATTTGAAAAAGGAAAATGAGGAACTTAAGAAGAAAGCACTAGCTAGTGACCAAGACCAAACAAGGAAGAAAGTTGACCTTGTCAAGCTTCAAGTACAAGAAAGGGATGAAGAGTTTGCCAATATTAAGAAGTAATTTCATCAAAGCGAAAGAAAACATCATGAGGAAGTCATATCCATGACAAATCAATTGGATAAAGAAAAGAAACGAGAAGATACCTTGTCAAGTCAACTTGAACAAAGGCACAAGGGCTTGAACAAACTTGAAGAAGAGATTGGCCAGTACAAGGTAGAGGTCTCCTCTCTCAAATCTCAACTACAAGAAGCAAGAAAGTTAGCACAAGGAGCTGAGAAGACAATGGAAGCATTGGAAATCATAGAAGGACAGGTTGATGAAGCTGAAAAGGAGAGAAACACCATGATATGTCAACTAAAAGTAAAGGATGGAGAAATCTTCAAATTAAAATCTAACATCAACCTTCTCAAGGCCGAAACATGTAAAGCTACAAGGATCAAAAAAGAAATGGAGAACAATCTAGCAAAGGAAAATGAAGAAATATTCAAAATGAAGTCAGATATCATCTCCCTTAAATTAGAAGCAAATGAAGCTACTCGTATCAAGGAAGAAATTGAGAAACAACTTGCTAAGAAGAATAATGATTGTGAAATATTGGAAGAAGAGATTGTCTCCCTTAGGAAAAAGGTTGAAGGGATGGAAAAAATCTTGAAAATCTCTCAAGCCTTGGATGACATGCTTAGCCATCAAAGATTCCCATTTGATAAATCAGGTCTTGGCTATGAAGGTGAATCCTCAAACAAGAATGATAATGCTTCAAACAAAAAGGATGTGAGGAAGCTAGAAAGAAATGTTGATGCTCCCAGTTCTAGCAAAGGCAAGGAGAAGAGTCAAGGAAACAATGGAAGAAATCCCGCTCCAAGAAGAAATATAGATGATGTCAAGAATGTGAGAAGAAATGGTTATCATCAAAGGATCTCAAGGCAGAAAGACTTTAGAAGTACATCAAGGAAATCTCCATCTCCCAGGTACCAAAGTTTATTTCTTGGTTATTGTTATGCTTGTACAAACTTTGGACACATGGCAAAAGATTGTAGGGCATATCATAAAGATAGATATTATGGTCCCCAACAATCTTCGAGGAACAATTTTGCAAGAAGAAGTCATGAGTTCTTATTCATGAACAACACAGAATGCTTCAAGTGTCATAACATTGGTCATATGGCACGTAATTGTAACTTGACTTGGGCACCTTATCAAGCTAGAACTATGTCAGATGAGAAAGTTACACAAGTATGGAGAAGGAAGCAAATACAATCGAAAGTCTCATGAACCCTCTAGCCAACAACACATGTTGTTGACTTGATGAAGATATTCTTGATATTTCGAGTGTTTGATGCTGGGATTCTGCCAAATGGACGATGATGCATATAGTTAGGGGGAGCCTGTGATTCTTGATCATTATTGCAGAAGGTATTCGTGAAAGGGTCCTTATGAATTCCTTTGTTGAACTATATTACGAATCATTCTTTGATAAAGATCATTACTCAGGAGCACTACATTGAAGAACATGATCTCTTAATTATTCTTTGGATTGTTGTTGAAGATGTTTTTCAGGGAAAATTTTAAGAACCCCCCCTAAATTTATAAATATAATAAATGGGCGAATCTGCATGGTATATAGGAAAAATGGAAGGCGATTTTAGCAATAATATAATATGTATATATATATTTTTTGGCGAATCTCTCACCAGGCATGGCGAATTTTTACTCAATTATAAAATCTTGTAAGATCTTGGCGAGTCTTTCACTAAATAATAAAACTTTGTAAAGTCCTAGTGAATCTTAGCATAGGCTACATGCTGGTTTAATTCCCCCATTTAAATAGGCTACATTCCAGGTGAATACCATGGGTCAATACCATGTTCCATTTTGCTGAATACCATGGGTCAATACCATGTGCCATTTTTATTTTTATTAATTCTAATATTAGGGTTAATAATGGTTTTTTGCATGGTATTAATAACAATCTAGTCCATGGTATTTGTCCCATAATATTTTGGCCATAGGTTTCACCTAAATATAACCCATTTTTTGAGTGTTCGTAAATATAAGGTGACTTATGGAGTAAATATAAAAAAAGGTTTTATTTGTTTACCATACCTCTCGTTTATTTATATTTTTATTAATTTACCATACCTCTTTTACAAAAATGGTATTTGGCCCATAGGATTCACTTAAATAAAACCTCTTTCTTGAGCCTTCATAAATAGAACGAGGGTTATGGACTAAATATAAAAAGAGGTTTTATTTATTTACGATACGTCTAGTTTATTTATATTTTTATTTATTTACTATACCTTTTGAGTAAGTATAAAAAGATTTTTTATTTATTTACCATACCTCCACTTTACTTATATTTTTATTTGTTTACACCCTTACATGTATATAAGGTGACTTATGGAGTAAATATAAAAAATGTTTTATTTATTTACCATACCTCTCATTTATTTATATTTTTATTTATTTACCATACCTCTTTTATAAATATGGTATTTGGCCCATAGGATTCACTTAAATAAAACCTATTCTTGAAAATGGGTGAATGGATTCACTTAAATAAAACCTATTCTTGAAAATGGGCGAATGGAAGGTTGTAGGTCCTAATTTCAAGGGCTAAATTTATCTTTTTTACCCTCTCCCTTATAATAAGGTGGGCTATTTGAGGTGATTTGTAAAAATGTACTATGATACAAAATATTCGCCCACTAAAAATTTAAAACCCCTTAATTTCGCCAAAGGGCGAACATTCGCCCCTAAAATTATCCTTGATGTTTTTTCCACTTGATCACTAAGTAGAAATTGGAGCAGTAGAGAAGGTCATCTAATACTAGAGAAATAGGGCAAATAACTATGTTTTTGTTATTACAGAAGTTTATGTCTCGACTCAGGGATTTAATGTGAAAATAGGTAAATTATGGACACAAATAGAGGTAACCTTTAAACAAACAAATACATCTGGTAATGAAGCTTGAAGCAAGAGCAATTGGTAGCATATAACAAACTGAAGCATTGTTGAAGCCATGATAAAGTAGTTTTTTTTTTTAGACATGAAGAAGCGATAATATGCTAGTTGATGATAAGGCAACAATCCTTCTATCTTGAGTAAAAAGAAGAGCACTATAATAGGGGGAGTCCCTGAGCACTCCTTTTCCATTGATGTCAAAGGGGAAGAGAAGAAGAATATTGCCATCAATGACAAAGGGGAAGATTTTTGATCTAGATTGTCATTGATGTCAATATGGCAATATTCTAGGATACTAAATGATGATATGAAGCCAAGGAGAAGTAGAGCAGATCCGTGAAGAATAGGAGCAGTCCAAGAAGTAGTCTATTGGAAGCAGTCTATTGGCAGCCATCATGAAGCCAAAGCATAAGAGGAAGAGGTCATTGAGAAGCCATTGTGAAGCAAAAAAGTGAGAGGAAGAGTTCATCGAAAGCCATCAGAAGTCATAAACAGAGCTATCGAAGCAATGTATCAGAAGTCATAGGAGTGAAGTGAAGCCATAGGAGTGACAAGCCAAGACAAAGAAGATCTATCGCATGTGCCAAGAGTAAGAGCCATATCAGAAATATCGCATGAAATATCAGAAGGAGCAAAGAGGAACACTCAGCGAGGAAAGAGCCATAAAGAGGAACACATCGGTGGAGGTGCATAAACAGTGTTAATGAAGGAGTTAACAGTAATATCGCATGAAATACCAGAGGAATATCAGAGGAGTTAACCTATCAGAAGAGTAAAGAAGACATCTATCGAAAGAGCGGGGGTAGGAAAGTACAGACTTTCTTAATCGTGGCTGAAGTCCCACACTCGATCCCAGCCGTCAATATAATAGTTAACCCTAGATCACGATCAACTGCGGGGGTTAAGACCGGTTGTAATCCAAGTTCCAGTTGAAGTCCCACAAACCATATATAATATTGGTAGACCATTCTATTATGTGCCACTACCGAAAACCCCTGACGCGATATGTACTGTTGACCCGAAACATGTTATGGCAACAGCCCTATACAATATCGCATTTGTCGCGTCACAAGTATTGAAGTTGTTGTTACACTGAAATCCTTGATTGTGCTATAGTACATGGACCCAAATAGTTTATGGTAACAACCCTATTGTAACATCGCATCCGCATGTATTGGAACCTTCACATCGCAATTCATAAATGGATGTCACATTAAAACCCCGATTGCGATATAAGTATGCGGACCTACTGCACCATTATAATATGTCCTAAAGAAATATCACATCTGTTGCATATCACAAGTATTGAAGGCATGTAATAATGGAAAACCATCGATTGCGATAAGAGTGTGGACCCGATGGGTTTATTAAAAACTGCTTAAGATCGCATCACATCCGCTCCGTCGGCAGTAGTGGAATCACTGTGTTATGTGCAAACCTCCGAAAAACTACGATTATGATTAAGGTGATGATGTGGCTGGTGGGACCACCCATTATATGGTTTTAACTATGTTAATATGTGAAGATCGATGATTTTGTTATCGGAGGACAGAGTATGTTATGGGCACAACTTGTACAAGGCCTCTGGAATTTGCGATTGCGATTAAAGGAATGATGTGGAATGTGGGATCTCCACTGTGGGTATAGCCTCTCCTATGAAATCCTCCATTAAATAATGAGTCTATAGTATGAATATTAAGAAGGGCCTCTCTGATATAATTTTAATATGCAACACTTTTGTAATTCGGCCTCTCTTCCCAATGAACGTGTCTTTTGGGTATTGGTGAACTTGAAGAGATAGAGGAAGCTGAAGATCAAGCGAGTGAAGAAGGTCGAGTGAGTGCAGAGGAAGCCGATGATCAAGTGATCGAAGAAGGAAGCCAAAAGGTCGATCAAGCACAGAGGAAGCCGAAGATCAAGCGAGAGAAAAGGAAGCCAAAGGTTAGGCGTATCAGGCATCTATAATGAAGAACAAGGAAAGTTCAAAAAAGGGTGAACTGGAAGAAAGAGAGAGTGCAGTAGGTCCAGCATGATAGGAGGAAGCTGAAGGCCCAGCTGGACAGGAGGAAGCCGAAGGATGAACAACTCTGTTAATCGAGTTAACCTTTGAAAGGCTCAGACCAATGATGAATTAATCAGGTACATAATGCAACCTGAAGAACAATTCTATGAAGGGAAAAATAAAGTTTCATCTAACATCGCTTGAAGGGAGCAGTAGCCACCACCAGCATTGAAGCATACGTGAATCTTTTTCTGGGAAGTAAGACATCGCGATAGTGAGAAGTAGTCACGCTAGAAGCATTCACTGTGACAGTGAGAATAGAGGCTTGAAACAGAGAGTTGGTTTTTGTACAGAGCTTAGTGCAGTTCATTGTAGACACACTAAAGTTGTGTGGAGACATTATTGGAGATCATGATGGCTATTTTATATCATCATGAGGTAAATTTGCAGACTCTGTGTGGACAGTATGAATAGTTGTGAAGACTCCTTCATATGAAGACAGGTTGTCATTGATGTTGTAGCATGGAGACTACAATGAAGCTGTAAATTGACAGAATTCAGTAAAGAATTTTTTGGGATTAAAGAATTACTATCAAACATGCCTTGACAAGATAGGGTCGGAGCCCTTGGGGTCAGTGCCTCAGAATTGGAAGGATTGGTGTCCTGGGAGTTGGTGCTCCTAAATCCAAGCTTGGTTCCTTGACGAGACAGGGTTGGTGCTCTAGAGGTTGGAGCCTCGCCTCACAAAAAGTCCAAGTTGGTGCTTGGCAACAGATTAAAGCCTTATATATATTGTATCTAATTTATTGTAAAGATTATATGAATAAAATAATTTATTCCTATTGTTCATTTATGTGTTCTAAATATAAATGATTTAACTGGTAAAAATAACAATTGAAAAGAAATATTGATTCACCCCCCCAGTATTTCCAACACTCCATATGCGTATCGAGATGGGTGATGGCAGGACGTATAGCACTATCGGGATCAGTACAGTTACCTTTTAGAGGGTGTCAGGTTCTCCCCTCACTTTGTAAGATTTTATGTATGTTCCTAGTTTAAAGAAGAACTTGGTATCTATTGCCATGTTGCAGGATAGAGGCTATGATGTGATATTCAGTAAGAGAAATGAATTCCTTCATCACATAGCCACGGGACAAGTGAATACAATAGGGATTCGAGTGAAGAATATATGCAAGTTGGAGGTATAAGATTGTGTTACCTTGAGCATGAAAGATGAGAAGGTGCAGAGCTAAGACATCAACAAGTTGTGGCACAGGACATTGGGTCACTTGCATCATGGTGCTTTGAAGATCATGCAGCAAATTTCTACCGGTCTTCCCAAGGGTAGACTTGAGTAGGTTGACACATGCAAAGGGTGTACATTGGGAAAGTACACCAATTCTCCCTTTTAATGATGAAAAAGACAGTCGAGAACAGACGATTCTCGATCAAGTCCACTCAGATGTGTGTGGACCATTCTCGAAATCATCCACGACCAAGCACATGTATTATGTTATATTTGTTGATGATTTTTCTCGTAATTGTTGGATATTCTTCATGCAGAAGAAAGATCGGACTTTTGCAAAGTTTTGTGAATTTAAAGCATTGTTAGATAAAGATACTGGCAGGAAGGTTAAATCTCTTGGGAGTGATAACGGTGGAGAGTATGTTTCGAATGAGTTTAAAAAATTCTATGCATTAGAAGGAATTCAACGGTAGTTGATAGCACCTCATAACCCACAACATAATGGGGTTGTTGAGAGGAAGAACAAGAGTATTATGGGATCAAAATGGGTGATGTTGCATGATTAGGGCCTACCACTACACTTGTGGTCTGAGGCATGCAACATAGTTGTTTATTTGTAGAACATAACAACTCATCAAATTCTTGGGATGAGTACACCTGAAGAAGATTTTTCAAGGAAGAAACCAGATGTGGGACACTTCAAGATTTTTGGTTCATCATTCTACTACTCTGTAACCAAAGATGCATGGAAGAAGTTTGAGCCAACAGTAGAGTTGTAGATATTTGTGGAGTACACTGATACACCTCATAACTATCGGGTGTACCTGCTGACCAACAGGATGAAAATGGTTCACAGGGATGTAAAATTTGATGAAGAGAAGGCCATGAGATGTTCCCTTGAGAGTGAGCTACAACTGCATGAGGTTGAGGAGCTCTTAGCTCCTAAGGAGGAACATCATGATGATGTGGAGCAACCACATATAAATGAGCAGGAGGTTGAGACACCCACTCTTGCAGATTCTTCTAGAGATGGGAGAAAGTGCACTAGAGAGGCTGAAAGGTTATTGCATGATGCTAGAGATAATGTCGGAGAACCCACATCACAGTGTAGGTAGAGGAGGTCACCTGAGAGGTACACTGGATACATGGCTCTTGTGAGTGGATGTGTAGAGACTGAGCCATCTTCTTTTGAGGAAGTAGTGCAACAACTAGTTTGGGTTGATGCCATGGTTGAGGAATACGACTCCATTGTCAGGAACAATGTTTGGGATGTGGTCCCAAGACTGATGGATAAGTCAGTGGTGAGTTCTTGATGGCTTTATAAGGTAAAGAAGGAAGTGGATGGTAATGTGGAGAAACACAAGGCCAAGTTTGTGGCTTGAGGATTTTCTTAGGTGGAGGGGATTGATTACAATGAGACCTTTTCTCCTGTTGCAAGGTATTCGTCAATCAGATCCATTTTGGCATTGTTGGTGTAGATGGGATAGAAGATACATCAGTGGATGTAAAGAAAACATTCCTCAATGACATGATTGAGGAAGAGTTGTATATTGAGTGTCCTAAAGGTTTTGAGACCTTTGATTGAGAGTCACATGTGTGCCGACTCAAGAAAGCATTGTATGGGCTGAAGCAAGCACCTCATGCTTGGTACACTAGGATCGATAATTTCTTCATAGGGTTGGGCTTCACCAAAAGTGAAGCAGATGTGAACCTTTACCAAATTGTGGTTGAAGGTAAATTGTTGATTATTGTTTTATATGTTGACAATTTGATTTTGACAGGTGATGATAAGATGATCTAGTCCTGCAAAGAGGTTCTTGCAAGATATTTCGAAATGAAGGACTTGGGGCTCATGCACTAATTTCTAGGCATGGAAGTATGGAAAGGTGATGAGGAAACTTTTGTCTCTCAAGGAAAGTATGCCAACGAGATACTGAAAAGGTTCCACATGGAGAGAAGTAAACCCATGGAGACTTCTCTAGCGGGTAATTGGAGGAAGGAGGATGCTACTTCCAGTGAAGTAGTGGAAGCTACTATTTACAGATAGCTTTTGGGTTCATTGGATATGTGTTATGCAGTTAACCAACTTAGTAAAGTGATGGTCAAGCTTACCCAGACGTATTGGAAGGAAACCAATCATGCATTGAGATACCTCAAAGGCACTACTTAGTATGGTTTATGGTACACATGAATAGAGGGAGTGAAGCTTCAAGGATTCATCAATGTAGATTGGGGAGGGATTCCATCAGACAAGAAGAGCACATCATGAGGGATATTTAGTATTGGGTTAGCAGTTTTTTCTTGGTACAGCAAGAAACAGAGATCAATTGCACTCAGTTCAGTAGAGGCAGAGTACATGGCTGCTAGTCAAGCATCTTGTGAGGCTATCTGGATGAGGAAGATTCTGGTTGGTTTAGATGGATCTAACTGCGATTTACGGTGACAATCAAAGTTGTATCAAACTCTATGAAAATCTAGCTTTTCATGATCGGTCCAAGCATATTGATATCCGGTATCATCATCTTTGAGATTGTGTGTAGAGGAGAATTATGTTGTTGGAGTACATTCCCACAAAGAAGCAGGATGCAAATATTTTGACAAACGCATTGTCAATATGAAAATTCGAGTTTCATAGAGAAGGGATCAGGTAGTTGATAATCCCTTTCTAGTTGAGAGGGAGCATTAAAAATAGCAACAAGAAATTCCAATTTAATTTGTCCTTGAACTAAATTGTGAATTATAGTGAAATTCTATTCTCATAGCAACTTGTAATAGTTAATTAAGTTAAATTGACTTAATTGACTTAGAAAATTCAAGTTGGAAGTCTATCTAGAGTCATGTAGAGTGATGCCTAAATTTTAGGCGCCCAGGTTGAGTTCTTTTGAGTTGCAATTAGATAACTCAGTCTAATTGAGTTATAGTCAATTAAACTAGTTCTAAATGTTGGAGGAACTAGTAGGCGTCTAGTAGTGGGGAAGTGCAGCAGCGCATCCTCAGTGCCACACCAATTAACTGGAAATTCACTCATAAATAACTCATCCATGTCATTTCAAAGGAAGACCGAGTTGAGATTAGATTTTAGGGACAATGTACTGTCAACTGTATAATTTTATGAGTTATATAGATAGTGCATGCAATCAGTTGAGGACCTATGTTTGGATTGCACAGTTATGGAGAGTCTATTTACCAATTAAATATTGGATAGTTCTACCAAGAAATGCATAAGGAAGTAGGGGGTTGGCAGGAAACATAATTGGCTAAGTGTCGGCTTGAGTTGACTTGTAAGGTAGAGAGGTAGATTGTACTAGTGCATGAATTGTTGGGGTTCAACATGTGTTGTATTTTCTTCTCAGATCTTCTAGCTAATGCAATATAGATAGTCGAGGTTTTTAGCAGTTGATTTCCCCAAAGAAATATTGTGTTATGTGCGATTGATATTCATCCTTTCTTCTTATTGTTTTCATCGATCAATTTTGGTTTCTGCTGAAGAGTAGAGTATATTCTTGTCTTGTGTTTTAGCATATCACATAAGTTGTTGAATCTACAAGTAAAAATATACACAGAATAATAAAAAGTAGTATCCCAGTGTGTTTGTAAAATAAATGCACACCAGGAAGATACATTTCATGCACCAGTGTGATTCATGTTTAACGCATTAGTGCATCATTACTTTTAACACATCGGTGCATTAGATTACGTAAAAGCCCTGGTACTGCAATAATTTGTTTCCTACCCCTGTGCCTTTTGTGAAATGTACAACATCGGGGCTTTTACAAGCACATAAGCACCGAGGCATTATACTTTTGAAGCACCAGTGTTTTTTATGAAACTCATCAGCACCGGTGCATTGTTACGCATAACTACTCGGTGCGTTGGAGAAGATAAAACCACTGGGGTTGCAATATTTTTTTGCCTGCCCTGGTGCCCTTCCTGAAAATTACTGCCCAAGGCACTTTCAGAATACATAAGCACTAAGGTGGTATACTTTTCAGGCACTAATGTTGTTTGCATTCATCGGCCCAATGCATGGTATCATAGATTGTACGATTCAATGCATTTTTTTATAGTCTTGGTGATTTTATTTAAATTTATAGCACCTGTGCTTTTATATTAGTAGCGCACTGATGTGAATTGTCCCGTAAGTGCACCACTAAGAAAATATTTGAAAACCTCTGGTCACCCAGATTTTTTAGTTGTGATTAAGTTCAGTTATCAACTCCACAAAAACATCTGCTACCACAAATGGATGTTGTAGTGGAGGTTTTCTTGACAATTTTTTCTAAATATATAACACTAAAAACCTCCGTTATAACCTCCACTAGAAGGTATTTTCCTTGTAGTTAAAGTTCCCTATGCACCCCCGTTCTCCTGCACATACCCAATCTCTCCACATAAGAAAAGCTTTTTACATTAATTTCCTCCTTGCCGAATAAAGTTCCCTATGCACCCCCATTCCCCTGCACATACCCCATCCTTACAAACAATAAAATCTCCACACAAAAAAACATAATAATATTCTTTGTTCTCCCACACACACCCTTCCCTCTCTAAACATTCATATCATGTACGATGTATAAATTTGTAAAATTATCTCCACACAATGAAATATTAAGTGGATATTTGTGTAGCCACAACCCCCCCGACCTATGAAAATCACTTGCAACCACATTAGATCTGTCATCATTGGGAAGAGCATTCAGGAAATCGATATACATACCTCATCTTCCTCACAATCAAAGCTTTTCATAATGAAACATAATAATAATAACATATTAACATTAATAATTTAACATTAATTTCTCTATAAACCCCCATTCTCCAAAAGATATCCCATCCTAATTTCATCATAGCTAAATAAAGTTCCTAATATAAAATCTCAACACAATAAAATATCTACGCAAAGAAAAACAATAATATTACTTATTATGTTCTCTTGCACATGCCTCGTCCTCCACAAAGATTCAATGCTAACACCAATGCTCAGAGCAATAACAAATTGTCAGAGCACTCGTGAAACCCCTCGTTCTCCCGCACATACCCCGTTTTCCATATCACTACCAACCTGATGTTTTTCATCCGATAAATAGGAAACTTGTATATTTCCAATATAAAATGAATGCATATGTGCATGATGTCATAGAAGATCCATTATGTGCAAAAATCGCATAGATTAACACTAATAGTTTAACATTAATTTCGTTATGCACCACCTATTCTCCTGCATAAACCCCATCCTACACACGGTAAAAGATCCACACATTGAAACATATAAACAATATTAATTATTATTTCGTCCTGCACATACCCCGTCCTCCGCAAATATTCATAGATCTAGAATCATAGCTCTACACAACTGCTCTCCCACACCTACTTCGTCCTCTGCACAGTAAAGTTTCAGCACAAGGATAGCATTTAACATTAATTTCGTCATTGCCAAATAAATTTCCCTATGCACGCTCATTCTCCCACATATACCCCATCCTTGCGCACAATAAAAGATAATAATATTCCCCGTTCTCCTACACATACCCTGTCCTCAATTAACATTCATATGATATAAGATGTGGAAATATGTAAAAGTGTCTGCGCACAACGAAATATTAAGTGGAGAATTATGTAGCCCCCCACCCTACCTACAAAAATAATATGAAACCATTTTGGCTCTATCATCATTGGGAAGATAAATAACATAACAAAGTATGTGTCAGTGTTAGTGTCAGAGCACTCACAGACGAAATGGCCACTCAAAAAATTATCTTTTTTTTTTAATTTTTACATCGATTGTTAGGCATTGAAAAATACAAAAAGTAAATCGCTCCCCACCAGGGGAATTATGTCCTAGTGGAAGTTTCTAGCCCAATCAAAAATTAGAAATAATATTTCCATAAAATTAGAAAATTATTTTTTAATTTACCGAAAATAGAAATATTCAGCATTTTCTTGAAATTTTGGTTAAAATTGCAAAAAAACCACAAAATAATGCACGGTCAATGAAATTTGATCGTGAGGTGAATATTATAATCCTTGGCAAGGAAGGGACTAATAAACGTCTTAGTAGAAGGAAAATTCCATAAAAAAAGGTGAAAAAAGAAGCATAATGTGATAGAGATGATGTAGGAACAATGAGTTGAAAAGAAAGTATAATGAAGACTCCTAGATTTGAAAAAATGAAGAAAAGGAAAGAGAAACAAATTAAAAATAAATTTAAGAAAAAAGGATGAGAAAGAGGATTTAAAAAAAAAAAGGAAAAATATAAAAAGGATAAAAGGAAGGAGAGAATGATGCAAGAACAAAGAGAATGACACAAAGAAAAAGTGAAAGAAGAAAGAAAAGTGAAGCAAGGTATAAATAAAAGTATTGTGTGCTTTTTGAGATGTAGATACAATAAATCCGAGAAGCATAACATCTCTAAAAGTTTATTCCTCCTCCTTGATAATGCTTTTAATGGATAGAAAATAGTTTTGGTC
Organism: Pinus tabuliformis; assembly: GCA_031772625.1. Classification (NCBI taxonomy): domain Eukaryota; kingdom Viridiplantae; phylum Streptophyta; class Pinopsida; order Pinales; family Pinaceae; genus Pinus; species Pinus tabuliformis. The sequence goes on along the minus strand of CM062820.1, from coordinate 1,140,543,963 downwards.
ATGTGTTCATTAAGGAAATGAAAATTTGAAATTTTATGTACTTGAGTGATATGTTGTTGTTTGCTTGATGAGGTGAAGTGTAACCCCATAAATTTCATGAAGTCTAAAAGCCACTTTGTAGTGAATGTTTTTGGTCATCCAAAAACCACTTGTCATCATGTATTATTTGTGATAAGGAGAAACCACTTCAAGGATCATGATGCGGGGTCGTTCATAAAAAAAATATCAAATATGGGCAGATATGTTGATTTGAGGTAGTACATACTTGGAAAAAGCATCGATCATATTGGTATATGAAATCATGCAAATTGAAGGTCATGAAAAAGGGACTTGATCCCATACAATTTATGGGTAAAATACTTTAAAGCGAAGTAAGAGTCCTTCTCCATGGATTCCTTGAGTGAATTGGGCCATGTGCATGAAAGTGTTTTAAGGCATGCTAATGGGTCAAAAAAAAGAGGGAATTGGTTAGTGTTAGTCTAAGATAGTTACAATATGAAATTCAGGTCTGTGTGAGTTTTGAAGGGATTGCAAATTTTAATAGAGATTGTATGAGATATCAATGAGATTGGTATTTTAGATGTAAAATCCATGGTGAAGCCTAGATCATAGTCACATGTTTATATTGTATCCTCTTGGAACAAATTCAAACCATAATTTTCATGATCACATCACAACACCTATCGAACTCTAGACTAAATATTATTGGATGCCAGATATAAAATATCAAAAGACCAAGGTACATTTTCTAAAGAATCAAATCAAAACAAAAATCTGGTGGTCATGAAGAGAATGTATAAACTAGGTCTATAAAGGTCATTTTTCTATTTCAGATTAAGGTTTCAATGGGAGTGTTGTTATTTTTACAATAAAACTAGGCATGTAAGTTTGTGAATTTTATGTTAGTCAATTTTTTTTACAATTTGAAGAAATAATAATTAAGAAAAAAAGTTGCAAGAGGACAAAAGCACCTATAGCAATTTTGGCACTTGGATCTACGTCGATACATTACTATAATACTTGCCGCATATGGCCTAGGGTTTTGACATATGGTACTTTTTGTGACCAGTTTGGAAAATATAAGAGATTCTCATCTCCAATATGATGTTGAGAAAAGAGTCTTATATATTGAGAAAGATTGATGCTATTTAAAAAAAGAAAAATGTGTGTATATGATTCTAATTCTAAGCCCACACTTTTCTTTCCAAGTTGATTGTTGGTTGCATGATAGGATTTGTGAGAGGGGTGATAGAGCATCTTGACCCACCATGACTCTCATCATTCTAGGAGTTCCAAAATTAAGGGATGCTTCAACTATAATATGTTCAAAACTGTGGGCATGGAGTGAAGCAGAACAAATTGTATGTCATGTTGATCAATGACCCAAACTGGGTGCATGTTTGTCCTATTATGTTGATCCATTTGAACTTGAGAAAGTTAACAAAGATTTTAGAATATTTCTCAAATCAACAGATGATTTGGATGTAGTGGATGTTTTGGTATATTTATTTTCTCGTGTAATAGTTGATGATATACTTCCTACAACCCTTTAGAACAAAACATTGAAATATTTACTAGGGGATTTGAAGGGAATTGGTAAAGTATCTACCCTTCCATGATGCAAATTTTAAACAATGAGACAAAGTTAAAAAACCTACCTTGGTTCTCATGGGAGGTGAATATGTTGATGTGAAATCTCCCATACCCAATCTTGAGAATGTGGATTATCATCCTTTGGATCCTTAACAATCCAGAGTTAAACAAAGGCTTCCAACGGTCTCTCCATTCACCCTTTGATAATGTTTAATTTTTCTAATGTGGATGCATCTTTCTACAGGGAAAATTTTAAGGATGGAAGTTTATCTTAAAGTATAGAAACCTTGGTGAATCTTGCTTGTCCCTAATATCCAAATTGTAAAATTTTTGGTGATATTTTGTAGAAATATTTAGATTTCCAATGATTCTATATTAGTGGATATAATATTTTGGAAATTTTTAATGTAAAATAATGGTGTACTATAAAATTTGGCCAAATCATTTTAGAAAAAATGGAAATTGACGAATCTTCTTTTGGAAAAAGCATGGAAAATTAGCCCACCTGCGAATATTAGCCCCTAAAATTTTCCCTATCTTTTGATAATTGTGGTTCTCCCAATTTAACCAAAATGAAGCCAACATTTATGAATTCCTTAAACATTATTTAACAATCCATATAATTAAATTAGTTAGCTATCTGAAGGGAAGATCCAAATAATTTTTGTAGTGAAATCTAGTTTTCTTCACATGTGTTGACTTCTATCATAATTACAAAGTTAAAGAGATAGAAAAGATGAGAGGCATTTCACGTTAGCCTAGATGTGTTGACAATTTTTGTTGTTGGAAGAATAAGGTTAAAGATATGACTCAAGCTAAATGCCATGTGAAAATGAGGTGCTTAGTTCCTTATACCAAGGTTGGTTGATTTTTTTTTTAATTATTATTTTGAGCTATTACAAAGTGGATTTTTTTGTATACATGCAAATAATCATTGGAGAGAAAGGAGGAAAATTACGCAATAAAATATTTAAATTGAAAAATATAATAACATCCTAAAGTAAATACATTTTATTAATTTAAATAGTATTAATGTTATTAAAGTTGTCAAGTCAAGATTATGATTAAAGTCAAGATTATGAGTATTGATTGTTATTTTCGTTTATGAAAAATGCCAAGTCATGAAAGGTAAAGTATTTGTTGAATTGTGTTATTTGAGCCAAAGAAACCCAAATTCAAGTGTAGAGATTAGTCAAATATCCTAGCTATGCCATGAATGCAAGAGTATTGAAATCTTGATTTAATCCCTAGACAAACCCCATATTATCCCAAAACGACCACATTAAGCCCTAGATATTAAGTTATTACATTTCTATTGTTATATTGTTATGTAGGCTAGAACCTTTTATCATACCCTTCTATTATAACCATAACCCTTATCTCCTATATACATACCAAGTAGACCTAGTTTTAAGATCATCATATTTTGTATCATACATTGTATACATTATAAAAGGAGGTTTCCCCTTAAAGTGGACTACAATTACTATATTTTAACCATTTTTAATATGAATGGTTCATAACATTTGGTATCAGAACATATGGACCTAGTAATTTTCTACTTCAAATAAGTCATTGTGGAATTTTTTCTATAATGTATTTCGTGGGAAGCTTCATACCATGGAATTTTTAAAAGTATGGCGAGATTTCTTGAATTAGAACTGACTAAAGTTTCAAGTTCTAGTTCTCTATCATTTCTAGGATACACCATTTGGATGTTACATTTTTTGAATGGTCCTGTAATTTCTTTAAGACAAGTGATCTTGAAATTTTTGTGGTCTTGAAATTACTTTTAGACAAGTGATTTAGATCCCTAGACTTCAAAATATGAGGATTTGAAAAGATATGTTAATTCTCTTAAAGGAACTAATGGCCAACATAATAAATCCAACAATGGAATTAATGACCAAAAAAAAGAATAAGCCAATTCACGCAAGTTACAGAGAAGTAAGAAATAAATAGAGATTAGATTCTCATTCTCTCCACAATCAAGGACTAATTCTTCCAAGAGGATTCTTCACACCTAGGTACCCATACATTTTTTATGGTCAACAAAGAATTTCATTGCACAACATATAAAGCTATCAAATCTAGAGAATCAAGGGTGAAGTAAAATCTAAACAAAATGACAAGGACTAGAAAATCATTCAATAATGCATTTTCTCCTCTTATGGATGAAATTGAGTGTTCTATTTGTAAAAAATTGGACATAAGGCCAATGAATGCAAAACCATATTAATGTATTCTTATCAGAACGATAGAAAGAAGGAACTCAAAAAATCTGGTAACAAATAAGACTTCATATCCAAAAAAATGTGATTGATATTATATGCAAAAAATCGAGAAAATTATTGGCACATTGATAATGGATGTTTAAAACACATGAATAGAGATATAAGTGAGTTTATATCCTTCAATGAAATTGGAAGTGGAAATGTTACCTTTGGCAATAATGCTCCAACAAGAATAAAAATGTAAAGGGACAGTTTCAAATCAAAGCTCAAAATGTTTTGTTTGTAGATGGTATTAATCATAATATATTAAGTGTAAGTTGTGTGATGAAGGACATGAGGTAAATTTTAGGTCTCATGAGTATGTGGTCAAAGAGTTGGAAACATGGGAGACCATAATTAGAGTTCTTAGAACTCAGAGTAACATCTATGTGTTGGAAGGAGATAATAAAAACTGTTATTTAAGAAAAAATGATGAAAGTTAGTTATGGCACAAGAGATTAGGGCATCTCAATTTCCATCAACTAGTTATACAGAGTAAAAGGGGAGTTTTTTGTAACATTCCTAAGATTTTTGCACCTAAAAACAATGCTTGAAAATCTTGCCAATTTGGTAAATAGTCAAGAATTTAACTAAATGAAAATTAATATCCAACAAAAAGGCCTCTTAAACTGATTCATACTGACATATGTGGACCAACAAGGAAGAAATCCCCACAAGTTAAGAAATATTTTATGTTGTTGATTGATGACTACAAAATAATTTGTTGGCTCATCTTATTAAAGATGAAGCTTCTGAAAATTTCAAAATAGTCAAGGATCCAGTGGAAAACTAGATATATATGAAAATTAAGTTCCTAAGATATGATAAAGGAGGTGAATTCACATCGAACGAATTCTATGAAGTTTGGGAACAACTGGGATTGAGAGACATTTTTTGATAGTTAAAACTCCTCAATAAAATGGGGTAGTTGAAAGAATGAATAAGACAGTTCAACAAATGGCTCGACCCATGCTCGATGAATCAAAAGTAACTCATACATTTTGGGGAGAGGTTACACAAACCACAATTAATATTCTCAATAAAGCTCATGTTAGGTTAAACAATGATAAAAAAAAAAAACCTTACAAATTATGGTATGAGAGACTTGCTTCAATTAAACACTTTAAATTTTTTCGAAGTGAATGTTATATCAAAAGGAATGAGGAAAAACTCAACAAGTTTGACCCAAGGGGGGATGAAGGTATCTTGATTGGATATTCTTCCAAAAGCAAGGGGTAAAAATGTTATAATAAGAGACTACACAAAATTGTTGAAAACATAGATGTAAAAGTTGATCAAAGAATTGTTTGCCCCAAAAGGAAACTACAACATGATAAATTCAATGACGAAGAGTCATAAACAAATGAGGTGAAATAGAATGAATATCGAGAAGAACATGAAGAATCAAAGTAAGAAGGAAAATAAGAAGTAGAACAACAAAAGACTCCATCTAGGTATGTAAAAAAACATCATCTTGAAAGATAAATTCTTGGAGATAAAAAAACTAAGGAACAGAAAGGAAGCTTATAGGCTCATATAGTCATGAAAATCTAGCTTTATTATCTACACTTGAACCTCATATTTTTCACTAGGAAATCCAAGATGAATGTTGGATTAAAGTGATGCATGAATAACTGAATCAAATAGAGAAAAATAAAACACGTGACCTTGTCCCAAGGCCACAGAATAAAAATGTAGTAAGGACAAAATCTATATTAAAAAACAAGTTAAATGAATATGGACATGCGGTCAAGAAAAAGGAAATACTTGTATATAAAGGTTATGCTCAGAAAAAAATGAATAGATTATTGAAGAAACATTTTCCCTTGTTGCAAGAATCGAATCCATTAGAATGTCCTTAGCATTTGCATGCTTCCGCAAATTTAAAGTGTATGAAATGGATGTTAAGTCTACTTGATTAAATGGAGATCTAGAAGAAGAGGTTTATATTGAGAAACTTGAAGGTTTATTAATAAAAAATAATAAGGATTGTGGATGTAATATTAAGAAATATCTATATGGATTGAAGCAAGATCCTAGGGCCTAGTACTACAAGTTAGAAAAATACTTGCAACAATAAGGTTTTAAGAAAGGATCAATTGATAGAAATATATTTGTCAAAGTTGAAGATGATAATATATGGTAGTTGTTGTGTATGTTAATGATATAATTTTTGGCAATAATGTTGAATCAATGAGCCAAGATTTTGCAAGAGGAATTTGAAATGTCTGTACTTGGTGAATTGTCCTTTTTTCATGGATTACAAGTACAATAAACAAATAAAGGAAAATTTCTTTGTCAAACTAAGTGCCTCAAGGAGATTCTAAGGAAATTTGCAATGGATGATTGTAAACATGTAAATAATACCATGGTAACAAGCTATAGCCTCAACAATGGTGACAAATCTCTAGAACTCAATCAATTTAAATATAGGTCAAAGTTTAGCAGTCTACTCTATCTCACAACTACAAGACCCAATATCATGCATGTTGTTGGAATAATGGGATGTTTTGAATCTAACCCTAAGGAAACTCATATCAAATTACTTAAAATGATATTTAAATATCTACAAGGAAATTTAGATTTTGGACGATGGTAACCTAAGAATACAAATTTTACTCTACAAGCTTATACTAAGGCATATTGGGTAGGTAGAATTAATGACATGAAAGTAATAGTGGTGGAGCTTTATTTCTAGGAAATTACTTAGTTTCTTGGCTCGATAAGAATCATAGCTTAATCTCTTTATCTACTGCTAAAGTGGAGTACATTGCAATTGCATCACGTTGTACACAATTTCTTTGGATGATTCAAAGTCTGAAAGACATTAAGCTAGATTGTACTCAACCTATATCTACCTTTTGCGATAACACTAGTGCTATTAATATATCAAATGATATAATGATGCACTCCAAAAGAAATCACATTCCTATTAAATATCATTTTCTTAGAGAATAAGTGTTAGATAACGTAGTCAAGTTGGAATATGTTCCTACACATGAGAAAATTGCAGACATATTTACTAAGCCTCTTCCATGAGAATCATTTGAGTATCTTAGACAGAGATTGGGAATGATATCCTCCTCATCTCTTCCATAAGTTTCTCATCTAGGCTTGATGGTAGTAGCCCACATGAGGATTGGATTATTGTATGCACACAACTCCAAGATAAGTTATAGCATCAACTTAGGGGGAATACCTTGTCATCCATTAGTGTTGTTATTTCCTTTTAGACATGTGGTCTAGGGGGATAACTTTCAGTTATTTACCCTTTGTACCATTGATTTCGAATGGGGTTAAGTGTCTAAACATCAAAAGGAGCAACGTCCAAGTGTCAAGAGGAGTAATACTAAGCGTTGTTGTCATCAATGACCAACAATATTTGGATGTGTTGCAATCAATGCCAAAGGGGAAAATTGTTACGTAAAGTATTTTCATTGATTTCAAAGGAGTAGTCATTGATGGAAAGGATAAGGAAAATTTTAGGGGTGAAATTTTGCAAATGGGCTATTTTTTGGAAATTTTCTGGAAAAAAAAATATTCGCTAATTTGGTTTAAAATTCGCTTATTTTTAACATATATATGATTAAATAGATGACATTTACCAAAAATTTACCAATTTTAATAGTAAATTACATGATTTTTATTGAATATTCACCTACATTCTATACATATGAATTTTCAAACCCCAATAGTCACCTACAATACTATATATAGGAAAAATACTAAATCCTTAAAAAATACCCTAGTAAAAGAGTGTCAAGCTAAGAGGGAGCTTGCTGGAGAGTGTTGAGCAGGAGTGAAATTATCACTAAGGTCAAGTAATTACTGTTGATGTATATTTGGTGTTTAAAAACTATTGATTTGAGGGTCTATATTTGAGGTAATTTTGTCTCCAATACATTAACTCAAGTTCCCTTTCAAAGTGCATAGTTGGATAGTCCTCAGAAAGACCTTTCCAAAAATATATGGAAGCCTAAAAATATCCAAAGGGATAGGGAGTTATGGAACTTTTAAGTTTGGAAAGGTTCCAAAGCCTCTTGGTTCCACCAACAAATAGAAGGCACAAGACAACAAATATGTGTGTTGTTTAATGTGAAAATCGAAAGTGTGCTACATAGTTTTTGAATCATAAGTCTTAATAAGAAGAGTCGTAGTCCCGTAGATGATGAGAGCCATGTGATGGAGAAATCCTCCAACAAAGGAAGTTTGGTATTCAACGGGAAATACATGCCTTGGGAATTTTTTAATAACACTAAAAAATAGTGAAAAACACAGAGTCCTTGGGCCTCTCTTTTGTACTAAGAGGACACAGTCGCAAAGACACCTGGTGGTATGTGATTGGATGAAAATAATGATATAAAAACCAGTTGGAGGACGAATCATCATAGATATGACGTGGAATTACATGGAAACTAACATATGGCATGAAAATTTTTCACTTTTGGGTGTCCAAATTGCCCTTTTTCGGATGACACGTCGCACCAATCACAAGGTGACACATGTTAGTGTGATGACATAGAATGACATGTCACTACACCATAGAGGTCCAGTAAAAGGGTTCACAGAGGAAATGTTTTGAGAACAGTTGTGACAATGGAACTCGGGAGGTAGAGATATGTCGATTACTAGATGAGAAAATTCATAGTGCACTATGGAAGGTTAGTAAAAAGGTTTGTGGAGGCTTATCAATGTTGTGGTGTGGTGGTTGACTATCACCGGGAGATGGAAAATGGTTCATCATTTGTTGGAAAACTTCCTGGTGCACCATGAAGATATTTCTTGAAACTTATGTTCTAGAGAACCATTGAAAGGGCACGACACATGACACAAAGTTTCCCAGACATGGCTCCATGAATGATATTACCAAGAATAAAACCATAATTTAATCACCAATTCCAATTGATACCACCAATGATGAAATTACGAGGGTTAAAACTAATATTCGATGCACATGGTATTTGGGAGCATGGAAGCTATAAAAGACATAACAATTGTTGTGAAAATGTTGGTTGTTCTAATGAATGTTTAAGCATAGATTGTGTAAGATTTATTTTTACCTAAAGAATGTATTGATGAGGCTGATAACTATAGAAACCAAGTTTTTATATGGGCTAAGATTGTCATAGATTCAGAAGTGTATGGGTTGAATCAAGAGTAAGGTTGTATGGTGGAATGATTGACTGTTGAGCAAAATGAAATATTTGGTTACTGTAAATGTATTTATTAGATTGTAGTATTGAGTATATACTACAGATATCAGGCTAGAGAAATTAATTTGATCATAATTCTATGAAGGTTTCCAGGTTCCACTTTGAAAATGCAATGAAAGGGTCATCTGTTGGTATGTAAGGAGCTCAAGGGAGTAAGTGTTTTTTGCTAGTTTGTGCTAGCACAACTAAATAGAGGGTGTGAGTGCTTCCTATTGGTTGGTGCCAGTAAAAATAACTAGAGGTTGATTCTCTTTTAATTCAATGCTTGAAAATTAACAAAATGGGATGGAAGTCTCCTACTGGTTGGTGTTGGTGAAATATTGTAATCCAAGATTGAAAACAAAGAAAATAAGATTGGAAGGTTTCTCCCTTTATGGGTTTTCATGTCAAATCTATATTTCATATGTGCATGATGTTTATGATGTGGTTGTATGTTTTATGATACTTATTATATGATAGATTGAGAAACAAATTGAAAGTTAAAAATTTATAGTAGTTGTTGAAATTGACCAAAATACTAATTCAGCCCCCAGCCCTTAGTATTTACAACATGATGTTTTTCATTTTTTGTGGGGAATACCATAGAAATATGACCAAAAGGATATTCATGACGGTAGAAGGAACACCTATACACTTTAAAAGAATGGTTAGAGACACACATTGTGTCTTTTGCAAGATTAAGGAGTGAAGGAAGAAGTTGGTCCTAATGTCTTGCTAATCAGTGGAAAGGAGTTACTAGAAGAAGTAAAAAAGGTAGAGGTACATTTTTCATTGGTTGGGAAGACCAAGGTAATTCTTAATAGCACAAGTTTAGATGATTTACTTAAAGAAGTCAAATTTATATTGGATGAATTTATTGATATCGTTGTTGATGAAATCTCCAAGTAGTTTTCCTCCTATTAGAAGCATTAGCCATCATATAGATTTAATCTGGGGATCAAGTCTCCCAATAAAGTAGCGTACAAACTGACTCCATAAGAGAATGTAGAAGTAAAGAGACAAGTTCAAGAATTGTTGGATATGGATCTCATCAAGGAAAATTTGAGTCCATGTTATGTTCCAATAGTTCTCAACCCAAAGAAGGATGGTGGATGAAGAATGTTTATTGATTCTAGAGCCATAAATATAATTAAAAGCAGGTACAAATTTCCCCTTCGATGCATTGACAACTTAATTGAATGTTTAAGTGGTGTGAAGTATTTATCTAAGATTGATTTAAAGAGTGGATACCATTAGAAAAGGATTGTAGAAAGGGATGAATGGAAAACTACCTCCAAAACCAAATGTGGATTGTATGAATGGTTAGTGATGCCTTTTGGTCACATTAATGCCCCTAGTACTTTGATGAGGATGACGAATGAGATATTGAAAAATTTTACTACTAAGTTTTTCATTGTTTATTTAGATGATATCTTGGTATAGAATCAAACAAAGGAGGATAATTTAAGACATCTCAGGTTAGTCTTAAGAACCTTACAACAAGAGAAACATTTAATTAATTTAAAGAAATTTGGTATCATTTTTTTTGCATCCTAATGTTTCAAAGTTTGTCTTTCAGCGCTAATTTTCTATGGTCACTATTATTTTTAATAGCTCTGTCAATGTCTTCCACATAGTGAATGGTGTTTCTTTTCCATGGAGATTTGAGACCACATGGTCTCTCACACCTTCCAAAAGAATTATCTCGCCTTTGCAACATCCTTCTTCCATTAGGCTAATTGTTGTGCATCAAACTGTTGGGGTTTCACAATGTCAGTTTTAACATATTCTAACACACCATTATCATCAAGCATTGCTTCCATTTAGTCCTTCCAGACTATGAAATTTGAGATACCCTCCAAGGCATACTCTAATCTCAGTCCATTGAAAGACATTCTCCCGGATCTTAAGAAAAGTTGCTACATTGAAGCTGCAAATTCGAAATTCTTGCAAGACAAATTCAAAATACTGGTTTTAATGTGATTTCAGTGCTTTGATACCATGTAGAAATTTGATATAAATTGCAACTGCTCAAGAATTCAAATCGAAATTAGGAGACACAAAGTATAGTCTACTAATTTGTGAGAACTACATGCATAGACATGAAACAAGAAAAACCACAAGTACACAATGATTTCTAGGGGAAACCAACTGTTTATATTAATAAATTGAATAGAGAAACTATTATATTTGCATGCTCTAGCTCTGAGCACCACCTGCAAAAGCAAAACTATTATTTCTACTGAATGAGAACCTCTGGCCAACACTTAGCCAATTTCTGCCTCCTACGACCTCTTATTTCCTTGTGCAAATATGAGCTAATTTGAGCTCCTAAACAATAGGGAAGTTTGTATTTCCTTGTGCAATTCCCAAGTAATTGATCTCCCGATTGCATGGAAAAATTGTACACTCAACTAATATACAATTAATGTTACACTAGCCTTTGCCTCCTCCACTCCATCTGGGTAATTCGAATTCCATGCATGTCTAGTCTATTTTGGGTTGATTGATCAATTAACTGAAAATCTTTGAGTTAGATTGTTGTCTCACTGCATAACTGACCTTCAACTGACTCTATTAGTTGTTAGAGGCCAGTTAACTGAGTACAACTGAAAATAACTGAACTAGATTGCTAAATGCATGACTGAACTCCAAGCCTACTAACTCGAATTTGTTGATCTAACTGAGTGACAAGAGCCATGTCACACTAGTTAACTACCTCCAAGTTGTCCTGCTGATGTGGAAATTCAATTTACTCAATTTGACTAATGCTAAAGTCAAATTGAGTCTTTCTTGATACACTTCCTAACATTATCAAACCACTAATTACAGGAAGTGAAACAAAAATGGAAAATATGATTTGAATTCGAAATGAAGATGACTATTGCATGAAGGAAATTATTTTTGTGCTTATCAGAACAAGGTACGTAACCAAACTTTAGTAAGGAGCTCACTGATAAACCTTGCAAAGACAATACTTTTCTCATAAATAAGATTTGCATAAAATCACAACTATATTAAATGCATGGAAATGAAATGTACAAGAAGGGGGCTTGAGCACTTGGGTTGGGCCCTAACCCAAGGAGGCTTAGGTCCCTTAGAAGAAAATTAGATTGAGAATAAATAAATGCTTTTCATTAATCTTAAAAAGTTTTCATACATGAAACATGAAACCTAAAATAATAGGCAAGATCCTTTCTCGAATGTTGAATATCTTCCTCTAAAGTTTTTCGAGTCCCTATTGGGCTACTAAGGACCCTTATTTATAAAAAAAAGTACTTGAGAAACAACCTCATTGAAGGGAGGATTGCTTCCCTCCAAAATCCTTAAAAATGTGGATATGGTTCCCTAGTGTTCACACAACCATAAGGAAGTAGTAAATGTCCTTGATTCAGTCGAGTTGTCATTATCCTATAGCAAGGAACAAGCCCCATAATCTTCTTCTGCTTAGCTCCTACGTTATCTGCACAATAAATCCTCAATATCCTACACATTTAATGCAATAAGCACACATGATATAGAAAATATCTTTAACCTTCCTATGAACACATTAAAGTTTGAAAAAGACATTATCAAATGCATAAGGAAAGGTTAACTATACCAACGGATGGTCACATGGGCCTTAATTTATACCTATTTTGGAGGTCCATCACCCGATTTGGGTGGAGGCCATATCCCTTTGGATTCCTGGTAAAATAGTATCCACGGTGTCTACCTTTGCTTGGTTTTCAGGCCTACAATTGATCCAAAAATTAAAAGTGAAGGTTTCATTAAATAATTTGCAAGCTAGATCATGTCTTTAATGCAATGGATCGTGGTTGCAAAAGTACACAAACTTAAGTAAATTTGTAGAACTTTAATAGTTAAAAGTGGACAAACATGCAACATTAAACACAAGCAAATTGATAACAAAGTTCACCCATATTGGGCTATGTCTCTGGGTCTAACTTCCAGTGGTGACAACTTTATTATATCCTCAAATTATCAATACATCAACATAGAAACTTCAATCTACAAAAAAAACACTGCAATTGTGTCCAGAATGCTCAAAAACCCCAATCTAGGCTCTTCTTGAGCTCAAAAAGATTGAAAAAGGAGAAAGTTATGCCTATTTCTTCAAGGTTACTCGTAAACTCTGCAAAAAAAAACAAAATTCTCTGCAAGTTTTTTAACAAAATGATCCCAACCCAATTGGTAGGGTGTTGGAGTGGTAAGATGGAGGTAACAGGCTTGACCCACACCTCCCATCGTTGTTTGCATTGTTTTTGTTATAAATATTAAAAAAATTACACATGGGCCATAACCCCCACCGTAGGTCCCACTCCTGGTTCTATGCATCTTTATGTGACCACGGGTGCGGAAAGAGGTGCCAAGCACTCGACCCCTTTGTTTTTCTCTACCGATGGTTTTGTCGGAATACATAACCGTGGGATTTGGGCTAGGGCGGTGGTGCCACACGCCCAACCCTTAGCCCCCCACCACTCTGCCAATGGTCATGACATATGCAAAAAACCATGGGTTGGGCCAGTCGAACACACCTGCCAGCCCACCCATAAACCCCAACCACCAACATATATGATTTTAAATAAAATATTATGCCCATGCTTTAATAAGAGGTGTCGTAGCCCGGTTGGTCGGGTGATTGTTTCATGAATCAGAGATTGCGAGGTCGAATACATTGGAGGCTTGTTGGTTGGTCAACCAAATTTTGGCGGCATCCAAAGTGCCACATGGCATCCTGGGATTGGGCCATGTGTCACTTTGTGACTGACCCATCTCACAAACCTTTAAACCAATAAGAATGCGCCATGTGTCCTTGTACTACTAGCCCAAATGTCAGCTCCTGCTTGGCCCCCTTCTGACATTTGTACTGCCTAGTTAGATGATGATGTCAACACCACGTTAGCGTACAAACTACCACATTAGCGTACAGACTACACAATCAACCCTGCAACTTTGACTTTTTTATTTGCCCAAAACTTCAAAATGCGATAACTTCCTCATACTGTGTCAGATTAAGGCGATTCAAGTGTCGTTGGAATCATAATGACGAGCTCTATGATTTGGCACTGGTTTCAAGATATTTTGAGCACTTTCATTTTGAGCATATTTTTGATCCCGTTGGTAACTCCTCCCTAGTGGATACTTTTAGACCACCAAAAGTATGTTTTTACTTAGCAAGTAAGTGAGGGTAATGCTCCCTCACTTTCCCGATCTCTATCCACCTTACATTTCTTGGATTGGTACCTTTGAGCCCCACATCAAGGTACTCCACATTTCCTCTGCGTGAAGTTCTTATCTTCCTATCAAGAATAGTGTCTTCCTGCAACTCATTTAAATATTCAAGAGCAAAATCTTCTATAGATGGAATCTGAACATTCTCTTCTTGATTAATGATCATAGGAGGCTCGTCAAGTCTCACTAGCACAACTGGTTGAGGACGGGCCTCGTTAGCAAGGTGACCTAGGATCAAACCTCACAGGGGGTGGTTGTGCCCTGTGCTAGGGGGAGTAGACATGCTAAAAAATCCAATTAGCTTAGGGCTGGTGTGGTCTAGGCTAGGTGCGATCCTCGGGTGACTTTTGACGGATTAGATGCCCCTGGATCATATCTCCTCAAGCCACAGGCCAAGCCTTGAGGATCACAGACAACTTGACAAATAAAAATGATCATAAGAGGCTCATAGAATCTCAAGTTTTCCATATTCGCAACATAATAAATTTTCATGTAAGGTGGAAAATCTAATTGGAAAGCATTGTTACCAATCTTCTCCAAGATTTTGAAAGGGCCATATCTTATTGGTTTGAGATTTTTACTTTCACCATGTAATATTTCTTTGTTGATGTACAACAAAACTTGATCTCCCACTTGGAAATCATGATCAACCTGATGCTTATCATGCCTTGCTTTGTACTTGGCATGGATTTTCTCCAACTGTTCTTGTAACCTTTGATGCATTAATTGGATTTGTTCAATGAAATGCTTGGCTTTGTCCACATCACTACATCCATCTACTGCAATATATTTACCAAAGATGAAATCCAAAGGATACTTTGGAAAATAACCCAAACAAGCTTCAAATGGAGATACTTATGTAGATGAATGTTTGGCACGATCGTAGGCATTCTGGATGTAATGCAAATGTTCATCCCAAAGTTTAGGATGCTTGCCACAATAATCTCAATGGAGATGCACTACTGTTATGTTCACTACTTCTATCTGATCATTGGTTTGTGGATGAAATGTTGTGCTCTTCTTCATCTTTGTGTCGATGAGTTCCCATAAACTTCACCAAAACTTCCCGATAAATTGAGAATCTTGATCAGAAATAATCGAAGTGGGTTACCCAAAATGAACCCATACATTTTGGAAGAACATATTTTCAATTTTTTTAGCTATAACATGTTTCTCACAAGGCATCAACCCACACATTTTGCTGAAACGATCCACTACAACATATAAATACTCATGACCTTTTCTAGACATTTGTAGTCCCCCCAACAAAATCCATAGAAATACTTTCCCAAGGACGAGAATGGATAGGAAGTGGAGCGTACAAACCCATTTTCCTATTACATGGCTTGCTAGTAGCACATATAGAACATCCTTTTACATATCTTTATAAAGTTTCATTCATACGAGGCCAATAAAAATACTTCTATAGTTGAGCCACTATGTTTCCTACACCAAAGTGACCAACAATAAGAGAACTATGGGCTTCCCTTATGACATTAACTCTTTCACCCTATGGAATACACAACTTGCCGAGATGATACAACAATTTGTTATGAACATGATAATCCAACTCTTCAACATGATTTCCTTGACTCAAAGTTGCATAAACATCTTTAAAATCTTCATCTTTAGCATATTGTTCAATATAAATTTCACGCATGATTGAGTTATGATTAAGAATGATAGATGCATTAATAATCGACCTTGATAACATATCTGCAACTTTGTTATAAATTCCTTTTTAAAACTTGATAACCAAATGAAATTGTTGCAGAAATCCCATCAATCTGAAATGTCTAGCTTGTTATAGTTTGGTTTGCGATTGTAAATATTGCAAAGGTTGATGGTCAATATGAATAATTGTTTCTTTACCCATCAAATAATGCTTCCATTCCTTGACGCTTTGTACCAAATCATACAACTCTTTATCATAAGTTGGATAGTTAATTATTGCATTGGAAAAGGTCTCAAAATGATAACATATCGGCTTACCATGCTATATCAATACTGCTCCCATAACATATTCGCTTGCGTCAGTTTTAATTTCAAATGGTTTTTTGAGGTCTAGAAGTGTTAGAACTGGTGTTGTACTAATTTTCTCTTTCAAAGTGTCAAAGGCTTTCTGTTGCTTACCTCCCCACTGAAAGACTCGCTTCACACTTGTCAAAGCATGTAATGGTGCTACAATGAATGAGAAGTTAGTGATACGTTTTCTCTAGTATTGGGTTGCTCCCAAAAAGCTCCTAACTTTTGTTACATTGTTGGGTTTAGGCCAATTCACAATAACATCAACTTTGGAGGGATCAATCTTCAATTCACCACCTCCTACAATATGACCTAAGTAAACCAAAGAGGTTTTCCCAAATTCACATTTAGACATCTTCAAATGCAACTTTTCCTTTTTTATCACATCTAGAACTTGTTTTACATGCTTGACATGCTCTTCATGAGTTTTACTAAAAATCTGAATATCATCTAAGTAGACTATGAAAAATTCATTAAGGAATGGTCGCAAGACATCTTTCATATGTTGATTTGGGGTAGCATCGGATGTGCTCTAGCCACGAAATTTTGTGGAGAGGCTAAGGAACATGAGATCTCCAATACCCATAAAGGGTTTGGGCAGATTCTAAACAGTTTGGGAGATATTAAAAGAATTAATATTTTTAATGAAGTCCCTAAGTCTAAACTTAGGGAAATTAAAATATTAATGTGATTTAATATAAAACTGTGTTAGAATGGTCCAAAAGTCATGGATCAAGCCAGATCTAATCTTAGTCATTGATTAGGCACTTAATCTTGGTCGTTGATCTGTCAACGAGAAAAGTATAAGAGGAGGTTTGAGGGTCACTTGGAGAATACACCAAGAGATCAAGATTTCGACTTTCTGGGGTTGGGTTTGCTGAGAAATTTAAGAGAGTGATCAGAGTTGCAGCTGAGGGGCAGTGAATATAGAAGTAGAGAGGCAAAGATAGCACCGGTAGGATCAGCGCAGTAGCCCAAGAGAGGGACGCAAAAGCAACCAAGGGTTCACGCAGAGGCATCCAGGAGCTGCGGAGTGCCTCAGAGGGCTAGCGTGGGTGACGGAGAGGGCTAGAGGACTGATGCATTGCCTCCAGAGGCTGACGTAGGCCAAGCTAGAGTGAAGTTGGGCCAAAGAGAGGCTGACGCAGTCCCCAGAGGCTGACGTTGGGGTTTCGTGGGGCAGATTGGAGCTGTGGGGCTGTCGGAGTGTTTATCCGGGGTTTCAGTTGGAATATCTGCTTCCGAGTAAAGAGGTACTACTGCCGAGATTTTCTCTGTTGGGTGAGCCGGATTTGGCACCCAGATTGTATTATGAAACTGCTTAATAAATCAAACCCTCAGATAGTTGCACGGTTTTCCCGCATTGGGTTTTTCCACGGACATTAGTCCAAAAACAACGGTGTCACTTGTGTGCTTGTTTCTGTTTCCTTCAGTTGATGATTTGTAATGTGTTGAGCATGTACTTGTATTTATTTTCAGTATTTACATGGTAAATAATTTGTTAATTAACATAACAAGTAGGTAGGAATAAATCAGTAAAGTACATGAAGGGTTTCTAACAGCTAGACTTAGAAACTTCAACATCATAACTCTCATGAATGTGGCAGGTGCATTACAAAGCACAAATGACATAACTAACCATTCAAATAGTCCTTGTTTTGGCTTGAAAGTAGTTTTACAAATATCATCTCCAGCAATCCGTATATGGTGATAACCGCTTCTCAAGTCTAACTTAGTAAAATAAACAACATCCTTTAATTGATATAGCAAATCATTAATGCGAGGAAGAGGATAGCGATTCTTTACCATGATCTTGTTCAAAGCTCAGAAATCCACACACATGCGCCATGTACCATCTTTCTTCAGAACTAAAACAATAGGAGACCCACAAGGAGATGTACTAGGTATGATGACCCCTTTGTCAAGCAACTCTTGAATTTGCTTCTTAATCTCTACATTCTCCAAAACTGACATTCTATACATGCCAATATTCGGAAGTGGTGCATCTTGCTACAATTGTATCTCATGTTGGATTCCTCTTTTTGGAGGTAACCCTTCAAGTTCTTGAAACATCTTGTCATAAGTATTAACAACTTCAACCAATTCATGCTTGAGTTTAGAATCACATCTAGAGAAAGCTTTAGATTCAATAGTATCTTTATCTTTAATCATCAACAACACAAAATTCTTACTAGCATTCACAAGCCTTTTCATTTGACCTGCACTAACAAGAGATAAGTTCATCTTCTTGCAATGTGCTCTAACAATATACTCAACTCCATCTTTGAAAATATTATATTTTTTCTCATGACGATAGAATATGGCTTTTCAGTCATATAAATATGGACTCCCTAAGGCAATCCCACAAATATCAAGTGGCACAACATTAAGCTCTACCTCATCTATGAAATTAACAATGATGGCAAATTTGAGTTTACATTTTATTGTCACTTGAAATTTGGCATCATTACATACCCAACCCAAAGAGTAAGGTTTTGTATGAGGATTAGTCTCTAAATTAAGTTTCTTGAAAATTACTTCAGAGATAAGATTGAGTTGAGATCCACTATCAAATAGAGTATCAACCTTTATATGTTTTGTAATGACCCTGATATGAAAAAGCTCACTTCTTTCTTTATCATTTTGAGATTCAACAGGTTTGCTAGAAGAACTAGTACTTGCATTAGAACCTATACCTTTAATTCCCATGGCTATGATTTGGGTTTCATCACCTGAATTAGATCCTAGATCTTATTGAATTGTGGCAACAATGTTTTGTTTCCCCTTGTTATTAATCTTATTTGGTCTCAATTCTGGATGTAATTTCCAACAATGGTATTCATCATGGCCATCTTTTGAACAATGTTTACAAGTAAGTTTCTCTCCATCTTTCTTGACGGTACCATTCTTCTTATCTTTGCCTTTAAATTTCCCCTTTCCTTTGTCTCCATATTTAAAAGGTTTCTTGTTGGACTCTTGAGGAACATTCTTGCCTCTTGATTCTAAATGAGTAGCTTGAACACATACTTCATCTAGATTGGTGGGATTAAACATAAGTATAGTATGTCTCAAATAACTATGCAATCCACCTATATATTTAAGGAGAGTATATTGTGAGGTCAAATCAACACCCAAGATTAATGCTTTTTTTCTAAATTATTGTGTGTAACTTTGGACACTCTGACCTTTAGCTTGTCTAAAATTTTTCCAATCCATTATTTATTTTTGCATATAAGCTAATGGATAAAATTGCCTCCTTAATGCAACTATAAAATCATTCCAAGAAGAGATAATTTTACCACTTTTCTTCAAATCTTCTTGAGTCCTGGCCTCCCACCAGATAAGAGTTGCACCTTCCAAATGAAGAGAAGCAAGTTGGATCTTTGTAACATCATCATCAATATTTTGAATCCTACAATAAACTTCAATTTGATGAACCCAATTATCCAACTTTTCAGCATTTACTTCTCCATTATACATTGGAAATTCAAACTTGACATCAAGCTTAAGTAAAGGAGACTTAACATGTCCTCTTCGAGATGTAGGAGGAGTAGGTCTATGTGAAGAAGGAGGTGAGGATGGAGGTGAAGGAGGAGGAGGAGGTGGAGGCTTGCTCCCATTACCACCATCACCTTTTGGTTGATTAGAACTTTCTCCTTGCAACCATGTTGTTCTTTCATTATACAACACTTTCACCATCTTAGTCATATCAAAGAAATATTTTCTAAAAGCTCTCTCATCCTCAGACATCAGTTCTTGTCCTTGTCCTTCTTCATGTGCCATGACTTGTGGAGTATGTGGTCTTCTTGAGCCAACTTGAGAATTTGGTTCTTCAAGTGCTCCTTCTCCTCTTCTCAATCTAGACCTTGTAAGCATTCAAAAACCTTGCAAATTCTATCAAACCTTCACAAAAACCATGCTTTGATACCAAACTAATCCAAAAATGAAAAGTGAATGTTTCATTAAATAATTTGCAAGCTAGTTCATGTATTTTATGCAATGGACCGTGGTTGCAAAAGTACACAAACTTAAGTAAATTTGCAGAATTTTAACAGTTGAAAGTGGACAAACATGCAACATCAAACACAAGCAAATTGATAATGGAGTTCACTCATCTTGGGCTACGTCTTCGAGTCCAGATTCTAGTGGTGACCGCTTTATTATATGATTAAATTCTCAATACATCAGAATACAAGCTTCAATCTACAAAAATAACATTTCCATTGTGTCCAACGTGCTCAAAATCCCCTAACTAGGCTCTTCTTGAGCTCAAAAAGGCTGAAAAATGAGCAAGTTATGCCTTTTTCTTCAAAGCTACTTGTAAACTTTGCAACAAAACCAAATGCTCTGCAATTTTTTTAACAAAATGATCCCAACCCAATTGTTAGGGTGCTAGAGTGGTAAGGCGAAGGTCATGGGTTTGACCCGCACCTCCCGCCATTGTTTGCATTGTTTTTGTTATAAGTATTAAAAATATACATATACACATGGGTCGTAGCCCTCGTCATAGGCCCTGCTCTTGGTTCTGCGCATCATGATGTGACCACGGGCGTTGGTGGAGGTGCCATGCGCTTGGCCCCTTTGTTTTTCTCCACTTCTCCCAGAATACATAACCATGGGCTTTGGGCTGGGGCGGTGATGCCACGCGCCCAACCCTTAGCCTCCCACCACTCTGCCAACGGTCGTGACATATGCCAAAAGCCATGGTCCAAGCCAGTTGGGCACGCCCGCTAGCCTGTCCAGTAACCCCAACCGCCAACATATATGATTTTAAATATAATATTGCGCCCATGCTTTAACAAGAGGTGTCGTAGCCTAGTTGGTTGGGCGACTATTTCGTGAACCGAAGGTTAGGAGGTTGAATCTGTCGGAGGCTTGT
Organism: Pinus tabuliformis; assembly: GCA_031772625.1. Classification (NCBI taxonomy): domain Eukaryota; kingdom Viridiplantae; phylum Streptophyta; class Pinopsida; order Pinales; family Pinaceae; genus Pinus; species Pinus tabuliformis. The sequence continues at coordinate 1,140,522,766 of CM062820.1, read as the reverse complement.
CAGTAGGTCAACCAAATTTTGGCACCATCCATAGTGCAACATGGCACCCTAGGATTGGGCCACGTGTCACTCTATGATTGGCCCATCTCACAAACCTTCAAACCAATAACAACGTGCCATGTGTCCTCATACTACTGGCCCAAATGTCAGCTCCTGATTGGCCCCCTTCTGACATTCGTACTTCCTAGTCAGATGATGATGTCAGTACCACATCAACATACATATTGCCATGTTAATGTATGAACAACATAGTCAACCCTACAACTTTGACTTTTTTGTTGTTTGCCCAAAACTTTAGATCACGATAACTTCCTCATAGGGTGTCAGATTGAGGCGATTCAAGTGTCATTGGAATTAGAATGACGAGGTCTACGATTTGGCACTAGTTTCAGGATATTTTGAGCACTTTCATTTTTTAACATACTTTTTATCCCTTGGATAAACAATACACTTTCTGAACTATGAATTCCAGATTTTTGGTGGAGTCACTATAAAATTGTTGCTTGGGTAGAAAGGGTGGAGATGGTGATGTCTCTAGATTCCCTAGTTGCAAGGGTGGAGATGGTGATATATCTAGATTCCTTGGTGTGTTAAGGAGTCCTAGTTATTTCCCTAAAGCACTCCTCCTCAAGCTTTGAATTTGGCTCGGGGGTGGATGATTGCAAGAAAGACCACAATGCAATCATCCTAAGGTTGGGTGGAGAGATATGGTTTCAATCTCAATTGGTAGTTCATTATTCAATACGAGATAAGTGGTTAAAACTTATGCACCCAGTTCTCTGTGATGTTATTTCATTGAATTTAATGGACATGGTCTTTTGCATGTATTGTTGTTAAATATTATCCCTATGCTCTTTGTTATTGAGTTGTTATCAAAGAGTGAAAAATATATATGTTCATGTGTTTGGGGGTAGGTTGAGCTTCCCTATGATTATGTTATTTTATATAAACATGTATGATATCTGTGTATTTTAATGGCCTAAATTTTATTGTTGACCTAGTGAAATCCGGGGATAGGCTCGTATTGTGCGCTCCAACATATTTAGCTAATAGCATGGACGCATTGATTAATTGCCATCGTGGCCAAGACATGTCGGAAGGGGGTTTGGATGATCTTGGATTTCGATCCATGATTTTATAGGAAGTAGGATCAACTGTCGGTAAAGCAAACTAATAATGAAAATTTTGGTTTGTTCATCCTGAAGGAATTGTGAAGAATCTCTAAGTGTCGAAATTTCGCGTGAACTAGCCCGAGATGGGGGTAGGACCTACTAGTTCGGGGATCAGGTGGAAAGACCTAGTCGTAGCTAGTTTTCAGGCCCGAACTAGGGGTATAGGCCTTAGTTGTTTGAGGCTTGTGGATGTTCGAGGCTCGACTTGGGGAGGGCAAGCATTTGCATGGTTTATGGTTGAACACCCTCAGTAAACCACAATGTATAATTTTAAAAGTCTACCAAGGGATCAGGTGGGAACCAACATAGGATTATGTGGAAAGGAGAATGATTGGTGGTCATGGGGCCTATATGGTCAAGTGGGAACTAGGACATGATTATGTGGATGGGAGGATGATGTGGCGACTGCAGGGCCTGTAATGTGTCCATCTCTCCTGGAGAAATGGTAGGAGGCATGGTTCTGAGAGGGGCAGAGCACTGAATGAGGACCCCCCTCCCTCCGTACGTCATTGGGATAACCCCCCTCTCTTCCCATTGATTTGTCTTGGCAGAATGTCAAAATTTATCTAGGGATGTGAAACCATGATAGAGGGACACCCCCCCACCCTATGATGTCAGTGAGGGGGAGTTCCTCATTTTAATCTCATCCAACATTATGTCTGCGAGATGAAGACCATTAATTGACCAAGGGGGCATGTGTGTGTGTATAGGACCATGTTTAATACACACACACACACACACACACACATATATATATTAAGCCAAGGGGTTGGACCGATGAATAAGAGTTTGCGATGTGGCAATGCCACATGGACTTGTGTGGTGATGTGGACTTTATCTAAAGGGTAGAGGGTAGCCATGTGGGCACCATGTGGTAGCACAATGTGGACATGGCAAGATTTAATGGCCCGACTTCAAACAACCATATCTTGTGATCTAGATGTCAGTTTTTGAAAAAAATTATATCACTGAAAAGCTCTTGACGAGCCAGACACAATGGAGATGTTTATTTTAAGTTTTGAGGAGTTTGAAAAATGAAAAAATTTGATGACCCCATTTCCATGACAAGACTTTGGAGATCGGGTCAATGATAATAATACCTTCTTCTACCCTTAGTAGGGGCTATCAGGTGGATGGGGGTATTATAGTAGGCCATTGAATAAATTGCGGAAAACAATGGCCATTACTAGGTAGGTCATCATAAATAATCTCTAGGTCTTTTGAAAATTAACCAATTGGAAGGAAATCTTGTTTGAGAGATAACCTCCACCCATTCAAAGATAAAATCCTTTTTAAAAGAAAAGTAATATGTACAAAATTGATTGGTACACCTAAGAAGTTGATTCACACCCCATGACCTGAGCAAACAATGAGGAAAAGTCTTTATAGTGCTCTGCTAGTAATGAGGTGTCAATATAAGACCAATTGGTCCGAACATGTGTCAATTGGAGAATAAATTTCTAGATGATACTCATCCCACCACCCTAAGAATTTAGGAATGCATCAACCTTAGGTAATATGAATTGCATGTTTGGCTCTGGCAGTGAATGAGAGGTAACCGATCTTACTTTTGGATGATATTTTTCACTAAATTTTCTTTATCATTTACAATTTTCACATTTCTTGAGTTTCACCGAATGGTGATGTTTCTTGACATATTAACATTAAATAGATTTATGCATTATTTTTTCTACACTTCATTTTACAAATTTCATGAGATTATTGATAATTTTAAAAGAAAAAATAAGATTAACATTATTGGATATCATAATAAAAACAAAATCTGTATCTAAATAAAACATGTTTATGATTTAATTTTTTCTTTTAAACATTATCAACCACTTTATTATAAGTTGTTTTTTCAAGCAAACCATTTATGAAGTCCACTTTAATACATAATACATAGTCTAACACAAATTGTGATACATTTTTCATGAGTTTTAAGGCAACTATAATAAAAGATGCTTAAAGAATTTCCATCATAAGCTAAAGATTCATGTGTCCATAACTATATGTGCAGGTTAGAAAGCCTAACCCCATTGAAGTTTTGAAACTTTATAAAAGTTAGGAACTTATTAGAGAAGTTAATGAAAGCGTGACTAAGACGTTACTTTTGTATTTTTAAAGTTAATAATTCACACAAAGGATGCATAGTTATGTCCTATTGGTGCATAGTTATGTCCTATTGGTGTGGTTTACAAAGGTGCATCCTTGAGGGGACCTTTACAACTCACAATGATTTGGGTTGTCAAATAATTCTCACATTGAAAATTAGGGTTGAATATCACGAGAAACACATTATATTAAGATGGAGTAGAGGCCACAAAAGTAAGGAACATGACACTCTCCCATTTTTATGAGTTCCAAATATACACATCATGGAAAGGGGGGCACTTTGAACCTGCATAGATGTTGACACCCTCTTAATCCTAAGATCACTAGTGAGGGAATGAAATTGGGGATGTATGCATGAGAGAGTTAAGACCTATAAGGGTTTAAAGGAGGGAAAATCTAGAGCCTTGAGTTGGCTAAGATCAACATAAGGGAGTAGAGCATGAGATCTTGACTTGACCATTTTTTGTCATGTTAAAGGGGACACATGGAATCTCTTTATTGGGGTAGGTTATAAAGTTGCTCATTAGTATGGAGGGGATCTTATGACCCACAAATTTAATTCATTGATCATATTTGTGATCCACTCTTTAGAAGGAGCTTGTTGTGATGATGATTTAGACTTACCCTAAAGGAGTGAGCTCAACATTCAATTAAAAGTTGCCACGTGATAGGCCCAAAATGCACATTACAACCCAAAGACTACACAAATTTTATTACCACGGGAAAAGAAATTAAAGAGCAATAGGAAAGCTAGCTAGACTAGAAGATCCATTGCACAATGGATTTTACATGTGATTCTTAGCAATGCATATAGATGAAAATGATCGTATATGTCAACAACAATATTATACTGGTTCGAATACACGATAATAAACAAGGCCCATTCTCTTTACAAAAGTTGACTTTACTCTTGGTGACATTATGAAATGAATCTAAGAGGAAGCCATGTTGGTAATAAGCGTGTAAAGTAAGACTTGATGAGTGATAAAGATTGACAAATAAATCCATTACTTTATACAAGACCCACAAACAATAATTTTCATGAAAAACTTTATATTGTATAATATGATTTGCATTTAGAGAAATGATATGTCATATAATACAATAGTAATAAATTAAAATAAAATAAAAATTAAACTTTATAATATAATTTACGAAAATAAAACCCTTTTTTTGTTGTTAGGTAATATGAGTCTTGAGATGATTGGTACGCCTAACCTATGACTTGAGTAGCCATGACCTAGGGGCTAGGCCATCAAAATCACCAAGGGATAACACCTAACCTGGGCCACACCAGCCCTTACCATGGTTGGATTTTTTCCCACTGGGTTTTGAATCAGTGACAATTTCACCACACCATGAAGTGGCTTAACAGAACACCCTTTCATCATCTATTTGATGCCCCTGGGATTTAGGAAAATAAACATTAAAAAGAAACCATAATAAAAATAAATATATAAAATAGAAAAATAAACATAATATTTTTTTAATCATTTTAATTTATGTTTTTTTTTTTTTCCTTTTTAGGCTTACACGTGACAATACTTTTGGTCAAACTCCCTCTTGTAAATATTTAAATTCTAGTCTTGTAATTAAATTTTGCAAATGTAAATACAATTGACTCAGTGAGGAAGGGATACATGTTCAACTACCTTAAAGAGGAGTTTGCTTGGGAAATTGGGGAAACTGCTCATTTAATGATAGCCATGCCTGGTTGGTTTGCTTTTAGTGGAGCTAATAGAAATTAATGGTTGGTTTTGAGGAAGAGTATGGGGTTCCTCGATGGAGGACAAGCCCATACTCCTATGCTTGTCTCATAGAGCATGTTGGGTATTGTCAGAAAGCAAGAGTAATGGCAAGGACACGAGGAAAGGACAAAAGCATGAAAGCATTGGAAGGAACCTAAAGGAGGGCATTCAAAGGCATATTGGAACACATTAGAGAAAAAGGGCACTCACATGCGCAAAGGAGAATAACACATGCCACATAGAGAACGCTGGAAGGAGGCCTCTCGAACAAGAAATAAACACACATAACCATCCAAACAAGTGATAGTGTGGAGAATGGAGAGGGAGAAGACATTCACATGGAGGTTTAGCGCAAACATCAAGGAGGCTACAATGCATTGGAAAATGTGTGGAAGAGAAGTTGAAAGGCTACACAGGTCAGGGCTAGGTCATGGGTGCACGTAGCAAGACATGGAGAAAGGTTACTGATCATATGGTTACAGTGGAGGTTTGATTTCCTGGAACAATTGACTATCTAGTTTATATTTCCCTTGAGCACTCCTCTTCAGGCACGAAACCTAACTCGGGGTGATTGATTACAAGCAATATCAAAGTGTAGTCAATCTAAGGTTGGGTGGAGAGTTACAGTCTTGATCTTATTTGCCAGTTTCATCTACAATGCAAGATAAGTGGTTTGATTATGTTGTTGTGAATGATATTTCATTATAATGATTGTATTGTTGTTATGTAGTATGCATGGTGAATGGAAGTGTCCATGTTCAATGTGTAAATATATGAATGCTTGGATGCTTTAACATTATATGTGTTACCATCTTGTATTTTGTAGGCCTGGGTAGCCTATTGTTGTGCCCTTCCTTTATTTAATTATCACAAGATTTCCTATATGACCGAGTGTGCATGTTTACTTGTGGTAAACCAACATTGTTGGTTAAGTGGTGTGTTTTTATATACTTGGGATGAGATGAGCTTAGGGGTGTCCAATTGGTATAAGGGATTTGGGGAATCCCCATGTTGCTTGTATCGACATAGCATTGCATGATCTAATTGAATGTTAAGAGTGTGTGTGTGTGTGTGTGTGTTGTTTGGGGTGTGGAATCCCATGGTTTGTATGTTGTAAGTGGCTAAGAGCCTCTATGGGTTGGAGGTTGGTTGTTCTAAATATTGATTATTTGTTATCCTGGTTTTTGTGGTTTGCTTTTCATTGATGGTTAATGCCTCCCTTATTCATGGAATGGCATATATTACCTGGAAAGACTAGTTAAAGCTTGTAATGACTATTATTTCAATGTAATTGTTTTATGTTGTTGTGTTATGGTATGTACAACCAATAAGGGTTGATTATTTCTTAAATGTTTCAAATGAATGTGTGAATGAGCAATATACCTGAGATGGGAGCTTGAGACTCCTGGTATTGTTGTTATATTCACAATAAGGTTATGGTATTTTAATGGGGAATTTCTAAATATGTATAATAAACGAGGGAAGTATGCTCTCATGTTTACTAATAAGTGGATACCTGTTAAATGCCATGGTGTGAGAGACATATGGACTCTCTATTTTACTGGTTAAACAATCGTAATGAAATGATTTGTGTTCTATGGCCTTGGGCTATTGAATTTAAATAAAAGGAGTCTTGCTCCCTATATATATACACTTGTAATAACAATGGATGAGGTTGTTTCCCGACACATTATATAGGATCAGTTAAGTCAGTGTGTTGAGGCCTTGAATCAGGAAGTTGTGGAGTCATAAATCTCAGTTCTTGTGTGCTGGGCTAGGTTATATATATATATATATATATATATATATATATATATATATATATATATATATATATATATATATATATATATATATATATATATATATATATATATATATTAAAGCTCACGAGAGATAGGCGAGTGTAACACCCTCCTCCCACATCTACCCAAGTAATCGACCAACCGGAGTAAACATGTGATGAGAGGCTACTATGATATGATTCAACCTCCTAGGTGACCTTAAGGAAGTGGAATCGATGGAAACACATCAAACATACCCTCCACATCAACAACACCACTCCCAGGAGCCATCCCAACCACTCAGGTATCATGCCCTTGGGCCCCACTGAATTTTTAAGTTATTAAACCTCTGGATGCTCCCATGCTATAGGCATGCCAATGTCTAGAGAGCTCTGGACGCTCCCACAAGCCTACATGCCAACGTCCAGGGACTATTTCCAACAGACCTGTGCCAGAGTCCAGGGAATTTAAGGCACTTTTCAAGCCTAGAATTCCGACCATTGCCCATAACTTGTTGTAACTTTCAGAATCCATTAAACACATGATGACAAGACCAATAAACCAAAAACTAACTCCAGGATTAGGCCTTACCATCTCCAACCGGGACTGACATTCTGTCAAACATTTGCCATGAATGAAATCTACAGGTTTAAATAACAGATCTAAGCATAGGGGTATCATACTTATCTGAGAATCGCTAAGAGACATTGTTCCCTTATATCATTAGCCGCATCATCATCTATTAGGTCATAGATACATTGTCCATTCATTTACAAGTAAAAACATGATGACAGCCATACATAGCCACTATCATAAAACACACACATAACCAACATAATAGTAGCATAAACATCAATGAAATCACAACCATATGATCCACATATAAACTAGTATGATACTCATAGAAATACAAGGAGAAATAACCTTTCATTAATGATGCAAAATCCAAACCCGGGATGGGACTACCACGTTCCACCCGACCATAGAACGGTTGAGCCAATTCTCTCTTCAACCATTCACCCCCTTGCCATATTCCAAGCATGAATGTGGGACTCATAACCAAATGAAAAGAACCAAATAAGCATGGATGCTACCAGATTTCTCCACCTACACCGTGAGGAATTTGAGTGCCTCCTAGTCTCTCAAGCTTTACTGTAATCCACAGTCCGATCCAGGGATCACTAGGCCCTACACCGAGACCCACTCTCCAGGCTTTACCGTACATCCCATCCTGGGACTACTAGGCCCAACGAAGAGCAATCAACCTCTTGGCTTTACTGTATATCCCGTCATTCACCAGCAAGGATTCCTAGGCCCACCGAGGCACATAATCCTGAATTTACTGCAACCCACATTTTGGTTCAGGGACCACTAGGCCATGTGTTTGTCATTTTGGAGATCCACCCCACTTAGCTTCGAATCCGTCCGACAATCTAGCTCAACCGAAGTATGAGAACCCATCTCATCAAGGCTATCAGGAAATGGCAAGGCTAGGCTAAAAACACTATCACACCTGACAAAACCCATGCCATGACCGAAAAGAACCACATGAAATACCATGCATGTCAAATATAGCAAGGAAAATACACATGCAAATTGATACCTACATAGAATCTTGTTGTAGCTGCTTGATCCCGCTCTTCCTTGCTTGCCCCTTCCTTCCTCTTGCCTTCTTTGCCTTTCTTGATCTAATGCCACAATGCTCCAAGAAAACTCTAAGCGTCTAAGAGTGAGTGAGAAAGAGAGAGAATAATGAGAGAGCTCCAAAACTGAACTAATCAAACTTGCCAACTGATCCTCAGAAGCCCTTTTATTAATGAGGCCTCTATTTTCTTCATTTTCCATTATTTTCCTTCATTTTCCTCCTCACATGCAACCTATGACATATTACCTTCCTTTTCTCCTAATTTCCATTATTTTCATAATTAAATGTGCCAAAATGCCATTTTGCATTTCCAAAGCCTTTTCCATTGCCTTTGCCAATTCCCATTATCTATAATAACTGAAATGAACACCCACTAGGATGTTTTTCCCACCATTTAGCTTGGAATATGTGTCCCATCACTGTGGCCTTATATATTTTTACATGATTTTTTAACCAGGGTTGTTACAATGAGTTTGGTTGTGTCATGGGTGTCCCTATGTGACATATAGTATGTATGTATACACATATAGTTTAGGTAGGGGAGCGACCTAAAATCCTTCTAAGTGTTGAGAGGCTTGATAGAGGGCCACTTCCCATTATATAATAGGTGGGTTCTCGTTCTCACCCTAGAGAGAGCCATGCCTTGATAATGCAAGCCCGAAAAAAGAAAAAGAAGAAAGGGAGCATGGTTGGACGATAGACAACAACTTTCCCATCACAAGGCATACAATTTCATGTCTCAGTCTCGCCCTTAAAGGGGGGTCGTTCCATGGTATCATCAATGAGGACAGGGCGAGGGGAGATGAGGTGGAGGCTAAAGGCTAAGCTCCACCAAATGGTATAAATATTTATAACCAAAATCCATGTTCGCATAAGGGTTAGGACCCAGGATTCAGGATGAGGTGACACAATGACGTTGATGTGGCAACAACATGAAGCACCTGTCGCAAGGCACGTGGGAGAGTGACGTGGATGAGGGCTGATGTGGCAGCCACATACAACCATACCAAATGGCCAAATAATAAAAAAATGAGTGAAACATGGCAGGCCTAGAGACACGCCATGTGGAGGGTGTGTCATCAGCATGATGCCATCTTGCGATGATGTTAACATGATGACATAGTGATGTCTTCTTGACCCACGACCTTGACGTATATTGTTGTGGTAACAACAAGGAGAGGATGAGGTATACAAAGGGCGAGACTAGAAGTGATTGTAGACACTTGACTTATATATTTCATGCCTCAGGGGCTTGGGCCTCGAGATCTTGCTGTAGCAATGGCCATGGCAATAAACGGGGAGGTTGATGGGGGTCAAGACAAGAAATCCTCTCGTCTTTTGACATGGAGGGTTTTCTGTCTTGCCTTGATCCATTTTTGCATTGAACTTTGTGCAATGGATGAGTGATATTGATAGGGTGCCGAGATGGGAAGTCTTCTTGTCATTTGACATGGAAGGAGTCTGTCTCACCCTAAGCCATTTGTAAAGTGCAATGTGCGCATTGGGCCAAGGAAATATGTTAAGGGATGGGGGTCGATAAGAAAAATTCCTCTTGTTGATTGACGTGGAAGGAATTGTTGTCTCACCTCGGGCCATCTATGATGTGCACAATGGTGGACTAGGGGGAAACACACTGAGACCGAGATTTGGGTTATAATAATAGAGGGGCATGTAACAATAAAACAATCATCTAGTGGGTTAGGCGAAGTATAATGTGGCTTGTGCCAGAGTGGAATATGAATGACAACGTGCAATGATGTGACAAGGGCCTAAAAAGGACCAAGTTCAAATGACCATAACTTTTGGTTCGTAACAAAACTTATATCGACAGAAAGCTCTTGACGAGCTTGACACGATGGTGGTATCATATTTTATAGAGACTTAAGGAATTTTTAAACCCCATGTCTATGAAAAGACTATAAAGTTCAAGTTGAATGAAAGTAACACATTCAAGTACCCAAAAAAAGTCTAAAAAAGTGAATAAGAGTGTTACATAACACATCCTTACCAATGAACTATCACAAGGAAAGCCTTAACAATATTCTTATTCACCATTAATTTAAAGTCTTATTGATATTAATTAACTTCTATTTAATTCTTCTTTAAAAATTACCTTAATAAATAATTAATTCATTTTAAAATAATTTTATTTTATTTTATTATTTTTAAAATAAAATATTTAATAATTTAATTTCCCACTCTATTATTTTACAATTTATTTTCCATACAAACTTTTAAAATTAATATTCTACAAATACCCTATAAATTTATATCATTTAACAAATGTCTAGTTTGACAAAATAGTATTTTACAATTTATTTTCCATACAGACTTTTAAAATTAATATTCTACAAATAACCTATAAATTTATATCATTTAACAAATGTCTAGTTTGACAAAATAGTTTTGAATTTCTACAACTTTGAGTTTCAAAATCTTCCATCAATTTAGAAAACTATGTTAAACAAAATTCTTAATCAATTATATAAATAATTAATAAAATTAAGTTTTTTAAAAGACCCTGCCTTATCCATTTTTGTGGGCGACGCTCATGACTTGAAGTCTCTACTTTAGGCAGTAGTCTTTAACGCGACTTTTTGAAAGCCTTTCCGGCGATTTTTTCCGGTGAAAATCCGGCAGTAATTTATTGGAATCCAAGTTTGATAGCTAATTTCTGCACAATGAAACCGTCCCAGGGGTTTTTCAGGTGCTGAATCCGAATATGCAGTTAAAAAACCATTTTAACTGCAACAAATCATGATTTCATCTCAATTTCTTCCGCCGGATTCCGTCACCGGAATCTCAAAAAGTCGCATTATAGACAACTCCCTACTTTAGTTGCCACACATTTTTAATTATGGAAAGGTCATTGAGAATATTCCTGACAAAGACGTTAATGAACTGACATGTAGACGGTTGCCCCACATTTTTAATCTACTAAATAAAATTGTAATCTAAGCATTCCATAGTGTGGTTTAAGAGAGTCGGTCGGGCGCGGGCTGGTGTCGTGGGTTTCAAAATAAACCTTTCTGGAGAGTGCAATTTACGAAGAGATGACATCTGTTTTTCTGGCTTTTCAACTGATGCATGAGCAGAGCTTGCTGTCAAAGGGTCGAAGCACGGCTTTGTGCAGGAGCATGCTGTCGGAGTACGCAGGATGCAGTGGTTGCCTTGGAGTTGGTTGGATTGGTTGGAAGAGTCGCTTAAGCACCCAAAGCCACAAAACCGCCCAGTTTTTTCATGAAAATTGCTAAACCCCAAACCTTTGCGGTATGCTCTGCTTTCCTTACTGCAACTGCATTTACTACAGAGCGCAGTGCTCTGGTTTTGTTATTTTGTTCAGAGCAGTGATACAGTTTATCAGTAAATGTAATGCAATGCTGATTATCTCTTGTTATTTTGCACATAGCAGTGACATAAATGTGATGTAGATCTTCTCCTCGTGTTTGTGTAACAGATTCCATGGAAAGGAAAGGACCTCACGAATACAAACGAGCTCGCCAAGATAATCATGCTGCTAAGTGACTAGTTTTCTTCTAAAAATCTATTGAGAGGACGCCATTCTCTTGCAGCCCTCTTCAGTAAATGAGTGAAATAAGGTCATACCAAATAAAATAAATACATATATAAAAGCGTCACCACCAGGAGAGGTCACCGAAGTTTTACAGCATCACTGGTGCGCTCAAAATTGTGGAACAAATTGTGCTAGTGTTTTGGTATTTAAATTTTATTTTAGACGTCTCGTAAGTCAAAATTTCAGGCTAGTATAGTCTCTACAACACATAACCAGGAGAAAGCTTTCCATTATTTCAGATCTACACACGAAGGACCTGAAGGTTTCAGGCTGCTTCCCTCATCAGCGTTTGCATAGTAGAAGGTCTTTTTTCTTTCTAAACTGGAACGCTGGTCGAGCCTCTAATGCTATTGGATATGGATTTGGATTTCTCACCGTTGGTTCTGGGTATGTCTCTCGACCTAGAAGAATTCTGTTTAGAATTTATGTACTTGAGTTTTGTTTAGAATTTTCTTTTAGAGTTCAGTAGTACAGTCCGGTTTAGAGTTTCAAATTTGTAGTTGATTGGGTTAACAATTTTAGTTGGTTGGATTAAGATTCATTTTTTTGCCACATTTTCAGGCTAGTTTGACAGAATTTCAATCTCGGTTCCAGATATATTGCTGTGTTTTATTCCTCACTCCTATAGTCTCTGGGTCATTGCTGCATTTTCCCTTTCAAATTGCCTTTCCATCTTGATCTTTACAACACATAACCAGGCGAGGAAAGCTTTTCAAATTGCCTTTCCATCTTGATCTTTACAACACATAACCAGGGGAGGAAAGCTTTCCATTATTTCAGACCTGCATATCATCATTATTGTCGGTGCCATGCCATGCCATGAGGATTGTTTTTTACTCTTTTTTTCCTACGTTTCAAGGTGATGGGAATCTTCTTCCTTAACTAGCCAACCAATGAAGTTCACCCCTGCTTTTCCATCCCGCTACTCATAATGATGAGTACTTAGATCAAATTTCTCTAGTCTATGACTAATTATAAATTATAGATTTGTTTTCCAATAATCTTTTTATTTTTATGGATTTGTTTGAGGTGGAAAGAAAAGTTAAAAAAATTGCATGGCAAGCAAGGGGTGGTTTTTTTGGTTTGTTTTTTGTTTTTAAATGATTTATTGCATTTGCATAGTAAATATCATTTTATAAGCGGTGAAAAGCAAGTGGTTTGTTTTTAATTATTAATTATCTATTGCATTTGCGATAACTATTATTTTGAATGCTTTTCAAATTAATGTACTTGTACTATTAAGTGTAAATTATAGCTCCAATAATAAGATATTGATTTGTTTTATAATAATTATTCTTCAACCATTTGATGCATAAATGCATAAACAAAGTCATGTGACTCGACTCATTCTTTTATAAGCCAGGGCAGAATAGCCTTTGTAATGCCTTTCTAATTAATGGTTTCTTTAGATATTGATTGAATTGTTATTCTCAACATCATTTTAGTGTCTTGTATGGCCTTTTTCCCCCTAATTTAGTTTGGTGTATTAAAAGTAGCCCCTGCAAATGTTGACTCTGTTGTTCTACAATAATTGAATTAAGTGTGACTTTATTGCAAATTCGATATTTAAGATTAAATTAATATAATCTAATTTTATTTTCTCATTGTGCAATTCAACCATCTTTGTGCATGGCAGTAGGACCGATCATGCAATTAGGAAGGAAACCCCAAGTTTGGAACTCTCGTCGTGGTTTTTCTACCCCTTCAAGGCGTCTCACGGTAGGTACACACATTACCCTAGCCCCACCCACATATAACCAAAGATTTATTTTATTTTACATAAGATTAAATTTGATTGATCATTTTGTTATTATTATTTTATTTTTCTACTCTAATTATTTATTAGTATTAATGGGATGGGGTTAAATGATTAAGGTGGGATATTACCATGTGCATACTTAATTATTAATGTAAATGAGTAATATAATCCTTTAGACCACTCACAAATTTAGATATAGTGTGAAACTTTTGTGTATACGTAAGAAATTTACATATAGTATGAAACTTTAGTGTATATTTAAGAGACATGTTAAATTTAGTTTTCTTTTTTGATAAAAAATTATATTTAATTATTTTAAAAGTTTAAACATTTATCAGCTTATTGTCACCATGATGAACCGTTTGTATAGTAGGGCCTATATAGACGTCTTCCATGGGACATGGGTCCCCATCATGTACGTCGTTGCCACCAAGGGTACAGTTTTCAACTGGGCCAGCATCTTAGCTTCTGCATTAAGGACCAATATAGTAGTAGCTAAGCAGCCCGAGACAGACCAACCATCAGAGTTTTATATGGCCTCATACCTCCTAAACGTAGTTTGCGCAAGGTGTCATTTTGACCACTAGAGCTACAACTGGACCACAACTGTAGTAGAACCTATACATCAACATTACAAATTTTTTGGAACCCTGGCTATAAGGGTATGCTCGATACCATCTCTAAATCGTTTATCGCCTTGTTATATCAAGTGCTTTTCGGGGAAGAACCCCCTTGCATGTCGAAAAGAGCCATGGAGACTATCACTAAGGTGGTGCATTGGTTCCCAATCCGGGAGGGGACATTCATTAGAGTTTTTGGTTCTTATAAGACCCCTCATGCACTTCCTTGATTCGCCACAGATAGAGTACTCATGCAGGAAGTGTGCTACCAGATGATCCAAGGCTTTTCAAAGACACTAAGAAAAGGAAAGAAGAAGCCTTGGCCCACATTCCCTCTCATTATCAGGGCTTACACAGTTGAAAACTTCAAGGAAGTGGAGGCAGAAGCCAAAGAGGTAAAGGGGTATCATTTTGTGACTCTGAACCATTGCACCTATGACCTCGAAAGGGTAGTAGCGGCTCATTGCAAAAGGGCCAACTTCAATTGGTTGTATCCACATTCCAAGCATGCTCACGAAGATAAGATCAGGGATTGGTACCATGTTGCTAGGGAACTCAGCCCTAGTGAGCAACAAGAAAGAGATGACGAGCAACCTGAACATTCCCAGGCAAACGTGAGCCTTCAAGAGAGATCAACTTCTCTAAAGAGGAAGAAAGAGCAACAAAAGGTGACAGGGAAGCTCAAGAAACACAAGGATAAAGAGATGGAAGATCTCCCAAGCGACCAAGATGAAGGGGAAGATGATGAGACATTGGAACAGAGGAATGCAACCTTGGCAAGAAAAAAAAGAGATCAAAAGGAAAAGAAAAGAAGAACTCAAACAATCGTAGGATTTAGGTGACCAACAACCGGAGGACCAACTCGAGAAAAGGAAGTGACTTGAGGAAGAAGACAAGAAGAAGCAACTAGAAGAGGAACGATTTAAAAGGCAAGAAGAACATAAAGCCAAAGAAGAAGAAGAGAGAAAGAAGTTGGAGCAAGAATGAAAAGAGCAAGAGGAGAGGCGTAGATAGGCCGAGGAGTTCATGAAGAAGTAGGAGCAGGAGGAACAAGAAAAGAAGAAACAAGAAGAGGAACAAAGGAGGAGGGCAGAGGAGGAAAAGAGTAGAGAAGAAGAAGAGAAATTAAAGAAGCAACAAGAAGAGGCCTACAAGAAAGCTCAACAGGAATCCGAATAACAACAACAATCCAGTGAGAAAGTTGAGCTACCTTCACTGGATGTTACCCCGTCTACTCCCATCACCGGAGGACACCTTCCTCTCAAGGAACTAGGCATTCCTGACGAGGTTGAAGATGAAGTGTTAGACCTGACCAAACTCACTTTTGATCAAGTCAATTTCAAGATCATGCAGGAAAGGAGAAAGTTTTATGCTAGGAACCTTGCAGAGCCTCTATCTGTGACCACGGAAAAGGAAATTGTCCTAGATAACACAATTAATCCTGAGATGATCACCTCCGTCGGGACCGCTTTTGTGACTGCAACTAAGCTGAATGTCGGCAGGATGAGCAAGCAAATCGTGGAACTCCAAAACAAGCTTTAGGCATCCGAGCAGAGGGTCGTGAAAGCAGAAGAAGATAAAAGGAGAATGGAAGAAGAAAACGCTACACTTCGCTTGATTCATTCCAGCACGAAGGAGTTACAGGCCGCGATCAAAGATGAAGCTAAAACCTTTGGGGGAGCCATGGCGATGGTTTATGAGGAGATGTCAAAACTTCATCATACTGTGGCCCCAATTCTAGCCATACAAACTAACACAAAAGAAAGGTATGCCATGCTAAAGGAGGTCGTCACAACTTTGGATAACATTCATGAGTGGACCACCAAGTATCCAGAGGCACTGAGAGTACTCCTAACAAAGATATGCCATGCTAAAGGAGGTCATCACAACTTTGGATAACATTCATGAGTGGACCACCAAGTATCCAGAGGCACTGAGAGTACTCCTAAGGAGAGTATACCAAGATTCACCTAAGGACATGTTAAAGTGTAATCAATTATCTCTGTTCATGAGCTATGAACACTGTTCTATCACAAAACTCCTGTGTGGATGAAGCTGATTCGAAAGAGGAGGTTGTCCGCATACATAAAATTTACCTTTCAACGAATAACCATGTCCCTTAAGTGTAGGCCGACATGAAAAAGAGCTTAGGTCGGCTTAATGACCAAATTAATTTCCTTATCTTTAAAAATTCATATCTCTTAGAATATTTGGAGTTTCAGGGCATGTGATAGCTCATTAGAAAGCTAAAAATATGCTCTAAAATATGGCATAGATATCATGTTCAGATGTTGCCTCTAAAGAGTGAGAAATATGTTTTTATGTGTCTGGTCAATAGATGGTGGAGAAAAAATAGAGGATAGTGGAAATTCTTCATGGATGGGCTTCATGTCATCAAGGGAATCTTTCATCATTAGGATCATAAAGTGTGGTCATCAAGGTGAGGTAAGGACATGTCCTTCATCAAGTATAGTCATCAAGGTGATCATCTCGTCTTCACCAAGTGTGGTCATTCATCATTTGGAACCAGGCATCTCAAGAATATTTGCCATCTCGGCTAGTGGCATATTGACATCAATGACAACCTAGATTAACAATCCCCCCTTTGTCATTGATGGCAATATTTTTGCCCTTTCAACATTCTCTCTCCCTTTGACATCAATGGAAAACGGGGTGCCCAAGTACTCCCCCTGTCAAGCTACTTTTTTTCTTTACGAATAGTAGTTCTTCATAGGTATATTACTCCCCCTGTCATGATGCTCTTCTTTCTGGCAATGTGGTTCATGATAGATGTGCTTACATTCCTTTATGTGAAGAACCAACTCCCCCTGTCTACACAACCTCCTCCAACTTAGGAAAGATTACTTGCTTAGTGATCAAGTGGAAGACATCTTCAAAAATAGTCCATTGGATAGATAAGAGATCATATTCTTCAATGGAGTGTTCTTGATAAATGATCTATTAAAGAATGATTGACAATATAGCTCATCAAGGATTTCATAAGGCTCATTCACGGATGGCTTCTGCAAGAATTCTTAATCATCATAAGCTCCCCCTAACTGTATGCATGGTTTTCCTTTTGGCAGAGTCTCCCCATCAAATACTTGGAATATCAAGGATGACTTCATCAAGTCAACAACATGTGTTGTTGGCTAGAGTGTTCAAGGGACTTCCAGATTCAATTTGCTTCCTTCTCCATACTTGTATAACTTTCTTCTCTAGCATGGTTCTTCCTTGTGTAGGGGCCCAAGTCAAGTTACAATCACGTGACATATGTCCAATGTTATGACACTTGAAGCACTCTATGTTGTTCATGAATAAGAATTCATGACTTCTTCTTGCAAAATTGCTTCTTAGAGATTGACGGGGACCATTATATGCCCTACAATCTTTTGCCATGTGTCCAAAGTTTGTACAAGCATAACAATAACCAAGAAATATACTTTGGTACTTGGGAGATGGAGATTTCCTTGATGTACTTCTGAAGTCTTTCTGCCTTGAGATACTTTGATGATAACCATTGCTTCTTGCATCCTTGGCACCATCTGCATTTCTTCTTGGAGTAGGATTTCTTCTAATGTCAATTTGACTCTTGCCTTTGCTGGAATTGGGAGCATCAATATTTCTTTTTGGCTTCCTCACATCCTTGTTGTTTGAAGCATTAGGGTTTGCATCATTCTTGCTTGAGGATTCACCTGCATAGCCAAGATCTGATTTATCAAGGGGAGACCTTTGATGACTTAGAATGTCATCTAGGGTTTGAGAACTTTTCAAGTTCTTATTCAGCAAGTCAACTTCCTTTTTAAGAAAGACAATTTCTTCTTTCAACTTTTCACAATCTTCATCTTTCATAACTAGTTGCTTCTTCATTTCTTCCATCATCTTTGTTACTTCATGTCTTTCGATTTTTAGAGAAATGACATTTGATTTTAGTAGGAAAATCTCTTCATCCTTTTCTTTTAGTTGACATGTCATAGTATTTCTTTCTTTTTCTGCTTCATCAACTTTTCTTTCTATGAATGCCAAAGCTTCCATTTGCTTCTCAGCTCCTTGTGCTTGTTTCCTTGCTTCTTCTATTTGAGATCTAAGGGAGGAGACCTCTTCCTTGTATTGACCAATCTCTGGTTCAAGTTTGTTCAAGCTCTCGTGCCTTTGTTCAAGGTAGCTTGACAAGGTATATTCCCATTTCTTTGCCTTATCCAATTGATTTGTCATGGATATGACTTCTTCATGATGCTTTCTCTTGTTTTGATGAAACTCTACCTTAATCTTGGTGAGCTCCTTATCTCTTTCTTGTACTTGAAGCTTGACAAGGTCAACTTCCTTCCTTGCCTTGTCCTGGTCACCAACTTGCGCTTTCTTCTTAAGTTCCTCATTTTTGTTTTTCAAATTGTAAATCTCTTCTATGGCAGCCATAAGTTTAGTGAGGAGATCTTCTTCATTCTCTTCATCTTCTACGTCTTCTTTAGCCTTGATGTTATCACTCTTACCTTCAGCTTCCTTGATGGGCTCTGGATTTCCTTCTTGTTTTCCATCATTTTCTTGACTAGAGATCATTGTCAACGCTCCTTTTGAGTGAAGATCATGAAGTTTATCCCATATGCCTTTTGCTGACGAACATTTTTCAAAATTGGTCTTCATAGAATCAGGTAGCCCGTTCAAGATTTCTTTCATTGCTCTTGTATTATGTTCCTTGGATTCTTGATCCATCATGCTATCAACAATCACCGATTTCTAGACTTCAATGCCTTGAGTCTTTAAGAAATTCCTCATTCTTGCCTCCCATATATCAAAGTTTCCATTGAACAATGGAGCCTTCACAAATTGATTGACTTCAATTTCGGTGGTTGAGGGAGACACATCTTTAGGAGAATTGGAGACTTTCTTCCTTGGCTTCGCCATTTTTGTTCTAATGATCAACCTTCAAGCTGTTAGGCTTTGAGTGAAGGTATTGGCTCTGATACCAATTGTTGGAAATACTGAGAGGGGGGTGAATCAATATTTCTTTTCAATTGTGACTTTTACTAGTTAGATCACTTATATTTAGAACACAAAATGAACAATAAGAATAAATTCTTTTATTAATTTCTTTAATAAATCAAGTACAATGTATATAGGGCTCCAACCCTAGATGAAGACACCGACCTTCAATCACCCAGGCTCCAACTTGTTGACAAGCACCAACTTGGACTTTTGTGAGGCTCCGACCTCTAGGGCACCAACCCTATCTTGTCAAGGCACCAACCTTGCGTTTAGAGGCTCCAACCCCTAAGGCACCAACCCTTCTCTGGTACAGGCTCCGACCTGGTTTCTTGAGGACACCGATCCTCTAGGGCTCCAACCCTATCATCCAAGGCACCAACCTTGTCTTTTCGAGGCTCCAACCTCTTGGGCTCCAACTCACTACAATACTTCATCAAGATATGTTTGGTAGTAATTCACGGTTCCCAAAATCTTCTTCATCGAGCCTTGTCAATCATCAGCTTCACTGTAGTCTTCCACTTTACATCATCAATGACAACCTTGTCAATTAGAAGGTATCACCACCGCACTTCATCGTACCCAATCAAATCCTCCAAGTTTACTTCATGATGACTTCAGCTCAACATCATGTCTCTAAGGATGTTTACAAGGCTTCTTCAAGCCTTACTCATCCACACATCACAAGTTCCAGGTGATTGTTCTTTTCACAGGTCAATGAACTTCAGACCCAAGCTTCAATCTTCCTATGAGCAATAATCCTTCACTGCATCAGACCAGTGTTCAAAATATCACACTGCCCAATGCACCATGCTGCACCAAGACTTTAGCAATGATAATCCTTGCACCACAC
Organism: Pinus tabuliformis; assembly: GCA_031772625.1. NCBI lineage: Eukaryota > Viridiplantae > Streptophyta > Pinopsida > Pinales > Pinaceae > Pinus > Pinus tabuliformis. The sequence continues at coordinate 1,140,502,516 of CM062820.1, read as the reverse complement.
TACACCACTGTCCAACGCACCATGCTGCATCAAGACTTCAACAATGACAATCCTTGCACCACACTACACCATTGTCCAACGCACCATGCTGCACCAAGACTTCAGCAATGACAATCCTTGCACCACACTACACTGTCCAACGCACCATACTGCACCAACTTCAATTCTGCACTGCTCCAAACACCAAACTATACCACTGATCTGTCTTCACACTTCCCAAGAAGAGTTAGCACCACACTGCACCAAGTCTGCACCAACTGTTCAAAGAAGATCACACTGTACTTTTTGAAGTTTATCATTGTTCTTGAGATTATAGCACCGTGGTACTAAGGCAAGGTGTAGTCCCGAGCTTTCAATAGATCTGAGCTCCAAGTTACCAACAAGGTCTGCAACTTGTAGTTCAACCACAGGTCTGTACAAATCTGACCCTTCACGCACTTCTGAGCCCCCACTGTTGTATATTATCCATAGTCCTAGCTTCAATTTTACTGATCCATGGATATATATATATATATATATATATATATATATATATGCCACAAATAGGTTTGTCCTTCACGAGTTCTACCACAGTGCATCGAGATTCACCACAGGTTCACCGAAATTCACCACAACTATACCAAGATTCACCTTAGGAGATGTTAAAGTGTAATCAATTTATCTTTGCTCATGAGCTATGATCACTGTTCTATCACCGAACTCATGTGTGGATGAAGTTGATCCGAAAGAGGAGGTTGTCCACACACACACACACACACACACACATATATATATATATATTCAGCTTAATGACTAGATTAATTTCCTTATCTTTAAAAATTCATATCTCTTAGAATATTTGGAGTTTCATGGCATGTGATAGCTCATTAGAAAGCTAAAAATATGCTCTAAAAGATGGCATAGGTATCATGTTCAGATGCTACCTCTAAAGAGTGAGAAATATGTTGTTATGTGGCTGGTCAATAGATGATGCAAAAAAAATAGAGGACAGTGGAAATTCTTCATGGATGGGCTTCATGTCATCAAGGGAATCTTTCATCATTAGGATCATCAAGTGTGGTCATCAAGGTGAGGTAAGGACATGCCCTTCATCAATTATAGTCATCAAGGCGATCATATTGTCTTCACCAAGTGTGGTCATTCATCATTTGGAATCAAGCATCGAAAGAATATTTGCCATTTCGGCTAGTGCCATATTGACATCAATGACAACCTAGATTAACAGTTGGTAGGATAGAATTTGCTCATTTTGTTAAAAATAGCAAGATAGATTAGAGTAGGATAAATTAGGGACCTGAAGAGTCATAAGGAAGTCTAAAAGTCATTAGGATGTCGACAGGTCATGAGGAAGGCCAAGGGTCAAGGGTAGACCAAAAGTCACCCTCTTTTCTATAAATACGACCTCATGGCATATTGTAAAGGATTTTGAGGTTGGGACTTATTTTGGTACATATTGTTTTGAGAACTTGTGCTCTTCTAATAATTGCAAGGAGTAATAGTTGTTTTCCACTATTGGATTGGATGAATACTTTATATTGCGATGCCATGAATATTATTAGCTCGATGAATCAGAGGTTCCTATGAGCTTTTGATGTGCAGTCTCCTCATGTATCTTCTTGTGCTATGAATCTCGTTTGCAACACATGGATGGTATATGATATGCTAACTCTATGCTTATATTGATGAATTGCTTTATTGATATTGGCATGATTTTATTGTAGGTTGTGCACTCACTTGTGTTTGTTATTGCTTAGCCATCTTGAACTCATTCATAGTCGTTAAGCGTATTCTTTAGATATGCGTGATCTTATTTGAAGTTTTGCTAACAACGCTTTACTTAAGATTCATGTTTTGAATTTCTAATATTGCTATTTATGGTATTCGTGTTATGGAACATTCATCGGTTACTCTCTTGTGTTTGTTGAAGTTTATGCATTCTGCCTAGTCGGTATTCCACTTTTCATCCAAACCAAACCTCAACCACCTGTACGACAGTCGGGCCTACATACCGGACGGGATCCCTAAATCAAATGGTGTAGGGTCTAATTGGGATTTTGCACTGGGGAGATCCCCTTGCCTTTGGCAATGAATTCCAACCCGTTAACAAATTTGGCGCTAGAAGGAGGGCCAGATGGACGACACCAACACACGCCCTCGCACAAAAATATAACAAGAAGCTAGTAATCAACCCCGTCCTGCTTCCCCTGAAACATCTCTTCACCCCACCTTTGGCCCGCCTTTTGGGAATCTCTAGCTCGGGGACTCCCAACCTCCCCCACTTGAGGTCACCTCGGTAGGGGAGGAAGCTTCTCTCTATGAAGTCACGTATGATCAGTTGAGGGCCTTGGGCCCTATTACCCATCAGTTTGCCAGAGGTCTGAAGTGCATCCTCGCCACTAGCTCCTTGCCTAATCTGCGCACATACAAGCCTCACCATACTCGTCAAGGCATCTTGGTTAATTCGGTACTATATCTGATTGGGATGATTATGTGGATGCTGTAGAAAGGCTCTCGATTGAAGGGTTGGAAAGCCCCCAAGCATCTGAAAGAGAAGGCCCAAGAAACACAGTCACAGGGGGTAACAATCAACTGTGACAGGAAGAGACACGGGAAAATAATCAACTGACGCTAGAGGATACTCAAGTCAACAACCAACCACTGAGGGGAAACATTGAGGTGCCCCTGGGGTAGGGAAACGAGGAGAATATTAGAAATTGCATTAATTGTTACAATGTTGATCCTCCCTGTAACAAGCGGCTTTTCAGGTTCCTCAGGAACCTGTGAATTTCAAAAATATCAGGAACTTCCGAGACTTAGGACACTTGAGAGTTCCTCGGGGTAATGTCAAACAACCACCCCACACCAGTGGGGGCTCGGGCACTGAAAGTGATTATGAGGAAAATGCCAATCATGTCCTATTTCCTCCACCACCGAGAGGCAATTGACAATAACCTTTAGCTTGGATAGCTTAGTCCCCTTTAGGTATCCAAGGCCCCCTCCATGATATGCCTCGTAACCCCGAGAAACACCTTACGAAGTTTGACCTGAAAAGGGAACCACGACTGAGGACCATATTAGCAATATTTACCTAGCCTTGCGAATGTTGAAGGTGCAATATGATGATGTAGCTTGCAGGCTTTTACCTCACACCTTCGAAAATAAAGTTGCAACCTGATATCTCTCCTTGCCTGTGGCATCAATCCAAACTTGGGAGGAGTTCTAGAAAACATTCCTTGAGAAGCTTTCGGAAGACAAGACACCTTCCATGCTCTTGACCGAGTTGAGCACATTGAAGTGTCATAAGAAGGAAAAGGTAAAAGATTTTAACCAACGATTTACTACCATCTTGAATAAGTTTCCAACGGATGTGACTCTCAATGATTCTATTACAGTTGACTATTATATTAGAGCCCTCCCACAAGATATCACTGTGTTTGTCAAGCGTGAAGCCAAAGCCACCTTAGTGGAAAATTTTGCGGAAGCTCTTGCGGTGGAGAAAGATTTGTTGTCTATAGGGGCCCTTGAGCACGACACTCGAGAGGAGTCTAAGTCATCAAGCAAGAAATCCCAAGCCTCGACTAGCAATTCTAGTGATAAAGACAACGATTCCTTCGATTTGGAGGGGTTAGCCAAGTCCTTGAAGCAATTAACGAATGAGGTCTTTGAATTGAAAAGGAAGACCAACAAGACCTCTTCATGCAGTAAACAGGCTAAACCTTTCTTCCGAAAGACCAGTAATCCTCCCACGAAGTCATCTTAGGGCTCTAATACAAATTTCAATGTGGAAGAGCTGGGAAAGGATAATTTCTGCACTTTCCACCAAGCCTCTCATTCCGAGAAGACCTGCCTGCAATGGATCCACAACATGACTGGTGTGGTGATCTAGCTCTTGGAAGATCAAGCCATGGGAAAGGATGAGGAAGAGGCTAATAATCCGGAAGAAGAAACCACACCTCTAGATGAAAACATGTCTTCCGCTGTTCTAACATTCGAAGTCATCTGCGGGGGAGATGTTCAATCCCTTCAAGAAGCTAATGTAGGGGACACTCCCCCCCAAGGCCTCCAAAGACCTACAACCTCAGGAGCAAGGGGCCAATATCAGACTCTACCCTGGAAGAGAAGAAGAAGGCATTATTGAGGAGGATCCTTCCTCCTAGCAATTCAAGTCAGCCATCCACCCCCGCTCCTAAGGGTTCGTCTAGCCAAAGCCCGAAGGATGCTTCAGCAAGTGGTAAGGGGAACTCATCCACACCCGGAACCTTGACCAAGTTCGTCGTATCCCCTTCACTCTCAGAGACATCCTCGGAGGGCACTGTACCTTCGGACTTGGGGTATAACATTTTCAAAGATATGAAGAAGATGCGAGCCAACATTTCACTTTATGAGCTTGCGAAGCTAGCCAGCCAACGCGAACTAATTGTTAAAGATTTCGCTACCTCATCTTCAACCAGCAAGGCCGCTTCTTTGACAAAGACTAGCTCTCATAGTCAGTCCTGAGCCTCAGTGGACCTCCAAGCTATTGTTAACGCTGCAAATGCAAATTCGAGAGGTTCGACTCCCCCATTCCTTTTAACTTTCAAAATCTTCAACTATAATGTGCACAATTGCCTTGTCGACTTCGGTGCGTCAACCAATGTCATGCCCTTATCGGTGTGCAAGAAGAAAAACATTCAACTGGAGAAGACAAATGCCAAGATCATCCATTTGGATAGATCTCAAGTCCCCGCCATAGGTGAGCTAAACAACATGATAATCAGGCTATCCTTCGACTCTAGGGTACACCAATGCATCGACATATTTGTAGTCGACATCCCAGAAGCATATGGTTTGCTGCTCAGTAGGGACTGGTCGAGTAAACTCCAGGGGTATTTTGCCACAGATTGGTCCCACTTGTGGTTGCCTTACAAAGGCAAGAACAATCAGATTAGAGTTAACAGTGAACCCTACATGAAGCACACGGTCAAGGATCTTAAGGGCTCAAATGAACCCATTAGTTTTGCTTAGGAAGAATTGGGAATGTGTTTTCTGGAAGCATAATTTGGGTGTTATCAAGCCTTGCCATCACCCATCCCACCTGATACGCAGTTGGAACTTTTGTCTTACCCTCCAGTTGATGCTAATGAAACTTGTACTATAGATGTAAATACTCTAAAGGCAGATATGACTAGCATTGAAATCTGGACTGTATATTATGACAGGTCCAAGACTCACGATGGAGTCGGCGCAGGCTGCCTCCTCGTGGACCCCAAAAAAACAAATTTTTAATTTCTTGTAGGTTAGAATTCCAATGCACTAATAACACTGCGGAGTATGAGGCGCTGATCCTCGGGCTCAAGAAAGCCATTGCCCTGAAGGCCGAATGTTTGAAGCTGATCAGTGATTCTGAAATCATTACAAGATAGGTATGAAACTCGATTCATTGTCTGTCACCACACCCAAAAAATTATCAGCAAGAGGTATGAACACATATTTCATTAAATTTGGAAGTTTTTTATTACAAGGCCTTCAACAACATTCATTCTTTTGTAAATTGCCATATTAACTTGATTCAACATTAAAATAATTTTAGTAATCTCAAACCAATTAGAAATCGTGAATGGGTCAAACATGGGGTTGTTATGTGCAATAATATCAATACACAATAGGAGTGTGAAATCAAAAATAAATTACATTTATAAACTTATATGAATACAAATAACTAAATGAAATTCAATAAATAACTTCCCATTCATGTCCAGTATCAGCAGTGATTTTGTCTTCAAGTTATATTGGATTCTAATAATGAAATTATTTAAACCACAAATAAACTATTTAAGAATTGAAAATGACAAAACGCTAATATGGATTGGAAAATCAATGTCCTATGGTGCAAAAAGTTTAAATACAACCATTTTTTACCCATCTCTTTAATGAGTCTAGATGGTCCACTTAACACATAATTTGTTAATTAATTATTCCATGTTTTATTAAGAAGAGAATTTTGTTTTGCATAGAGTTTTGTTTCAAAACAATACAATATGAGATTAATACAGTCTTAATAAATTACGTGATAGACAAATAAAAGTCAATAAATGGATTCCTTATTAAATTAAATGAGATGAGATGATTGCATATACAAATAGTTGATTTAAGAATATATGAAAAAAAAAACTATGCGTTAAAAATTGAATACCCTACAACTTAACGAGTAGTATTCACTTATGAGCCATCACCCACTAGCCTAAATAGTCAACTTAATACTTATTATCAAGAAATTAAAAGACTTATTTTTCGAAAAAAAAAATGCATCATAATATATGGATATTATAAATCACATTTATATACTCATATTAATGGACATAACTAAGTACAAGTCAATAATATAATTCTAGCTCAAGTGATGATTTCAGTTTATTTAAAATACGAATTTACAAAAAAATGACTTTAAATAATGAAATTAGATGCCTTACAATTCAAAAAGTTCAATGACATAATTCATCCATGATTGTGTCTAATCAAACCTTGATAATCCACTTATCAATTATTATCATCATATATATGTTTTTTTAAGAAATGCAAAATTATTTAGAATACATTTTTATCTCAAAAATTTCATATCACATTTATGCGCTCATATTAGTACATTTTATATGTAAACAATGAATAACTCACTTTGTACCTTGTTGATTTTCAATATGATATGATTGCAGTTACAACCATTAATTGATTCAAGCATATAAATTTACGAAAACTATCGATTGAGAAATCACATATCTTATGCTTCAAAAATATCAAATCATTTACCTATGACACATTTCTCATTAGCCTTACTAGTGAATTATGCATTGTGAATAGTGAATATTGCACATAACATTTATCAAGTAAATTATTATAATTTCTTTAGTAAGAATAGCACCTTTGTTTGCAAGTATTTTATTACAAGGACTTCAACAACATTCATTCTTTTGTAAATCGCCATATTAACTTGATTCAACATTAAAATAATTTGCAAGTAATTTCAAACCAATTAGAGATCATGAATAGGTCAAACATGGGGTTGTTATGTACAATAGTATCAATACACAATAGAGTGTGAAATCAAACTCTTAGAAGAAATTGATTTAAGATAAATCATATTAGTATGTCAAACATAAAATAAAGATATTATAGTTATGGATAACATGCTAGATTCCTCGATGTTTAAATTTTATGTTTGGCAACTCTAACCCCCTTTCCCCCAACCTACGAGGGATTTGTTGATGGAATGACGGTGATGTGAGGATGTTATTGTAAATGACAAGGATAGGTGTCCCTTGCATTTAGACTAGTCTACTAAAACCTTAGTAAAATGTTCTTGTGCTCAATTTCCTACGGTCCCTTTGTGCCTTTATGAAGCACTAATGAGGGGGTCATCATTCATCTTCATAGCATGCAGGCATCCACTATAAAAGTTATACATTGTTGATCTAGGTATTTCAAGAAGGTTAGGTACCATTGATCTATCTCCACTCAAATCCAAGTACATTTAATGATATTTCTTAAATGGGTATTCAAGTCATTCCATTATGATGGACAGAGTCACAAATTGAAGTAAACAAGAAACTTTAGTGGTGAATTCTTGTAAGTAGTGGAGGCAAGGGTTTTCAAATATTAGCACAGTTGATGGTAGTGTGGATATTTATCTCTCCTTGTAAACATTGTCAAAACCAATAACAGTCTCGATGTAAATTTAGTGTCAACCAATTGTACGGAAAATCATGATTGACCATTACTTTCACTAAGAAGAGAAAATGATAAGCATTTTTAATGGGGAAGAAATAAATGTGAAACATAACTCATGTATTTTAGTTGAAATTTATATAAGTCCCTGTGTTCTTTAATTATTAAATACTTAATGTAAATACAAATAAATTATCATTAAGATATTGATTTTGAAGATTAAATATGTATTAAAAGGCATTCATCTATGACACTTGATTTTTCATGTAGCCTGAATAAACCACTTAAAGCTGATTATCAATTAATCTTAAATAGTTTTATATAAGATAAATCTTTACTTTTAATAGCTTTATTTCAAAAATAAATTACATTTATAAACTTATATGAATACATATAACTAAATGAAATTCAATAAATAACTTTTGAGTCTTGTTGGATTCTATGAGATTATTTTAAGTACAAATAATTTATTTAAGAATTCAAATTTACAAAATGTTAATATTGATGGGAAAAGCATGTCATATGGTGTAAAAAGTTTAAAGGCATCCATTTATGGCCCATCTCTTGAATGAGCTTAAAAAGTCTACTTAATGCTCGTGGTGAATTTATTAATCTATGTTTTATTAGAAAATTCATTTTCTTTACATGGTTTTTTATTCTAGAAATAACAATTTCACATTTATACATTCATATTAAACCACATGATAGTTAAATAAAAATCAATTAATGCTTTCTTGACTTATTGAATTATATGACATGATTACATATATGAACAATTGATTTAATAATGCATAGTTAGAAAAAGTTGTCAATTCAAAATAGAATAAACTAGTTAGAACTCATAAATAATTGATTTTAAATTATTAATTTTCTAAAAAATATTTTTTTACTTACTTTGAGATCTTTATTTCAAAAACAAATTCCATTTATACATACGTACATTCTAAACATAATTTAAGACATACTTTTCTTGTTGGTTTCTATGAGATTATTTCAATTACAAATAATTTATTTAAGAATTGAAATTTACCAAATGTTAATAAAGGTGGGAAAATCAAATGTCATATGTTACATAAAGTTTAAGTACACTTATTTATGACCCATACCTTGAAATAACTTTAGCAATCTACTTAACATTCATTACCAATTAATTATTCCATGTGTTGTTAGGAAAAACATTTCATATTACATGGAGTTTTTTTTTTTTTTTTAAAGTGCCACATTTACACACTTAGATTAAACTTCATGATATGAAAATAAAAGTCGATAAATGGATTTATATAGACCACTTAAAACTCATTATCAATTAATTATAATGTGTTTTGTAAAATATATATATTTACTTACATTAAGGGTTACATTTAAAAATTGCATCACATTTATGAACTTCTATCAATGCATATAACCAAATAGAATTCTTCAAGTCATATTGAATTCTATGAAATTATTTAAACCACAAATAAACTATTTAGGAATTGAAAATGACAAAATGCTAATATGGATTGGAAAATCAATGTCTTGTGGTGCAAAAAGTTTAAATACAACCATTTTTTACGCATCTCTTTAATGAGTCTAGATGGTCCACTTAACACATTGTTAATTAATTATTCCATGTTTTATTAAGAAAAGAATTTTGTTTTTCATGTAGTTTTGTTTCAAAACAATACAATATGAGATTAATACACTCTTAATAGATTATGTAATAGATAAATAAAAGTCAATAAATGGATTCCTTATTAAATTAAATGAGATGAGATGATTACATATACAAATAGTTGATTCAAGAATATATGGAAAAAAAATATGGGTTAAAAATTGAATGCCCTACAATTTAACGAGTAGTATTCACTTATGAGCCATCACCTGTTAGCCTAAATAGTCCACTTAATACTTATTATCAAGAAATTAAAAGACTTATTTTTTGAAAAAATGCATCATAGTATATGGCTCTTATAAATCACTTTTATACACTCATATTAATGGACATAACTAAGTACAAGTCAATAATATAATTATAGCTCAAGTGATATGATTTCAGTTTATTTAAAATATAAATTTACAAAAAAACAACTTTAAATAATGAAATTAGATGCCTTACGATTCAAAAAGTTCAATGACATAATTCATCCATGATAGTATGTAACCAAACCTTGATAATCCACTTATCAATCATTATCATCATATATATGTTTTTTTAAGAAATGCAAAATTATTTACAATATATTTTTATCTAAAAAATTACATATTTCATTTATGCATTCATATTAGTGCATTTTATATGTAAACAATGAATAACTAACTTTGTGCCTTGTTGATTTTCAATATGATATGATTGCAGTTACAACCATTAATTGATTTTAGCATATAAATTTATGAAAACTATAAATTGAGAAATCACATATCTTATGCTTCAAAAAGATCAAATCATTTACCTATGACACATTTATCATTAGCCTTAATAGTGAATAATGCATTGTGAATGGTGAATAATGCACATAACATTTATCAAGTAAATTATTATAATTTCTTTAGTAAGAATAGCACCTTTGTTTGCAAGAGTTCTATTTCAAAACTAATATTTCACATTTATATATGATTATTGATACATATAAATAAATATAATTCATTAAAAATAACACGCCTCGATGGTTCATGTAAGATAATTTGAATGGCAAACAATTCATTTTAGAACACGTGCGCGCGCACACATATCTTAGAAAAAAAATCGATACAACAAAATCATTGCAAAAACATTTATAAATAATAATAAATATACATATTAATATAATTGGCAATTCTCATATATTTCAAAAAATATAAAATCATACAAATTGATTCAACAAAAACTATGTCCAAAATGTATTGAAAAAATAGAATGTACTTTTCAACAAATTTATAAAAGAACTTATCTCCATGAACTACAATGAAGTACATGTTCTATTGAACATTCAAATGTACTCATGTTTTTGTTTGATACGATGAAGTGTCTTAAGAAAGGGGAATAAAACTTGCATAAGCCACGTATCTTGCTCTTTTCCTGTATATGATTTTATCAAGATGTGGTTTGATCGATGTCTAATGAAATGAGAAGTATGTTTATTGTATCTATTAGCAATACATTTGATTCTTCATAATTATCTCCATATTGGGACCACACATCAATCAACATGTTCTCGTAAAATTATCTTGCTTTCCCTACTTCCAATTTTGTTTGCAAATGACAATGAGACCCGTCCCATGCAAATTTAAAGTCCTCTATATCAATATTTGATTTTTCAAGTACTTTTCAAATGTACTTGTCAATGACATTTAATGTCCATATTGCAACATCATAATTTCTTAAGCAATATTTTAATACTTCTTACTGAAAAGGCCTTAAAAAATAGGACCTATCACCAATCTACCAATCTGGTTCTCTTTGAATATGAAAATTTTGTTCATCTTTTGTGTATGATTGGAAGAATACTCTTCCACTTCAAATATCAACAACATCTTTTGACTTGTAGTAATTCCCAACTGCAACCACATGTATGATATTAATATATTTCCACTTCAACACTTCATTGTTTAAGGACATAAAAACCTATCATTTTAAAATGATGTTAATATTTATTATGAACTATTTCCATTTGTATGCAAACGTAATTTTACAATGAGTTCAAAGTATCACAAAATACAAATACAATTGCCACATTAAAATGAACAAACAAATAATATGTTTACTTTATACATAGAGCCTAATACCTTTATTTATTTTGTATGGAATAAAAGTCTTATAAGATGCATTGACCCACCATTTAAATCATTGATTTTAAGACCTGTAACGATTTATTTAATTGCAACTGAAAAATATAATTACAATGGTCTAGTGCAAGTAAACAAACTAATTATATATTAATTTTCACATACAATATAATACAATTTTAAATTTCAAACCTAATTAATTATATGTTAACTTATAGAGTTTCTACCTTAGTTTTTTTTGTTGCTTCTTTTAGTACAAATTGTATGTTTATTGTTGGTGCTACATACAACTTAATATAATTTTTCAACTTATATGGAATAAAAAGGGTTATAAGAATGCAATGGGTCATCCTTCACATTACTAATTTCTAAGAGGTATAACGATAACTTAAACCACATTTAAAGCAAATAATTGTAATGATCTAATTAAAACAAATAGACCAGTTATCTATTAATTTTACATATAATGTAATCTATTGTAAAATATATATATATAGCATGGGAAATTTTGATATGAAAACATTAAATGACCATTCATCTCACCAAAAATAAAGAAAATCAAAATATTTTATTTTCAGTAATGACAAACCAAATCAACAATTCTTTTATTAGTGTTGTTAAATAAAAGTAATAATTCATGATGTCATACATATAATAGCATGATATAAACATCTGTAATCTTAAGGTACTTCTAAATGTAATTGAACATCCTTCAAAATAACTCGCACATCCATAGCCTTTTGAGTTTATGCAATATTCTCCATAGCTCATTGATCAACCAATTATCCCCTTGATTTGCTCCAATGAATGGAGGGGCAAGAATCACATTTTCTTTTGGATTCTCTTTCACTCTCTCAATTAAACAAACAACTATAATAGTATTGGTTGCATCATATTGGGTATGCATTTCCCACACTTTTTTCAATGATATAATGTGTATAACTTTCATTGGATTATCAATGACCTTATGTCCCTTTTGTGGCTTACAGTCTGAAGCAATCCACTTAAACACAAGTTTCTTGTAATGTCTCTGAAACCAATTTTTTTAGAAATCTTGTTGTGCTTTGTTTCAAAGCTGTCGTCCAAATTGCAATGTCAAGAGATTCATTTTTGAAACACATTTCAAAAAATGATTTTGCATGTGGACGAATCCAAAATAATTTTTTCTCTATTGTGTAATCAGCATCAGCTCCCATTTCTCAATATGCTCGTTGTTTGTTGCTTCATCATCGATGCTATGATAAAAAATGTCCTTTAGTTCAAAAATAACTAGTTTCTTTTTAGTTATTTTGGCTGCAACACAATGGAAAATAATATAGTCAAACCATTTTATTCATGTTACAAAAATTACTAAAATAATTGTTGAAACGATACATTTACCTTGAGTGGTTTTTGCACTATTTATAAATGAAACAATAATTTCTTTTATCATCTTGATAGGACCTAGAGTAAACATATTAAACCTTCAATCAAATACCAATACCAAGAAAAACATTAGTAATGCAACCTTTAAAAAGAAACACACACACACACACACACCTTTAACATTACTTTGATTGTTAATTTTATCCTTTTTATTTGTTCCTATAATAAAAATATACAAAGTTATTGTAGTTACAAGCATTTGAGTTTGAAGAATAATATGATAAACAAGAAGACAAGTTATAAGTATCTGATATGACATTATCTTCATCTTTGTGTAGTTGCACCTCATCATCATCTTAGTTACCTTTATTTGTTTCCAAATTAAACATATAAAATATTTTGAATTGTGAAAATGAATAAAATCATTAAATAACAAGGAAAACAAGTGGACAAATTATAAGTACCTGATGTTATATTTTGTTCTGGATTAAAGTTTTGTTTAACTTTCATTTGATCAATGTCTTGGTTCTCTTTGTTTGTCACTATAATAAACATAAAAAAAAATGTTATAAATTGTGACAATGAACAAAATTCATTAAACAACTATACAAAAAAAGAATCATCTATAATCATCCATAGTAATATTTTGGTCTTGATTGTAGTTTTGTGGTACAGTACCCTGGTCATTATATGCATTCTCTTTATTTCCAACTATAATCAACATATGAAATTATATGAATCACTATAATTTAAAAGAATAATAAAATAAAATAAAAAAAGATAGAGTCACAACGATTAATACCCATTTCTATCTCCATCGTTCCATGGTCATTGTCTTGATTAATTTCATTCATCTCATAATTCCCTATAATAGTCATCCAAAAATGTTATTAATATGGAAATTAAATAACTTGAAAAATTATCAAGAGAAAAAACCAAACAAATTATGTACCTGGTATGATAACTTCTTCCTCTCCTCCTTCTCCTCCTATTTCTATCTCCATACTTTTTTCAACAGCATGAGCACTATGTTGATTAATTTTTTTCTTCCCACTTTCATCATTCTCTATTTTAGAATCTCTATCATTAGTCATTTTAGTGAACTCTTTGACAATTAAAAAATATGAAAAAAATAGTATCCAAAGTATTATAAGAAGAAAAAAATGAATTGTAGTACCCGAATTTTCCAAGAAGTTAATGGATACCATAATTGATAGTTGAAAAGATTTGTAATTATTTAACATGATTGTCCTTTGTGATTCTGTTTGCACAACAATGAAATTCTTCTTCCATATGTACAACAAGCCTTGATTAAATTTTTCCCCGCATAAAGAAAAATGACCACTTTTGCATCACTACATTGTTGGTGTTTCTCCACTAAATCCATCCAGAAATCATAATCTCTCTCATTTTCATCAAATGTGTCTTCAAATGTGTGAGAGTGTTTTATAGCCTTCAAAAATTTTAATTCTGGAGTATAGAAATGTATAATAAGAACTATATCATAACTATAATTGTTTTGGGACTTATATTCATAAATGCCACTAGTCATTTTATAGTTGAACTTGGATTTCTTTATGGAAATTTCCAAAGACTGGCATACATCATTACAAAACCAAAGTTCTACTAAGAGAACTATAGTAAAGTCATTCAACTCATTTTTTTCGATAAGAAATCGAAAAATTTCAATGTAATATCGCTTGTGGAATTGTTTTTTTTCAAAGCAAGTGTATCCAAAACAACAAGGTCATATGTAAAATTGGTTGCAACTGACATGGAAAAGAGTGCAAAAGTGATGACAAAAGATGAGGGCCCCCAAAATGACAACCAAATTCAAAATTGTTATCAGCTTGTTGAACACTTGTTGATCTATTTATCATTCTATCAAGGACTCCACATGCTTGCTGAGAAAGGGACTCTATCTTTGTATTACGTGTTCCTTTGACATAAGTAGACCCCTCCACCGTGTTGCAAAAATTGGTAAATATGATATCATTAATTTCACAACGCTCAAGAATGTTGAATGTAGTAAGAGTCATCTCATTCAAATTTTGATCATGACTTTGACAATATGTAACGATTGCATCCAATATTTTTTGTTGGTTTTCAATTTAGAACAATAATATTTTAATTTTATGGCATTTGATGGATGATTAATTGGAATAGAAAACCAAATGGTTCCATCCAATAGCTTATATGCTACTAAAGCAATTTCTTCCATGGTTAATCCCTGAATGGGCCGAAGAGTCGCTGGTGTCAAACTGTATAAACTATTTCTCTTGTAGTTCTCAAAATCAAGTTGGCTTGGAGAACACTTTAATGTGACTAGTTGGTAATAGTTAAAAACAATGTCCCATTTATCCCAAATAGGTTCATCAAAATATAAGAGAATTTTTCTATCAGAAAAATTTGTAACTGGAGAGACAAAGAATGAGCACAACATTTCATCATCAACATGATAAAATAATAAGTATAAACTAATAAAAATTCAATGTAAAAATGAAACTAAATAATGTGTTTTTTTTTTTTTTTCTCGGTAAAAAACTAAGTCTATTAAGAAAATATATAGTACAACCAGAAGTTACATCCAAGAGAAGCAAGAACCTAGGCAGCCGGAAAGGATGTGCTATCCACCTCGGCTCCTAGAAGAAGAGAGAAGAGAGAAGAACATAGCAAGAGGTAACTGGAAGAACAGAGTAGCAGAAGCTAAGCATAGGATTCTACCCAACATGGGAAGAGTCAACTATGCGGCATTTTTTCCCTTTCTTTTTGCCAACTTTGACCCATTCATGAGGGGACTGCTGAGCTGGCATGATTTGCAAACTGAGCTGGGCAGACTGAAAGATTTCCTTATCTGAGTCCGAGGTAGAGGATTCATGAATTCTTTTCTAGGAAATTGGTTGGACTGACAAATTTTCAGGCTCAGCCGAGGGCGGATACTGTGCCCTCATTGCTGCCTCTCCTTCCTCATTCTCCTCCTCGAAACTAAATAATGTGTTATAATCTAATGAGAAATCATTATAAATATAAAAAAATATGACTTATATTATCAGCGTTAGTCATTTATCTACAACAAAATAGATACAATAATAAAATGTTAAATGTAAAAATAATTAAAATTACATACCTTCTCTTCAGCTGTCTCAGAACATCCAATCCTCCTTTTCTTTAATTTGTCATTGGCAATTAAGAAATGTCTTGCCAAGCGCACACAATCAATAAATGGAGTTTTGAAGAATACCTTATTTGCATAATTAATTGACAACAAATGCAGATCACCCCAGTGGGTTCAACTAATAGATGCAACAATCAAGCATTACATTTTTTATATTTTTTTTTCGCTTCTCTCGATACATTATACTTGGGATTTGTTAAAATTTCTTTCACTGCTTAAATGGTATGTTGACCATCAACTATCCAAAAATTGATATTCTTAGAATTTAGATCTGTCTCATTTATAATTTTGATAGAGTTTACCAATGGATCAGGCTCATTGATGTCAAATGGAATCAAAAGAGCATCAGGTAATGAGGTTTGAATTTTTTCTAGGAATGATTTCACTAATACTTGAACATTTAAATTATCTCGTGATCTTAATTTGAACACTTTGGGGGCTTTTTTACATCTTTTGACAACCACTTTTGTATTAAAGGAGTTTGAAAATAGATAGCAATGCTTGAAGGCTTCATAAATCTCATCACATTGGTTTGCAAGGTTATAGTTGTTTCAAATTTAACTTCACTAGTTTTTTGAAATTCTATAGTGAGCTTGAAATCACTTTTTGTTATATTCTCCTCCAAATCAAATAAATATACTCTTCTCAAAGCAAGTAATTGAGAATCAATTTTATCAAGAAATTTACTTTTTTGTTGTAAATGAAGAAGTACAGATGATGTTTTTTTACTTCTTACATAGCGATATCTCAGAACAGTGGCGATGCATTTTAAAAGATCTGCACAACTATTTAGTCCAGATTTAGAGAAGCTCTCAAAGTTATCCAACTTGAACATTGAAATCTTTATCGTATTTGTTGAATCAATACTTGAAGCTTCAATCAAATCTGGTTTAAAATTTGTATACTCCAATTGACATGAAATTAATTTTACCTCATTTTATTTAATCATTTCCACTTGAAAGTCAATGTCATTTTCATTGTAAGCATAGCAATTAATTATTATTCCTAATATCTCTGGTGCGTTTCCATCTATTGATCCAAATAGATACATATCATGAAACATATTCATCGGAGCTTCTATATGGATGTACCAATCTTGCACAAACTCATTATATGTATTGTATTTTTTAATCATTTCAAAAGTAGAAGTAGAAGGTGTTATTAATACTACCTTTTCAGTTGAATAACTTTTCTTTTTCTTAAGTGATGGTTGTAACATTTCATTTGCTTTTGGGCCAACCAATTCTGCAAATAACAATAAAAAAAATATTTGCATTAATCAAAATGAAAATATAATTTCAAATATTGTCAGATAATGTTCTTATAAATACTAAAAAACCACCTAATCTAACCATTTCTAAGAGTGTACATAAAATAAAAAAACCACCATACGAGTTGAAGGAAGCAATGTTTGTATATCACTTTTTTTTGTTTCTTCTTGACTACTTTACTTTGAATTTCAAGCACACCAGATTCCGCAGTTTCTAGAAAAAAATTATGGAATACATGAAATACCAAATATTATTAAACAACCTTATCATACATGATTTCCATTTACATGGACAATAATAAATGAGTACATATGCTATGCAAGTTTTACTATATGACACCAAAAGTTATCACGTAGGTAAAATTGCTAAGAAAAGAAACCACCTAATCCAACCATTTCTAAAAGAGTACATAAAATATAAAACCACCATATCAGTTGAAGGGGGCATCATTTGTATATCATTTGTTTTTCTTTTTCTCTTTGCTACTTTACTTCAAATTTCACGCCTAGCAGTTTCCATGGTTTCTAGAAAGAAAAATATTATGGAAGACATGAAATAACAAATAGTATTAAACAACCTTATAATACACGATTTCCATTTACACACACAATAATAAATGAGTACATATGTTATGCAAGTTTAGTATATGACACTAAAAGTTATCACATAGTTAAAATTTCTTGGAAAAAAAATACCCATGTTAGTATGGGTTGTCCTCATTAAAACCCCACTCCTAAGGCTATTTCCATAGGTTTTATTAATCAACAACGAGTTATTAACACAATGTCTAACGATTGTAACAAAGTATAAACTAAAATTGTCATACCATTTAAAGAATTTGGTGTTGTGTTTCTTGAACTTCCTTTTTCCTTGGATGCTTCCTTTGAATTCTCACTAGCTTCATAGTCCATGGTATCTGAAAATAAAGTAAAAAATTGTTATCATAGTTTCAAATTATTGATGAAAATATGAATTTATAAATACTATAACTACTCACATCATTATATGTGTAACAAACTGAAAAAGAACAATAACAAGTGTAGAACTCACAATAATAGCTAATCAAGGTTAGAAAAAGGGCACCCCCAAATAATTTATTATGTTCTTTTAATCGTGAATATAGGAAAGCAAACATCTACTAGGTTTCCTTCTAGCACGAGCATAAGAACATTTCCAAAAGACATTACATTGGGAATAAATAAAAACAATTGTAGAAACTACATCATATGTACACAAAATTTATCTCTTCTAGTCATGTACATTCTTAGTTTGCTTTAGAAAAAATAAAAGCAAAACACAATGAAAGAACATTAACTATGGCGATCGTTAGATTTTCTTCTAGATCTTCGTCTAGCACAAAGAAAAACACATAGCAACTTTGCAAGGTGAAAGAAATATAAAATGTGATATAATTACTTCTAACACGAACAAAAGCATATTGCCAACAAGAATCTTAAAAAGCAAAAGAAATATTCGCATCCTAGATTTATTTATATTACAAACGCATGGATATTGTCAAAAAAAACATTGTAAGGTGAAATAAATATAGCACGTGCTAGAATTATTTTTAGTACGAACACATTCATATTTCCAAGAAAAACATTGCAAAACAAAATAAATATAGCACAAGCTAGATTTCCTTCTACCACAAACACAAACACATTGTCATTAAAAATATTGCAAGGCAAAGGAAATGTAACCCATGCTAGACTATATTCTATTGCATACAAGAAGATTGCCAACAACAACATTGTATTGTAAAGCAAATCTAGTGGATGCTAAATTTCCTTCTAGCAAAAACATAAACACAATGTCAATAAAAACACTGTAATAATAATATTTCTTGGGACATTTGACCTTGCCTTTTAGAGACTATGAGGTTTTAGTCCATGCCTACATAGACTGTTGTTATAATATAAAAAATGTTAAACCCCAAAATGATTAGAAGGCCCTTCATATGGAATATGTAGTCTAAGAATGGGATAGTGTACAAAGATTTCCTCCTATAAAAAACACAAGAACGTTGCAAATAACAACATTACAAGGTGAAAGAAATATAATGCATACTATATTTCCTTCTAATGGAAACATAATCACATAACAACATTGTAGGGTGAGAAAAATTTAGTCTGTGTTACATTTACTTATAACACAAACATATAAAAATTTCCAATGGCAACATTACACGACAAAAAAAATCTAGCACAAGCTAGATTTCCTTTTAGCCTAAACAGAAACATGTAAGCATTCACAACATTCCAACGTAAAATAAAATCTAACATGTGTTAGATTTCCTTTTAGCGCAAACTTGAGCACATAGAAACATTGTAGAGTGAGAAGTCTATCAAGTGCTAGATTTATGTCTACCACAAATACAAGCATGTTGCTAACAACAACATTGTAGAGTATAAGAATTCTAGATTGTGTTAAATTTTCTTCCAACACAAACGCAAGCACATTTTAATTTGAAAGAAATTTAACACGTGTGTTATATTTCCTTTGAGCACAAACACAAGAACATAACAACATTGTAGGACTAAATAAGTTTAATGTGTGCTAGATTAACAACATTGCAATTTAAAATAAAATCTAACATGTGTTAGGTTTCCTTTTAGCGCAAACTCGAGCACATAGAAACATTGTAGAGTGAGAAATCTAGGAAGTGTTAGATTTATGTCTACCACAAATACAAGCACGTTGCCAACAACAACATTGTAGAGTATAAGAAATCTAGCTTGTGTTAAATTTTCTTTCAACAGAAACACAAGCACATTTAAATTTGAAAGAAATCTAACACATGCTATATTTCCTTCTAACACAATCACAACATAACAACATTTTAGGACTAAATAAGTCTAATGTGTACTAGATTAACAACATTGGAATGTAAAAGAAAATCTAACATGTGTTAGATTTACTTTTAGTGCAAACTCAAGCACATAGAAACATTGTAGAGTGAGAAATCTAGGAAGTGCTAGATTTATGTCTACCACAAATACAAGCACGTTGCCAATAACAACATTGTAGAGTATAAGAAATCTGGCTTGTGTTAAATTTTCTTCCCACACAAACAAGCAAAATTAAATTTGAAAGAAATATAACACATGGTATATTTCCTTTTAGCACAAACACAAGAACATAACAACATTTTAGGACTAAATAAGTCTAATGTGTGCTAGATTAACAACATTGCAATGTAAAAGAAAATCTAACATGTGTTAAATTTCCTTTTAGCGCAAACTCAAGCACATAGAAACATTCAAGAGTGAGAAATCTAGCAACTGCTAGATTTATGTCTACCACCAATACAAGCACGTTGCCAAAAACAACATTGTACAGTATAAGAATTCTAGATTGTGTTAATTTTCTTCCAACACAAACACAAGCACATTTAAATTTGAAAGAAATCTAACACATGCTATATTTCCTTCTAGCACAAACACAAGAATATAACAACATTGTAGTACTAAATAAGTCTAATGTGTGCTAGATTAACAACACTACAATGTAAAAGAAAATCTAACATGTGTTAGATTTCCTTTTAGCTCAAAGTCAAGCACATAGAAACATTGTAGATTGAGAATTCTAGCAAGTGCTAGATTTATGTCTACCACAAATATAACAACACTACAATGCAAAAGAAAATCTAACATGTGTTAGATTTCCTTTTAGCTAAAAGTCAAGCACATAGAAACATTGTAGATTGAGAATTCTAGCAAGTGCTAGATTTATGTCTACCACAAATACAACATATTGCCAACAACAACATTATAGAGTATAAGAAATCATATCGTGTTAAATTTTCTTCCAACACAAAAACAAGCACATTTAAATTTGAAAGAAATCTAACACATGCTATATTTCCTTCTAGCACAAACACAAGAACATAACAACATTTTAGGACTAAATAAGTCTAATTTGTGCTAGTTTAACAACATTGCAATGTAAAAGAAAATCTAACATGTGTTAGATTTCCTTTTAGCGCAAATTCAAGCACATAGAAACATTGTAGGTTGAGAAATCTAGGAAGTGCTAGATTTTTGTCTACCACAAATACAAGCACGTTGCCAACAACAACATTGTAGAGTATAAGAAATCTCGCTTGTGTTAAATTTTCTTCCAACACAAACCCAAGCAAATTTAAATTTGAAAGAAATTTAACACATGTTATATTTCCTTCTAGCACAAACACAAGAACATAACAACATTTTAGGACTAAATAAGTCTAACGTGTGCTATATTAACAACATTGTAATGTAAAAGAAAATCTAACATGTGTTAGATTTCCTTTTAGCACAAACTCGAGCACATAGAAACATTGTAGAGTGAGAAATCTAGTAAGTGCTAGATTTATGTCTACCACAAATACAAGCACGCTGCCAACAACAACATTGTAGAGTATAAGAAATCTAGCTTGTGTTAAATTTACTTCCAACCCAAACACAAGCACATTTAAATTTGAAATAAATCTAACACATGTTTTATTTTCTTCGATCACAAACACAAGAACATAACAACATTGTAGTACCAAATAGGTCTAATGTGTGTTAGATTAACAACATTACAATATAAAATAAAATATAACATGTGTTAGATTTCCTTTTAGCACAAACTCCAGCACATAGAAACATTATAGAGTGAGAAATCTAACAAGTACTAGATTTATGTGTACCACAAATACATAGACATTGCCAACAACAACATTGTAGAGTATAAGAAATCTAGCTTGTGTTAAAAAAAAATTCAACACAAACACAAGCATATTCAAATTTGAAATAAATCTAACACATGCTATATTTCCTTCTAGCACAAACACAAGAACATAACAACATTTTAGGACTAAATAAGTCTAATGTGTTCTAGATTAAGAACATTGCAATGTAAAAGAAAATCTAACATGTGTTAGATTTCCTTTTAGCACAAACTCAAGCACATAGAAACATTGTAGAGTGAAAAATCTAACAAGTTATGATGGATTTCTCACACAAAACAATCTCATACTCACCTCCATATCCCTCCACATGCTCCTCCCCATCTAGGAGACGCATATACATGTTTATAAACCACATCAAGTAAATTGTCTCTCTCACTCATGTGGAATCCTGGGTCTTTGTAATATTTCCCAAACTATGCAAATAGAACAAACTCTTAAGATGGATATAAAGGAAAAGCTTGTACATTGAGAAATTTGATCCCTTTGTAGGCTATCTAAATCTAGAGTTAAGATGAATCTAAAATGGTTTAATGATTAATAATTATAATTCTTATTTTATTTTATTTTCTTTTATATTTATATAATTTAACTAAATTAACAAGTTTAAATAACATTACATAACCTTAGAACATCTCATTCACTTTGGGCTAAAGTCTCCCATGTAATCATTCATGTTGGACTAAAGTCTCTCCATGCAATTATTTAAATCTATAGATATTTATTTTTATCTTAATCAATAATATTTAATATAAAGTAGAAAACATAAACTTGGAAAAGCCCATAAATATTATAAATATCAAGTGAATTACAATGAAATTTGAACCATTTAAAATTATAATTTTATATTTTTATTTTGGAAAATTTCAAACCATAAAATTGATAATAATAAAAATTTTATTAAATATATGGTTATTTTATTTAATTTTATAAATATTATATACAATAATACATGAAAAATGTAATATAATTTCAAAAATTGTAATTTATAATTTTAAAATTACTAATAAAAAAATATTAACATGCCAAATTCTTTATTATTATTAAAATTTGTAGATATTTATTTTCATTTTAATGGATAATATTTAATATATAATGGAAAGTATAAATTTGGAAAGGGCTACCCATATTATAAATATTAAGTGCATTATAATGTAATTTGAACCATTTAAATTTATGATTTTATATTTTTAATTTAAAAATAAAATTTAAAACATATAATTAATTAAATTTATGATTTTACATTTCTAATTAAAAAAATTTCAAAACATAGAATTGAAAACATATTGAAAAGAGGGTCCTCTGCATGGAGCTGGTAGAAATGTTCACTGCAAATGAGATAAGGTGTCATTGAAATCACATTATACACTTGTCTGATTCATCACTGTAATGAGCCAAGGTATACGAATTTTAGGGATACCCAAAGAGCAGCCAGTAGCTAAAATTCTTTATGCCAACACTATGGAACTAGAGGGAATGGATTCAATGGAGATCAAGACCTTGCTTTGTGCTTTGCTAAGTGGAAGAGGTCCCTATAAATTAAAATTTTCCTGGAGATAGGGACAAGCAACTAATAACAAGCAAAAGCACTAACAATGTATCAAGGAGTCAAGTTCCTCAAGGGCATTGTGCAAATGGATGTAGTTATTGTTGAGGACTCCAACATAATCACAAGATTAATTTAAGGGAAATACCATTGTACTATGAGGAGCATACAAGAGTATGCTTATGTATTACTACTATATTCAATGCTAACCTTAAAATTCATGAATGGTATATGTTGAACCAGTGTTATGATTTATTATCTATGTTGTTTATAATCAAAGTAATAATGAGAACCAACACCTTGCAAAAAAAGAACAATTATCATGAAGTATATGGAAAGTGAACCAAATGGTAGCATACCCTCCTAGTGGAATTATGTCTTTCATAGTTGAATATTACCTTGTTATTGAGTCACAAGTGTAATCACTCAATGAAATGTTGTAAACATACCATTGTCATTTTGGAACTAGATTGGTAAGCCTGATAATAAATGTTATGTTAATTTATAAATAAGATTAAATACTTGTTGAGTAGCAATGACATGGTACACTAATTAGAACCAGTGTAGATCCATCTTAATTCTGAATTTATTAAATGCTAAGAGGGATCAAATTTTTTGGCATGCAAACATTTCTTCAGGTTTTGCACTAAAAAAAGAGGTTTTCGCTTCAAAAAATTTGACCTCTCTCAATAATTGATAAATGATTTAGGCTAATATATCAAATGATTTAAATAGCTGAAATTCACATTGTATTAATATAAAAAGTTATTAAATCATTTATAATTCAACTTTATATTTCTTTTAATTTAAAATATATTGATAAATTATACTTGTTAAATAATTGATAATTAAATATATCATTTATATTATATTTTAAATCTATTTTTTCTAGATTTAATGATAATTTTGTCTCACTTATATTAATTTCATTATTTTTATTAAATATTAAAATTTTATTATTTTTAAAAAAATTTACTAAAATCACTATTGAAATTTCAAAATTTTAAAGATATTAACATTTATACACAATTCAATTAAAAGGCTCAAACTTACATAACTTAGAAGGCTCTCTTATATATAATTTATTTAGTTAAAATGCATTTAATTTAAACAATTTGTTAAACTATCTATCATTAATACCAATCTAGATCCATTTTAACTCTTTATCTACTAAAAAGAGATTTAAATCCCATGGACAATACCATGGGTTCTCATAAACTCAGAGCTCAAAAACTAACTTGACCAAGTCAAATTTACCATAACTACCCAATAAAAATTAATTAAAAAAATAATAACTTTTTATTTTAATATAGGGTTATTTTTATTTTTATTTCAAATTTACCTTAACTACCCAACAAAAATTGATAAAATAAATAATAACTTATAATTTTTATTTTAATAATGTTATTTTTATTTTATTTTAAGTAACCAAAATTATAATATAATATATCAAACATTTCACCCAAAAATAATGAAAAAAAATGTAATTAAATTAATTACATTTTACACCATTAATATTATTAAACATTTACCTAATCCATTAATATTATTAAACATTGACCTAATTACATTGTACACCATTAATATTATTAAACATTTACCTAATTACATTATACACCATTGAACATTTGAAAAAAACTAAGGAGAAAGAAGAGTATCAACATGAACATTAAAGACCAACACCAACTTTGAAAGAATTTCTTCGCTATCAAGAGCCAACTCTAAATAAAGCCACTCCAGATTTAGTGACATATGTACAAGTGTGTCATAGCTTTTATTACTCTGCCATATAGTGCATACATCTCGCTCAATGTTGGGAATTGATATGTAATTTGCAACCACCTTGTCTCTTTCATGATAAGCTCCAGTGCAAATATTGTCACAATAGTACAATTTCAGGGACAGGAAAATATTAAAAGACTCGTTGTAGTAAACAAAAAAAAAAAAAAATCTAAGTTATTTTATACTGGTTATTTTTATTTTAATTAGATTTCGAAACTATTTTAAAATTTGACGAAAAAAATGTTAAATAATTGACATCGTTTTTATCAATCAAATTCAAAAATATTCTATATGCAAAAAAATGTACAATCACATTAAATTCAACTACTGTAAATACTTTGCAAGAGAAGTTTCGTTATATGTTTAAACACTTATATTGGACTTTGACGGAAGAAACGAGAACATAAGGAGTCAAGACACGTTCTATGGTGGATGTGCAATAACCATCAAAGTTGGCATCCTTTTCATTGTGCAATTTGTTTATCGAAAATCTAAGTAAGATGTTGTAGAGCTTGATATCCACTGTTTAGGCATTGAACCATACCGCTTTCTATTTGATTTCTATTGTTGATTTTTTTAATAAACAGTTAGTTAATACAACATTAACTACTCGAACAAAAATAAGGAGTGGTGAGATTTTTTTTATCAAATGAGTGAAAAAAGTACCTAGCCTCTTTCTTGTTATTATCCCTGCCCACTGCTAGGCATGCTAGGTATATAGCAATCGATAAATTGCTGAAAGCTTATTATTTTCTTTAGATTTTTTTCATATGGGTTGATTTAAGCCAATGTTTTCTAGAAATTTTTATTTTAAATTATTTTAATTTTATTTTAAATTTTTTTTATTGGACAAGCAGTCAACTCAACTGATATTTGGAAAAAGCAGTCACACTTCAAATCAATGGTTAAAAGTGTGTCACCTGATCCAACAGAGCAGAGCAAAACTTCAAAGCAGTTAAAAGTGTTGACGATTGTTGATCCATACCCTTAAAAACTGATATCCATTGCCATGCATTGATAACATAATAGATAAACTTCAAGGAACTAAAAAATTTGGTAAGATTAATTCAAATTCACTTGTAAATAACGTGATTAGGGAAATTAGTTGTACAACAAATAACCAAGGAGATCTGCCTCATTGTATGCAATGGCCCCATTTGATATAAATATCATATTTTACATCTCCCATGCATTGTGTATTTGGTCTTTCATATTGACAAACAATACCAAGAAGAAAGAGAAGAACAAAAGATCATCCTAAATCGGTTAAAAACAATTATTGGTATGTTAACAAAAATGATGACCCATCGAATGACAAAGAAAGAGAAATGCTCAGTAAATTTCAAGAAAGAAGGAAATTCTCATCAAGAGGATACTAAGGTTAAACAGCCTGAAACCTTCTGAATTTGAGGACTTCCTCGTTATCTTCCACCATGCTTTAAGGTGAGACAGCTATATGCAATCTTTGAAGCAGCAAAGGAGACCCTCGATAGTATCATGGGAGACATTCAAAATGCTGTTGAAGGATCAGTTCTACGATATTGGATATCAAGAAGATCCATTTAATTGTGATATTTTCACAAACACAAGAAAAATTGTTCAAGACTACACCACTGAATATAAGAAATCAGCAAGCTTGCTAAATCTCAAAGTAGAAATTCCTCAAACGTTGATAAAAAATTGAGAACTACATGGCTACAACAGAAAGGAATTTACCCCATTTGAAGTAAAGAACCTTAATGATGCTGGTAAGAAGGCTCTATTTATTGAGTACAAGAACAGAAAACCAGCAGTGGGGAAATGGAAAACCAAGGAAAGGTACCTAACATCAAAAATCTCCTAAGCAAACGAACAGAAATAGGACTTTCACCACTGCTCAGTGACTCAAAAGACAACACCAGGAATCACTGCAATCATTGCAGTGTTGATTTATGGGCACACTGAGAAATAATGCTGGAAATTACATCTGAATTATATCCTACAATTTGGAAGAAAACATCTACGAGAATGTTGAGTGACAAAACTGGAAAGTTTCCAGAAGAGAAGAATATAGCTTATATGAGTGCAGACCACCAACTAAAGAGGACACATTATTTAATCCATTGTCACATATTTAAAGGCATATGTCCATCTGCGTGCAATTTTGACTGGTCTAGCAGGGTATAACTCATGAGGTACTCACCGATGAAGCTTGATATGCATTATCCAAAACAAGCAGCAAACTTCACTTTTCCAGCAAACAATTAGTAAAATTTTCATTTTCCAATCTTCTTAGGCAAAGGATCGATTCAGCAACCCCCAAAACCCTCAGCACACTCTGTTTAAAAAAATAGCAATTAGTTTTGGGCTGGGACTATAATCCCTCATCAAATTTTCGACCGCAAGTCCACTGGAGGGGCATCAGATAAAAAGGTGTGTTTTGCTTAATTTTTGTGAAATGCGCTCACCAATCAGGTTCCAACCCACAAGTGCTCACAGAGATGACTTAATAATGGCAAGTTTAAGTTGTCAGCAGAGAGTCAGACTCGTGACCTAGTTAACTAAGGTCAGCAGCAGAGCCCAGCTGGGTTTCACCCAGGAGAACCCTGAAAACTCTGTTTTTTTCAACAGAGCTGGTTGGTAACATAGCAATAAAGAAGATTAAGAGCTCAAGCCCAACCCTATGTTCTTATTAAGATCTACGACCTCGTTCTAATCAAAAAAATGGGAGCTAATGTTAAAAAGAGAAGCCCAGCCCATGTTCTCCTTAAGGCCTGCGACCCCACTCAACTCAAAAAATGGGGAGATTCCGTATAAAAAAAAGGCCCACGACTATGTTCTTAAGGCCTGGGGCTGCCCACCTCTCTTCCTCGCAAATAGTTGGCCTCCATCTAGACCTTCTCATGTTTAGACGCCCTCCATCTAGACTTCTAATCTTTAGAGCCTTTTGGGTTCCACCTGTGTCTAACCAAAGGAGGGTGCAACGAAGTAATTTTGGTACTCAGAAATCTCAAGCAGAGAACCGCTTATCCAATTGGCTAGTGAATGTCATTTGCCAAAAAGTACCCTTGGGTTCAATGTGATTGGACTGAGCAACTGATTATATAATATGGGCCCCATTGTCTATGGCACAGATGGGATTGTAGGTCGTGGAAGAGGAAGAGGCCGTGATTTTCGATCAGATGAACAAATGCATGGAGTGCCTGCGGTAGCCTGATTGTCTGATACAGTTAGCCTTAGAACATATGGATGCCTGCTCTTGGAAGCTTAGAATTTTAACGAGTATATGAATTTTGTGTATTCTCACATCTTTGACGAATGAATCGATTTGATTGAGTTAAGCATAAGAGTAGTCAATTCATGCTAGTATTTTCCAATTTCTCTCCCAACAATCTAAGTTTAAATTGATCATGCGGATTCCCCCTGGGATAGGCAGTCTCCTTGGTCGGGCAAGGCCATCAAGGTGACAGTGAGTGGCTTGCCTATTATGCGTCTAGGCTGTCCCATTGAGGTTAGGACTTTTCCTCCTAGGTGATAATTTGAGTGGTAACAGTGAGTTTGGGTGATATTTATGAGTTAAACTTTAAAGAATAAGTCGGGATTGATTCAGATTCAGCTGATTAGACTCTATTTCCTCTTAAAACATAGTCAAACTCGCGACTCCACTTGGACTGCGAAGAGTCTGATAACACTGCCAAGAAGCTTCGTATGGCATATGGCATAAATTGCAGAGCAGTAAAAGCATTAGTGGACTGAAAAGAAAATGTCATACAGATCAACTTGGTTAATAATTTACTCAGTCCATCTATATTTAAGAAGCACATCTATAATAATTGAAAAGCCACTGGCCTTGAAGAAGAGGGGATGGTTGAGGTTCTGTTCCTCCATCTGTTTGAGGACTGCAAGCCAATCTACTCTTTTGGGCTTCATTATTCTCACCCACTTCATGATTAATTCAGATGGATCATCCTCTTCTGATAAACAAATTATATGTTTCATCAAGCCATTGCTCCTTCCAGACAACTTTGGAGGCAGAGCTTCTATGAGCCTTTTTTGCACCTTATCCAATCCATTGTCGTCTACATCAGCCCACCTCAATCCCTTGCCCTTCACTTGCTGGTTGTCTTTATCTCCCCCAACATCAGAATCTGATTCGTCCTCTGCATTTTCAACCTCAACTTCATAATACTTTTCTTCTTCGGTTGTTGCTGTTGCTGTCGTTAATGGGTGTCCGTGGCAACAAGGTCGGAGTGCAGAGAATCGAGAATGTAATATTCTGGGAGGCACGGAAATTGCAAAGCACGTGGAGCATAAACTGCAATGTACAGAACCCTAGAATTGCATTGCACACATAAATCCTAAGATAAGTCAGCTGGCATCAAAATCAGAAAAAGCATAGCACTTGGAGTGCATTAAATTTTGATGTGTGGAACCTTAAATTTGCATTTGTGCACAACATAAATCCTATTCAGCATGGGAAACCTTTCAGGGAAACATCCTATTACATATAACAGAAAGCGCAGCACCTGTAGTAAATTCCAGGGAAGAATAAAGATGACCCTTGCAATTATGTTCAGCTTAAATTACACAGGCACACACAAAAATACAAAATAGTTACATTTTAACCCTCAGTAGATTCAAAGTAGCTTTGTGAATTTGAATGATGAACCTTGGGGTCCACAAAAGAAGTGAGTTAAATTTTGAAGGAAAATAATGCTAGAAACAAGATGTGACCTGATCATGATTTCTATTCTGTTATGATACCATTGTCAGGCCAGTGCTTTAAATTAAATTTAGATGATATGATTGCAGGGTTAAATTTTTCTTTTCTCATTACCATAACACCCCTTATTTTTTGGCCAAGTCAGGGACTGATTTCCCCAATCTGCTGCTAAAATCTATTCATATCAGAACTGCACTTCTGGGTATATGGCTGAGAATTCTCTTATTTTTCCTGGGAGCCCAACTTGGGCCAGCAATAGTAAACTCCCACATTTTTACAGTGAGACTACAGCTCAGCTGACATGGCACTAAAGTTGGTACCAACTTATTATCAGATGCATCTCATGGAAAGTGAGTAATTGGAAAATAAATATGGTACATATGACCATAACCATGTACACAGGATAGTCCTTCCCATTAATATATACACTCCTAAATAAATAAAAGATGAACACTTCTATTTGAATCTGGAAAAATGACTTCTAAATCAAAGTTTTATTGCATCAGATCATTGCTATAGCTAAGAAACAAAATGACAAATTCTTTTATTTGTCAGATCACCACACAATGCAGAGAGCCTGGGCCTATATCCGTAGGCATTATTTTTTCATCGTAAGTAGTATTATGATTTGGAAAGTGCCAAGGGCCACTCTGATTGCAATGAGCAAAATGTTAGGAGACAATGATTTGAAAAGTAACTAGGGTTATCTGAATGATTATGGGCAAAATCTTGAGTAACTGAATTGGGATAATAACAGAATCAGGGTGAAAATGTTGATGTTTAATACATCATGGGAACTCTGGCTTCTGATTACCGCCCTCAAAATCAAAATCTTCTAGAAAGTTTGGCTAACAATTTGTATCAACGTTTTATGGACACAGGGATCCCGATCTGGTTAAAAGAATTAGAGCTGCCATAGCTCTGGAAGTTCGATCTACTGGCATTCAATACACATTTTCTCCATGTGTTGCTGTAAGACTCTGGCATGGAAGTCATGGAACGCACCTAAAGTGTTGAAAAATAGAAGAAATGGAAATGAAGAAAATGACATTTCTGCATTATTTTTTGGCAGAATGTCTGGGAAATGTTTCCCAAAAGTTTCCTAGCTGTATCCTTATTGTGTCAGGATCAGAAACTTTCCTGCATGGAAACAGATGCAAGCTGTTGTATTTTTGTTACATGAGATGTATTTGAGGTTGAAGAAAGCAGAATGTAAGATGGAGCCTTATTTCCCTCTACCATAAGATGTGTGTTGGGGTTACGTGTCAATGAATCGACAGAGTGGTTTATAGAAAGAAATCACACTTCTCAGATTTAGGGAAGAATGCCATTCTGATAACAGCAATATGAATTATGTGTTGATCTGGAAGAACCTTAATCAAAAGTGGGGTAAATTTATATATAATCCAAAAACGGTAGTTCTCTCAAGGATAAGGAATAAGGCAAATTAGATGTTCACATATAGAGAGGATCAATCAGATGAGGTTTCTATGGCATATATATATAGAGAGAGAGAGAGTAACATAAGATGGAAAGAAAATGACATGAAGCAGCAGGCATCATTCTATGGGATAGTAATTTGCAACGAGATAATAATTATATTTGCAGTCATCATTTTGATAGTACACATGGTGTGAAGTGGCAGGTTGAATTGTATAAAAGGGTATTGGAACTGACTGCATACAGAAGCAAGTTTTGGGGTACACATAAGTGAAAACAGTAAACCTGTTGAGATCATCATCGTGGAATGGGATGGTTCCCTAAAGAACTGGAAGCACATGTGGGCTCATGCTGGTTGGCCAAATGACCAACAAATTTAGAGGGATACCATTAACCCATGTAAACAATAAAAGGCAGTTCAAGCATACACAGGAAAATAAAGATGTGGAATGGCCATACGAGATCATCTTAAAATAAACTAACAAATGGAATTTGATAGAAGAAAACCAACTGCAGTAGAGCACAGAAATATTACAGCATGTGAAACTTGTTACTGGAACAAACATGACATGAATATGAAGAGATGAGAAAAACAATCAATTTTGAACATTGTAAGAATAAGTTCAATACCACCGAAAAACAATTGACCAAAAAATACCTTAGAGACTAGTTACCTAATCATAGTTACCTAATCAACAAAAGTAATTTACTGCTTGGTTTGCATCCACCAAGTTGCTTACTGTAAGACTGGATGGAATGTACCCAAGGAATGATGGGATAACTACTCTGTAAGCTATACAGTGAATGAATGCTGAAAGCACACTGAACACAAAGTTATGAAGTGTGTTAGTCTAGAATTGAAAAACGTCGGGTTAATATTGGTTTAGAGTAAATTCCAGAGGCATCTTTCAAATCCATGACAATAAAACATTGGGTTAGTTCATAAAAAAATACACAAACCAAGGACAAGAACCAGTGTGACTATGCAAAGGAAGTATATCCTAAAGGGCAGAAGAAGGTCAGTAAGATGGAAACTTTTCTACTACTCAGATTGGTAGAGGTTTTCAGATAGAACCCTGCTCTGCCCAAGCATCATATCAGATATTCATCTGCATGCACTGCTCCTTAATCGTCATTATGGAAATAGTGGCAGTATCATAATTCTTGTGCCATTGTAAATGTATATGTTTAATTAAAAGGTAGAATAAATG
The DNA here is from genome assembly GCA_031772625.1 of Pinus tabuliformis. Lineage (NCBI taxonomy): Eukaryota > Viridiplantae > Streptophyta > Pinopsida > Pinales > Pinaceae > Pinus > Pinus tabuliformis. The sequence goes on along the minus strand of CM062820.1, from coordinate 1,140,469,871 downwards.
TTGGCTAGAAATATTTGAAACATCAACAGAGCTTTTGAAATTCCAACATTAGGTCTAATAAGGAGATAAAATTTCTTAAGGCATCTTGTTTCTACAGTTTGTATGAGGTCCATGGATGGTAATAAACCAATGGAGGCAGCACTATGTATTATACACTATATCCACAGACAACTTTTGACTTTGTGGGTTTTGATTTAAAATTTCATTAATCTCATTAATAACCATGTCTTGCACAATAAAACAATGATTCTTATTTTCCTTAGGGTATTTTAAGAATTTAGCTTTATTATTAAACATATTTCTTAAAGCTACTGTCTGTCGTTCCTCAGGTCATCAGATACCCACAATATGCGTGTGCTAAGCACTTTGTGGGCGATGGTGGAACAACCCGGGTGTCGATGAGAATAACACTGTCAGCAATTATAAACAATTAGTCAACATCCACATGACCCCCTATTTCGATGCCATTGCCAAAGGAGTCTCCACCGTTATGGTTTCTTACTCTAGTTGGAATGGACAGAAGATGCACGCTAACCGTTTTCTCATTTCTCATGTTCTAAAAAAGCAACTTAGCTAATAGAATTCCCAAATCTATTTTATATCGTATTGCATATTGTAGATTAGTAGATTGATCTGAAATTTAATTTTCATTACTGGTTAAAATCATGTACATACTTTTATGACAAATCAACTTTCCTCAGAAGCATCAGTTAGTTAAAAAACAAATGGAAGCCATTAGAATTCTCTGTATTTCAAATATCGGACTAAATCAGATTTGGGCGTCTTAATGTATTTGAATTCTATTTCCTGTGCTTCAAAAGATTTGTAGGCTTCAGGTTGTGATATATATCAGTATCTAGTGCTTTAAGCAAAGACCGGTTTTCAGTATACCTGGCCTCATTTCTCTGGTTTGAAGCGATGCAATTGGGAGTGGAGTCCCATTAATATTCTATAATTGCACTTCAAATCTAAACTCCTAATGAATTCTGAGTGCAGGCATTGAGGGTGTCTTCAGTCTCATATATCACTGCGTGGTTCATTATATTATTTTCAAATGTTTGTTAGGATCCCCATTCAACTTAATAACAACGAATGTAAACACATAATTTAGGAAATTTTAAGGTGTAAATTTCAGTCTGAAATTAATTTTGTATTTTCTAAAATGATTTGACTAGGATAAAAATATTTTACATTAAAAATCTCCAAATCTTTTTAAAAGCTATATAAAATCCTTAAGAATTCTAATTTTTTTAAAAACTACATGATCAAACATGTTATTATTAGTATTTTAAAAATTAATATCATAAATTTGGAATTAACTTATATCTATGCTAATAGACTTGCCAGCTTGAAGCATTGGCTTCTTTGAAAGCTGAAATTCAAAGCCTTTCACACATTCATATGATTCCTTAACCAGAAAACCAAATCCAGGTATTTGGCAATGTATCTACCATATACTTTTCATTTCAATGGCTTGTTAACATACTTGCTATAGGGGTGCAGAGCGGGGTATATAAAATATAATTGGATCCTGCTATACGGGTGCAGGGTGGGTTATAGAAAATATGATTGGATCTTGATGTGGTTTTCCTATTTCATAACCATAGAAGGCAAAAACTATAAAGACACTTGTATCTGGTTGATGTATAGAAATTGCATCAGATACATGAATTGTCAGCACTGTGTGCATATATTTGCAGGGCAATGATAAAGGCACTCAGTACAGATCTGGCATATATTACTATTCAGCTGATCAGGAAAGAGCTGCACGGGAATCAATGGAAAGGCACCAAAAGCCACTGCATAAAGAGATCGTGATAGAGATCCTGCCAGCGAAGAAGTTTTACAGAGCAGAAGAGTATCATCAACAATACCTGGAAAAGAGATCAACTGGTGCCAAACAATCTGGGGCCAAAGGATGCAATGATCCAATTCGATGTTATGGTTGAATAGTGACTCGATCAAATTAACTAGACTTCTTTCAAAATTAAAGTATTTGTATCTTCTTGTTTAGTTCAGCTAGATATTACAACAGAGTGCTGTATAGGGGAATAGGGGAGTATTATGGTGGTGAAAATTTTGCGTCATGCCTCAGCCATCCATCTTGGATAGTGTCATCCGATTTCAAGCTCTTAAAGATGATTTTGATTTCAAGCTAGTAAAGCTCAGGGCTCAAGTATAACTCTATACTTATCTTTATTTGTAATCCTGCTGTCAAAATAAGTTTAGCTTATCTAGTTAGCTATGTTGTTAAATGTCATTTGAATTTAGTTGAAAGAAACAGAAAGGATGAATTGTTTCTGTTCTCTGCATATTTATTGATATAATTTGATTTCTAAATGTCATTTGAATTTTAGTTGAAAGAAACAGATGAATTGTTTCTGTTCTCTGCATATTTATTGATATAATTTGATTCTCTTCAAAAGAAACTTTATGAACAATGATAGTTAATAGTTCATAACTTTAGGACTATTATCTTCTCTCAGGAAATATGGTTTCTAAGAAAGAGTACAATGTACTTATATTCTACTCTTGTACAGAAGGAATTCCTATTAGACATTGGAAGACTGTTTGTGGGATATGGAGTTAGACTTACTTGTTTTACTGTATGTTTTTTAACTTGATTAAATATGCCATTAGAAGACTGTTTGTGGGATATGGAGTTGGACTGTTTTCATTTTTTGGATGCAAGAATTGACAGTATTTTCTCTTGGCATCATGCCCTTGGGCAGGGACTTGTTACTCGCAACCCATCTTGTTAAAATATCAATCCACAGTCCAAGCGTATTTTACCAAAAAGGGTAAAACATAAACAAAACAAGAGACATGACTGCATGGTGAATAGAACAAGAAATAGGACTCAAGGTTTCTGGCGAATTATAAGCGTAAATCACCTCAGTGACGGCGTACATTACCACTATAAAATTGAGTTTTGGGGATACAAAACCTACTTTACTAGAAATAGGAAACATAAACATAACTAGAAACAAAACAAAACTAGAATCGTGACTATAGAATTTTAACAGATAAGCAACTTGAACCCACCCATCTCCCTGAATATATCATGCACTTAAAGACTGGTGGTGTTGTCGAAGTGTAATCCCAACAGAGGAATGGAAATGATAATAGGAACAAGAACTGAATGGAAAAGAGGTATACTAGTCACGCCTCTACTGACATTGATCTGAACAATGTTGCATGTCATTAAATGGGTATGTAGCACAGGGTAGAGAAGTCCATCGGTCAGGGGTAGACCTAATCTTCCATTCATTTCCCATCGTAGTTTTAACAAAAATTTACTTGGGAATATCGACATCCAACCTAAACCGTTCTATTGAATGACATGCAAGCTATTAGTTATTTCAAAAGTGAAAAACTCTACATAAGTCACCAATAAGGCATTGGTTCACTAGTGAGGTCAGCAGAGTTTAACCCAACCACCAGGCTTCACTATCACTGTTGTCCATGCCACCTAAATGGCATAACAGAAAAGCACCGGGCGATTTTGGTAGAAAAATTACCATCCAGACTTATCACCTAAACCAACGGAAGTCACTCATGGGCAAGTTTCTTGCATTAATTCTTATAATTAAACAATAAAAATAAAATGTAGTTACCTACCTCTTGAGTGGGTTTAGTATCCTCTGGAAACCTCTCCTCTGGCACAGAGCCTCGATCCTGCTTGTCTTAGCTCACATCCATTTCCTCGGCATCTGATTTCATTGCTCCGGAACTCTCGGAACCCTGTGGTACAAGCAAATCTGAGGCCTTTTTTGTCTCTGACATTTATAGGGACGACTGGATCATCACAATCCACCTGTGGCAGAGCATCTAGATGGTGACCTCCTACAGTCTTGGGACATTTTATTTCCTCGTCTTAATCAACGCATTTTTGCTCTCTTTTCTGCTTAATTTCTTCACTGATTTCAGGGTCGGAAAGACACCTATCGCTTCTTTGGCACATAACACATACCTTCGGCTCCATCTTCCTCTGCGGAATCTTGTACATACAGCCTCTTGAGTGCCTCTTGCACTTGTCTAGAAGTATTTTAAAGTTGCAAAGAGTGATGGAGGCTTGGGGATGGGCCATCGCACAAAGAGTGTGGGGGAACCTTGTGCAGATCCCTTCGTAGAATGAAACCACCACGATTGGAGGCACCTAGAATCCAATTTCTTGTATTCAACCAAATGTATCAAATCAAACCTGCGACAACATGGCCGCGACCTTCCTCTTTCTTCCCTGGAAAAACCCTGCAACGTGAGGGAAATGAATAAATTTTGATCTTTGAGAAACATAATGGGATGATATGGCGACCTTCCTCCCTGGAACGCGAGGGAAATGAAAAAATTTTGATATTTGAAAAACCCTGGAACGCGAGGGAAATGAACAAGTTTTGATATTTGAAAAGCAGAAATGCCGTGAAACGTTGAATGGAACTTAAATGAAATGCTTTTGTGTTTTTCAATTGGAATTAAATGAAATGTGTAAGTGTTTCAATTAAATGAAATGTGTAAGTGTTTTTTTTGGCTTAATGGGGAGGTATTGTTTATGGTAAAGAATTCTATGCAAGAAAAATTATTTGAGGGGATTTTAGTTGAATTGAAATTAAATGAAATGTGTAAGTGTTTTTTTTGGTTTAATGGGGAGGTATTGTTTATGGTAAAAATTTCTATGTAGGAAAAATTATTTGAGGGGATTTTGGTTGATTTTTCAATGTAATCATGTTACATTAAAGGTGAATTATGGTGACATAAAAACAAGTTGTGTATGGTCAAAAAGTGCAATGAAGTCGTAATATTATAAGATTAATGATTATTTCTAATAAAATGTTTGGTTTAGTAAGGTTAACTAATCTATGGAGATGCTCCAATATTAGATAAGAATTTGCAGATAGAACAGAAATCAAATGGAAATAAGGAATTTGTCTAGAGAAGATCAGATGGAAGAATCCAAGAGGAATTTCCATGGCGGTCTAACCCTAGGGTTTTTTCTGGTGCGAAGATGGGTTTTCACCTACACTCAGGAGTGATAACAGCGTGAGAGAATGGTCACAACGCTAGCAAACAAGGGTCAATACACCTGGTTTATATTTATCTGCGGCGGTTTGGCAACTTATGGTCTCGCGGGTTTTCTTGGTCAACTAGTAAGGGGATCGAACAGTGGAGGTGAACGTTTTGTTCAGCTGGGCCAATGTCTCTCGGAGGGTCTTTATTTCGCTGGATTTGTCCACAATTTCACTGTCAAACCCTTAGCGTTAGGGTTTTTACTAAATATATTTTCTTTCAATCCTGAGCTTTACCAGGCTTGTTAAGCTGGAGTGGGTATGCAAAGACCAACAAATTATTAGATTTAGTCATAAGTCGTTGTTCCCGGACCCCATCTTGTTCGAGGTATCCAGTGATGTTTTTTCCTATGGGAGGAAGAGGGCAGCCACAACAGGGGGCTAGTAGCAATAATACTCATCGCAGTAATAGCAATCACAATGCGAAGGTGCATTAGTCTTGGGGATTTCATGGACCAGGCAATCGGTCCATCGGGCAGACATCCTCAAATATGGGGAGTGAGTGCATGGCCTAGATAGGGCAAAAACAGGACATTGCTACTAGTCAATGAGTTTCTTGTCACCCCTTTATGTCTTCATAGTCCTTGTCATGGAGCCACAGTAGCTCACAAGACCACTCACTTTTTATGTCCTCTGGTTATTCCTAATAACACTATGGTTCTAGGTTTTCCTTGTTATCATCAATCTTTAGGAGTCTCATAGTTAAAATTTGTATGGCATGGCCCCATCATGGCACACCATATGGTACCTCAACTCCTCTATGAGTTCATGTACGAGAATCCTTTTCTTGTGTCCAAAATAGGCACACATTGACATGATTGTTTTGATTGAGTTGTGATTGTACCTTGTACATAGAAGTGTGTGTGGTGTTTTGTGTCCTTTTGGTTTGATGTGTGATGCGAGAACTTTTCTACTATATAATTTTTGACAAAAAATTATAGGGAATGAAATATTCTAGAAAAAATATATGGATGTTGGTTAGAAATGACTAATCTGATGCTTTGAACACCAAACAATACACTAAGTATGGATGTTGGTTAGAAAAGACTAATTTGACGCTCTCAAAGCCAAACAATACACTAAGAACGAATGGAGGAGGCATATTCCTAGTGTTGAACTAATGTTCGTGCTCCAACAAGCTCAAAATGAAGGGCCCAATATATGCAAAAGGGTAAAAAACATAATGATGACTACAAATAAATATAAGGAAGGAAATTGGTTGATAACACTTCATATTATTTTCTTATGCCATACACAATACACTAAGATTATATTTAAATTTTAAATTAATATTAAGTATAAAATTTATTAAATTGCATAATAATTGATAAATTCAAAATTTGTCTTCTCAATTAATATATGTGATGAGTCTCCCATAAGGTTTTTCTAACCACTCCTAGGCACATAAAGGCCATATTGAACCTAATTTTGTTCACTTAATAATACTTTCCTAGCTTAATGAGTTCTTAGGAGAGTCCAAGATATTTTTCATACTTTATGTGCCTAACATGACTATTGTGTAATATTTGAATGGATTTTACACAAATTTCAAGGAGAATCATCTAGAGATATTTGTGGGGCCTACTACCTTCTACAAAATAAAACCAACACGACTTCCTAAGGATAGTAAATCCTCCTTACTATTGCTACGTGGTGATCTAGGAAACAAGATCTAGGTTTTTATTGATTTTTGGAGGGAAAGCAGTCCTCCACTCAAGGAGTTTTCCTCCTATCCACTTGTACAAATAATAGGCTTGAGTAGCATAATAGGATTATAAGAAATTGTAGGAAAGCATGTGAATAATACGAGAGGTTTAGATTCTAAGCATTTTTTGTAACTTTGTCATGTACAAACAACATTTTTGCTAATTGAAGTGATATTTGATTTCAGCTCTTAGTTTAGCTTTCTTCTAAGGTTTTTAAGTTTCCTTGTGTTAAGGCCCAACCTACGTGGTCGATATCCCTCTTGTATCATTTCTGTTCACACATTTGTTTATGTCTACAAAATATTTATGAACATTACTTTCATGCACGTTTATTTAGATAGTTTATGAGCAGTTTTATCTTGCAGATTATCTTAACATTTGTTGATGATAGTTGTAGCACTGTTATATTAGTTATATAGAATTTTTACTTTGAATTTAGTTCATTTCCATTACTATTTTTAATTTTTTTGTTCATTATGTATTATTCATTGTTTCTTACACTCTACTCTATTTTGCAAGTACAAGAAGCACTACAACCTTGCATTTTGTTAGATTAACCTACCACAAGTTGTTTTGATGCATTGGATAGGTGCACTTTTCAATTTTCCAACTTCTCCTTAGCATCATTAACATCCAATATCACGTTTAGCATATTCACCTTCACATTACACTGTTTCTTGTAGAAAAATAAGGACACTTGTAGTAGTTTGCAACTCGACTTCTAAGCTTGCCCAATAGGGTAACAAAAACTGTTCCTATGGAAAACTCATTCTAATTGGCTGACAAACAAGGAAAAAGTGAAAGGCAGCCAACAAAGGTTCTGAAAACCATGAAAACACATCGGATTTGCTCCCAGAATTCCAGGAAAGAAAAGAGGCAGGAAAAAGCATAACGAGTTATTAATGGATGTGGAAAGCTAATGATAGATTCAGGTAAGATGAAATATCAACCAACTACTCCTTTACAAATCTTTAATAATGAAGTTTACATCTTGGATAGGTGCACTTTCAATTTTCCAATTTCTCCTTAGCATCATTGCCATCCAATATCATGTTTAGCATATTCACCTTCACATTACACTGTTTCTTGTAGAACAAATAAGGACACTTGTAGCAGTTTGCAACCTGACTTCTAAGCTTGCCCAAATTCACATGAAACACATGATTTTCCTTAATGCTCTATACATACTTACTGTCTCAATACTCGACACCTAACATACAGACGAGCTTGTAGATTGAAGCCCTAATTTCTCAATACCCAATATCTTGAAAGGCAATGGTCGAGCTATCAAGCCACCGGGCCCTCAGAAGAGGCTAGAGAGTGTCATTGATACTAATTAGTTGATATCTTAACATCCAAAATCCCAACATCCACATCGTCACTATATGGTTACCACCTATACAACACCTCAGTGCCAAGTCAACCTTCCATTGCATGTCGAACATGCCACATTGGTATGCCATGTCATCTAGACCCACATTGGTGCCACATCATACTGAGACGTTAGCATGTCAAATCAATTGCCACACAATTGACATGCGGTATCCCTGGGTCCACATCCACTCATCACATCATTACTCTATCGTTATCAAGGTTTCTTGTTGGCGACTAGTGTCCTACTTACTAATGTCTACTACCCAATATTGTGACATTTTGATAGGTCGATGTACAAACAACTAATACATTTCATTAGTGTTGGTTGACCTTGAGGTGTCCTTAATACAGTTAGCCCGACATTTGACCTCTTAATGGACTATAGTCCCCAACCATCAAGTGAGAGTCCTTGAACCCTCTATCTCCATGAGCTAATGGATAATATAGGATAATATGTTAATATCGAGGACATCTAACCTAGACTAGGTTAGCTGAGGCTTTTTGCACAATTAGGTGATGAGGAGCACTATTTGCCAGCATTATAAACCATAGCTATATAAATGTTGTATGGGTGTTAATGTGAGGATTTGCCTAACAAGGATGACTTTTGTTGGGCCTTGGACATCATCTAAGAAGAAACACTGTTATCATCCTAGGGCCTATGAATGGTTTTTAAGGTTTAGCAATAATATAAATTATGCACATTGTACAAAACCAATTCCTGATGCCTCTAAGGTGAATGGTTTATAGAATGCAAATGTGTGTTTATATAATTTATATGATGCAAAGGTTAGTTAATATTATATGGTTTGTATTAATAAAATAAATGCGCAAATTAATAGCACTGCTGGCAAATGAACATTTAAAAAATTATTATGATGAAGACTTTTCAAACAATTTTGTGAGAAAATTCAAAATTTTGTGGAAAATTCAATTAATAGAACTGCTGGCAAATGAACATTTAAAAAAATATTATGAAGTAGACTTTTCAAACATTTCTTGAGAAAATTAAAATTTTGTGGGAAAATTTAAAATTTCTCTTATCTCCTTGGCTGGGCTTGGTTCGGCTCGAATTGTCTGTTCTTATCTCCTTGGTTCGAAGTCCCACGGCGTGAACATTCTCTTCCAACGATTGATTAAGGTGTCGCTGTCATGGTTCACACCCAGTGGGAAAGCTTATTTTCTGAACCAACGATCTTATATTATTATATGATATTTGGCAAGTTATCCGGTATTCAACGATTTGGAAACTTTTGAGCAGACAAATCAGTGTGCTTTGAGGAGCAATAGCCAAGACAAGTTTACCAGCTCTGCATTTACTGTTATTTTTTCTGTGAGAGGCCGATCTTCATAGTTTTTGCCAGGTATGTGTTTTAGCTTTCTTTGTTTTCTTAAAAAATAGCTCCTTGAAGATAAGGTGTAGAAACTGCATGTAAAATTTTCATGTATGTTTTAGCTTCTGGATCCTCTCCAGTGCCATTCCTGCCTCCTCTGTAGCCCTCTATAATCCACCTCAGGCACCTCCTTAGTTGTTCCTGGGGTCACCTCCTCAACTCGAATATAATTTCTTTGAATCATTTTTCGATTGTATGGAGGGCGCAACAATTGTTCCTGGGGTTTTCGATTGTATGGAGGGCACAAAATTTGTCCCTGGGGTCACCTCTTCAACTCGAAAATAATTTCTTTTGAATCATTTTTCCATGTATGGAGGGCACAACAGTTTTCATTAGTTTAGTATTTGGAGGGCATTTCTCTGTCGAGGCGTACCATCCCACTTTCTTTGGTATCAAAGAGTTTTCCCTGATCAGTTTCCTGCCCTGCAATCATCTTTGACATTGCTCACATGCCATTATAACTGAAAAATGGCGGATGAATTCAAAGGCATCTCCACTTCCCCTAAATTGCTTATTTTGTTTGCACATCAAATCGAAGTTTGAGGAGATGATTGATCAAGAGGGGGCACATTTACGCCTAGTGCCGATTTTGGTGGAGATTAAGAAGGGAACCCTCCGCTCCCAGTTTTTTGTAAAGTTATGATTATGCTAGGGCAATTTTATGAATCATTAGGGGTGATGGATCCTTTGGTTAAAAAACCTTGACAAATTAGATCTCTTTGTGAGAGTAGAGTGAAGGTTAGCCATTTCGTCTGCGGATGGGGAAGATTTGCGATCGCACACACAGACATTTGAATTGCAGAGACGGAAAGTAGAAGAGACAGGGACCATAGCAGAACAGGAAAGTAAAAAGACGCACAACAAGCGATATCATAGCAGAACGAGGAAAGTATAAGCGAAGGGACCATATCAACTTCCTCCCACTCTAGCGAGATCATTACATCCCGTCGTATACCCTACCAAATTCCCAGTCGTTGCAGATTTCATCATAATCTGTCATCTCAAGGTAAAAATTATATTAAAACACCCGTGACTATTGACCTTCCAAAAAATCATAAAAATTTTTGTTTCTTGGCACTTCTGCACTTGCTAAGACAACGATGAAGGAAAAAATATACTGGTTGTGGCTGGCAGTATACGGATATCTACACCGCAACCCAAAACTGGGTGAATCTTGCCGATCTTGCATTGCAAAACCTTGATGGGGGTATACCGATTTTATCAATATGATACATATGTTTGTATAGTTTTTTTATTTTCTTAATCATATGACGAAAACCAGAATACAAGAATATGGGTTTCAATGCTTCACAACTGTTAAGTTCTTGAGCTCGGTTGCAACTTGGAGAACTAGGATATTTTGAGAAGAGTAATATAATATTTTTCAATCCATGTCCTTGCCTTGCAGACATTGAAAGGGTTATATAGATTCTTCTCAATGGAAAACAATTGCCGTTTGTGTGGTTGTTTATGATCTTGCCATTTATCCACGTATTTTTGTAATATGTAAAAGTTGCAACCTCATTAAATGACACTTACACAGCTAGAATACACCAGTGCTACCTCTAGAGAGATAAAATCAGCTGCGTTCATCTGATTCCTCAGTGCTCAAGATACTGGCCCATTGTATGCACATAATCGAAGGGATTATCCTTCGCTTTGACAAGTGAAATAGCCAGTAAACTCAAGGCAGCAATATCAAGATGAGTCCATATGTGCTACATTATTAGATTGACTTGGTAAACTGATATCTTGTTGTCTGTTCAGATTGTTGGGCTACCTTTAGATTCTTTCTTTTTGATTGTACAACTTTAAACACATACCCAACCCATTTCCTTGTAAGCATTACTAAGCATAGGATGATAATATGGGGCATTTTCTTGGATCAGATTCCAGCTTAGTTATTTCTCTGCTTTTGGGCATATGTAAAGTTAAGTGCATTTTAATGGAATGTGATTGCTTGTTTCTGTGTTAAGATATCTGCAAATTTCCTTGCTGACACTTTCACATCAATGTAGGAGAAGTCCTTATAATCAAATGTATTTATCCCAGGAGTTTATTCTTGCGCATTCTCAAACTTCAAGGCATGCATATGTGCCATAAATCATAGACAAGTACCCAGACTTGAAGAAAACTCAAAGTTAGAACCTCTTTTAACAGCGTATAGGTCCTCCTCATAAGACAGTTGTAAGAACTTCTCCCTCAACACGGTATGGATTTGTTGTAAAGAGAAAGACTTAGTTATGGATTTGTCTGTCTCAAAAAACAAAGGAATTTTTATATCTAATATGGAGGGAAGTAGGGCCTTTTTTGGAAATTTGCTTTCAATCTCATAATATCCGACCACTAGATTTCAATTTTATTCTTCAATATGTTATTTAAAACCTCCACTACATTTTTTTCATTTAGTGTAATAGAATTTGGCCTTTGTTCCCAAAAAAATTTTCTAAATAGAGTGCCACCATTTACCAGTCCTAAAATTTGAGTGATTTCCTCAATATATTTCAATGTAACTTTATGGATTAGCTTTCTGTTTGCATCATCTTTCATGCCAACATTAGAATTCGATATTTCTCCTTTCTAATGCCAGCCAATTGTTCTTAAATATTCCAGCTATTGTCACATTATCTTTATGTCATCTTCCATACCTGAAAGATATACTAGGGTTAATTATATTATGCAACATTACAATTTTCATCAGGCTTAGAATTAATAATAATAAAACAATATAATGATAGCTGGCCAAACCAAAATTTTGACTCTACCTACATCATCTCCATGTCTGATTTCTCATATTTCCATGCATTCTACAGGCGTAAAAAGAAGGAACTGTAAATACTTGTGAAAGATAGATTTTCAATAACACCATATGCATCATTCATGCACCCACTTAGACTGTAAAGTTTAACCAAGGGCAAATTGCATTGCTCTGGGGAAAATTCCATAATATTGACTTATGCTTGAAATAATGTCAGTTCTCATCAAGTAAACCTGAATGGCTACAGGCAGAAAAATCACCAAAAGTGACATGATTGGGCTTGATGTGCTATGCTTAACCTTTTTCAGAATGAAAAAGCTGATATTATATATATGAGGGATATAAATTCAAATTTAACATCATATACACTCCATTTGCAGAGAAAACCATTGAAATCACCATGGGAGAATTCCAGTGAATAGCTAAGGAAAAATTTGACTGAAACATAGTGTTCTGGGAGATCTCCAAAATAAAACATGATCACATAGATAAACAGGAAACATATGGATGTACAGAAACATCATTTATTACACCATCCATAAACAAGATGATAATAGAAAACAGCCACATAAAGATCAGAGACCCTCCATGGAAACCTGTGAAGAAAACAGAAATGAAACTAGAAGTCCAGCAAAAATAAACTCTTGGATAGGATAGCTAACTCCCTCAGATAGAACCTGCAAAAACCAAAAACAGTAGTCATCCTGTAGACCTGTTTAGACAGTGAATCTGCCAGATATTTTTTGTCTCTGTAATATGTGGTATAAACTACCAACCTTGGAATCCCAGAAAAAACTGATCTCTCCATGCAGCAATCAAATGTGGAACTGTAATATGGATCTAACCAGAGATCAAGATACTTTGCCCTCAAACTAGATTCAATGTCATTATCTTAAGGCATTCATCAATAGTTTTTGACTTGAAGAAACTTTTCTGTTGCTTTGAGACACAGAAAACATCAAATGATGATGCCTCAATTTTAGTTGTTTTTTTTCTCTCTCTCTTCACCAAAGGAATTTCCAATCCTATCTGAGTCTTCATAAAGTTCTTCCTATTCAATGCTCTTAATGATCTTTGAATTTTAATCTATCTTAAGTTGCTGCCACCCTGGGACTTGACTTCAGCTGTATGAGTCAATACATTTACCACATCATACATATCACAGTGCAGCTTAGTAACAGAATCACCTTGGCCAAGTTCTTCACTTGTCCCATAAGCAATGTAAGTTCTGGTCCTATTATCAGGCTTTAAGCAATTATCAGAAGCTTTGCTGCCAGATTAAGAAGGGCCCAATTCAGGATGTGTGTACTCATGAAAGGGCAATGCATTAATGAATTCAGCTCAATGGCGTGGTAAACGTTCTTCAAAGAAATTCGTGGTGGCCAATCCTTCAGCTTCAACATCAAAGGCCAACCATTTTTATGCATTTGACCATCTGCGTAACCTTTGAAAAAAGGTTGACGCTGATTTCAATTTCACACCAATTTAAGCAATCAATGGCCTTTATCTCGTCTCCTCATTAAACTTGCCATTCATAGTCTCTCGAACAGGCCGCAACATGACCAATGGGTCCCAGCTCAGACTGGAAGTGCCTTCAAGAACATTCTGCACAATGACCGGTTGACCTCTAATCCAGTGTTTCTGGAAATGCTCAAGGCCTTCTTCTTAGTATCCTGTACAGTTGGACAGTACAAATAATTGTCACTGTTGTCCTTCCTATGAGCTGCTTGGCGTAAATTCCTTTCAGAATATCCATTTTTCCCATAAGAACCAGACTTGAAGCATGAGGTACAGGAGTGAGAAATTTTCAAGCCCTCTGCGACTTTGCAGCTGCTGGCCATTTCCTCTACCTCTTTGTCAAGTTTTGCAATCATATTCATTCTATAAATGCGTTTTAATTCTAATAAATGACAACCACAGCCACCATATTCGGCATGGAATGCTACCATCACTATTAGCCTTCCAATCTGGTAATCTGTCTGTAGGGTCACAGTGCTATTGCTAGTAACCTGGGAGTGAAGCTCCAACCTGATCTTCCGCCCGACACCTTTGTTTGCTTATTTCTTTGGTAATCCCTCTCTAGAATAACCTCTATCTGTAGACTGCTGTTGGGCTAATTCTGCTTTACCACCACCTGGTTGACAACCTTCTCGAAGCCCCGACAACAACTGAGACAAAGATCATATGAACATATGGGCATTTCCGATGGTAATCAACAATTGATGTCTTGCAGTTGTCACAGAACAGATGCTCATCTGCATTAAGTTTGGCTTTAGGAATCTCCGGCTTTATTGTTGGTTCCCAATGCCTTATTATTATATTCCATAACAGACATCCAAGAATATATGTGTGACATCAATTTGCTTGATTGCACATCAATTCTATCTTTAGCGGAAGAATGTGCTTTTAGCATTGAGAAGACGTGATCGTTCAATGTTCTCGACTTCTTTGTATTTTCCAGATCCTACCCATAATTTGTTGGTTTTGATGTTTCGATGTCAAATATGTTATTACTAGCAATTGTCCCAAAAGTTACAATGAGAGGCCGATAGGATTATAAAAGGAGGAAACCTCTATAGATAGGCACGAAACTATTGAACAGGTAATTAAAAAGCGGCGAAATATATTTGCAAATATTAAAACAAAACACTTACATTAGTGGTTCACATTATAACTAAAACATTAAGTAATTGTAAGATGCTTTTCATAAGATGCGAAATAATGGACAAAAAGCCAATCCGGGAAAAAAGCATCTCATCCTTCTTGACCACAGAACCACACATTGCAAGAACCCTAGTAACTTCATTAAATAGTTGAAGCAAGATACAAATAACAGAATTACCTCTCCTCCTCCATGCCTAAAAATTGCTTCCTTTGCATGTTCCAGAATTTTTATTTTAAACTTTGTCAGATATGGATTGTCATTTAACCATTGCTTCCCCTGCTCTGTTTCTTTGGCACCTGAACCTTGTTTTCCATGGAACAAAGAGCAATTGGCTAGTTTCTAGCATGGTTCACGGGAGCATCAATGCACTCTCACCGTAAAAGAACATCACTCTGCAAATTATATGCAGATTTCTGTACCGATCTTCATGATCCCAAATAGAACAAATCCATTGAAAAGTAGCATAAAATATTGTTATCAAGCTGAACCTAGCAAAATCTGACCTTCATGATGACCTGTATATGCCGATGCTGCAGAAATGGTCCCATCTTTGGATTCTATAACTGCATCAGAAAAGATGTGATAAATTGTCATAACAAGGTCCTCCTATTTCCTCATTTCTTGTATTGAAACACACTGTTTTCAGTTTAAAGAATGGGTATTTGCATATTAGATGTGTTTGGGTTTGTACGTATATCTCATGTAATAAGGCACTGATGGGTGTGTGCACACATGCCCGTCACATAAACAAGCTCGAAAACCAGAAACGATGATGATCATTTCCCTTTTGAAAATGCTGCTTCTTCCACATTCAATAGAACATCAAGGTAGTTGCATGACTGACATCTTGTGGGAATCATATTACCACTATTGCTTTCAAGGCAAAACGTTTCTTGAAACACTACTAACAGATATCGTATATCTTTTTTAGTATGATTGTAGAATTTTGAAACTTTTCCAACATTTCCTGTTAACTCTCATCAGGGAAAATAGATATGACAGATATTCATATAGAGATAACTTAGATCAACATTCATGACATACAAATTAGTCTCCTAAATTAAGAAAAATACATCCTGTACAAAGGTAACTATTCCATATACCATTATTGGCTCTGACTTTTAAGTTTTCACCTAAACTGAGAATCTTCCAAAGTTACCATGCAAAAGCATTAGTTGTAGAACGGAAACCCAGACATGGAAATGCACTTCACAATCGACTAACATAAACAAAACAAAGGTAACATTTGTCATTCTCTATTGTTGTTCTGCACAAAAGTGGTTTTGAGGGGAATATCAAAGGAAGAAGGTTTTTATCCTTTTCCAGTTTGCCATCAGCCAAATCGAGCCAGTCAATCTTTGTCAAAATTGCAAGTTTGAATCAGTAAAATTGTTCGTTTTAATGCAGAAATGGATTTGGCACCCTTTAACACTTCTACTGCAAACAGATTGTAAAAATTAACATCTGATATGTGCAATTCCATCAAAACCAAAACGATTCTTGCTGGATTTAGACTACAGCATAGTAAAGTCAAAAGATTTCACTAAAGACAGAAATTTAGAAATGGTGCATAATCTGGATTCCTAAGGTGAGATATTTAGACTACAGCATAGTAAAGTCAAAAGATTTCACTAAAGACAGAAATTTAGAAATGGTGCATAATCTGGATTCCTAAGGTGATCGATATCTCAGATGATAAAATGAGAAATATATTTTACTTTTCAGTCCATGAATATATGTTAAGCACTTAAACACTTGAGCCCTGAGTATTAGTCAATCATGGGGCACATATCATGAGTAGGGTACATGCCCTGTGTGTCCAACACTCAAGTCGCATGTGTACTGATGTTGGCCAATGGTTAATGTCCCCATATGTTGTCATTTGTCAATTATTTTCAAACTATCAATAGTTGGATCTTAATGCACTAGTCCTAGTGCCAGTCACTTTTGATAATGGTGATCGAAAGTGTCACAGCAACTTTAGTTTCAGTGGTAGTGATATTGATGATATTGATTATGAGATCCAGGAGGATGAGCTATGAGAACCTTCTACCCTCTTTTTTTTTTAAATTTCATCAGTACTGCCATCTATCATATTCTTTATGTATTATGTTTTGATGACACTGAATGAGAAAGCTGTGGTTCATGGATTCTATATGTATGATCTATGGTGTATTCTTGCACATTTTATGTGTTATAATTCTTTGTTTTAAA
Organism: Pinus tabuliformis; assembly: GCA_031772625.1. Taxonomy (NCBI): domain Eukaryota; kingdom Viridiplantae; phylum Streptophyta; class Pinopsida; order Pinales; family Pinaceae; genus Pinus; species Pinus tabuliformis. Next base: position 1,140,452,697 of record CM062820.1, on the reverse strand, counting down.
TATTCTAGAACTTTACATTTTCATGTCTATATTTTATTTCTATAATTTGCACACATACACACATCATCGGAAATAAATCGCTAGGATGCTCCCAGACACTTTTCCCCATTCTAAGCATGCCTGACTTTGTGGGAATCAAACTTGGGACTTGCACAGTCTGTTGGAGTACTAATAATGTCCTGGCAATACTGGCACCAACCCATTGAACTATATATAGAGAGAGAGAGATTAGTGTCCCCTTAAACCCTTGCAGGTGGTTTAAATATTCCATGTCCCATTGTTAGGTTTCTTAGCTCAGCAAGCATTCTTCTCTTCCCATGCTTTGAGGACAAAGCATCTTAATGGGGGAAGACCTGTCCTATGGTCCTACCCATGACCTCTTGCAGGTGATCTAAATGTCCATGCCCCAGTGTTAGGTGTCTTGGCTCAGCAAGCATTCTTCTCTTCCCATGTTTTGAGGACAAAGCATCTTAACAGGGGAAGACCTGTCCTAAAGTCCTCATAATTTAGCATGTGCATGTGCATCATGTAGGATGAGTAGGATTACATGTGTCAATAAATTGAGAGTGGACTTAGTTGAGTCATGACTCAGTTGTATATATATTATAGCTTCTAAGAGTTAATTGTATACATCATTATTATTGAGATTTTGAAATTGAGTTATTGCCTTTGATATTTTTCATCTCATTTCTTGTTTAGGTTTAGTGTTACTGCTTATTTCTGCCCCTATTTTCTCCTGTGTGTAGCCTGTCTCATTGTATAGCAAGCATTATAAATATTTTGGTCAGAAAATAGTATCCTGTAAAGAAATTGATGAAAAAGAATCTAAATGCTATGAAGAAAGTTGTATTCAGTAAGCTAGGATGCCATCATTTAGGCTTGATGCTAAATTTAGTGGTACCTGATTGACTTTTCATGCCTGAAAATTCTTATGGGTGAGCAGCCTAACTATTCACACTAT